>OX465277.1:42172463-42833463 GCA_949987645.1 Tachina grossa
CAGCTCATAAATACCTTTACAAACTTTTCTAAAGTTCTCGAAAAAATCTGTCAGTAAGAGGACATCTGTTTTTAAGTAAAGTTCCATGTAATCTTTCATTGTTTTGCACCCAAAAGTATTCCATACCTCTACAGCATGTGAGTATTCCTCTAAAGAACACTCTTTATTGTTCAACTTATTAAAGAAATCACTGCGTGAAGGCAGCTGGCACTCGTCTAATTTTTGAAATGAATTTAGGTACTCATAGGGGAAAATGCCTTTCTTCTTAATAAGCTGAAATTCTTTTTCTGATTGAAATAAGGACCTTATAGTGTTAAGATCATTATCCGACAAATTGCAGGCTAATGATTCTAAACTCTCAGCCATAAAGCGTAATGTATCAAGAAATCTTATTTCAAGATTATGACCATCGCTCATTTCTGTAAATTGCGAGAGTGATATATAAAGCTCCTTATTGAGAGGGAGTACTTTCAGTTGCATAGAAATTTCACCTAGTTCTTTAATAAAAAGATGTGAATCATAATTTGAGTAATTGTGAAAGTAAACTGGTATAAACTTGGGAATTTGGTAATTCAAATTACAGTTATTGTGGGCTGCACCTCTATATTTACCGCTAATGTGACAATGATCTCTAACGCGATCTTTACCTAGAAATTTTTGACAAATATGACAATTCACCGCACTATAAAAATTATAAATATCAGAAGGGGATAAAATATCCATTTGCCTATTATTTACTAAATGATTATTATAAATATCCTCACAATCTTTAATTAAAAATGAAATAAATTTTTGTGAAGCATCTTTCCCTGTATAAACCCTTAATGTATCTAACTTATTGCTATGTAGACACTTAATGTAGTAACTAAAAGCACAAGGAGTGTGCTTTTTGAGAAGACTGGTTTTACTACTCACGTTATTACTAATGTCTTCCAGGATGCATTCGAAGTCTGCGTACACCACAAAGGGGACATCCATTTTCCTCCGATGCCCCTTAAAACTTAGAACTGCATCTGGACCTGACGGCATAGTTGTCACGATTTTGCCTCATTCCTCCTTATGGCTACTCATACCATTTTCGTTATGAGTGTTTTGGAGACAGGTGTTGCAGATATGTAGCTTATCATGGTGGTGAGTTATCTGACTTCGTAAAAGTCTGTGAATGATAAAAAATATATAAAATTTATTAGTAAAATGTACATAGTATAAAATATAAGAAACAAGTATATGTATCATTAAAATTAAAGAGTAGTAGTATAATTTTCTAACTTACTTTGATATGTTCTTTATCAATATGTAGTGATGAACTTCACCATTCTCCAAAAGCAACAAGTTGACATGCTTTACTTTCTCATTCTTGGTCACATAATAGGGACCGATGATTTGATCTGCTTCCTCATCGTACCCAAACACATTAACACTTATTGCTGGATTATTTACTTCGAACTCCTTAATTTTGTTTAGTGCTAATGGGTAAGTTAAGTTTTTGAAATTTAGTGTTACACCATTTCGCGTAGAAATAATGTCTGCAGAAATGTCCTGAATATTATAAGAACTGCAACGTTTTGGCTGATCGTATTTTGTAGTATCCATGGCAGCGATTATACACCACTTCATGCAGTATTCATCACTATTTTCAATATTGATGCATGCAAATTTTCTTACTAATTTTGTAGGTGTGGATATCCAACTTGATCCTTTGACTAGCGAAGATTTGTTGATGTTGATTTCTGCTCGAACTATGCGTGACAAAGTCCAACCAGAATCTCGCTCTTCAAATTCGGACATTTTGGTTAAAATCTCCTCAACCTGTTTACGGAATAATTCTTCAATGTTATCTGCCTTCGTCAGCAAACTCATTTTGGCTACATGTGTTATAATACACAACTCCAATTCTTCTTCTACAATTTTGATGTACTCCGCCACAATACTCACATGAAATTTAATTATTGTATGCTTAGACAAAGACATTTGAAGTCTCTCAATAAAAATATTCATGTTTTCTTTAATAAATTCTTCCAAGAGAAGTTGGTCCTTTTTATTTAGTATTACATATGTGGCGATATGGTTTTTGAAGGCTTTCGATATTTTGTAATATCTCACATTCTCTTCGACTTCTTCTTCTCTCCTAGCATGCGAAGTACTCATTGGAGTTGACAGAGTTTCTTCTCTTTTTTCTTCTACTTCTACTTCTCCATCACTTTCAGGTAAACTTATGTCCATAGCATCGTTGTATAAAGTCCCTCCAAGGATATCCACAACTTGTTGATGAGCTTGTTGTTGTAGCTGCTGCTCTTGTTGATGATAATTAAGAGGTTGCCATTGCATCAAATTGGAATACTGCTCCATTTGATTAACTGGTGTGACGGAATTATAATTGTAACTTGGACACTCATATTGCATTGGTACTCCTGATGCCGAAAACTGATTACTCCATGACATTGGTATAGGGTAACAGTTAGGCATACTGTATTGTTGATATTGGGGATACTGTAGAGAAGGGTGCTGCTGGTGATGAAATGAATTTATGTGCTGTTGACGATTTTGAACAAATGTCTGCGGTTGCTCTTGATTTGTACCCCGACTTACGACCATTTGATCCTGCACGCTATGACTTTTCACATGATGCAAAAAGGACTTTTGGTATTTGTATACCTTATGGCATCTATTACACTGATAACCTGTATAACTCATTTTTAGTTATTTTATTAGTATAAAACTTTAACACAATTGCTGATGATACTACTTGTAAATACAATAAAGTACTGATGTGTTGGTTAGAAAAGTTGGCGTATTTATACGAAAATTAGTAGCAGTATCCTTGCAGCATTCACAGTTTTAACTTTTTGTTTCTCTGCTGATGACTGTACTTAGTTGAAACTTTGCTGCTTTAAAATAATCGCAGACAAAGAAAATGATTACGTTGCAAAATATAAATGTATTCTACACAGCCACAAAATATTCCACGCACAAGTTCTTTCGCTCGCACATACATACATATACATACGTACATCATACACACATACATACATACATACAAATATATATCTTAAACAAATAAACAGAATATAAGCTTACCAGCGACAAACAAGCTGGACCCCCCACACACAAGCATTAGGGTGTTCACATACATGAGAACGTTTTATAAATAAATAAAATAATTTATGTAATTATTTTATTCATTTATTTAATTATTTTATTTTATAAGAATTTATTAGCGTGAGGAAATCACACAAGCACATTCCCATGATTCATATGAGACCATATGACCTAGTAGTCATCAAATCTATTTTCTCTGATATTACTGATATAGTATTATGATAACAAATTTCTACAGTATGGCAACACTGGGAGCATTAGAAAATAATAATCATGTTTTGCCGTCGGCATTTGAAAAAAATAATAATCATGTTTTGCCGTAGGCATTTGAAAAAAATAATCATGTTTTACCGTCGGCATTTGAAAAAAAATAATCATGTTTTACCGTCGGCATTTGAAAATAATAATCATGTTTTGCCGTCGGCATTTGAAAAAAAAAATAATCATGTATTGCCGTCGGCATTTGAAAATAATTATGTATTGCCGTAGGCATTAGGAAAAATAAGTATGTATTGCCGTCGGCATTAGGAAAAAAAATAATCATGTATTGCCGTCGGCATTTGAAAAAATTATCATGCATTGCCGTAGGTATTAGGAAAAATTATCATGCATGCCGTAGGCATTAGGAAAAAGACAGACTTATTGAACCACCCTCGAAAAATATTTAAAGGACTTATCGAACCACCCTCGTAGGTATCAAATTTCAAGAATTTTAAAATTTTCAAATTTTAATTACCCAAATTTAACAATTTCAGCAACAATTTAACAATTTTAATTGGGGCCGAATGCCCAGTTCACAACTACTTACATAATAAATTTCTCGCAGTGCGTTTGAGAAAAATGAGTAAAAAGATAAGCAAAAATGTATCTCAGATAAGACTTAATGCAAGAGAATAAGCATACGTGTGAATTCGATTTGCAAAAATTTGCTACATGATGTTCACCCATGCTCTAGTATCATTAATTGCAATTACATACATATGTATGTATATATATATGTATATTAAAGTCGCTCTTTTTATATATTACCAATGTTCCAGATTTCAATAAAAATAATTATCCCTGAAGATGTTGGAAAATCCCAACGAAACATCGGATACATTAAAAATGAAATAAAAACGTCTTTTATTTACATTTTGAAGAAATTTAATGACCTTGAAAGCCTGACTAAATACAATATCCATAACACTACATTAATTAATATTAAAAATAAGGTCGAGAAATTACTTAAAAGTATGACGGATTCATTGTGCCCCGGCTTATACTAACTTACAATAAAAGAGTTATACGGCAACGCTTTTCAGTTTTGTTTGCAAATAAGAAGTGCGTATAAACGGGATATATGTCACAGAATACACATAAGTGAAGAAAGTGACAGGTAAAAAAAGCTCCAATCAAGTTTTTTTAAAAATCGTGGAAAAAAGAGAAAAGCATAGTGTATTTGATACTGTAGTACAGTACTACTTACCAATTAACACAGCTAATAAAAAGCGTTGTAATTTTGTTGCACTAGAAAGAAGAATCAAAACAAAAACGCTAACAAAATTCGGGGGAAAACGAGACAAACAGAAAACTACCCTTATCTTCCATCTCGTTACACTTCTGTATGTTTTGTGGTTTTTGTTTTGTGTCACTCACTTAAAAGAACGAAACAAAACAAAATCAAACAATTTGTTTCGTTTATTTTCGTACTCGTGTCGATTATTTTTGTTGCTAAAATCAAGTCCTAACTCATGTATCGCGCCATAAATAGCAAGAGCTAGAAAACTTATAAGCTATTTAAACTATATACCTCATTCTGCGCTACCCTGTATATGAAAAAAGAATAGTTAAGCAAGAATAGTTAAACATACGTGAGTAGAGTAATATAACTTCGTGCTAACCAAAATAGAAAAATGAAAATATGGAAAAAGAGGGGAAATAAATAGTGATACTTACGTATGTATTTACCAAAGGTAAATCAATAATTGTACACAACAATCATTTCTCACATTCCGTTTCATTAGAATTTACGTTAAATAGCTGATGTTAATAACAATCTCTACCCAAGTAGATAGACTAGGGGGCTGATGAAGTGCGTTGCTGCACAGAAAAATATCGGTATTTCCCCCAGCTTAAAAGTCTAATTAAATTTTTCTTTCTTTAGAAACTCATATTAATTAATAAAAAATATTTCATTCAATAAAAAGAATTGAAATTACTGAACTTAAGCCTGACTAAAAATTATTTCTGATTAAAAATTCACTATAGTTCAATTAAAATCTAAAAATGACTCATGAAACATTTTAATTTAATTCAATAGTATACATTTAGCTTTGCAAACCCAAAAAAATTATTCTCATACCTTCAATACCTTTCGAAATATTCAAAATCCAATTTTGATTACAAAATTATATATTCTATCCCCCCAAACAAAATGTTTCGACTTTTTCTGAAGTTAGACTTGTCGTACCTAATTCGTTAAGAAATTTCGGTAGTTTGTCTGAACTCACACTTTTCGTTGCGAATTCGTTTAAAAAATTTCAGTAGTTTCTCTGAACAATTTTTTTAACATTAAAACTTTGATTTTTGAGTACATAAATAAAAATTTGTGAAATTGTTATTAAATAAATATGTATTTATATGTTGATAAAAAAGGATTGTAACAAATATTAAAAAACGTGAGTATATGTGCAAATTATTTCGACAATAGCAGCAACATGGCGGTGATGCGGTACTCTGCTACAAAAGCAAAAAATAAATCGTACCTACATGTCGTTACGAATTCGTACCGACATATCGTATCGATTTCGTACCGACATATCGTTGCGAAGTCGCATCAACCATTTCATACAAAAATTGTTACGATTTCGGTAATATTTCGGTTCCGAAATCGGAAGCTTTTGCCGAGTCTTTACGAATTCTTTACGAATTCGGAGCATTCTGTTTGGTGGGATTTTTCTTAATTTTTTCTATGTTATTACAATAGTAGACATAATTGTTTATTCAACGTTATTCGTTAACTTAATACGAAAAGGCCCTAACTCATGTTTTTCATAGTTTCAGGAGGAGGAAAAAACTAAATAAAAGAAGATGCAATATTAATACAAAATTTTTTTAAACGCAATATTATGTACTTATGTAAAGTTCTTTTAATAAAAATGTATACACAAATATCACACCTCAGCTGAGGGGAAAATTTACGTGTTTTTTCTGCTATTCAAACAAACCCACATTTTTTATGACCTTTTGAAGGTGTATTAAATATATTTTTGTAATTAATTACTTTTATTTGGAACAAACATATAAAAATTAATTACACAGACAGTATATACATATACCCACAAGGGTAAACCCTCCTGCGCGCACACCCCTATTATGGGTATGTTTTTACCTAATATTTGTATCTCTTTTGTATTCGTTGCTTTTAAAATACATGTTTATACATTTAAGTTTGTCCCTATTTACACTAAGCAAGTCTTATTGCTAAGCTGATTAGTTTATTAGGAGAGAGAGACGGGGGGAAAAGAAACGTTTCTAATAAACTAATCAGCTTAGCAATAAGACTTGCACAGTGTGATTTGGGACTTGCGATGCGTTAAATGTTATTATTTCATAACAATTCAAAATAAATCACTCTGCAAATTGATGTGGGACAACTTCACCGATGAGACTACTCGGTCGGGCAAGGTTGCCCAAATGTTGTACATAATAACTACCACGTATGTTTTATCTGCCAATACCTATTGAAATTTTTGAAATTATCTCTATGAAAAAAAGACAAGTGAATGCAATAAATGAATTTCGAAATGTCAGAATTGAAATAAGGATTGGTTATATGTACATACTAGTGATGCACGAATATTCGTATTCGAATTGCCAAATTTTCGGCCATCTTTATACATTCGTATTCGCCAAAAACAGGCGAATATGAATACGAATATTTTTCCCGAAAAAAAAGAAATAAATAAATGCATAAATTCTAAATGGCGCCAGGCCAAGTTCCGTCCAATGCACGAAGTGTGTATATTTACAGGAAGCCATTCGAGCTGTTTTGACCCCCTCATAACTTTGTTCCCCGCAAATCTATAATTTTAAAATTGAAATCATAATTAGAATAAATTCATGTAACCTTATTTGCGTAGTTTGAAAGTTTTACAATGAAAGGTGTCGGAGATATTTAGGAGCAAAAAGTGCATATTTTAAGACATACTCACTGACTCACTGATCAGTCATCAAATTGATGAAGCACTTCCCCTATATCTAGAGAGAGCTGCAATTTGGTACACAAGTAGACCTAGGTGAGCACTGAACTAGAAAAATTTTAATACACGGAAATTTTAACCAAGGGGGCGGGGCTATCCCATCAAAATTAAAATTTGTGCTAGTGAGCTGTAATTCGATACAGAGCTAGGAAGAGGTGAGCAATAAAATTAAAAAATCTGAAAACACGGAAATTTTGGCCAGCAGGGCAGAGCTACGCCCATAAAATTCAGAATTAAAAAAGCTAATATAAGCCGCTTATTGAAACTTGGCATATATACAGCAATTATACAAGGCTATTAATTTTTCATTAAAAAAGTGGGCGTTCACACGCCCATTCAATTTAAACGTCATTTTCGTGTACTACAGCTCAGCATATTTAGATATACTATTTATGTGGGTATTATTATCCGTTTGCAACGAAACTTGAAACAAATAATAAGCACTGGCCAAAAAAAAATCTTGAGTTTGGAAAAGTGGACAGGGTTACGCGCATAAAAATTAAAAGTTGCGCTAAGAAGCTGAAATTTGATATACAAGTAGGTCTAGGTGAGAAACCAACTAGAAAAATCTGAAAACCCGGAAATTTTAGTTAGAGGGGTGGGGCTGCGCCCATAAAAATCGAAAATTAAAAGTTGCGCTTGTGAGCTGAAATTTGATACACATGTAGGTCTAGGTGAGAAACCAACTAGAAAAATCTGAAAACTTAGTTTGAAACTAAAAGCTAACAGCCTTGTTTATAAAATTTATTAAGGCTTTATAAAGCCTGTTTAAGAAAAATTTTGTATTAAAATTTGGCTTAAAACTCCTTTATAAAGCCTTAATAAGTTATTTAAATAATGCTGTTAATATACAGCTTTTAACTTAAGCCATTTTAGTGAAACCTTGCGTACACGTTGCAGGTATGCAAGACTTTAAACTGTAACCTCAAAAAGTGGGCGGGATCACTCCCATAATATGTAAACCTTGTATTTGTATGGGAGGGCTAATGCTCATAAAAATTAAAGGTATAATTCGCGCTAGAGAGCTGAAATTTTATGCACAAGTAAGTGAAGATGAGTATGCCAATGGGAAAATCTTAAAACCAAGAAGTTTTATCCGGCATGCGGGGCCACACCGTTAAAACTCCAAATCGCACAAGAGAGCTGAAACTTGATACACAAATAATTCTAGTTTTGAAAAATTCCTATTTTGAAAATTGGCCGTGACTACACCCATAAATCTTAGCTTTTTTAATCTATTACTCACGTATTTCTCAATAGCTTTTTTCTACGAAACTACATTAACCATAAATACTAGGAGATATGAGTCCCATAAAAATTTCACGTAATTTTATATTGTAGAAAGCTGACATTTTGTAGGCAAATAGTCCTAATTGAATTACTAAATCGGAAAATCTAAAAATTAAAGTACCAGCTACCCTATTGAAACCCTGCATGCACATTTAAATCCTTTTGATTTATGTACTTCGGCTAAGCAGACTTTGATAAGTAAATATACTGAGAAAATAGGCAGGGTCACACTCACTAAAATTTACGCTGTATTTTACATGTTTCTTTCTAGACGACTCTTATCAAATTTCGTACACAATGGCAACCCGTTGTAATGACACAATAGTGCTTTTTAAGGTCTATCTACAATCCAACATGCATCACGCTCCAAACCATTATTTTATGTAACTATGCCATTTTCAACTAGCACAGTGATCATGAATAGAAATAAAAAACACTAGTGTAAGAACGGCTACATAAAATAAAAGACACGACCGATCCCTTTAAAAGCATTTAATCAACTCCCTAATGGCATCAAAAGCAACTAAAAAGTTTGTTGTAGATAAATCTGGTGGTGCCAGATTAAACAAATAAAAACGTTCACATAAACAAGTTAACCATAAAATATTATGTTACGACAATTTGGCCAATCCTGGGGCCTAATTCCCGTATTCTATTGCGAGCGAATTGTTACTCGAATGTGCAAGTTTTTTAACTTTTGGGATTTTCGCATTCGGTTTCGAATAACACATATTGAATGCAACCGTTCGTGTTTTTACTCGCAAGCAAAAAGGCATTCGAAATCATGTTTTACATAGAAAAAGCGAAGAAAAGGAAAATGTATGTTCAATATTTGACTTATTTATTTATAAGTGAATGAATGCACAAATGTAAGTATAAAAAAATACAAATTAAAGAATTTCTAGTTGACTTTAAATATAACAAAACAGACTGACTTTGCAACTCTTTGCCTAGAGTTGTCAGGGAAAATAAAAAAATCATCCAACTCTGGGAGCATCTAAATAACAAATTAACTGCTTCTGGTCAACCAATAATAATAATACGTACATACATATGTTTTTGCACACATACATATATACAAACATATGCTTTTGCTTACAATTTATTCAGTGTTGTGAAATGAATTTATATATAAATATATTTGCCTTTTTCCAACACTGAAACAAAAACTCGATTCGCTTGGTAGCGAGTGACATCATCGGAAAATTTCTTGCCATCGAAATTAATTTCTATTCGAATGCAATTCCGATCACGAGTGCAGGAATTAGGCCGTTGATTTTAAGTACGACAAAATTGATTTGTTAACCCTTTCGGCGAGACCATTGGCTCTAGGAGTGCGAACTGCTACCTTGATGTGTTGCATGTTATTTTCGAAGCAAAAGTTTTCAAAACAATTTGATGTAAATGCTGTGCCACGATCAGTAACCAGCACCTTGGGCATACCAAAATACAAAGACAGCTCACTAAGATCATCCAACACAGGATTAGTTTTGGTAGACTTTACCGGACACAATACGACATAACGAGTCAGAGCATCCACAATACCTAGTAAATGTTCGTACCCTTTACGGCTTTCGACAAATGGGCCCAAGTGGTCCATATGCATGACCTCAAATGGGATTCTTGGGATGTCCATCCCATAGAGCTCAAATTCTTTTTTCATCGGCTATTTACAGAAACAACACTCAAGGCATGTCTTCAGATACTTTTTCACAAAATTTCTGGCTCTTGGAAACCAGAAGTATTTCGATAACCGCTTTAAGGTGTTTTCAAGTGCTGGATGTCCAACATCATCATGAACTTGTTTAACCACGCGCCATCGCAAGCCCTTTGGAACAACCAGCAATAATTTCCCACTTTCTGCTTTTTTAAATAACCGATAATGAACTCATTTACATATTGCTTTTTCTGAATCGATTGCTTGCACCCGTTCGAAACATCCATTATTTTTTGATATTTTCGTCATCGGATTGCATAATATGCACCCAATCATCAATGGCTGTTTTAAGAAACATAATATTATTACTTACATCTTGGACAACAGTGTTGTCTTCAGCAACTTCAATTGGGGCTCGGCTCAAAGCATCTACATGATACATCTACATATATTTTATAGTCGTATTCCATGAGCCTTAAAACCACCTTGCCACTCTGGGAATTATCGTCATTGACAATTTGACATAATTTGAAATACATGCGAAATCTTTGACACGCCTCCACAACAGCCAACACTTCAAGTTCATATGTATGAGATTTTTGTTCTGCATCGTTGCACACCCGACTGAAATCAGCTATTGGTTTCAGAATGCCTTGATCGTCTCGTTGTAGTAAGATTCCGGCTATGCCTATACCACATGCATCCGTGTGTAACATATGGATCAACGTCTTGTATGACGTGTGGCACTCCTTTGTCCATATAAAAGCGTTGGTTTTCCTTGTTAATCGTGTTAAAGGTGCGGCAACCAGAGCATAGTGCTGAATAAATTTCCGAAAATACCCAGTAAGGTCAATAAATCTTTTTTACTTCCCTAACGATAGTGGGCACAGGAAAATTTGCGACCGCTAATGTTTTTATTCGTCCTGGCATAAGACCATCTTGAGTCAACTCGTGACGAAGAAATGTCACACTATTTCTCAGAAAAGAGCATTTGGATAATCGAAGTGTCAAATTATTATCTCGGATTACCTTCAAAAGTGTTTCCAATTTTGACAGACCTTCACAAACTGAATCGGATGCTACAATTACCTCATCCACGTAACTGACAACTTGACCTTTTTTTTTGGGTCCAATAAAACTGACATCATTTGCTGGAATGTGCTAGGGGCATTTTTTAGCCCGAATGGCATTCATGTCCACAATGGTAAAATATTTTTTTCCGCTAATGTTTGCAAGACTCCCTCGACAGTTGGCATTGGCCACGGTTGTTTCTCAGTTATCGAATTTAACTCGCGATAATCAACGCACTTCGATCTTAACTATTTTGCTTCGTTACCAGTACAATGGGTGACGCGTATAACGATTTCGGCGGGCGGATAATTTCTGTTTCTAAAAGTTCTCTATCGATTATTAAATCATAGTCCATTATTCCATTTTCAATGATTAAAAGTTCAACATCGACACACAAATGATCAATTTTCATTTTAACCAAAAGCTTTTCACAATAGGTGTATTTACCACCAGCGAAACTATACAACTTTTCTTTACACTTTACTACTGATTCTTTATATTTCAGCGACACACGCTTAGCAACTAGTGACTTTCCACTTCCCGAGTCTATAAATGCATTATATTGTTTATTACTTATTTCAACCTTTTTGAAAATTTCTTTATTTGTTACCGCATTTTTGTCTTTCGTTATTAAATTGACAGATCACGACGGATGTTTATCTATATCTTTGTCTTGTACATTTGTATTGTAACGTTTTGACTTGTTTTTACAGTTTTTTTACGCGATATGATCGCGTTCTCGACAGTTAAAGCACATTGGGCCTTTTGTCACATTTTCGCTATCAACGCTATTTGTTATTTTGTTGTAACTAGGATTCTCACTGTCCATATGTTTACTATAATAAGTTTTCCGATTTTGTTCACCTTGTAAATTTTTCATTTTGTTTTCTTCTGACACTCTACTCAATGTTTTAAATAGATCAGTACACGATATAAAGTTCAATGTATTCAGCGTTTCACGTAAATGTTCATCACTGATACCGCTAATAACGTATTTTATTATTGCATTGTCGTCGATATTACCGCGACGACCGATCGACAACATTCGATAATATTCTATAACCGATTCAGTACGCTTCATGCGAGATTTCATAATCTCGATATGCGTATCAGCCGAGTTTGTGATCGATGGAAAATTTACTAAGAACGCATTCACAAACTGTGACCATGAACGATACACTGGTTGGGAATCGCCACACATTTTGGCAACCCCCTTCAGATTGCTCTGTACAGCAAACAATAATCTTATTGACGTTATTTCCCCTTTACATGGGTCAAATTCTGGCAATACTCTACTTATTTCATTAATGCTATGATTATAAAGGCCCAACTATAATATGAATAAGCTACCTTAAGCAACAGTGCGGTTACATGTAAAACGCATGTGGCAAACTATAATGTACTTAACAAACTTTTCGTCAAGTTTCGTCAAATGTCATTTGCTTAAGTAAAGTGCCAAACTGAACGCACATTCCGTAAGGAAACAACTGTTTGTGCATCTTTTAAACTCAAACAAGCAGCAGCAGAAAATGTTCATTGATTTTAAATATTTTTTTATTGTTTTTTATTTTAAACTCGGAAAATAAAGCAAAACTTTTATTTTCATTGTTTGTTTTACAATACACATATACACACATACACATGTATTTACTTATGTATATTCACTGTTGTACTTTTTAGTAGGCAAAACAAGTAAAACAAGTAACAAGGTGACGGATATATTTATATGTGAATTTTTAATAGATTAGGACATTCTTTCAAGTTAGTTTGATTGAATTGCATTCATTTAGGAGTTTTGAGAAGAAACAAAATTACTACATAGTTATTGCCAATACCTAGATGTGCAGCTGTGGCTAAAGAATACTTAAGTGCATGTAAGTACATTATGGCCACCTAAAAGTCACATCTGAATTGTTTAAGCATTTGACAGACTTATCGTTCAATTCTGACATTAGCTTAAGCCAGCTTATTCATATTATAGTTGGGCCTTAAAACATGCCTCCTGCCATTCTTTGTGGCACGAACTCTACTGCATTACCTAAATGGTTTTTGTTCGTATTAGTAGCAAGCGATAATGCGTCTCTGGTGAGTCTGGCATCTCCCATAGTATTTGAATTCAATTGGCAGCCCGCTGTTACTGTCTGTGTATGCAGCAACTGAGTACCACTTGATGTACACATACATTCACCGGAGAACATGCGCCGCTCGATATAGACGCTAATGGTTGACTGATTGTGGTTGTTGCTGTTGTGTTTGTCACTGTATTGGTACATACAACCAAGAACCAAGAATGATAAACTAAAAGATTACGCCAGTGCAAAAAAAATAGTAGACGTGTGACGTCACGCACACTGCGTTTCTATTGGCTGATAATTTGGTTTATTTTTTTTATAAAATCTTTAAAGCTATTTTGACTGCAGGATTGCCAACCGCTATACAAGTACTGGTTTTGCTAACCCTGCGTTTACACATGCAAGCTCTGTGTACGTATTATCAACGAAAATTTCGCACAAATGCCCTACTATCTTGCAACTTGCATGTTTGCCTTTTAGTGCAGAGTTGTCCATAACATAAAAAAAATTTTAATTTTAAGGGAACCAGATAGTGTTGAACTTTATTCGTATTGTTTCAATGTTATTTATGTCTACAAATTTAATAAACTGCTCGATTTATGAATATTTAAGAAAAAAAAATTATTAAATTAGCTTTTAAATGTATTTAAAATGAGTAAAATCTCACTTAACAGTACACTGAAATCCAGTTAATTTGTGCTAAACTATTAATAGGGCAACACTATTAGCTAACTTTCCATTTACTTGCTACAAGTTCAACAAGTCACTGTCTTGTAAAATTCCTTGGCAGTTGAGTTGGAAGTAGGCTGCAAGTGCCGAAAGTGTAGATGTGTTAGTAAAAGAGTTTGAGTGTATTGAGTTTTTCGAACTTACACTTGCACGTGTAAACCCTAGGTAAAGTATGACGGATTGATTGTGCCCCGGCCTATATTAAAAGAGTTATACGGCAACGCTTTCCAGTTTTATTTGCAAATAAGAAGTGCGTATCAACGGGATTTATGTCACAGAATACACATAAGTGAAGAAAGTGACAGGTAAAAAAAGCTCCAATCAAGTTTTTTAAAATTCGTGGAAAAAAGAGAAAAGCATAAGCCCAATTCACAATCTTGTGCAAATGGTCTTGCATCGTTGCATGTGCAAAATGGTATAGTATATTGATACTCACCACTAAGAATTGCTAAGTGGTGAATATCAATATACTATACCATTTTGCACATGCAACGATGCAAGACCATTTGCACAAGATTGTGAATTGGGCTATAGTGTATTTGATACTGTAGTGCATTACTACTTACCAATTAACACAGCTAATAAAAAGCGTTGTAATTTTATTGCACTAGAAAGAAGAATCAAAACAAAAACGCTAACAAAATTCGGGGGAAAACGAGACAAACAGAAAACTACGCTTATCTTCCATCTCGTTACACTTCTGTATGTTTTGTGGTTTTTGTTTTGTGTCACTCACTTAAAAGAACGAAACAAAACAAAATCAAACAATTTGTTTCGTTTATTTTCGTACTCGTGTCGAATATTTTTGTTGCGAAAATCAAGTCCTAACTCATGTATCGCGCCATAAATAGCAATAGCTAGAAAACTTATAAGCTATTTAAACTATATACCTCATTCTGCGCCACCCTGTATATGAAGAAAGAATAGTTAAGCAAGAATAGTTAAACATACGTGAGTAGAGTAATATAACTTCGTGCTAACCTAAATAGAAAAATGAAAATATGGAAAAAGAGGGGAAATAAATATTGATACTTACATATGTATTTACCAAAGGTAAATCAATAATTGTACACAAAAATCATTTCTCACATTCCGTTTCATTAGAATTTACGTTAAATAGCTGATGTTAATAACAATCTCTACCCAAGTAGATAGACTAGGGGGCTGATGAAGTGCGTTGTTGCACAGAAAAATATCAGTATTTCCCCCAGCTTAAAAGTCTAATTTAATTTTTCTTCTCTTCTTTAGAAACTCATATTAATTAATAAAAAATATTTCATTCAATAAAAAGAATTGAAATTACTGAAGTTAAGCCTGACTAAAAATTATTTCTGATTAAAAATTCACTATAGTTCAATTAAAATCTAAAAATGACTCATGAAACATTTTAATTTAATTCAATAGTATACATTTAGCTTTGCAAACTCAAAAAAATTATTCTCATACCTTCAATACCTTTCGAAATATTCAAAATCCAATTTGGATTACAAAATTATATATTCTATCCCCCCAAACAAAATGTTTCGACTTTTTCTGAAGTTAGACTTGTCGTACCTAATTCGTTAAGAAATTTCGGTAGTTTGTCTGAACTCACACTTTTCGTTGCGAATTCGTTTAAAAAATTTCAGTAGTTTCTCTGAACAATTTTTTTTAACATTAAAACTTTGATTTTTGAGTACATAAATAAAAATTTGTGAAATTGTTATTAAATAAATATGTATTTATATGTTGATAAAAAAGGATTGTAACAAATATTAAAAAACGTGAGTATATGTGCAAATTAGCAGCAACATGGCGGTGATGCGGTACTCTGCTACAAAAGCAAAAAATAAATCGTACCTACATGTCGTTACGAATTCGTACCGACATATCGCATCGATTTCGTACCGACATATCGTTGCGAAGTCGCATCAACCATTTCATACAAAAATTGTTACGATTTCGGTAATATTTCGGTTCCGAAATCGGAAGCTTTTGCCGAGTCTTTACGAATTCGGAGCATTCTGTTTGGTGGGATTTTTCTTAATTTTTTCTATGTTATTACAATAGTAGACATAATTGTTTATTCAACGGTAATAATATATATATATATATATATATAGATATATATATATATATATATATCATTAACTTAATACGAAAAGGCCCTAACTCATGTTTTTCATAGTTTCAGGAGGAGGAAAAAACTAAATAAAAGAAGATGCAATATTAATACAAAATTTTTTTAAACGCAATATTATGTACTTATGTAAAGTTCTTTTAATAAAAATGTATACACAAATATCACACCTCAGCTGAGGGGAAAATTTACGTGTTTTTTCTGCTATTCAAACAAACCCACATTTTTATGACCTCTTGAAGGTGTATTAAATATATTTTTGTAATTAATTACTTTTATTTGGAACAAACATATAAAAATTAATTACACAGACAGTATATACATATACCCACAAGGGTAAACCCTCCTGCGCGCACACCCCTATTATGGGTATGTTTTTACCTAATATTTGTATCTCTTTTGTATTCGTTGCTTTTAAAATACATGTTTATACATTTAAGTTTGTCCCTATTTACACTATGCAAGTCTTATTGCTAAGCTGATTAGTTTATTAGGAGAGAGAGACGGGGGGAAAAGAAACGTTTCTAATAAACTAATCAGCTTAGCAATAAGACTTGCACAGTGTGATTTGGGACTTGCGATGCGTTAAATGTTATTATTTCATAACAATTCAAAATAAATCACTCTGCAAATTGATGTGGGACAACTTCACCGATGAGACTACTCGGTCGGGCAAGGTTGCCCAAATGTTGTACATAATAACTACCACGTATGTTTTATCTGCCAATACCTATTGAAATTTTTGAAATTATCTCTATGAAAAAAAGACAAGTGAATGCAATAAATGAATTTCGAAATGTCAGAATTGAAATAAGGATTGGTTATATGTACATACTAGTGATGCACGAATATTCGTATTCGAATTGCCAAATTTTCGGCCATCTTTATACATTCGTATTCGCCAAAAACAGGCGAATATGAATACGAATATTTTTCCCGAAAAAAAAGAAATAAATAAATGCATAAATTCTAAATGGCGCCAGGCCAAGTTCCGTCCAATGCACGAAGTGTGTATATTTACAGGAAGCCATTCGAGCTGTTTTGACCCCCTCATAACTTTGTTCCCCGCAAATCTATAATTTTAAAATTTAAATCATAATTAGAATAAATTCATGTAACCTTATTTGCGTAGTTTGAAAGTTTTACAATGAAAGGTGTCGGAGATATTTAGGAGCAAAAAGTGCATATTTTAAGACATACTCACTGACTCACTGATCAGTCATCAAATTGATGAAGCACTTCCCGTATATCTAGAGAGAGCTGCAATTTGGTACACAAGTAGACCTAGGTGAGCACTGAACTAGAAAAATTTTAATACACGGAAATTTTAACCAAGGGGGCGGGGCTATCCCATCAAAATTAAAATTTGTGCTAGTGAGCTGTAATTCGATACAGAGCTAGGAAGAGGTGAGCAATAAAATTAAAAAATCTGAAAACACGGAAACTTTGGCCAGCAGGGCAGAGCTACGCCCATAAAATTCAGAATTAAAAAAGCTAATATAAGCCGCTTATTGAAACTTGGCATATATACAGCAATTATACAAGGCTATTAATTTTTCATTAAAAAAGTGGGCGTTCACACGCCCATTCAATTTAAAAGTCATTTTCGTGTACTACAGCTCAGCATATTTAGATATACTATTTATGTGGGTATTATTATCCGTTTGCAACGAAACTTGAAACAAATAATAAGCACTGGCCAAAAAAAAATCTTGAGTTTGGAAAAGTGGACAGGGTTACGCGCATAAAAATTAAAAGTTGCGCTAAGAAGCTGAAATTTGATATACAAGTATGTCTAGGTGAGAAACCAACTAGAAAAATCTGAAAACCCGGAAATTTTAGTTAGAGGGGCGGGGCTGCGCCCATAAAAATCGAAAATTAAAAGTTGCGCTTGTGAGCTGAAATTTGATACACATGTAGGTCTAGGTGAGAAACCAACTAGAAAAATCTGAAAACTTAGTTTGAAACTAAAAGCTAACAGCCTTGTTTATAAAATTTATTAAGGCTTTATAAAGCCTGTTTAAGAAAAATTTTGTATTAAAATTTGGCTTAAAACTCCTTTATAAAGCCTTAATAAGTTATTTAAATAATGCTGTTAATATACAGCTTTTAACTTAAGCCATTTTAGTGAAACCTTGCGTACACGTTGCAGGTATGCAAGACTTTAAACTATAACCTCAAAAAGTGGGCGGGATCACTCCCATAATATGTAAACCTTGTATTTGTATGGGAGGGCTAATGCTCATAAAAATTAAAGGTATAATTCGCGCTAGAGAGCTGAAATTTTATGCACAAGTAAGTGAAGATGAGTATGCCAATGGGAAAATCTTAAAACCAAGAAGTTTTATCCGGCATGCGGGGCCACACCGTTAAAACTCCAAATCGCACAAGAGAGCTGAAACTTGATACACAAATAATTCTAGTTTTGAAAAATTCCTATTTTGAAAATTGGCCGTGACTACACCCATAAATCTTAGCTTTTTTAATCTATTACTCACGTATTTCTCAATAGCTTTTTTCTACGAAACTACATTAACCATAAATACTAGGAGATATGAGTCCCATAAAAATTTCACGTAATTTTATATTGTAGAAAGCTGACATTTTGTAGGCAAATAGTCCTAATTGAATTACTAAATCGGAAAATCTAAAAATTAAAGTACCAGCTACCCTATTGAAACCCTGCATGCACATTTAAATCCTTTTGATTTATGTACTTCGGCTAAGCAGACTTTGATAAGTAAATATACTGAGAAAATAGGCAGGGTCACACTCACTAAAATTTACGCTGTATTTTACATGTTTCTTTCTAGACGACTCTTATCAAATTTCGTACACAATGGCAACCCGTTGTAATGACACAATAGTGCTTTTTAAGGTCTATCTACAATCCAACATGCATCACGCTCCAAACCATTATTTTATGTAACTATGCCATTTTCAACTAGCACAGTGATCATGAATAGAAATAAAAAACACTAGTGTAAGAACGGCTACATAAAATAAAAGACACGACCGATCCCTTTAAAAGCATTTAATCAACTCCCTAATGGCATCAAAAGCAACTAAAAAGTTTGTTGTAGATAAATCTGGTGGTGCCAGATTAAACAAATAAAAACGTTCACATAAACAAGTTAACCATAAAATATTATGTTACGACAATTTGGCCAATCCTGGGGCCTAATTCCCGTATTCTATTGCGAGCGAATTGTTACTCGAATGTGCAAGTTTTTTAACTTTTGGGATTTTCGCATTCGGTTTCGAATAACACATATTGAATGCAACCGTTCGTGTTTTTACTCGCAAGCAAAAAGGCATTCGAAATCATGTTTTACATAGAAAAAGCGAAGAAAAGGAAAATGTATGTTCAATATTTGACTTATTTATTTATAAGTGAATGAATGCACAAATGTAAGTATAAAAAAATACAAATTAAAGAATTTCTAGTTGACTTTAAATATAACAAAACAGACTGACTTTGCAACTCTTTGCCTAGAGTTGTCAGGGAAAATAAAAAAATCAACCAACTCTGGGAGCATCTAAATATCAAATTAACTGCTTCTGGTCAACCAATAATAATAATACGTACATACATATGTTTTTGCACACATACATATATACAAACATATGCTTTTGCTTACAATTTATTCAGTGTTGTGAAATGAATTTATATATAAATATATTTGCCTTTTTCCAACACTGAAACAAAAACTCGATTCGCTTGGTAGCGAGTGACATCATCGGAAAATTTCTTGCCATCGAAATTAATTTCAAATGCCGACGGGAAAATGATTTTTCCTAATGACGACGGGAAAACGTGAAAGTTATTTTTTCTAATGCTAATGTAGGTGTTGCTAGACTGTGGGAATTTAAGGCTGACCGTGATTTGAGTGGGCGGCGTTGTTGCCGTAATATGTAACCATAGGAATTTGTGGATGTGTCTGTCTGTCTGTGAGAATTTAGGTGAAGGTTTGATTGGCAGGGGGCGGGATGTAGTTGAGGTAGATCGATTGCGTGTGTAGTTGTGTGTGAATGTGTGTGTGTGTATGTGTGTGTGTGTGTGTGTGTGTGTATGTTTGTATGAATTTCAATGTGTGTATTTCTGTAGGAGCTTAAGGCTGATTGTGATTTATGAGGGGTGAGGTGTTCTAGTAATATGCAACCGGGGGAATCTGTGTGTTTGTATGTCTGTAGGAGTTTAAGGCTGACCATGATTTAGGTGGGCAGGGTTGTTGACGTAATATGTAGCCATGGGGATTTGTGGATGTGTCTGTCTATAGTAGTTTAAGGCTGATCGTGATTTGAGGTGGGTGAGGATGTTGTTGAGGTAAATTGGCTATGTGTATGTATGTATGTATTTCTGTAAGAATGTAAGATGATTGTGATTTATTAGGGGCGAAGTGTTCTTGTAATATGTAGCCGTGAGAATCTGTGTGTATAGATGTCTGTAGAAGTTTAACACTATCTGTAATTTCGGGTAGGTGAGAGTGTTGTGTTGTTGAGATTAATCTCGTATATTGTATTATTGTATATGTATGTATGTGTGTATGTATATCTTGGGAGAATTTAAGGCTGGTCATGATTTGTAAAAGGTGGGGTGTTGTTGAAATTTTCTTGGATATTTATTTTATGAATTCTGCTGTGTGTGTGTATTTGCGCTGGTATTTATATGTAGGTAAAAATAAATTGTTTTCAATATCGACATTTGGTACTATAAAATAATATCATAAATCTGGACTTCCCTAATCCTAGTATGCTTTTATACTTACGATTGCTTTATATTTTCTCATGCTTAAATTTGTCTCGCGTTAAAGCCTGCCTGTGTGAAATTTGTTTATATTACAGATTTTGTTTATTTAACTACATCCGTCTTTTTTGACTGAAAGAGTTTTCTACACACAGAGAAAAACCAACTTAAAATCAGTAAAAACCATGCTGAATTAATAAGAAACATTAACGAAGGTTTAGTCATAGTGAAATTTCTTATTTCAATATGGACAAAATATTAATTTACAGTATTCATTTATTAAACTCATTAGTTTGTAGATATCTTAATATACATTTTCTATTATATTAAAAATTATTGAATTAATGTGATGAATTCTTATTTTTAAGCTGCAGATTTTCCCTGAGTGTATGGATTGTTTATATTTGCATTGTGCTTTAACTAAACGACGCTTCATATATTTTCATGATGTAGATCTAATAAATACTTAAGCATTGATAAGAAATTTGATATGTATACATACATATCTACAAATTGATTTTATGTATGTATGTATGTATGTATGTACATATACATGTACATACAAATAAGTGTTCAACTCAATCTTTGAATACATTTTTTATTTTATTTTTTGTCATGTGATGTCTGTTGTTGGTGAAATTAAAAACATTTTAATTTTTATCTGCGTTTACTTAAAAGTTTGTGAGGATTTTCTGTTTTAAATAAAACTGAATTCTTGAAGATATGTACTTACATACTCTATAGTAATAGTAACTATTTTTTTTTTTTTTTTATAATGCATGTATTTATTTATTGTATCTTCATATGTGAACTAACAATAAGTATTCAAATCTTAAATCTATAAAAAAAAAATTATTAGGCCCGACCAGTGTCGGACATAAACTTAGTGGTAGTTATAAATAATACATTAGTAGTGATAATCAAAAAAAAAAGGGGGGGGGGGAAGTATTTTCATGTAGTCCCATCTGGAGTGTTAGGTATAAAAGCCCGTGTGTCCCTCTTTTTTAAGCGGATGTGTCCAGTAAAGTTCAAAATATTACTAGCAAGCGGATTAGGATGTGATTCGAGTTTTGTTAAATATTTGCCTGCGTATTTTGCAATTTCTTCAGTCACTAGTGGCATATTTAAATCACGATGTATAATAGAATTTTGGATGTACCATGGAGCCGATGTTATTAACCGTAAAATTTTGTTTTGCCTTCGTTGGATTCTCTCGACATTGGAAGCTGAAGCAGTGCCCCATAACTGAATTCCGTAGCGCCATATTGGCTTCAAAAGCGACTTGTATAATAAAAGTTTGCAGTCTAGGCTGAGTGTTGAGTTTCTGCCAATCAAACAATATATTTGAGTTAACTTAAGTTTCATCTGAGTTAACTTAGAGTCAATATGATGTTTCCATGTAAGTCTTCGATCAAGGTGTATACCAAGGTATTTCACTTGGGAATGTTGAGGAATATTATGATTGTTGATTCGAATGGGGGAGCAAGTATCTCTTCTTAGGGTGAACGTTATATGGACACACTTTTGTTCATTGACTTTAATTATCCATAAGTTCAACCATATTTCCAGCTGAGTGATATGTTCCTGGAGATTGCGGGATGCCTCATAAGGGTTTTCGTGCACACTCATACAGGCTGTATCATCGGCAAAAGTAGAAATATGGATATTATTGCTCACAGGCATATCACAAGTATATATTAAAGACAGGACCCAGAATACTACCCTGGGGCACACCAGAAGATATAGATTCGGGCACACTCGTGAACTCTCCTTCCACAACAGTGAACTTCCTATCAATAATATAACTTTCCAAAAGCTTTTGAATGTTTATTGGCAGATATATCTTCAATTTTAAAACTAGGCCTTCGTGCCATACTTTATCAAATGCCTGAGAAACATCAATAAAGAGAGCAGAACAATACTTCTTTTCTTCAAATGTTCTTCTTACAACTTGGACCAGTCTATGCGTTTGTTCAATCGTGCTGTGCTGACTTCTAAAGCCAAATTGATGGTCCGGGATGCACCCATTATCAGTTAAAATTTTGGACAATTTAGTCATGAGCAGCTTTTCGAAAAGCTTTGAGATTGTAGATAGTAAGCTTATAGGCCTATATGACTCAGTCTTGGTAAGATCTTTGCCCGCCTTTGGAATCATTTTGATCTTGGCCAGTTTCCAGTTATGTGGAAAATACTGCATTCTTAAAATAGCATTAAAAGTAAATAGCAGGATTCTTATTGCAATATGAGGCAAGTTCATGAGCATTTTGTTACTAATGCCATCAATACCTGGAGCTTTCTTCGGATTGAGTTCAGCAATTACTTTTTGTACTTCACGCATCTTAAACCTTAAGGGACGAGGGGGTAGAGAAACTACACTCGGTAAATCAGCAGCACCCGTACATGAATTGGGAGTGAATACAGATTTTAAATGCTCAGAAAATAAGTTACCTTTCTCACTATCACTTCTTGCCCAGCCTCCGGTCGCAGTACGCAATGGTGATTTAAGATCAACGGGTCGTTTAAGATTTCTAGTAGCGCGCCATAAAGAGTAATTAGATGCGGACGTTACATCAAGACCTTCTAAATACTTTTCCAGTAGTGCAATTTTTTCCGACGATAGCAGCTCTTTGAGTCGTTTAGTACATTCTTTAAGTCTGATTTTATTTAGGGGTGATCTGTGTTGTTGCCATTCTCTTCTAGCTCTCCTTTTTTCACATACAAGACGTTCAATTTCTGTAGAATAAATTCTGTTAAAGCCGGTCTGCGGGTAGGAGGTAGTGGCGTGTTCAGCAGCCTGTTTAATATTTTCGTTAAGATTGGCAATATTAAATTCAATATCATCGCATGATCTAAGCTGAATGTTTTCTACGCAGTGACTACTAAGATATTTTTTGAATACCAGCCAGTTGATTCCATTAATCATCTTCACATATGAGTTAGTTAAATCACTCCTTAGTGGGTTGAAAATTGTAACTATTGTTGGAGAGTGATCGGAGGACAGATCTAGAGAGGCCTCTACATGAATTAAGTCCCTATGAATATTTTTCGTGACGGCAAAATCTATAACATCTGGAATTTTTCTTACGTCAGTAGGCCAGTAAGTAGGCTCCCCACTCGAAATGACATCTAAGCCCATTTTTGAAATTGTATTGAACAAGGCTCGACCTCTAGGTGTAACAAGACGCGATCCCCAGTAGGTATGTTTTGCATTGTAGTCACCAGCTGCCACGAAACAAGATCCAAGCGATTTGTAGAACTTCTCATACTGATCTTCGCTAACTGAAAATCTGGGAGGTGAGTAAATTGATGATATCACGAAATTCGCACAAAAATTTTCTACGAAAATATTCGTTGCTTGCAAATATTCTTCACTAACGTTGTCAAGGACATAGTGCTTGAGTCTTGACTTAATCAGAATTGCTGATCCACCACATGCTCTCTCTCTCGGGTCCTTTGTATCATAGTTAGAATTTTTTTCACTCAGATAAATAGGTGGTGGCTTAAAAGACTTTTGCGATGATGTAGAGGGCTTGTCGTCGGTGTCTTGCAATAATGAAAAACGATTTTGACGATTGGTAGATGATGCGCTGTTATCCCTAGACATCTTTGGAGCAGATGAAATTTTTGAAGAATTTGGGCTTCGCCCACGCTTTACCACTGTTATAATCTGTCCATTCCCACTTGTACCTTGGGTTTTGAGCTACTGTTATCTGTAGTGATAACTTGGTTTAGTGATGAGGGCGAGCCCGATGCGGATGATATCGCAGACTTAAATGAAGAAGTACTAGGCAATGGTAATGTTAACGATTCACTAGTTGGCATTGGACAAAGCGAAGTTGATCGCTGACGAAAAATTGGCTTTGCCGTTAAAAAAAGACTTTCATCAGATTTATTATTTATATTTTTTTCATTAAGAGTTTCAGAACTCACAGTAAAATAAGCATTTCTGCCGTTAGAACTCACTTCAAAATTTTTTTCCTTTGAGGTACTCATACAGAGTATTATTCCTCAAGGGAACTTTGTTTGTGTTTACGGTTTTTTTTTGTTTTTGCTATTTCTTGCTATGTAAAAAATATTAGTAAAGCCAATAAGCTTATTTATCAAGGTGAATATGTATTACGAATATTTTTTGTATAATTTTTGATTTTGTTGTTTTTTATATTTGTTTCGTATGTATGTATGTAAAAAAAATCCGCTTTAATGTCTCTTCACTATGAAGGTTCAACGAGAACTGAGAAAAGTAACTATAATAGAAATATTTCTTATACTTAATTTACAGTTTTTTAAAGTTGATGCATTGTTAGTTAGTCAACGTTTGACATTTTTAGGGTATAAAATTATTTCTAGCTATAGCTTTCTACATTTATTTTGGAAAGCTTGCTTTGCTTTTTAAAAATGTATAAACATTTTTAAATGAAACTGATCCGGCACTCCAGCTTAGGTACTGATAGTTTTTTTTGTTGTTAGTTAACTTACTTATTTTTTATTTTTTATTGATAAACATTGGAAATCAAAAGGGAGTTTTATATTGTAATTATTATTTTCATAATTGTTGAAAACAATCGCTGCTTTTTGTTTGTTTTTTGCGATGAAATCATTTGAATTACTTTTGCAACTTTACGCGTTTATAAAAATTATGTTATTTTCTATATTTCTTAATTTATAAGACTTTTAGACTTTGTCCTTTAGGGGTTATATATTCTATTATACGATTATGAATAAGAATGCAGTAAGCTGATGTATTTGCTTACTGCTTCAAATTAAAATTTTATTAAATTGAATAAAAGGAGTTTTTTTTCTTAAACTCTGATGCAGTTAGAAGCGCTGGAGATTCTTTCATATAACAGCTTTTTTGAAATGTTTGATACATAGTATAATATAGAATTAGATAACATTTATTTTTAATTTTTATGTTAAGAAGTACGGGTATGAGACTGAATTTAAATGTACTTTTAAATTAGTTAAATCATAATGAACAAACATATTTTCTTCTTTAATAGCGATCAACAGAAAACGAACTCGTTTTCATATAATTTAGGTATACCCTATCGACGGCTCCTCTAGGATACAAGATGACTTTGTATGACGAAATTTCTGTTGCTTTATACTGATAATATGTTTACATTAATAAGATACATATACATATGTTTATTTTATGAACGGTGAGCACCTATGGCTTTTATTTAATGTTCTATATGACTTTTTTTTTCATTTTATTAAAGTTCAGCGTATTGTATATATATTTCTGAAATGTTTAAGTGTGTTTTGTGTGCCCATCGGGCAGAGTGTACGTATTAGTTGGTCAGTCAGTCTCTATTTTTATTTATTTTTTTTTCTAATGTGCCACTCCGTTTTCAGATTTTACTACTTGGAATAGAGAATTTTTGTCTAATTTTTTGGTGGGTATATACATTAGGTATGTAGAAATTAGTTTAGATACAAAGAAATGCATGTTTAATATACAACTATTGTATCAAATCGATCTCAAATAACTCAGTTACCTCTACCAGCAATTCACCGTTGGTGTATTCATAAAGTGTTAGAAACAATGAAATATCTATGTTTTGAGAGAATTTTTCCCCTCAAGTATTTCTACATGAGGTTTGAGGGGTCAATCACTGTCGCATTCATATGTAATGATTATTCACTTAAAAAAGGTCATCATCACCATCATTCATCCCCGTATACAATACATTCATGAGTTGGGTTCATCCAGATACAATTGCTGTCTCATCACCTTCTAACAGCTTTATATATTTTGCTAGTATGCATGCCTTAGCATGCTTCTATCGATAGTGACGTAAGAGTCCGAGATGTAGAGTGTTACAATTAAAAATCTTTACTATTAGAATTTACCAGTTCGCTCTTTTGAATTTTTACAAAGTAGATACATATGTATGTATTTCATTGACCACAAAATCATAAAATTTCTTTGCTTACAAAATTGTATGACGTGAGGATTTTTTTTTTTTTGAAATTATACATGCTTTCATTTTTTTTCTATAAATTTATGTAATACTCATACAGATACAGATATAAAGTAAGATCTGTTTACTGTACATTTTAAAATTTATGCATGCTTCAGCATGATTCTAGTTGAAGCCTATATTCATTCACTAAGTTTGTTTGATACTTATTCATACACATGTACATTCTTAAAGATTGGATATCAAAGTCCAATTTCCGTAGTTTATCTATATTTTCTAAGGATCTGATAGCTAAAGAAATAAATAGAGTGAAGATCTTCTATAATAATCCCATTTTCATATTGTAAAATTTTGCGTGCTAGCACTTTCGATGGGAAAATATACATACAACTTTATAAAAAGTGATAATATGATGTGCTGCTGAATATTGCACTATGTTATAGTTCATTTTAAACACTGAAGTTTTAGCAATATTTCATTCAGACCAACAAGTTTAGAGAATTCCACTACATTTAGTTAATTATCTTTCTTAAGACCCATCATTCCTAATCAATCCTACAAAAAACAACACAAACTAGATTTTTCGTTTTAATTTTATTTTCATTAAATTCAACATTCATTCTTCAAATTACTTTATACTATATTAAGTAGCTTTTCCTCATTTGTTGAGTTGACTTTAATAGGAGACATTTTAATGGTACGATGAACTTTTCTATTGCATGCATTGAGTAAATCTTTATATATACCAATCCACTTATATGAACCATTAAAGCTAATTCTTTTCACATCATACCTTTCAATGATCTATTAAATCATTCTAATATTGATGCTTTCATATTAAGTAATGTTTAATCTTCTATTTATGTATGAGTTTTCCCAAGTATTTATTAAAAAATTCTTTAGAATCATCTGTTTGTAAGTTTTTTGGTACCCGTACCACTTCAAAAATATTTTCCATTGCCTTGGTTTTTAGAGTGCAGCTTTTATTTTCAGCTGTACTTTGAGAATGTGTCAATTACAGTCTTCAAAAATCAACAATTTCTATTTTCTGTAGAATAGTTCTACATTTCACCTAACTTAGCTCCATAAAACATCATATATTCCTGTCATTACATCTCTACAAGCACAAACAGTTGTTGAGATTTAATATGGACTTCGTTAACTAAATTCCTTTTTAAAGACATTGAATTGTTTCACAGATTTTTTCGAAAGTGTTGTGATCTACATCTTGCACTTTCAGCTATTTAAACTAACATGTAGTTAATTTTCTAATCTATATATTTAACCGTAAACTCTTCAATTTGTTTTTAATTATTTACTTTTTAGAATTGCTTTTTCAATTTTATAACTGTCTTCTTTCTCTAATTTTATTTCACGTTGTAGTTCCTCAATTTGCATTTAAATATATTCTTGAATATTAATGCTTTAAGCTATATTATTAATTTGTCTTGTATTTTATCTTCATTCAGTTTAATGTAACTATCAACAATAGTTTGTATCTAATTCATTTATGCCTTCCAATACTGATAAGTCAGTATAAATGTCTTCAGAATTGGAAGTCTATGAGTAAAATCATCGTCATCATCATTCTCAGTATTAGCATCATTAAATATGATGGTATTATCAAATATTGTTCCTTTTACTAGTTTCTTTGGGGTACTTGTCTATATCTTGAGTGAAGGTTTCTCAGGCTTTAAACTTGCATATTTTCAACTTCTGTCTTGATTTTACTTTCTTCTTTCATAAGAATTCTTTTAATATTTTTAGAACTATTTATGAATTCTTCTGCTATAGGTATCTTTTAGTTGTTCACTTGTATCTATTTCACCAGTTTTTATACTACGAAGCTTTTTCTTCAACACATTTCTTGTCAACACCAACTGTTTTAAAATTTTCACATCCATGTTCGCTAAGGGCAAATAACAGGTATCAGCAATCAGATCAGCTTTTCAGGAGCTGGTCTGGTTTTCAGATCAGCTTTTCAGGACCTGGTCTGGTTTTGAGATCAGCTTTTCAGGACCTGGTCTGGTTTTCAGATCAGCTTATCAGGACCTGGTCTGGTTTTCAGATCAGCTTTTCAGGACCTGGTCTGGTTTTCAGATCAGCTTATCAGGACCTGGTCTGGTTTTCAGATTAGCTTTTCAGGACCTGGTCTGGTTTTCAGATCAGCTTTTCAGGACCTGGTCTGGTTTTCAGATCAGCTTATCAGGAGCTGGTCTGGTTTTCAGATCAGCTTATCAGGAGCTGGTCTGGTTTTCAGATCAGCTTATCAGGAGCTGGTCTGGTTTTCAGATCAGCTTATCAGGAGCTGATCTGATTTTTAGATCAGCTTATCAGGTAACAGATCAGGCTATCATGGGCTGTTCAGATTTTCATTTCAAGATATCTGAGTCAGATTTAGTTATCAGTGTACAAGTAGCTAGCCATTTATAACATTTATATACATGAAGTTTAAAGTCAGATGAAATAAGAAAAAGTAAAGTTTTATCTAGTAAAATTATTTTCTATAACGATCATCGTTTAATTCACTATCTTTGCTTATAATCAAAAATCCATATTTATCCTTTCAACATGCTTTTTATTTTTCTCACCTAACTTAAATATACATTATGATGATCTCTTATTAAATGTTTGGTGATTCTGGTGTAAGTTTTACATAAGTAGAATGAATCAACATTCTTATCTCTCCCCATACAAAAATATGCTTCCCATACGCATCATCGTTAAATATCATATTGGAATTACTTTGGACTGAAATAACAGATTCACTATCGGTAAAGTTTGTAATATATTATTATTTTAATTGATGTAATTAATTTCTTCAGATATTTATATCTGGGATGATATAAAGATTTTGAGTATAAATAAATGTTCTCAAAATTTAAGTCCATTAGGACTTTCTAGCAAGCCAATCATAGCGTTTTTTTCGTAATTTGACAGGTCAACTATTGTTGCACGAATAGAATTTGATATAAGGGAACTATGATTTATTTTTGAACTATCGTTCGATGAATCATCAATATTTCGTACCAAGGTATTTTAGGTTGTTTTACTAACCGCATTTATGTAGCTAAATACATTTTATAAATATTATCTCTTATTATAAAAAAATAAACTAATACAGCTATACCATATCAGAAAATATTTTCTGAAATCGTATAGCTGCATTAGTTTATTTTTTCTATAATAAGAGATAATGATCCACACTCATAATCAAAACAGCATAAAAATATCCTTTGTTTTGACTATGAGTATGCATCAATATTTATGAAATGCGTTTAGTTACAAAAATGTGGTTAGTAAAACAAAGTATATTTTAACAGCCTTATTTATAACACTTATTAGGGCTTTATAAAGACTTTTTAAGAAAAAATTTTTATAAAAAATTTGTTTTAAAAAGCCTTTCCAAAGCCTTAATAAGTTTTATAAATAAGGCTGTAAGAGTTTAAAATCAGTATTTTGTATGATAATACTGATTTGAAACTCTTAAAATATTCTTTGTTTTGACTATGAGTAGGGGCCATTATCTCTTATTATAGGACAAATAAAATAATATAGCTATACGATTTCAGAAAATATTTTCTGAAATCGTATAGCTACATTATTTAATTTTTCTATAATAAGAGATAATACAGTAAACAGATCTTACTTTATATCTGTATCTGTATGAGTATTACATAAATTTATAGAAAAAAAATGAAAGCATGTATAATTTCAAAAAAAAAAAAAAAAATCCTCACGTCATACAATTTTGTAACCAAAGAAATTTTATGATTTTGTGGTCAATGAAATACATACATATGTATCTACTTTGTAAAAATTCAAAAGAGCGAACTGGTAAATTCTAATAGTAAAGATTTTTAATTGTAACACTCTACATCTCGGACTCTTACGTCACTATCGATAGAAGCATGCTAAGGCATGCATACTAGCAAAATATATAAAGCTGTTAGAAGGTGATGAGACAGCAATTGTATCTGGATCAACCCAACTCATGAATGTATTTTATACGGAGATGATTGATGGTGATGATGACTTTGGGGTACTTGTCTATATCTTGAGTGAAGGTTTCTCAGGCTTTAAACTTGCATATTTTCAACTTCTGTCTTGATTTTACTTTCTTCTTTCATAAGAATTCTTTTAATATTTTTAGAACTATTTATGAATTCTTCTGCTATAGGTATCTTTTAGTTGTTCACTTGTATCTATTTCACCAGTTTTTATACTACGAAGCTTTTTCTTCAACACATTTCTTGTCAACACCAACTGTTTTAAAATTTTCACATCCATGTTCGCTAAGGGCAAATAACAGGTATCAGCAATCAGATCAGCTTTTCAGGAGCTGGTCTGGTTTTCAGATCAGCTTTTCAGGACCTGGTCTGGTTTTGAGATCAGCTTTTCAGGACCTGGTCTGGTTTTCAGATCAGCTTATCAGGACCTGGTCTGGTTTTCAGATCAGCTTTTCAGGACCTGGTCTGGTTTTCAGATCAGCTTATCAGGACCTGGTCTGGTTTTCAGATTAGCTTTTCAGGACCTGGTCTGGTTTTCAGATCAGCTTTTCAGGACCTGGTCTGGTTTTCAGATCAGCTTATCAGGAGCTGGTCTGGTTTTCAGATCAGCTTATCAGGAGCTGGTCTGGTTTTCAGATCAGCTTATCAGGAGCTGGTCTGGTTTTCAGATCAGCTTATCAGGAGCTGATCTGATTTTTAGATCAGCTTATCAGGTAACAGATCAGGCTATCATGGGCTGTTCAGATTTTCATTTCAAGATATCTGAGTCAGATTTAGTTATCAGTGTACAAGTAGCTAGCCATTTATAACATTTATATACATGAAGTTTAAAGTCAGATGAAATAAGAAAAAGTAAAGTTTTATCTAGTAAAATTATTTTCTATAACGATCATCGTTTAATTCACTATCTTTGCTTATAATCAAAAATCCATATTTATCCTTTCAACATGCTTTTTATTTTTCTCACCTAACTTAAATATACATTATGATGATCTCTTATTAAATGTTTGGTGATTCTGGTGTAAGTTTTACATAAGTAGAATGAATCAACATTCTTATCTCTCCCCATACAAAAATATGCTTCCCATACGCATCATCGTTAAATATCATATTGGAATTACTTTGGACTGAAATAACAGATTCACTATCGGTAAAGTTTGTAATATATTATTATTTTAATTGATGTAATTAATTTCTTCAGATATTTATATCTGGGATGATATAAAGATTTTGAGTATAAATAAATGTTCTCAAAATTTAAGTCCATTAGGACTTTCTAGCAAGCCAATCATAGCGTTTTTTTCGTAATTTGACAGGTCAACTATTGTTGCACGAATAGAATTTGATATAAGGGAACTATGATTTATTTTTGAACTATCGTTCGATGAATCATCAATATTTCGTACCAAGGTATTTTAGGTTGTTTTACTAACCGCATTTATGTAGCTAAATACATTTTATAAATATTATCTCTTATTATAAAAAAATAAACTAATACAGCTATACCATATCAGAAAATATTTTCTGAAATCGTATAGCTGCATTAGTTTATTTTTTCTATAATAAGAGATAATGATCCACACTCATAATCAAAACAGCATAAAAATATCCTTTGTTTTGACTATGAGTATGCATCAATATTTATGAAATGCGTTTAGTTACAAAAATGTGGTTAGTAAAACAAAGTATATTTTAACAGCCTTATTTATAACACTTATTAGGGCTTTATAAAGACTTTTTAAGAAAAAATTTTTATAAAAAATTTGTTTTAAAAAGCCTTTCCAAAGCCTTAATAAGTTTTATAAATAAGGCTGTAAGAGTTTAAAATCAGTATTTTGTATGATAATACTGATTTGAAACTCTTAAAATATTCTTTGTTTTGACTATGAGTAGGGGCCATTATCTCTTATTATAGGACAAATAAAATAATATAGCTATACGATTTCAGAAAATATTTTCTGAAATCGTATAGCTACATTATTTAATTTTTCTATAATAAGAGATAATACAGTAAACAGATCTTACTTTATATCTGTATCTGTATGAGTATTACATAAATTTATAGAAAAAAAATGAAAGCATGTATAATTTCAAAAAAAAAAAAAAAAATCCTCACGTCATACAATTTTGTAACCAAAGAAATTTTATGATTTTGTGGTCAATGAAATACATACATATGTATCTACTTTGTAAAAATTCAAAAGAGCGAACTGGTAAATTCTAATAGTAAAGATTTTTAATTGTAACACTCTACATCTCGGACTCTTACGTCACTATCGATAGAAGCATGCTAAGGCATGCATACTAGCAAAATATATAAAGCTGTTAGAAGGTGATGAGACAGCAATTGTATCTGGATCAACCCAACTCATGAATGTATTTTATACGGAGATGATTGATGGTGATGATGACTTTTTTAAGTGAATAATCATTACATATGAATGCGACAGTGATTGACCCCTCAAACCTCATGTAGAAATACTTGAGGGGAAAAATTCTCTCAAAACATAGATATTTCATTGTTTCTAACACTTTATGAATACACCAACGGTGAATTGCTGGTAGAGATAACTGAGTTATTTGAGATCGATTTGATACAATAGTTTTATATTAAACATTTCTTTCTTTTTATCTAAACTAATTTCTACATACCTAATGTATATACCCACCAAAAAATTAGACAAAAATTCTCTATTCCAAGTAGTAAAATCTGAAAAAGGAGTGGCACATTAGAAGAAAAAAAAATAAAGAAAAATTGAGACTGACTGACCAACTAATACGTACACTCTGCCCGATGGGCACACAAAACACACTTAAACATTTCAGAAATATATATACAATACGCTGAACTTTAATAAAATGAAAAAAAGTCATATAGAACATTAAATAAAAGCCATAGGTGCTCACCGTTCATAAAATAAACATATGTATATGTATCTTATTAATGTAAACATATTATCAGTATAAAGCAACAGAAATTTCGTCATACAAAGTCATCTTGTATCCTAGAGGAGCCGTCGATAGGGTATACCTAAATTATATGAAAACGAGTTCGTTTTCTGTTGATCGCTATTAAAGAAGAAAATATGTTTGTTCATTATGATTTAACTAATTTAAAAGTACATTTAAATTCAGTCTCATACCCGTACTTCTTAACACAAAAATTAAAAATAAATGTTATCCAATTCTATATTATACTATGTATCAAACATTTCAAAAAAGCTGTTATATGAAAGAATCTCCAGCGCTTCTAACTGCATCAGAGTTTAAGAAAAAAAACTCCTTTTATTCAATTTAATAAAATTTTAATTTGAAGCAGTAAGCAAATACATCAGCTTACTGCATTCTTATTCATAATCGTATAATAGAATATATAACCCCTAAAGGACAAAGTCTAAAAGTCTTATAAATTAAGAAATATAGAAAATAACATAATTTTTATAAACGCGTAAAGTTGCAAAAGTAATTCAAATGATTTCATCGCAAAAAACAAACAAAAAGCAGCGATTGTTTTCAACAATTATGAAAATAATAATTACAATATAAAACTCCCTTTTGATTTCCAATGTTTATCAATAAAAAATAAAAAATAAGTAAGTTAACTAACAACAAAAAAAACTATCAGTACCTAAGCTGGAGTGCCGGATCAGTTTCATTTAAAAATGTTTATACATTTTTAAAAAGCAAAGCAAGCTTTCCAAAATAAATGTAGAAGGCTATAGCTAGAAAAAATTTTATACACTAAAAATGTCAAACGTTGACTAACTAACATTGCATCAACTTTAAAAAACTGTAAATTAAGTATAAGAAATATTTCTATTATAGTTACTATTACTATAGAGTATGTAAGTACATATCTTCAAGAATTCAGTTTTACTTAAAACAGAAAATCCTCACAAACTTTTAAGTAAACGCAGATAAAAATTAAAATGTTTTTAATTTCACCAACAACAGACATCACATGACAAAAAATAAAATAAAAAATGTATTCAAAGATTGAGTTGAACACTTATTTGTATGTACATATATATGTACATACATACATACATACATACATAAAATCAATTTGTAGATATGTATGTATACATATCAAATTTCTTATCAATGCTTAAGTATTTATTAGATCTACATCATGAAAATATATGAAGCGTCGTTTAGTTAAAGCACAATGCAAATATAAACAATCCATACACTCAGGGAAAATCTGCAGCTTAAAAATAAGAATTCATCACATTAATTCAATAATTTTTAATATAATAGAAAATGTATATTGAGATATCTACAAACTAATGAGTTTAATAAATGAATACTGTAAATTAATATTTTGTCCATATTGAAATAAGAAATTTCAATATGACTAAACCTTCGCTAATGGTTCTTATTAATTCAGCATGGTTCTTACTGATTTCAAGTTGGTTTTTCTCTGTGTGTAGAAAACTCTTTCAGTCAAAGAAGACGAATGTAGTTAAATAAACAAAATCTGTAATATAAACAAATTTCACACAGACCGACTTCAACGCGAGACAAATTTAAGCATGAGAAAATATAAAGCAATCGTAAGTATAAAAGCATACTAGGATTAGGGAAGTCCAGATATACGATAGTATTTTATAGTACCAAATGTCGATGTTGAAAACAATTTATTTCTACCTACATATAAATACCAGCTCAAATACACACACATAGCAGAATTCATATAAGAAATATCCAAGAAAATTTCAACAACACCCCACCTTTTGCAAATCATGACGAGCATTAAATTCTCCCTCAGATATACATACACAAATTTCCATGATCATACATACGTATACAATACATAAGATTAATCTCAACACCACAACACTCTCACCTACCTGAAATTACAGATAGTCTTAAACTTCTACAGACGTCTATACACATAGATTCTCACGGCTACATATTACAAGAACACCTCGCCCCTAATAAATCACAATCATCTTAAATTCTTACAAAAATACATACATACATACATACGCATAACCAATTTACCTCAACAACATCCTCACCCACCTCAAATCACGATCAACCTTAAACTACTATAGAGAGACACATCCACAAATCCCCATGGCTACATATTACGTCAACAACCCTGCCCACCCAAATCATGGTCAGCCTTAAACTCCTACAGACATACAAACACACAGATTCCCCCGGTTGCATATTACTAGAACACCTCACCCCTCATAAATCACAATCAGCCTTAAACTCCTACAGAAATACACACATTGAAATTCCTACAAACATACACACACACACACACACACACACACACATACACACACACATTCACACACAACTACACACGCAATCGATCTACCTCAACTACACCCCGCCCCCTGCCAATCAAACCTTCACCTAAATTCTCACAGACAGACAGACACATCCACAAATTCCTATGGTTACATATTACGGCAACAACGCCGCCCACTCAAATCACGGTCAGCCTTAAATTCCCACAGTCTAGCAACACCTACATTAGCATTAGAAAAAATAACTTTCACGTTTTCCCGTCGTCATTAGGAAAAATCATTTTCCCGTCGGCATTTGAAAAAACAATATTCATGTATTGCCCGGCATTAGGAAAAATTATCATGCATTGCCGTAGGCATTAGGAAAAATTAATAATCACAATTTCACCATTTTTATTAGGAAAAATCATTTTCATGATTTTCCCCGTCGGCATATACACACATACAAACCGCCAAACTATGAACCGCCTTAATACATTCACATAAAATATTCCACACACAAACATCCACGGTCAGACAGACAGACAGACAGACATACACTTAATGTAAACAAAAACTCCTAATGTAAACAAAAACTCCTAATGTAAACAAAAACTCCTAATGTAAACAAAAAAACACAAATTTCCAAGAATTTAACAATTTTCAAATTTTAATTACCCAAATTTAACAATTTCACCAACAATTTAACAATTTTAATTGCCACCGGAACCCCAGTTCCCTACTACTACTCTGCTTTTTTTTGCACGCTTTTTAATAATACAGTGTTGCAGCGCCTTCTGGTGTCAAATGAGGCGTATTAAATTTTGAAGCTGTGTTTTAGTAGCCATTAGTTATTTTACTTCGCCGATGGGTCTGCTACACAACGAATGATGGCGCTCTGACGTTACATTAGGATTACCATCTGCTGAAGCCGGTGTAGTTTTAGCGACCCAGTGCCTTATGCCTGCATTGCTTGAACTTTTCCCACAACAAGTGATACAAAGGACTCTAATGCACATTAGAAAAATGTGTTGTTATTATTTTAATGACTGTCAGGCACCGGGCTCGAACCCAGGATCTTCGGTTTTGTAGTCAACGTATACACACATAAAAATACAAATTACACATTAAATAAAAATACAAATTAGTGATTTTTTATGGGAATTCTTAAAATTTAAGTTTAAAATTTTTTAAACGCACTAATAATCCCAAACTACTATTTTACTTATTAAGTAAAATATTTTTTTATTAAAAATACATTGAAATTGATTATTGAGAGGTTTAGCTGGATCCTATGCGCATTTCACTGTTGCTAATGCAGATCATCAGGGAACTTTTACCCTTTAAATTTGTTTTAAACTTCTCATTTGTTTAAATGAAAGTTTATAACATAATACCTCTAGTTGTTCTAAGAAACTTTGGGTAAAGGTTCCCTGATGATCTGCATTAGCAACAGTGAAATGCACATAGGATCTAGCTAAACCCCTCAATAATCAATTTCAATGTATTTTTAATAAAAAAATATTTTACTTAATAAGTAAAATATTAATTTGGGATTATTAGCGCGTTTAAAAAATTTTAAACTTAAATTTTAACAATTCCCATAAAAAATTACTAATATTTAATTGACTGCACCAGGTCAAAAAATAATTGTGTGGCAAGACTCTATTCTTAAATAGCTGTTGTTGTTATTTACATTTATTTTCTTTTTACATACTTTTACTATAGCGGAGTTCGATGTTTGATGCAAATTGTCTTGTGTAAGTGCAAATGCAAAATATCGTAGCTTTTCTTTGGACTGTGTGTGTATTTTGTTGTTGGATTTGAAAGAAAAGCTGCGATATTTTGCATTTGCACTTACGTGAGACAAAGCCCAATTCACAATCTTGTGCAAATGGTCTTGCATCGTTGCATGTGCAAAATGGTATAGTATATTGAAACTCACCACTTAAAAATTCTTAGTGGTGAGTTTAATAAGAATTTTTAAGTGGTGAGTTTCAATATACTATACCATTTTGCACATGCAACGATGCAAGACCATTTGCACAAGATTGTGAATTGGGCTAATTTGCAACCAAACATCGAACTCCGCTAATTAATATTTATATTTTAAATAAAATAAAAAACATGTTGATTATTGAGTTCTTGTTTCAATTTTTTATTTGTTTTAAGCTTCTCATTTGTTTAAATGAACATTTATAACATAATAACTCTAGTTGTTCTAAGAAACTTTGGTTAAAGGTTCCCTGATGTTCTGCATTAGCAACAGTGAAATGCGCATAGGATCCAGCTAAGCACCTCAATAATCAATTTCAATGTATTTTTAATAAAAAAATATTTTACTTAATAAGTAAAATATTAAATTAGTGCGTTTAAAAAATTTTAAAAGTACTAATTATTTTTTATTGCTCTCTTAATTATTGTGAGAGCACTCGCACGCGAGTTAGTGCACAGGGTATAGTCTACATGGCAACACTGGCATAAATAGATAAGTAGACCACACACATCTTCATAATGGGAAACAAAGGTCAACATCAATATTATCACTTACATACGTTAGAACAAAGACTTACAACAGGGAACAACTTCAACATCAATATTATCACTTACATACGTTAGAACAAAGACTTACACCGAGACCACTATCAGTCAAAGTAAACTCAAAATATGTTTTAATAATAAAAAGATACTTGTAGAAAACACATTCCGAGATAAAAAACAAAGAAACGATAAACATAATTATTACTATAAATAGATGTTAAGAAAATATTGTAAGTAGTCTTATGAAGATAAATAATAAAGAAACACACGTTTCGGTGTGAAAAAACTTTATTTAATTTTTTTTTATTCATTCCTTCACCATGGAATTAACTGGGGGCTAGACCGGGATACAAGAGAAATAATCTTGTATTCCCAGCCAAATAAAATTTCCACGATCCTGAAGAAGGATAAAAATAAAATTCCTGAAAAATTGGAAATAACAAAAATAAAATTCCTGGAAAATTGGAAATAATAAAAATATAATTCCTGAAAAAATGGAAATAATAAAAATAAAATTTCTGAAAAATTGAACAAAAATGTAAAAGAAAAAAAGGTAAAAGTTTTCAAACACTTCAACAAAGTGAACATTGCAGTGAAAGTGAAAAATACACACTGGATTCCCACGCAAAACGACAGCAAATATTTAACTCAAGACGCCTACTAGAAGAAGATATCAATATGACTGAAGCTGCAACACTCCAAACTCATATTCAGGCACTAACTGAACAACTTGCATCCCTGAAAACAGACTTCGAAACATTGAAAAGCAATACACCATTTGTTGTAACCACGATTCCAGCAACGCCTGCCATAAAACCACACATAACGATTGCCACTCAAATTAACACAGAAATCTTCAAGTGTTTACCAACATTCTGTGGATTGGAAGGAGAATATAACGCATGGAGAAATCAGGTATGGACCCAAATGGAAAATATTAAACAATTTTCAAATATTCCCGAGTACTATAACTGTGTATGCAAAAATTATTGGCGCTGCATCAAAAGTTTTATCGGTAAACGGAACAGAACTAAATTTCTATGCAATAATAAACCGCTTAGACTTTACGTATGAGGATAAACGTCCATTGTACGTATTAAAGAAATTATGACTAGAATTAAACAGGGGAACAAAACTCTGACCGAATTTCACGATGAAATCCATCAAGCATTAACCCTCATACAACAAAAAATCGAAACCTCAGATGAGAGTATGAGAAGAGGAAGACTATCAGATGCCAACGAGGATGCGATCCGCACCTTTATGATGGGATTAAGAAACAATTACACAAAAGGAATCCTCTATGCTAACCAACCAAAGAGTCTGGGAGAAGCTTATGCCATTGCCTGCACCATCTACCACGACAACAAAGATCGTCATTTTGAAAATATCAATGTAAGACGGCAGGAACACCGTAAGGAACAACGGCATATACATCATGGAGGTAACGAACACCGCCAACTAAAGCCATCACATCAGGTTCAACAACGACACCACAATTATGTGGCATTACGAAGAAACCAAGTAGAACCAATGGAAGTCGAAAACAACGCAATACAGAAGGCCTACAAATTTCCCGCAACAACAAAGATAGGGTGACAATAATCGTCAACAAAACACTACTATACATCATAATCCATTCCGCAACAATCAAAATCCTGTGAAGAGGGAAAATAATTTTTCAACCCACAACTTTAATAAGGTTCAACGAGTACACCAAACACAGGACGAGGATCTTCAATCACTCCAGCCTCAATACACCGAAGACGATTTTGAAACCGGAAGTGCTTTTTTAGGCGAGTGAATGGTCTGCTATGTCTACAACGCACTTGCAGAGAAACAGGTAGATCAGCAAATATTTTAGTAGATACGGGAGCCACAAGTAATTCTATTAGTACTAGTTTTAAGATAGGGAAACCTATAAAAATTATTCCGGTGAAAGTCAAAACACTTCATGGATATTCAATGGTAAATACGAGAAAAAATTATTACTGTCTTAAACCACCATTTAACCTTCTATGAAACAGAGGCCTTTCAAGAATTTGATTTAGGAGAACAGGGGTTAAGATCAATCAATGCAAAGATCAATCTCTTCGACTATAGCTTAAAATATAAATATAAGGAAAATTTAGGAAAAAATGAGGAAAAGATAAATTATACAATTAACAACGAAATTTACAGGAAAGATATTGAAAAAATAATGCAAAGGAATAGGGAAACTAACGAAGTATTGCCATTTACTACAACCATTCAGGCATCTATCAGAACAAAATCTGAAGACCCTATTTATGTAAGACAATACCCTTATCCAATATCGGATAACGAGTTTATTAATAATTAAATACAGAAATTACTGGATAATAAAATTATTCAACCAAGTAGGAGTCCGTACAATTCCCCCATCTGGACAGTCGCAAAAAAGGGTACCGATGAAGAAGGAAATCCCAAAAGGCGAATGGTAGTTGATTTCCAGAAGCTAAACCCTCAAACAATTACCGACCGTTATCCAATTCCAGATGTTGGTATGACAATCCAGAACTTGGGAAAAGCAAAAGTATTCACTATGTTAGATTTGGAATCAGGATTCCATCACATTCTTATAAAAGAATCGGACAGGGAAAAACAGCATTCAGTGTGAACGGTGCAAAGTATGAATTTTTAAGGATGCCGTTTGGTCTTAAAAACGCTCTTTCCATTTTTCAACGATGCATAGGCGATATTCTGCGTCCGTATATATGGAAGTTTGCATATGTTTATATAGATGATGTGCTAATATATTCCTCCTCACCCGAAGAACATATGGAGCACATCTCCATTATAATTAATGCACTCCACAACGCTAACATGAAAATTTCCGATGAAAAATCGCACTTCTTTCAGGATTCTATAGAGTATCTAGGACACATCATTAAGCATAATAAAATAACAGTAGACCCTAATAAGGTGGAAACAATAAAAAACTATCCTATTCCCACAAATTTAAAAGAACTTAGATCATTCCTAGGCTTAGCAAGTTACTACAGGAAATTTATTAAAAACTTCGCAGCTATTGTAAAACCACTCGCAATATATCTCAGAGGAGATAATGGTGGAATTAGTAAAAATCAAAGTACAAAAGTAAAAATAAATCTCGACCAAGCAGCACTAGACGCATTATATATTATTTTATATATATTATAAAACAAAACACGAATTGATAGACAGACTAAAGCAAATAACAAATCCAAAATGCATTAAAACTAAGCGAAGAAACATTATTTCATCTACAAAATGATATTATCACTACATTCCCATCCAATTTGTTTGTTATAACACAAACACAATTACACGATATTATTAATGTAGAAGAACAAAAAGAGATAGTAATACGAACACATAGACGAGCACATAGAAATTATAAAAATAACGCTCAAGAAATATCGTTAACACACTATTGGCCGAACATTCGAGTTATGTGTAAAAAAGAATTAGATTGTAATATCTGCCTACAAAATAAATATGAACGAAGACCAAATAAACAACCAATAGGGAAAACACCAATACCCACGAAAGTAGGAGAGTACATACAGGTGGACATATTTTACATGAATAACCAAATGTAGTGAATCTATAATTAACATAAGCACTGTAAGAATTTTATTTACTCTAAGACATTGAACTTAAATTCATTTTTTTGTTTACGCTAAATATTTTTTTGTTGGTCAGCAGTAATATACATTACGTTTTTTTTTTTGTTTGTATTAAATAATTTGTATCAAGCGAAATTGTAACATGAATACTGTGTGAAGTAAACTGTTGGCATAAAACAATTTATAATGTGAAATTAAATTGATATTTTTGGTATTGATTTGTTGCTGGGTTTGATAACCAAAAATTTGTCAAGATTGCAAAGTTCCGTGGGAACAGTAAATCTACCATTGGTTTGTTGTATTGCCCCATTAATGCTGACCCTTAGAATAAGTTAGTATATAAGTTAGTGATTTTTGTAAATAAAATTCAGAAATAATTTATCAAGCAATCAAGTGAGATCTTTCATTTCTCTATTAAGATCGGCACCTCTGGTGCTGAAGAAAAGCGGCTGCAGAGCTTAGTAATACTGAAAAATTAATAAACAATTTAAACACACCATTTCCAATAAACAAATTTAATTACACCATATGGCGATCCTGCCAATCTATTTCTGGAGAATATAAAGAAACAGGATAAATTTTTGAAATCCTGTATGTTTACCTTTTTGAGATTTTGAAATTTTTTTCTTTTCTCACCTTGCTGGAGAATTCTACAAAATTTAACATTTAAATTTATTTTTCCAAATGACTCAAGAGGAAGTCAACGAAATTTTCAAACGCTGGCAAAAATTTATACAAGAGGAGTGCGTTCCAGAAGGAACACCAATTGAAGAACCAACAACAATTACAAAACTTCAGGAACCAATCAAAAATCAAAAAAAAAAGGAGGAAAAAAGGTAAAATTTCAAAAAACCTGCAAGGACCTTCAGCGAATAATAGGCATTAGTCAGGGAAAACAAAAACAAACATTGATACAGCAACTGATAGAACTCAGAAGAAGCGGTTGGAGAAACTAGACATCAACCAACATACTCAATAAATAAAAATATTTTTTTCCTTAATCCAGTTTAATTCAAAATTTTTCCTTAAATTTTATATTATGCTAAGATTTTACAAATTTTAAATAAATTATAATAAATAAATATAACACTAAGTTATACTTTAAAGATTTGGAAATAAGAATAAGAAAATTTGGCTTCAATGTTAGATTTTAAGAGAGGTTATGAATCTAGGACTACACACTTTTCAGTTAACCGAGGAAGATAGAATAGAATATACATTAGAACAACTCAAAATGGGCATCGAAGATGCAAAAGTAGAGGGCCATGCGAAGCCAATGCTATAAACACAAATAAAAGAACAATAGATCAAGAAATTATAATAATTTTGTTGATAATTTTCATACTAGTAGCCATATTTAAATTCTTACAGCATTATATAAAGAAACAGGTTGTAAGAAACTCTGTACAAAATGTATAAATAACAAAACAAAATTTAAATAAAGAAAATCTAAATAAAAATTTTTTTTATCAAATGCTGTAGATATAAATATAATTAATGGAACAGATTTTTGAAGAATTAGAAAAGTTAATTACGAATGCTAGAAAATCGATAGCAAAGAAACACACAAAAGAAACTATACAGGAAAAATTAAAGTCAATACAACAGTTGAGTGAAAAATTCGAAAAACTTGTAGGGCATTTAGCAAATCCCTTAAGAGATGAGAAAATTACTCAATTCAGAGATCTGAGAGAAAGAGCAATTCAGCTGTTGACAGAACATAAAGGAGAAAAATTAGAAATAGAGCAAGAAGTTGAAAATCCTAAAATCATGTCGAACTTTGACAGCAAAAAGGCTTCGGATATAATTCCAGTCTTCGACGGAAAACCAAAACATGTTAATATTTTCCTTTCAATGATAGAAATGGTTCATTCTGAACTAAATGAGCAAGGAAAAAATAACCTATTAAAATATGTATTGGCGATAAAATTAGTAGACAGAGTCAGGGATATTTTGATTATAGAAAACACACCTGAAACTTTCGAAGAACTTAAAACAGTTCTAACAAAACATTTCAAATCCACAAGAACGGCAAGCAGCATACATTTTGATTTAAAGAATACCAAGCAAAAAGGAAATGTACTTAATTACAAAGAACGGATTAACACTTTAATAGCGGACTTGACATTGGTACAAATTTCAGAACTACAGGACAGTTCAAATCAAGTAGCTCGCTCTACGATTAAGACTATGAACGAAAAACTGGCTCTAGAAATTTTTCAAGAATGTTTATATAAAGACATAAGAACCGCTGTAATAGCTGCACAACCCAAGACTTTGGCACAAGCCTATGACATTGCAAGTACACAGGAAAGATCATTACAACTATCAGATACATTTACAACTTTACAAATAAACAATAATAAATGAAATTATTACAATAACACAAACAGAAATAATTCAGGAATTAGAAATAACAGAAACAGAAATCATATCAATCCACAGACGGATAGACATTTTAACATAAATAAGAACAACAGAAACTATAACAATATCAACAGAAATTTTAACAATAACAACAGAAACCATAACAGAAATAATAACAATACAGATACTATAACAACTACAACAATAATTACAATGGCTATAACAACAATACATCCAACAGAGGCAATAGATACAATAATAACACAAAAGGAAGAAGCTACTCCAATGTTCATGCAGTACAACAACAGGGAAACGTACAAACCCTGGAGACTCATTATGAATCTCCAAACAGGGAAAATTAAGGGTTTATACACTGCATATTGGGACAACGAATTTTCTTTTCTTAACGGTAAAAAGCATTAATTATAAATTAACATTTATAATAGACACAGGTTCAGAAATATCACTCTGTAAAGAAAATGTAATATACAACTATTACAAAAATACTGACAATATTTGCCGATTGAGTGGCATTACAAATGAATGCAAAGAAACAGTAGGTTCTGCTGATTTGAAGATAATATTAGGAGAACAAACACTAACACACAGATTTCAATTAGTGGACAAAACATTTCCAATCATTACTGATGGAATTTTGGGAATTGATTTTTTCTGTAAATACAACTGTCAAATTGACTATGAAACACTGACTTTAAATACTTGCATAGAGGGAGAGGAAATAACAATCCCAATAGAGATTAACACAAAAAGAATACATAATATAACTATACCTCCAAGAACAGAGAAGATAGTACCTATAAACATTGACATAAAAGAAGATAGTGTCACATGTAGTAAGGAAATAATGAATGGAGTATTTTTAGCAAACACTATAATACCCAAAGATGGCCAACGCTATGTTAAAATTTTGAACACTTTAGAGGAACCAGTGCGCCTAGAGAAATTGGGAGTCACAACAATACCATTAAAAAATTATACAATTTGTAAAACTAACATGCGCAATAACAATAAACACTCAGAGCAAAGATTTAATAAATTACTAGAAAAACTAGATTTCAAGAACATTGAAGAAAAAAATAAAAGAGTCATATGTGATATTCTAAGACAATATCAAGAAGTATTTCATCTTGAAGATGAACCATTAATGGTAAACAATTTTTATAAACAAAGTATTGAATTAAATGATAACACGTCCACTTACATTAAAAACTATAGACTGCCACAAACTCAATTAGACGATATAAGTAAACAAGTACAAGAGTTATTAGAAAAAGACATAGTAGAACCATCTATTAGTCCATATAATTCTCCATTATTATTAGTACCAAAAAAAGGACAGAACGACACGGAAAAATGGCGTTTAGTTGTAGATTTCAGACGTTTAAATGACAAGATAGTAAAGGACAAATTCCCTTTAACCAGACTTGAAGATGTATTGGACAGATTAGGTAGAGCTAAATATTTTTCCACTTTAGACATGACAAGCTCATTTCACCAAATAGAACTCGAACCACAATCACGACCACTAACAGCATTTTCTACACCAAACGGTCACTTTCAATATACAAGACTACCGTTTGGTTTAAAAATATCATCTAACAGTTTCCAAAGAATGTTGACCATAGCATTATCTGGGTTAGAATCAGAAGCATTTTTGTATGTTGACGACGTCATTATTTTCGGATGTAGTTTGAAGCACCACAATGAGAACCTCATAAGAGTCTTAGAAAGACTAAAACAATACAATTTGAAGCTGAATCCATCAAAATGTTGTTTCTTAAAACCAAAAGTTTTGTATTTAGGACATTTGATTACAAAAAATGGTATAAAACCCGACCCGACGAAATACAAAGTAATTGAACAATATCCTGTTCCAAAAAACCCAGACGACGTTAGACGGTTTATAGCCTTCTGCAATTATTACAGAAGATTCATTCCAGACTTCGCCAAAACGGCAACTTGTCTTAATAATTTATTAAAAAAAAAGTAATTTTCAATTGGACAGAAGATTGGCAAATAGCATTTGAGACACTAAGAGACAAATTAAAAAACCCGCCCATATTACGATATCCCAACTTTGACGAACCATTCATTTTAACGACAGACGCTTCAAATGTAGCTTTGGGAGCAGTTCTTTCACAGGGTGAAATCGGAAACGATTTACCCATATCATATGCAAGTAGAACATTAAATAAACATGAGAAAAATAAATCAGAAATTGAAAAAGAATTATTATGTATTCATTGGGGAATACAATTTTTTAGACCATATCTATATGGTAGAAAATTTACCGTAGTCACAGACCATAGACCTCTTATTGCTTTGTTTACCCATAAAAACCCGTCTTCAAAATTAACCAGAATTAGACTTGAATTATCGGATTATGACTTTGATATAAAATATAAAAAGGGAGCGAATAATACGAACGCAGACACTCTACCGCGTGTAGAAATAAACTCACAAATATTAAGAGACATGATTCCAATCTATATTGATGAAAAAGAAAACAAAACCTTGGCAATAACAAGAAATATGTTTAACAACGAAATGAAAAATAAATATGATGAAGATGAAAATAAAAAGAACGACTGCATATCTCGAAAGGAGACTGATCACCTCCATATGTGGGAATGCACTTCAATAAATAACATTAAGGGTACCCAAAAGATTGAATTTATATATGATAATAAGCTGCAGCAACAATTAAAGAATAAACTAAAGGAAAAGAATGATAAAATAACGCGCATAATATGCAATAAAAGCGAAAATCCTATGTTTTCAGGAACATTTATGGAGAAACTTTTATTAAGATTGAAGAAATTTAAATTGATAATGATGAAATATTTAAATATATAACGGCCGAAGAATTGAAGGAAAAGTATAACAATATAAAGAAAAATGATATAGAAATAATTATATACAGAATGCCAAGATAAATAAAAGATAATATAACACAATACAGATTGATAGAAGAATTTCATGACTCAGCACATGGAGGACATTTTGGAATTAGGAAAACACTTTCCAAATTAAAACAAAGATATATATGGAAAAATATGAACAAAATGGTAAAAAAAACATAACAACATGTGATTCATGCCAAAAACATAAACAGATAAAAAATACAAAAGAACCCTTTACTATAACAGATACACCATCACACGGTTTTGATACTGTTGTAATGGACACAGTTGGACCATTAAGACCATCCGAACAATTTAGATACATACTTACAATGCAGTGCGAACTGACAAAATATGTTGTTGCTTGTCCGATCGAAGCCAAAGATGCCAAAACAGTCGCGAAGGCTTTAATAGAACATATTGTATTGAAATACGGTCTATTTAACATTCTCAAAACAGATAGAGGAACTAATTTACCAATGAATTAATGAGAGAGATTTGTGTATTATTAAAAATAAAACAAAATTTCTCAACGCCTTACCATCATGAAACTTTAGGTACAATAGAACGAAATCATCGCGTTTTAAATGAATATTTTCTAAATTTTGTAGATGACAATAATTGGCAGGAGTGGATACCATATTATACTTTTGCTTTTAATACGACACCAAATGTCGATACAGACTATTCACCATTTGAACTAATTTTTGGTAGACTTCCTAGACTGCCAAACGACACTTTAAGTGATACTAGAAAGATTTATAATATTGACAACTATTTAAATGAACTAAAGATTAGACTTCATAACTCATTACAAAGAGCAAGAGAAATAATCCTTGAAGTAAAACGAAAAAGGAAATTAGAATCTGAAAAGAAACAAAATAGAATAGAGCTTAGAATAGGAGATGAAGTTTTGGTTAAAGTTTTGAATAGAAAAAAGTATGAACCTCCATACAAAGGCCCATACAAAGTATTAGACTTAGATGATTTAAATGTACTAATAGAAATTGATAAAACAAAAACAAAACTAGTACATAAGAATTTGCTAAAAAAAAATTAAATAAAAAATAAATTATTTAAATTAACATAGGCAAATAAGAAAGATAAATAATATAAGAACATAAAATCTATATGTAACAATATGAAATAAATATACAGAGTAAATACTTAAAATTCACTTTATAAATATTAATACATAATCATACTTATATATGTACATATGTTTAATTTTTAATAATACCCAAACCTAGAAGGGTAAGGGTGTAGTAAATCTATAATTAACATAAGCACTGTAAAAATTTTATTTACTCTAAGACATTGAACTTGAATTCATTTTTTTGTTTACGCTAAATATTTTTTTGTTGGTCAGCAGTAATGGACATTACGTTTTTTTTTGTTTGTATTAAATAATTTGTATCAAGCGAAATTGTAACATGAATACTGTGTGAAGTAAACTGTTGGCATAAAACAATTTATAATGTGAAATTAAATTGAAATTTTTGGTATTGATTTGTTGCTGGGTTTGATAACCAAAAATGTGTCAAGATTGCAAAGTTCCGTGGGAACAGTAAATCTACCATTGGTTTGTTGTATTGCCACATTAATGCTGACCCTTAGAATAAGTTAGTATATAAGTTAGTGATTTTTGTAAATAAAATTCAGAAATAATTTATCAAGCAATCAAGTGAGATCTTTCATTTCTCTATTAAGATCGGCACTTCTGGTGCTGAAGAAAAGCGGCTGCAGAGCTTAGTAATACTGAAAAATTAATAAACAATTTAAACAATTTAAATTTTTTTTAACTAATTCCAAACATAACGGTAATTTTAAAAAAATACAATAAAATTGGGTGGACAAAAGTTTAAATACATATGGAGATACTTTAAAATAAAATTGAATTTCTTAAGAAAAATAAAAAATATATAGTATTTTAGTACTTTGTTAACCCATCAGGACTCTCTACGACATTTTGTGAACAATTTGGCATTGACAGCATCAAATTTGGCATTTCGGAAGGTGTTATTTCTGGCCATAAGCTTTTATGAGCATTTTTAGGGATTCTTTGCCAAAAATTTCTTCTTTTCTTACCCAACCTTGATTACATTCATAACATGCTCTATGGTTTTAATGTTTGAGGATCGGGGAGACCTGTTAAGTTGACGTGGAGCACATTAAAGCAGCCAATATTTCACCAAAAGTGCAGTGTGCTTCATACATGAGAATCGGACGTACTATTGCAGTGTAGATCCAATAAACGATTTTATGGGTAAGACCCCAATTTTTTCCTATGGACTTTTTGCATAGATAGAGTGAAATTGTTGCTTTTTTCACTCTCTCTATGATATTGGTTTTAAAACTCAACTTTGAATCAAGAATAACACCGAGATATTTTGTAGTGTTGGACACTTTTATCTCCGTATTATTAAGAGTGATAGGTTGGAAATCAGGTATCTTATACTTCCTAGAGAAAAGGACTAGTTCCGTTTTTTTAGGATTAACGGTGAGCCCTCGTTTCTCCGCCCATCTTGTCAAATGTAAAAGACTATCCTGTAGGATGTCCCTTAGAGTTGTGAGGAATTTTCCTCTTACAGCTATTGCCACATCATCAGCATAAGCCACGATTCTGCACCCCCGCGATTCTAGAGATAGCAGCACAGGATTTAGAGCTAGATTCCACAATAGTGGCGAAAGAACTCCTCCTTGTGATGTACCCCTATTTAAAAAGCGGGTCTGCCTTGAAGCTCCTAGAGCCGCAGTTATCCTGCGGTGAGTTAGTAGATTTTGAATCCACTTACACAATCCTACATTAACCCCCAAATTCGATAATGCATCAATTATCGAATCTGAATAAATATTATTAAAAGCCCCCTCAATATCGACGAAGGCCACAAGGGTGTATTCACCCACAGAGAGTGATTTCTCTATTGTGCCAACCAGCTCGTGTAGAGCCGATTCGGTCGACTTTCCCCTTTGATATGCATGCTGATGCGTGGAAAGTAATTTCCCATTGATGGTTTTGCGAATATAGTAATCAACCATCCTTTATAGTGTTTTCAGAAGAAAGAATGATAGACTTGTCGGTCTGAAGTCCTTCGGTGTGGTGTGAGAGCTTTTACCAGCCTTCGGTATGAAAACCACTCTCGCTTCCCTCCACTTATTAGGAATATGACTCAGTCTGAGATAGCTGGTGTAAATTCTCAGTAGCCTAGGAGCTATGAGATTCGATACCTTGCATATCTCGGCCGGTATTATACCGTCAGGTCCTGGAGACTTATAAGGCTTGAAGCTTCTCGGAGCCCAATCCAAAGTCTGCATATTAACAATGTCAGATATATTTTCCGTAGGAATTGGGTAAAAATTAGATGTCTGAATCTCAGTCATTGAGTTACCCGGAAAGTGAGTGTCCATCAGGGCTCCTAATGACTCCTCACTGGATGTAGTCCACATCCCATTGAGATTTTTCAAGTATCCCAGAGTACAAGGAGTGGCGGACAAAATGTTGCTCATGCGAGAGGCTTCTGAAATGTTTTCAATATTTTCACAAAACCTCTTCCATGTTGTATTTTTAGCAATTCTTATCTGCTTTTTATACTCCTTTAGTTTACCTTTATAAGCTATCCAATCCAGTTCATTTCTGGATGATTTCTGCATGTAAACCTACACGATTGTAACTCTCTATTCCACCAAGGCGGTTTCTTTTGACCCCGTGGTATATTCAAAGGGCAAGACGCTTTCCTTGCATTTCTGAAGATTGTAGTGATGTTATCAACCTCACAATCTAAATCCGAAGTTTCTAAAAGTGACGAGTCTCCAATCAGTCCTAATTGTCTAGAAAAAATATACTTATACAGACGCCAATTAATCCGCCTAATATTTCGGGAGATTTCTACCTCTGGTGCCCGCTCCTTAATACTAAACTTGATAAACCTATGATCAGAAAAGGAGTGTTCCTGAAGTACACGCCAGTTCATGATCCTTTCGGCCACCGAATCAGAAGAGAAGGTTACATCCAGGACTTCCTGTCTGTTCCTTGTTATAAACGTAGGTTCTTGACCTCTATTACAAATGTTAAGGTTAGTACTAACTACATATTCTAAAAGTTCCTCACCTCTTTCATTAGTGTCCGTACTTCCCCAAATAGCATGATGTGCGTTGGCATCACAGCACAGAATAATATGGTATCCAGCGTTCTCCGCCACAGCCACAAAGTTTCTCACCACTACCGACGGTAGAGGGCCTCGATCGTCGTGAGCGCAGTATACCGACGCCAGCCAGTAACATTTATTTCCCATTTCCACGCTAACCGCCGTTATGTCTCTGCCGCTGAAGTTAGATAATAAAAATACATTAAGGTGGTTCCTTGCCAAGATGCAGGTTCTATTGTTACCTTCATTCTTGACGGCTAGCATCTTAAAATCTTTGGTCCTAGGTCCGCAAACCCTGCCACCACTAATCCAGGGTTCTTGGATTAGGACTATGTCAACTTCGCATGTCGTCATGCGAAGCTGAAGAGCAGCTGAGGCTGCTTTAGAGCGGTGGAGATTTATCTGCAGCAGGTTCAACATCCGCTACGAAATCCATCTCCACGACCGTTTTATCGGACTCGTCGTCAGTCTCAAGAAGAAGGTCACTGTCTTCACCATAATCAGCGTCGAACAGGCCTGAGGTGCCTCCAAGAACTTCAGAGTCGGATGTAATATAGCCATCCTTATCCGAAGATTCTCGTAAGCTGGCTTTCTTCTCCTCCTCTTCAGATTCCTCCTCCACAGCGTTTTCACACACTGTCTTGGAATTATCCATCACTGGAGGCTGATCTCCTTTGTACACCTTCAGCGTAACCTGTCCAAGGGCATACGATATAATATTATTGGACTTGGCCAAGTGAGGGAGGGTTTCAGCGTTTAGAATAATAATTACCCCACGTTTGTCCCCCTCAGCCCCACCGAACCTCCCCATCTTCCAATTGCCGGTTGGAAGTGAGGGATTGCAGTCCTTTAATAATTTAATCGCTTCTTCAGCCGTATCTGGGAATGCCGGAATCCATGCATGCGCACGTGGTCGGGATGGAATTTCGCTCTTGTCAACAAGATGGAATTTCGCACCCGGCCACGGCTCTCCCATTCTGCTGAGAGCGGCCTTGTACAGGTCCGCCGATCTCTGGTCTCTAAAGGCCATCAGCTTGACGCTGCCTTGGTACCAGCCTGCATCGCGACAGACTGGAGGTATGCCTGGATTTTCCGCAAGGAGCTGGTAGTACGTGGTTGCCAACTTAGCTTCCACAGCACTCCATTTGCCCCTGGGGATGGCACCATCCATATCTCTCCTGTCGACAACAGACATTATGAGGTTGTCTTTTGCAACCTCACCAAACGACCTAATGCCAATATTACTATTAGCTTTAGCCCGCTTAGGCAATGGTTTGTCGTCCGGCGATCGCAGTCTCTTACCAGACGGTTTTGACGACGTGCTAGTACCACTACCACTTGAGGTGGGAGTATCCATGTTTTCAAGGACACCTCTTGCCCATTTAAGAGAGGATTTTGTTCCTCGGACAGTTTGGATGGGTCTTGTGTGCCCAACGTGTTTATAATACGTAGACATAACCTTTTTTGGTTATGCCTCATCTTTGATGGTCGGACATGCTTGGTCGAAGCCGGCGTGGCCGAGCTCGAACTGCTGCATGCACCAACCATCTGCCCAGTGGTCTCGGCAGTCTTCGTCTGAACGAGTTTTCTCGTACCAGACGGTTGCGTGAGACCGGTCCTCTGTCCTTCCGCGCTAGGGAGCACCGTCAGTCCATCGGTTCCGGTCTTGTTTTCTTGTTTTGTTTTGTTTTGTTTTGTTTTTGTATATAGAGAATTGTTTAGCATTTTGGTCCCACGAGTATGGGGGATTCGAGGCCACCACGTCATAGCCCCCGATAACGTGGTGAGGGCGTCGTCTACTTGCTGAGGCGCCCAGGTATCAGCAAGGCTCCGTTCTAATACAGTCTTTTAACCCTGACTGCAAAAATCCGATGGGCACGGGTCGCATCACACCCCGGCTTAGGGTTGGATAACCTTTGGTACACAGGCCTTTAGCCATTTATCTTCACCCAATACCATAGAGGACCATTAAAGGTCATCCATGGTGTTGGGTTGAAGACATACACCACGGCCTGTGGTTAAGCCACCACACCACGACAAGGTAGTTATCCGGATGGTGGTAGAAAACAGTAACAGACAAAAAATTGTAAACTCACGGTTTGAACAAATCTTAGAAACATTAAATCCTAAAGCTATCACAGATAATATTATAATCAATGAAGTATATCGTGAACTTGAAGCTATAACAATTACTATAAATTTTGATAAAAATGGAAATTTTTTTCAGGAACATTGAATCTAAATGAAATAAAAGATATCGTATCTAATGAAGCTTTTGACTTACCATTAATAAACATCCTAGAGTATACAGATATCCATATATGTTTTTACAATCAAGCTATAATTACAATTTATAAGTATCCTATATTGAAAAATATATGTAAATTATATAATATATTCCCACTAGCATATAAGCATAGAAAATTAGTATTGGACAAACAAATTACTGTTTGTAATGGTAATTATACTTCAGTAACACAATGTAAAAATCTCTTAGGAAATAATATTTGTAAAATAAACAAAGCTAATAACTGTACTATAAATATATTAGAAAATAAGCCAGCTAAATGTGACATAATTCAAGAAAATAACGCACCACTCACAATACTAGAGAACGGTTACATCTTGACTGATGACGAACATATTTGGAATGGTCAAATAATCAAAGGACCTAAGTTAACTCAATTTAATGTTTCAACCAATATAGACGCAAAAGACTATTTCAACCATCAGCAAGAAATAAAAGAGCCTATACATCAAAAATATGACGAACGCATGGAAATCCTCCATATATTATATTCAGACTCATGCCATAAATTTTCAAATTTACAGGAAATATCAAAATATTTAATCCCTATAGAAGACCACCCCTTACAAACCACCATTCACTTAATTCTCGGAATATTGGCCACAATACTATGTACATATATCATAATAAAATTAATTAATTACTGCAAAGAAATAAAACGAACAGAAAGAAGAAGAATAGCCGAACGCATTTATGAAATGGAATTAAGAAGATTAAGAGCAGAAAGGAGTACTGTTTAGGAAAAGTGAGGACACTTTATTTTAAGAAGGAGGGGAGTTAATGCACAGGGTATAGTCTACATGGCAACACTGGCATAAATAGATAAGTACACACACACATCTTCATAATGGGGAACAAAGGTCAACATCAATATTATCACTTACATACGTTAGAACAAAGACTTACAACAGGGAACAACTTCAACATCAATATTATCACTTACATACGTTAGAACAAAGACTTACAACGAGACCACTATCAGTCAAAAAAAAAACTCAAAATATGTTTTAATAATAAAAAGATACTTGTAGAAAACATATTCCGAGATAAAAGACAAAGAAACGATAAACATAATTATTACTATAAATAGATGTTAAGAAAATATTGTAAGTAGTCTTAAGAAGATAAATAATAAAGAAAGATACGTTTCGGTGTGAAAAAAAACTTTATTTAATTTTTTTTTATTCATTCCTTTACCAAGGAATTAACTCGCGTGCGCGATTTTGAAGATCACTGTTCTAGATCCATTATAAGATAAAAAGAAAAATTTTTATTGTTAACACAAATAGTCATGACTGGTTTAAAATTCTCACTACAATACATAGTTTCCAAGATATTTTTTTAAGTAAGCATTTTCTTTATTTGAGAGGAGCCATGCCCACTTGTCGAATCCCGATTATTTGCTATCGTCGGCAGACCAGCAGAATTTCAGATTTGTAGCAGATTCCAAGATATTAAAAAATTAATATTTAAAGTACTTAAGGCCGGGGCACAATGAATCCGTCACACGTTAAACTTCGCCTTTTTCAACTGACAGCTAAGTCGAAATACATAGTTTATTATGAGGGCTGTTACATTGAGTATGTGTCCGTCAGCGCAAAGTACAAAAACTGGTCAACTTTTAACTTTTTGCTTACGTTGCGTAGTTTGATAGATATTGGTTGGTTTTTTTGGTATGTTCTGAATTAGGTTTTTGTGATTTCTGGCAGCAAAAATAAAATTAAACAAAAGAAATAAACTAAATAAATAAAAAAATTTTAATTTAATAAATAAAATGGAGAATCAACCTATTGAAGCTACTCAAATGCTTCCTTCAATAAAGTACTCATTGCGCCAACCTTCTCCGTCGTAGCGATAATGTCAGTTGAAAAACGCGAAGTATAACGTATGACGGATTTATTGTGCCCCAGCCTTTAGGAGGTGACACACGTTTTGCTTCATTATTGACTCCTTTTTATTATACTACTAGTATCACCGTTACGAAAACATTTAATTTTTTTTACTGTTTCCAAGATATCTCCTAGCAAATATTGCTTCTATGTGGGAAGTGCCACGCCAACTTCGTTAATTAAAAAATTAATAGCATTTTGCTCCTTCGAGACCATCAGTAATACGCTGTAAGCAAATCAGCAAGATCTATATGCTAGTATTATTTTTTAATACTTTGAAAATTTGCCCAGCAAAAAATTTCAAAAGGGTAATCGAGTTTGGAATTAAGCATTTTTGGTGGAAGCTGTTGCTTACTGGATTACCAACTTAATGATTTTAACAAGGTGTGAGACTAAATTAATCGATTCTAGAGAAGTAGTTATGTTGTTTATTGTATGAACTTATTATTTCTTTCGTTGTGGGAACAATAATTACTTTTTTTAAATATGCCGTTGTTTCAGTAAATGGAAGATCTTGATTAAAAACAACTCAGTTTGATTGAATAAATAATAACTTTTTAAGAAAAATGTAAATTAATTTACTACGAAATGCACCGCTTTGTAAAATTTCTTTTATTAACTCAATTGAAATGGGTTATATTTTATTCGTATCCGTGCCTAGAGCTGCAAAACTATCGATAGTCGCCCCACTCGATAGTTTTGATAGTTTGATGTAAAACTATCGATACTATCGATAGTATCGATTGGTTTTCATTAGTATATAAATATATATATATATGTATGTATGTACGTAAGTATAATTAAACACTATGTGTAGAGAAACATGTTTGGGTATGTTAAGCGGAGATTTGTCAAAATAAATCCGAGACGATTGGCGGCCGTCCCGATGTCAGTACCACTGAAATTTATCTTTGTGTCGAAGACTTCGAAATTTTGGCTACTATTTTTCGAATAACAATTCGACTTATTAATACATTAACATACATATGTATTTAAGTACATATGTATATAGAAGGCGTAAAGCAACTGCGGATAATTTGCATCAAAGCTGCCGTCGGCTACTGTTTACCGACTAAAGTCTTGCACAAGATCATTTATAGGAACTTTCAAGACATGAGAGATTTTTCAAATGCTTTACTACAGCGAAATATTCTTAAACAAACGCTAAACAACACTGTTGGCAAGACATTTGTTTCAGTTGTTTGTCTTGCCAACAGTGTTGTTTAGCGTTTGTTTAAAGGGGTTTGGACACGATCAAAATGCTTGCTGTCAAGTTCGTGTACGTGTGCTTGTCGGCTTGATGTTACCATGCTTGATGCCCCACCAAGCATTCATTTTTATTTTGATTTGGTGCTGTTAGTTTGGTTGAAAAAAATATATAAAAAGGTCTAAATAAAGAAATTCAATAACAATGGTAGCATTTCCTACAAAAAAAGTTCTCCCTTTTCCAATTAGAATTTTTTGTTTTCCCTATTACTTGCTATTAGTTGGAATTGTTCCCCGAGAAAAATTTGTATATATATATATATGTTCAACTTCTGCTTCCAATTTTTAAAATTTTACGTGATGTGACTTGTAAGCGTGTACTTCAAATTCGCAATCAAAAAAGTAAGTCATTATATGGCAAGTAGTTTAGATGGTAATGTCTAATTTTTGCTGGGAGGCAGCACGCCTACTTGTTTAGTTCTTAAATTGTTTCCAGAGACAATGCGAAATATCAACAGAGCTATCCTCACAAAATTTAAAGGTTCTCCCTTTATAAGTTTTCTAGATATCGCAAAGCAAAGATTTATATAGCTATGCTATTTATTGCGCGATACAGGAGTTAAGACGTGATTTTCGTAACAAAATTAAACGACACTATTACAGTTTTACATTTATTTTTGTTTTGATTTCTTTGTACTTAAAACCAGCGTAAGAAAATAAACGAAACAAATGGTTTGGTTTTGTTTTGTTTCGTTCCTTGAAGTGAGTGAAACAAAAACAATGAGAAGGATTGCTCAATTTATTTTTTTATTGTTTTAGCACGTCAGCACAAACCAGAGAACACAGCCGCCGCCGGCCACAAGCAATACATTAATTTAATCTTACGCCGCTAGAAAAGAAAATAATGGAAAATAAATGGAAACGTTTTGAAATATTTGCGGTAAATTTAACACATTAAATATAATATAATTTTATTGCATTGTTATTCAACACATTAAGTTCGTTTTATATAGGTAAGCAGCAAGCTGTAACCCCTCTTCTTTTTCCTTGTGCGTGATGTCACACCCACATGACTAATTCGAATCCTTTTTTTGTAAGACAATTCACATTATAAAAATCGTGACTGACACAAAATTTCACGTTTCCTGCTGAAATATAAAAAAATGTATATAGGAGCTGCCAGAGTGAAAAAATACCGAAATCGGTGCAGCCGCTCTTAATTGATGCTAGATTTGATTTTTATTTATATAGATACATATTTTTGTTTATTTAAAAGCGTTTCTTTTGAGTTGAAAACTGTGTTTCCTGAGTACATACGAAACTGTATATGTGCATATTACAAATCCCGCTTTCAAAAAGATATTTATTTTAAAATCCCGCTTTTTGGCGGTATTTTCATCGAAATCCCGCTTTTTGATCGATCATGTCCCGCTTTTTGCCAAAACCATCTGGTCACGTTATGGATTGTACACCTTAAAATTGAACTATTGTATTATTACATCGGGTCGCCAGTGTATACGCAATTTGGTAAGAGTCGTCTCAAAAAAAACATGTAAAATACAGCGTAAATATTAGTGGGCGTGACCCGCCTATTTTCTCAATGTATTTTCATATTAAAGTCTGCTTAGCCGAAGTACATAAATCAAAAGGATGGCGTTGGCTGAAGTAGTTAGCACGTTGACTACAAAACCGAAGATCCTGGGTTCAATCCCTGTATCCGACCTTCATTAAAATAACAACACCACACATTTTGCTGATGTGCACTAGTGTCCCTTTGTATCAGTTGTTGTAGGAAAGTTCATGTGATGAAGGCATAGTCACTGGTCACTGAACTATACCGACTTCAGCCGATGCTAATCCTAATGTAACATCAGAGTGCCCTCTTTCGTCGGCATTGTGTAGCACAATCATCGGCGAAGTAAAATAACCAATAAAATGGCTACTAAACACAGCTTCAAAATTTAATATGCCTCATTTGACACCAGAAGGCGCTTCAACACTGCACTATTAAAAAGCGTGCAAAAAAAGCAGAGTTGTAAAAGAATGTACTTTTCTTCTATCTCTTTCTTCACCACATGTCTTCTATAACTATCCCTTTCCTAAAGAAAGTAGCACCTAGTAATAATAGTAGTAGGCATTAATTGCCAGTGTTACTTATCTTAAAAAAAAAATCAAAAGGATATGTTCAATCTGCATGCAAAGTCTCAATAGGGTACCTGCTGCTTTAATTTTTAGATTTTCCGGTTGAGTAAATCAATTATAACTATTTGTCTACAAACTGTCAGCTCTCTACGTAAAATTTTTATGGGTCTGTCCCCACCTACTTTTATATCTGATAGTTCTTATGGTTCATGTAAAGTGTCGTAGGGAAAAGCTATTGAGAAATACATGAGTAATGCTAGGAACACAACTGGGCCAACGACGAATTTTTCAGTGAGAACTTTCGTCATAAAAAATAAAACACATTTGTTCATAAGAAAATAAACACAACACCGCCGTAGAACGCAATTCGTCGTGCATGACGAAATCTGAGATAGTTTCATGCTAGGAACACAATTGGGACGAACGACGAATTTCGTCCACATCGACGAATTCGTCGATAAGAATTCGCTTCGTAAATTCGTCGTGTGAAGCACAATAACGACGAATTTACTCAGCGAACTCAGCTCTTAAGTGCCAAGGAGACGTACAAAAAAACCCATCAATCACATAGTTGTGTGCGTGCAGTCGTTTCTTTTCGCCTACACGTACACGTTGTCGGCACTGATTGATGAGAATCAAAAAATTTTGATATTTTTATTTGACGGCTGATTATTTGTACGCCTCCAAATCTGATTGATGAAAAAAGCGTCATTTGCTTTGTGTTATTTGTTCTGTGACGACATGAAGAAGTGCGCGAATGAAAATATTTAATTTGCACTTTATGGAAATGTACCATTGATCTTTGTAAAAAACTAAACAATCAAAAGTCTACAAACAGTTTTATGATTATTATAAAATTATATTCTCCAATTTTTCTAATCTTAATGGGTAGTGTGATTAAAAAATTACTTAAAAATTGTTTTTAAACCCCCAAATACATACATATGTATTTATGTATGTGAATTTTGTGTTTAAAACAAATTTTTAACTAAAAAGCAAATATGTACATACGAGTAGGTATGTACATATTATTTTATTCACACTACCCAATGTCTTGTTTTTATATTAAAAATCGTTTGTTTGTTTCGAAATTTTTTTAAGGAAAATATGGTTTGAAGAACTAGAATTATTATTATTATAAATAATAATAATAATAGATGAAAAATTAGAGTGGAAGATAGAAAAATTAGTATTTAGCTTTCTATATTTGTTTAATGTTCTTTTTTATACAAAGATTTCCTAAAGTTTGAATGCCGCTAATAACAAAAAATCATCCGATGAAGACATAAATGCCATCGCACACAACGAACACAAAATTAAAATGCTGATTGACGATTTTATTTGTACGTCTCCGAAAAATCATCAATTAAACGACACTAACACATTCTTACCGATTGATGGCTTTTTTTGTACGTCTCCTGGACACTTTATAATTGATAAAGCTTAAATTAGACGTGACATAGCCATAACTCCATAACCATAACCAAACCAAAATTCAATTGGTTTCTATGGTGAGAGTTATGGCGTTATGGCGAGTCACGTATAATCGAATACAGTGTTGGCCATTAGTTTGATTCGAACGGCTGCTCTCTATGGCTATGGCTATGTCACGTCTGATTGAGCCTTAAAGTTGGTTATTGTCAGTGTGACCATATTAGCTAATTTTGGGATAAATTTAGCTCATTTCTTCTGGATTTAGCTTTAAAATTTTTATTAAGCTCTTAGCTTCTTTTTTAGCTTTTTTAAAAACTGATTTAGCTTTTTTAGCCTTTTTTAATCCAAATTGAGTATTCTCTAAAAATATATTAAAGATACACGTAATTTACCTTAATTTTATTTTAAAATCTGTGCCTCGTTTTTGTAAGGAATGTGAGAACTTTTCGAGTCGAGAAAATTGTTATCATCCTGTGAAACACAGGGTGAGCAAGAAAAAAACTGTATTTGTTGATATTTTTTGCAAGTTTGTATAAGTTTTTATGTGAGTAACCCTGTGTAAAATAGGACAACCAATATAATTATTTAATTTTTCTCGATGCGAGAACTTCTCACTAGTTACAGAAATGGGGTACTGGTTACACTGTTTATTGTGTATGTAAAGAGAGTGAGAGAAAATGGGTTTTTCGTCGTTCGTTGGCGTACAAAATAGAAATAAATCTATCTCAGAGTTCGTCACGCACGACGAATTTCGTTGCACGGCGGTGTAGTGTTCATTTTCATATGAACAAATGTGTTTTATTTTTTATGACGAAAGTTTGCACCGAAAAATTCGTCGTTCGTCCCAATTGTGTTCCTAGCATTATTTCTATTTTGTACGCCGACGAACGACGAAAAAACAATAAGCAGAATGACCAGATTTTAAAATACCATTAAAAAAAATCTCATTTGAAAAAAAAGCTAAAATGGGCTAGAAAGTTATACTTTAAGCCAGACAATAAAGCTAAACTTTTTCCTACTTCTTTGATCACTTTTTGAAGTTTCTTATTGCTAAAATAACGCTAAATATATACATACTTATTCATAGAGAAAAATATTATTTTATTATATGACACAAAAAATATTGAATACCTGATGTTTTAATGGAATTATTTATTAATTATTAAATTATTTTAGTTTTAAGAAAAAACAAAAAAATGTATATACTCGTATTTAAATGTTAAAAAGTTCTAATTTTCATAACAATTTTATGTTTTTAGTATATTTTTAGAGAATACGAAATTTAGATTAAAAAAGGCTAAAAAAGGTAAATAAGTGTTTTAAAAAAGCTAAAAAAAATAAGTTTAGAGCTAAGAGAAAATTTTAAAGCTAAGTCCAGAAGAAATGAGCTAAATTTAGCCCAAAATAAGCTAATATGGTCACACTGACAATAACTAACTTTATCAATTGCAAACGCGTGTGAAGAAATCGCACCGGAATCAAACCGATTTCTTCCACCTTTTACCCACAGTTGAAAAAAAATGTAGTAGGAAAATAAGTATTGAATTTTGCAAAAAATGTAGCAAAAACCAATTTATTTCAACCCTGCTGAAATAATTCGTGGTGGATAAGAGAAATTCTGTTCCATTCCACATAATTTTTCCATACAGTGCTGCATTTAAACTGCTGTGAGAAACTACTAACTATCATATATGTCAAACAATTATGTAAACAATTAAAGAAAAATATTTTGATTCTGAAAAAGTACGCTAATTAAATAAAATCTGTAAATTTCATGATGTGAAAAAAATAAGACCAGTTTTGAAAAGATGAAAGAGGCCTCTAAACGGCTACAGGGATGTCATTTATGGCATTTTAGCCGTTTAGAGGGTATACCACCCTTAAGTAAAATTTCATACTAGGCCAAAATCAAAAGTACGCTAATTAAATAAAATCTGTAAATTTAATGGTGTGAAAAAAGAAGACCAGTTTTGAATAGGTGAAAGAGCCCTCTAAACGGCTATAGGAATGTCATTCCTGGCATTTTAGCCATTTAGAGGGTATACCACCCTTAAGTAAAATTTCATACTAGGCCAAAATCAAAAGTGCGCCATTGAATAAAATCTGTAAATTTAATGGTGTGAAAAAAATAAGACCAGTTTTGAAAAGATGAAAGAGGCCTCTAAACGGCTACAGGGATGTCATTCCTGGCATTTTAGCCGTTTAGAGGGTATACCACCCTTAAGTAAAATTTCATACTAGGCCAAAATCAAAAGTACGCTAATTAAATAAAATCTGTAAATTTAATGGTGTGAAAAAAAGAAGACCAGTTTTGAATAGGTGAAAGAGCCCTCTAAACGGCTATAGGAATGTCATTCCTGGCATTTTAGCCATTTAGAGGGTATACCACCCTTAAGTAAAATTTCATACTAGGCCAAAATCAAAAGTGCGCCATTGAATAAAATCTGTAAATTTAATGGTGTGAAAAAAAGAAGACCAGTTTTTAATAGGTGAAAGAGCCCTCTAAACGGCTATAGGAATATCATTCCTGGCATTTTAGCCATTTAGAGGGTATACCACCCTTAAGTAAAATTTCATACTAGGCCAAAATCTAAATTATTTGTATATCAAATTGAAATATATTTTCGGTGTATGGTGAAATTCTTGTTTCATTCATATTGTTCAACATATGGCAGCACGTTTAAATTGATTGAAAATTTTAGGTCTGGCAACAGCATTAGGTAACTGTGGCAATGAAACGAAATGAAATGTTTTTTAAGTGTTGCATATATACACCCAAAATAAATCTTTTATACATATTTCAATATGAATAGAAAGTAAATTTCTTAATAAAAAAATTCCAAAGAGATGAGTGAGAAGATAAAGCTGATATTCTTCGAAAACTCTTGCGTAAATTTTACAATAAGACTTTTTAATTTTATTTATTTACAATTTCTTTACATAATTCTTTTAGGAATTCATGTAATTGATAGCTGTTAAATTGAAAGCAATTTAAAAGCAAGCTGATTTGTTATGGTATATATTGTAAATTGAAAAAAAGCTGGATAGAGAATTTGAAATCGACCATACAATTGACCGGTCATTTGATTAGAAGTCACGCAGGATATATTCATTATTACGTAGAACAAAGTTTCTCTCACGTTATTAAGGGCAAAATGTGATGGAAACTTTTGAATATTTATCATTGCGTAGGATTGAGTCACGCGTTTCACTCACATGCAAAATTCATATGTATGTATTTATACAACTTATTTTATAATTAGAAAATTATTTAGACACACATGTAACATAGTGTGTCTATACCTGATAAAAATTTATCAAAACAAATTACAGAAAAATAAAATAATATTTTATGCTGAAATTGAATCACGCGTTTCACTCAAATGCAAAATTCATATGTATGTATTTATACAACTTATTTTATAATTAGAAAATTATTTAGACACACATGTAACATAGTGTGTCTATACCTGATAAAAATTTATCATAACAAATTGTCAAATTTTTGTTAATGCAAGCATACATGCGAAGACGTTGTGGTTTTTTTATGATAAATCATAATTTCTTCGTCGTCGTGAAGAAAGTTTGTCACAATACCTGCAATATTTCACTTCATATTTATTAAAAAGGGGTTATTTAGTAAAAACATCAATATTTTTCTTTATTTTCATATTTTTTTCTTGAAAATTGTGTAAATATTTTATTTTTTACAAATAAATTAAAACGTCACACAATTTGTTTACGTTTTTTATGAAAACAAAGTTGTCTGAGCTGAAGCTCTTGACAAAACCAACTATAAAAATCTTATAATGAAAAAAATGATTACAAGAGTGAAAACAAAAATTTATTTAATTAAAATAATTCCATTTTTTTCAATTAAATCAAAAGCAAAAATTTGTTAAATTAAAAAAACTATTCTGGTTGCTGTGGCTGCAGCTGTAGTTGCTGTGCCTGCAGCTGTTGTTGCTGTGATAGCAGCTGTTGCTGTGGCTGCAGCTGTTGTTGTTCTGGTTGCAACTGTTGTTGTTCTGGTTGCAGCTGTTGTTGCTGTGGCTGCAGCTGTTATTTTTGTGGCTGCAGCTGTTGTTGCTGTGGTAGCAGCTGTTGCTGTGGTATCAGATGTTGTGACTGCAGCTGTTGTTGCTGTGGTATCAGCTGTTGTTGCAGCTGTTGCTGTGGTAGCAGCTGTTCTTGCGACTGTTGCTGTGGTAGCAGCTGTTGCTGCAGCTGTTGTTGCTGTGGCTGCTGGTGTTGTAGCAGCTGTTGTTGCGACTGTTGTTGCTGTGGTAACAGATGTTGTTGCAGCTGCTGCTGTTGCTGCAGCTGTTGTTGTTGCTGTTGCAGCTGTTGTTGTAGTTGTTGCAGCTGTTGTTGTTGGTTTTCAAACAACAATTTCAAATTTGCAATGTCTTGCGACACGTTAGAATGGTAGGGCATCTGAAATAATAAAAATTTTATGTTAATATATTTTGTAACACAAATTTTTTTTGATTGTTTTTAAATTTTTTTCATTTTGGGGATTTTTTTAATTTTTCCGGTTTTTGCAGATTTATTTTCGTTTCAGAATTTTTTTTGCTCTTTTTTCGTTTTGGCGATTTTTTTTGGTTTGACGATTTTTAAGTTTTGCAATTTTCTAGTTTTACCGTTTTTTTTGAAAATTTCAAGTGTTTGCCTCTTACGGTTTCCAAAATATATCAAATTGTCAAAATTACATAGTCAAAATTACATTAACTGATAGAATATCCTTTAATTTTTTAAATATTAGTGTTAATTGTTGTAGTCTGTATAAAAATACACTAACTTTACAAATTTCAAGGGTATATACATACAATTGTATGTATATTACATGGGATTTTATCATTTTTCGTTGCGTTTTGGAACACCCTTTAATTTATAACTCTCATGTATTTTTTGTTGTAGCGGCCAAGGTTCTACACACCCTGTCCAAATTTCAGATCTTTAGTTCTTACGGTTCCGTAGGAAATAGCCTGTGACAGACAGCGTAGCGAAAACAATAGGGTTCATTTTCAATTTTGGTGTAAATTTGGAGCAGTCACTTTGTCCCCCCACCAAAATCTCAAAAGGTTTTAGTAGTCCTTTCCATATGCAAAAAGAATTTAAGAATCAGATGCGTTCCAAAAGAAACTGAATTAAAAAACCCGCATAAAAAGGGCACTACTTCTATATATAAGGGGTATTTAAGTTCCTCCTTCAAAAACCGCATAATTTCAAATCAGACTGTCAAAATTTAATCAAAACCGCAAAAAAATTTGTAGCAAATACGAATGTATTTATTTATTTTTAATAAATAAGAAGCAAAAAAATGCATACATATGTACCCTACAAGAAATGAATGATTGAACACACAAACAAATTTTTTCACTAACACATTTAAAACAATTTTACATTCAATTCAATAATGACAGTCAATTGACTAGTCATTTGATCGGAATGAGTTTCCATAACATTTTTCATTTTGCCTTTAAGAATGTGACAGAAACTTTGTTCTACGCAATGATGATTATAGCCTGCATGACTATCGATCAAATAAGCAGTCAATTAACTGGTAGTGTTCTTGTAGGGTACATATGTTTACAAAATAATATTAATATTCAAGAAAAACTGCTTTGTCTGAAACATGACTTATGCATGTGAAAACACACTTTAATACATCAGCTTCAAAGTTTCCATTGCTTGAGCTATACGCTGAATTTCACTTTCCGTTTGTAGCAGCTTTTCCCTATTAGCAATTTGTACATCAGCGGGTACTTTTGTGGCATAATCACCAGCCTCCATGGCTTGTTTCAATTTGCTAAAAGTTTGGGTCAATTGCATTTGTTTCTTTTGCAATTTGGAAATTTCTTTATCCGCCTCGATTAAACATTTTAAAAGCAAATGAACTTCACATTTCCCCGAAATAGTAACAGTGAGTCTATACCTGATAAATTTTTATCATGATAAAATTCAAATCGTTATCAAGGGAAAAATTTATCAGATATACTCCATTTATTAGTGTTATTGCAGTGTCTTGACAATTTTGTCAGAGCTCAAGCTCAGACAAATTTGTCTTGATAAAAAACGTAAACAAACTGTTTGACGTTTTAATTTATTTGCAGAAAATACAATTTTTATGTGATTTTTGAAAAAAAACTATAAAAATAAAGAAAAGTATTAATGTTTTTATTAATAAACATGAAGTGAAATGTTGCAGGTATTGTGACAAGCTTTATTCACGACGATAAAGAGATTCTGATTTATCATAATAAAAAAACCACAACGTCTTCGCATGTCTGCTTGCATTAACAAAAATTTCACAACGGCTCTGCCGACGTTTTGTTAGTTGTTATGATAAATTTTTATCCGGTATAGACGCTTTGTTAGAATAGCACAGCCAACGGGTGGTGTTGTGTTGAACCAAAACTTGCAACAGTAGGAAACTACGGACAAATAGCTGGCATATTTCAAATGAGCGTCTGTGCAAACAACATACGATTCCGTTTTATTTTGTTAAGCAAATTGTAATCAGAGCGAGCTGAACGTATGACTTGTGTAGCCTTTAGCATGAAATCAACTTCTTTTTCAACTAACCGGGATAAGCAGCCACACATATACTGAGTGTGGTATCAGATCTGGGGAAGCGTTGATACAATTCTTCCAAAATAAAAGGCACAAATGGTGACAGTAATTTAATGCCCAAATAAAGGCAAGCAAACAAAGCTTTACGTGCTGAAGCGTTCTGATCATCGGTGATATTTTAAAATATGGGCTTCAAACATTCCAAATAAACATCACACAAATCGTACAGCCAAAAACTATACCAAGCATTGGTGGCTGCTCTTGTTACAAGCCTCAATGGCCGCCGACAAACGTGACAAGATACAAACATCCATATTATTTTCATCGGAAGAGTATTTTCTGCACCCGTAAAATACATAAGAGCAAACATTGTGGCAATCCATAATTTTAAAGTTCGGCTTCTGTAGGCTTTTCTGCAATTTCAGAGTATTTTACCTACAAAAACCAATAAAAATATTAAAATATTCATTTCATTAACAAAAACAAACACTTACCATTGGGGTTTTATTATGGGTTCCACATCTTAAGAGCGTGAAGAAATCGGCACCACCATGGGGTTACTAACAGTATATCTTCACAGGCCCAAGTCCTTCAGTCGTAACAAAATTTCTTTGCGACAAGTAAATCTCTTAAGCGAGTGCCAGACATCAATATTCAGCTTCAATATATGTGGTTGTGTGCGTTTATTTACCAAAAATAGTCACACATATATTATTGGTGTGAATATTTTTTTTATAAAAAAACGCACACAACAACATATTGAAGCTGAATATTGATGTGTCTAGCACCCGCTTTAATTCCAGTAAATTATCCATAATCACCAATTATGTAGCAATCATCATTGAATATATTGATAAAAGGTAAATTATAACTTTTTCCCACATCATAATCGTTGGAATCATGGGATGAAGTAATTTTAACAGCTCCCGTACCGAATTCAATTTCCGCAAATTCGTCCCACACAATGGGCAAACCTCTAGTGCAGAAATGGTGCTTTACAAATCTGCCATGCAAATGTTTTTAACGCTCATCCTTCGGATGAACAGCCATCGCCATATCACCCATGGTTTCAATGCGCGTGGTGTCCACTATAATCTCTTCTTTGTAAGCAAACTTCCTTTTCATCATAGCCCGAAATGGAGAGTAATGTGCGACCGGTTATATCAATTCTATCCATTTCTATATCTGAATAGCAGAGCGCAACAACACGACCAACTTGTTTAAAACCCCATGTTCTTATTTTTATAATTATAAAGAAAAATGAAAATAATTTTTCTTCACACGGCATTTTCTGGAATGGATAGAATAAATACTGACGCCAAGATGAATTCCAGTGCTGCCACACGATCTACTAAGAACGAATGGAATAGAACCGATTTCCCCACACATACACTGTAACAATAATAATATACTATAATTATTTTGCATATATATTGAAAATCCATGTGCAAATATAAAATAATTTAATTAATTTCATTATTTAAAGCTAATATATTCAAAAACTTGCATGTGCTGCAAACATTTTGTTTTCTGCATAATTTTTCACCTAATTGGTTGCAAATGTGCGTACTTGCTACTTTTTACACCATAATAGCAAAAAAAAAATATTTAGTACTAAGTACCAACATATGCAACCCTGAGTCCCGGTACGCTGTAAAAGTACGATTTCTTCACATCGATCAACTGCAAAGCAAATTTATATAAAGTATATGCAGGACTGGAACAACTCAGGAAATACAAAAACAACATGCGTTTTGTTCGTATAAAAATAATGGATGAATGTCAAAAACAGATGTATAAACCAGACCTGGGTAGCATGCGTTACTTTTGCACAACCGCTAAATGGAAATCAAAAATTTTTGTGCAAATTTAAATGTGATGAATGTAGTGCACTATTTTTTGCACAAAAATAAAATCTTTTAAAAGTAATGCATTAATATTGCATTAGCAGCTAATCGATTGTTTTTAATACATGTATTTATTTATTGTATCTTCAAATATGCACTAATAATAAGTATTGACTCGAGTTTTGTTAGATATTTGCCTGCGTATTTTATAATTTCTTCAGTCACTAGTGGCATATTTAAATCACGATGTATATTTGAAATTTTTATGTACCATGGAGCCGATGTTATTAACCGTAAAATTTTGTTTTGCCTTCGTTGGATTCTCTCGACATTGGAAGCTGAAGCAGTGGCCCGTAGCACCTTATAGGTTTCAAAAGCGACTTGTATATCAAAAGTTTGCAATCTAGACTGAGTGTTGAATTTCTACCAATCAGCCAATGTACCTGAGTTAATTTTAGTTTCATTTGTGTTAGCTTAGAATCAATGTGGTGTAGCACCACACCACCGTAGCACCTTATAGGTTTCAAAAGCGACTTGTATATCAAAAGTTTGCAATCTAGACTGAGTGTTGAATTTCTACCAATCAGCCAATGTACCTGAGTTAATTTTAGTTTCATTTGTGTTAGCTTAGAATCAATGTGGTGTTTCCATGAAGTCGGCGGTCAAGGTGTATACCAAGGTATTTCACATTTTGATTATATAGTCTAATGGGGGAAAAAGTATCTTTTCGTAGAGTAAATGTTACTTGAGCACATTTCTATTCATTTACTTTAATTCTCCATAACTTTGACCATAGTTCAAGCTGGGTAATATGTTCCTGAAGATATCGGGATGCTTCATGAAGATTTTTGTGCATGCTAAAGAAGGCTGTATCCTCGGCAAATGTAGATGTATGGATTTTAGTGCTAACAGGCATATCACAAGTACAAGTACCAAATACGAAACTGGACCGAGTATACTCCCCTGTGGCACACCGGCAGAGATGGATTCGGGTGCACACATAAAGTCCCCTTCCACAAAAATGAACTTCCGGAATAGAATATAACTCTCCAATTGCTTTAGAAAATTTATTGGTAGATACATATGTCTTCAATTTTAAAATTAAGCCTTCATGCCATACTTTATCAAACGCTTGAGAAACATCAATAAAGAGAGTATAACAATACTTATTTTCTTCAAATGTTCTTCTTTTAACTTGAACCAATCTATGCGTTTGTTCAATGGTCCTATGCTGACTTCTAAAACCAAATTGATGGTCCGGTATGCACCCACTATAACTTAGAATTAGGGAAAATTTTGTCATGAGCAGCTTTTCGAAAAGCTTTGATATTATTGATAGTAAGCTTACTGGCCTGTATGACTCATCCTTGGTAAGATCTTTGCTCGGCTTTGGAATCATTTTGACCTTGGCAACCTTCCAGTTGTGTGGATAATACTCCAGTCGTAAAATGGTGTTAAAAATAAACAGCAATAACAATAATTGCAATAGGAGGCAACTTTATTAGCATCTGTTGGTTGTTTCTGTATTTCTCGCATCGTAAAATTTCTCGCATGAAGTGTGAAACACAAAATTTAATCGTTTCTCGATTTGTGAGAAAAAAGTGTTTCTGTATTTGAATGCGAAAACAGACAGCACTGATTCTGCTGATATTGGAATATTTCCAGTAATTTAGTGTCAAATGCCAGTCAAACGTCAACAAAAGAAATAAAGCCAACAAAATAAATAAGGAAAAGAGTGAAAAGTTAAAAAATTAAATATAATATAAAATCAAAATATTACAAAAGCGAGCAATGTATCTATACAGCATTCCGAAGCAACGATTCAGGGACCTATATCGTTTGAGCAGAGACGCAGCTCTTGTTTTATTTAAGGCGCTTTCAGACTATAATACAAGTATTAATACTTTTGTGGAAAATGCAACTCTGACATGTTGAGTTGTTATTGTTTTTTGAAATTTTTTAAACAGAAATTAGATCAGGGAAGCATTTTCGTCAAAAGTATTAATACTTGTATTATAGTCTGAAACCTCCTTTAATGATATTAGTCCCTACATGTCGAAGGGTGTGAAAAAACTTTTATACCAGAACCCATTCGAATGTGCACCGCATTACATTTTTTGCGACTGGTTCCATTACAGAGATATTGGCCAAGATTTTACGGCTTCTGTAAGCAAGTGTTGTCTGCCGCTGTGTGCATGAAGTAGCAAATATTTTGGAACAAAAATTAATGACCAAGTGGATTAAGTTTCCAGAAGTTTCTGAGTATGAAACTATAAAACAAAAGTAAATATTTTTTACATACATACGTATGTAAATGTTATTACACATTTAGATTTTGGTAAATATTCTCAGATTCTATGAAGAGATTGGTTTTCCTGGAGTGATAGATGGAATAGACTGCACTCATATTCGCATTAAAAAACCAGAACCAGAGGTTGAGGGCTGCTATTTGAATAGAAAAGGCTAACACTCAAAAAATGTGCAACTGGTAAGAATTTCTCTAACTATGATTTTTCTTACAATTATACCAATAAAACAACAAACTCACACTTTCAGATATGCGACTATAATTTGAAAATAATTGGAGGTTTTGCAAGATTTGGTGGAGCAGCGCACGACTCCTATATTTGGGAAGCTTCGCGCATTAACGTTTTGTTGCAAGAGCGGTACGAGAGAGACAGAAATAATCATTCTTGGTTGTTATGTGTGTTAATATAAGTAGTAGGGAACTCCCACTTCTGGATCAATTAAAATTGTTAAATTGTTGCTGAAATTGTTAAATTGTGGGCTGAAATTGTTAAATTGTTGCTGAAATTGTTAAATTTGGGTAATTAAAATTTGAAAATTGTTAAATTCTTGGAAATTTGTGTTTTTTGTTTACATTAGGAGTTTTTGTTTACATTAAGAGTTTTTGTTTACATTAAGTGTATGTCTGTCTGTCTGTCTGTCTGCCTGACCGTGGATGTTTGTGTGTGGAATATTTTGTGTGAATGTATTAAGGCGGTTCATAGTTTGGCGGTTTTTATGTGCGTATATACAGACGAGGAAAATCATGAAAATGATTTTTCCTAATACCAATGGTGAAATAGTGATTATTAATTTTTCCTAATGCCTACGGCAATGCATGATAATTTTTTCTAATGCCGGGCAATACATGAATATTGTTTTTTCAAATGCCGACGGGAAAATGATTTTTCCTAATCACGACGGGAAAACGTGAAAGTTATTTTTTCTAGTGCTAATCTAGGTGTTGCTAGACTGTGGGAATTTAAGGCTGACCGTGATTTGAGTGGGTGGCATTGTTGCCGTAATATGTAACCATAGGAATTTGTGGATGTGTCTGTCTGTCTGTGAGAATTTAGGTAAAGGTTTGATTGGCGGGGGGCGGGGTGTAGTTGAGGTAGATCGATTGCGTGTGTAGTTGTGTGTGAATGTGTGTGTGTATGTGTGTGTGTGTGTGTGTGTATGTTTGTAGGAATTTCAATGTGTGTATTTCTGTAGGAGCTTAAGGCTGATTGTGATTTATGAGGGGTGAGGTGTTCTAGTAATATGCAACCGGGGGAATCTGTGTGTTTGTATGTCTGTAGGAGTTTAAGGCTGACCATGATTTGGGTGGGCAGGGTTGTTGACGTAATATGTAGCCATGGGGATTTGTGGATGTGTCTCTCTATAGTAGTTTAAGGTTGATCGTGATTTGAGGTGGGTGAGGATGTTGTTGAGGTAAATTGGTTATGCGTATGTATGTATGTATGTATTTTTGTAAGAATTTAAGATGATTGTGATTTATTAGGGGCGAGGTGTTCTTGTAATATGTAGCAGTGAGAATCTATGTGTATAGACGTCTGTAGAAGTTTAAGACTATCTGTAATTTCAGGTAGGTGAGAGTGTTGTGTTGTTGAGATTAATCTTATATATTGTATATGTATGTATGATCATGGGAATTTGTGTATGTATATCTGAGGGAGAATTTAAGGCTCGTCATGATTTGCAAAAGGTGGGGTGTTGTTGAAATTTTCTTGGATATTTCTTATATGAATTCTGCTATGTGTGTGTATTTGAGCTGGTATTTATATGTAGGTAGAAATAAATTGTTTTCAACATCGACATTTGGTACTATAAAATACTATCATATATCTGCACTTCCCTAATCCTAGTATGCTTTTATACTTACGATTGCTTTATATTTTCTCATGCTTAAATTTGTCTCGCGTTGAAGTCGGTCTGTGTGAAATTTGTTTATATTACAGATTTTGTTTATTTAACTACATTCGTCTTCTTTGACTGAAAGAGTTTTCTACACACAGAGAAAAACCAACTTGAAATCAGTAAGAACCATGCTGAATTAATAAGAACCATTAGCGAAGGTTTAGTCATATTGAAATTTCTTATTTCAATATGGACAAAATATTAATTTACAGTATTCATTTATTAAACTCATTAGTTTGTAGATATCTCAATATACATTTTCTATTATATTAAAAATTATTGAATTAATGTGATGAATTCTTATTTTTAAGCTGCAGATTTTCCCTGAGTGTATGGATTGTTTATATTTGCATTGTGCTTTAACTAAACGACGCTTCATATATTTTCATGATGTAGATCTAATAAATACTTAAGCATTGATAAGAAATTTGATATGTATACATACATATCTACAAATTGATTTTATGTATGTATGTATGTATGTATGTATGTATGTATGTATGTATGTATGTACATATATATGTATGTACATACAAATAAGTGTTCAACTCAATCTTTGAATACATTTTTTATTTTATTTTTTGTCATGTGATGTCTGTTGTTGGTGAAATTAAAAACATTTTAATTTTTATCTGCGTTTACTTAAAAGTTTGTGAGGATTTTCTGTTTTAAGTAAAACTGAATTCTTGAAGATATGTACTTACATACTCTATAGTAATAGTAACTATAATAGAAATATTTCTTATACTTAATTTACAGTTTTTTAAAGTTGATGCAATGTTAGTTAGTCAACGTTTGACATTTTTAGGGTATAAAATTTTTTCTAGCTATAGCCTTCTACATTTATTTTGGAAAGCTTGCTTTGCTTTTTAAAAATGTATAAACATTTTTAAATGAAACTGATCCGGCACTCCAGCTTAGGTACTGATAGTTTTTTTTGTTGTTAGTTAACTTACTTATTTTTTATTTTTTATTGATAAACATTGGAAATCAAAAGGGAGTTTTATATTGTAATTATTATTTTTATAATTGTTGAAAACAATCGCTACTTTTTGTTTGTTTTTTGCGATGAAATCATTTGAATTACTTTTGCAACTTTACGCGTTTATAAAAATTATGTTATTTTCTATATTTCTTAATTTATAAGACTTTTAGACTTTGTTCTTTAGGGGTTATATATTCTATTATACGATTATGAATAAGAATGCAGTAAGCTGATGTATTTGCTTACTGCTTCAAATTAAAATTTTATTAAATTGAATAAAAGGAGTTTTTTTTCTTAAACTCTGATGCAGTTAGAAGCGCTGGAGATTCTTTCATATAACAGCTTTTTTGAAATGTTTGATACATAGTATAATATAGAATTGGATAACATTTATTTTTAATTTTTATGTTAAGAAGTACGGGTATGAGACTGAATTTAAATGTACTTTTAAATTAGTTAAATCATAATGAACAAACATATTTTCTTCTTTAATAGCGATCAACAGAAAACGAACTCGTTTTCATATAATTTAGGTATACCCTATCGACGGCTCCTCTAAGATACAAGATGACTTTGTATGATGAAATTTCTGTTGCTTTATACTGATGTTTACATTAATAAGATGCATATACATATGTTTATTTTATGAACGGTGAGCACCTATGGCTTTTATTTAATGTTCTATATGACTTTTTTTATTTTATTAAAGTTCAGCGTATTGTATATATATTTCTGAAATGTTTAAGTGTGTTTTGTGTGCCCATCGGGCAGAGTGTACGTATTAGTTGGTCAGTCAGTCTCTATTTTTATTTATTTTTTTTTCTAATGTGCCACTCCGTTTTCAGATTTTACTACTTGGAATAGAGAATTTTTGTCTAATTTTTTGGTGGGTATATACATTAGGTATGTAGAAATTAGTTTAGATACAAAGAAATGCATGTTTAATATACAACTATTGTATCAAATCGATCTCAAATAACTCAGTTACCTCTACCAGCAATTCACCGTTGGTGTATTCATAAAGTGTTAGAAACAATGAAATATCTATGTTTTGAGAGAATTTTTCCCCTCAAGTATTTCTACATGAGGTTTGAGGGGTCAATCACTGTCGCATTCATATGTAATGATTATTCACTTAAAAAAGGTCATCATCACCATCATTCATCCCCGTATACAATACATTCATGAGTTGGGTTCATCCAGATACAATTGCTGTCTCATCACCTTCTAACAGCTTTATATATTTTGCTAGTATGCATGCCTTAGCATGCTTCTATCGATAGTGACGTAAGAGTCCGAGATGTAGAGTGTTACAATTAAAAATCTTTACTATTAGAATTTACCAGTTCGCTCTTTTGAATTTTTACAAAGTAGATACATATGTATGTATTTCATTGACCACAAAATCATAAAATTTCTTTGCTTACAAAATTGTATGACGTGAGGATTTTTTTTTTTGAAATTATACATGCTTCGGCATGCTTTCATTTTTTTTCTATAAATTTATGTAATACTCATACAGATACAGATATAAAGTAAGATCTGTTTACTGTACATTTTAAAATTTATGCATGCTTCAGCATGATTCTAGTTGAAGCGTATATTCATTCACTAAGTTTGTTTGACACTTGTTCATACACATGTGCATTCTTAAAGATTGGATATCAAAGTCCAATTTCCGTAGTTTATCTATATTTTCTAAAGATCTGATAGCTAAAGAAATAAATAGAGTGAAGATCTTCTATAATAATCCCATTTTCATATTGTAAAATTTTGCGTGCTAGCGCTTTCGATGGGAAAATATGCATACAACTTTATAAAAAGTGATAATATGATGTGCTGCTGAATATTGCACTATGTTATAGTTCATTTTAAACACTGAAGTTTTAGCAATATTTCATTCAGACCAACAAGTTTAGAGAATTCCACTACATTTAGTTAATTATCTTTCTTAAGACCCATCATTCCTAATCAATCCTACAAAAAACAACACAAACTAGATTTTTCGTTTTAATTTTATTTTTATTAAATTCAACATTCATTCTTCAAATTACTTTATACTATATTAAGTAGCTTTTCCTCATTTGTTGAGTTGACTTTAATAGGAGACATTTTAATGGTACGATGAACTTTTCTACTGCATGCATTGAGTAAATCTTTATATATACCAATCCACTTATATGAACCATTAAAGCTAATTCTTTTCACATCATACCTTTCAATGATCTATTAAATCATTCTAATATTGATGCTTTCATATTAAGTAATGTTTAATCTTCTATTTATGTATGAGTTTTCCCAAGTATTTATTAAAAAATTCTTTAGAATCATCTGTTTGTAAGTTTTTTGGTACCCGTACCACTTCAAAAATATTTTCCATTGCCTTGGTTTTTAGAGTGCAGCTTTTATTTTCAGCTGTACTTTGAGAATGTGTCAATTACAGTCTTCAAAAATCAACAATTTCTATTTTCTGTAGAATAGTTCTACATTTCACCTAACTTAGCTCCATAAAACATCATATATTCCTGTCATTACATCTCTACAAGCACAAACAGTTGTTGAGATTTAATATGGACTTCGTTAACTAAATTCCTTTTTAAAGACATTGAATTGTTTCACAGATTTTTTCGAAAGTGTTGTGATCTACATCTTGCACTTTCAGCTATTTAAACTAACATGTAGTTAATTTTCTAATCTATATATTTAACCGTAAACTCTTCAATTTGTTTTTAATTATTTACTTTTTAGAATTGCTTTTTCAATTTTATAACTGTCTTCTTTCTCTAATTTTATTTCACGTTGTAGTTCCTCAATTTGCATTTAAATATATTCTTGAATATTAATGCTTTAAGCTATATTATTAATTTGTCTTGTATTTTATCTTCATTCAGTTTAATGTAACTATCAACAATAGTTTGTATCTAATTCATTTATGCCTTCCAATACTGATAAGTCAGTATAAATGTCTTCAGAATTGGAAGTCTATGAGTAAAATCATCGTCATCATCATTCTCAGTATTAGCATCATTAAATATGATGGTATTATCAAATATTGTTCCTTTTACTAGTTTCTTTGGGGTACTTGTCTATATCTTGAGTGAAGGTTTCTCAGGCTTTAAACTTGCATATTTTCAACTTCTGTCTTGATTTTACTTTCTTCTTTCATAAGAATTCTTTTAATATTTTTAGAACTATTTATGAATTCTTCTGCTATAGGTATCTTTTAGTTGTTCACTTGTATCTATTTCACCAGTTTTTATACTACGAAGCTTTTTCTTCAACACATTTCTTGTCAACACCAACTGTTTTAAAATTTTCACATCCATGTTCGCTAAGGGCAAATAACAGGTATCAGCAATCAGATCAGCTTTTCAGGAGCTGGTCTGGTTTTCAGATCAGCTTTTCAGGACCTGGTCTGGTTTTGAGATCAGCTTTTCAGGACCTGGTCTGGTTTTCAGATCAGCTTATCAGGACCTGGTCTGGTTTTCAGATCAGCTTTTCAGGACCTGGTCTGGTTTTCAGATCAGCTTATCAGGACCTGGTCTGGTTTTCAGATTAGCTTTTCAGGACCTGGTCTGGTTTTCAGATCAGCTTTTCAGGACCTGGTCTGGTTTTCAGATCAGCTTATCAGGACCTGGTCTGGTTTTCAGATCAGCTTATCAGGAGCTGGTCTGGTTTTCAGATCAGCTTATCAGGAGCTGGTCTGGTTTTCAGATCAGCTTATCAGGAGCTGGTCTGGTTTTCAGATCAGCTTATCAGGAGCTGATCTGATTTTTAGATCAGCTTATCAGGTAACAGATCAGGCTATCATGGGCTGTTCAGATTTTCATTTCAAGATATCTGAGTCAGATTTAGTTATCAGTGTACAAGTAGCTAGCCATTTATAACATTTATATACATGAAGTTTAAAGTCAGATGAAATAAGAAAAAGTAAAGTTTTATCTAGTAAAATTATTTTCTATAACGATCATCGTTTAATTCACTATCTTTGCTTATAATCAAAAATCCATATTTATCCTTTCAACATGCTTTTTATTTTTCTCACCTAACTTAAATATACATTATGATGATCTCTTATTAAATGTTTGGTGATTCTGGTGTAAGTTTTACATAAGTAGAATGAATCAACATTCTTTTCTCTCCCCATACAAAAATATGCTTCCCATACGCATCATCGTTAAATATCATATTGGAATTACTTTGGACTGAAATAACAGATTCACTATCGGTAAAGTTTGTAATATATTATTATTTTAATTGATGTAATTAATTTCTTCAGATATTTATATCTGGGATGATATAAAGATTTTGAGTATAAATAAATGTTCTCAAAATTTAAGTCCATTAGGACTTTCTAGCAAGCCAATCATAGCGTTTTTTCGTAATTTGACAGGTCAACTATTGTTGCACGAATAGAATTTGATATAAGGAAACTATGATTTATTTTTGAACTATCGTTCGATGAATCATCAATATTTCGTACCAAGGTATTTTAGGTTGTTTTACTAACCGCATTTATGTAGCTAAATACATTTTATAAATATTATCTCTTATTATAAAAAAATAAACTAATACAGCTATACCATATCAGAAAATATTTTCTGAAATCGTATAGCTGTATTAGTTTATTTTTTCTATTATAAGAGATAATGATCCACACTCATAATCAAAACAGCATAAAAATATCCTTTGTTTTGACTATGAGTATGCATCAATATTTATGAAATGCGTTTAGTTACAAAAATGTGGTTAGTAAAACAAAGTATATCTTAACAGCCTTATTTATAACACTTATTAGGGCTTTATAAAGACTTTTTAAGAAAAAAATTTTATAAAAAATTTGTTTTAAAAAGCCTTTCCAAAGCCTTAATAAGTTTTATAAATAAGGCTGTAAGAGTTTAAAATCAGTATTTTGTATGATAATACTGATTTGAAACTCTTAAAATATTCTTTGTTTTGACTATGAGTAGGGGCCATTATCTCTTATTATAGGACAAATAAAATAATATAGCTATACGATTTCAGAAAATATTTTCTGAAATCGTATAGCTACATTATTTAATTTTTCTATAATAAGAGATAATATTTATGAAATACATTTCATAAATATTGGCGCATACTCATAGTAAAAACAACCTAAAAATACCTTGGTACGAAATATTGATGAATCATCAAAATTTCATACCGTCCTATATTTATGTTGTTTTACTAATCGCATTTTGTAAATAAATGCATTTCATAAATATTATCTATTATTATTGAAAGAATAAAATAGTATGGTTATATGATATTAGAAAACATGATTTCTGATATCATATAATCATACTATTTTATTCTTTCTATAATAAGAGATAATGACTCATACTCATATTCAAAACAAAGGATATTTATATGCTGTTTTGATTATGAGTATGCGTCAATATTTATGAAATGCATTTAGTTATAAAATGCGGTCAGTAAAATAAAGTATATTTTAAGAGTTTAAAACCACCATTTTTATGGTAATACTGGTTTTAAACACTTAAAGCATACTTTGTTTTGACTATGAGCATGAGCTGATATTTATGAAACGGATTTTATAAATATTGACTCATACCCTTAGTCAAAACAACAGAAATAATTCTTGGTACGAAATATTGATGATTCATCGAACGATAGTTCAAAAATAAATCATAGTTCCCTTATATCAAATTCTATTCGTGCAACAATAGTTGACCTGTCAAATTACGAAAAAACGCTATGATTGGCTTGCTAGAAAGTCCTAATGGACTTAAATTTTGAGAACATTTATTTATACTCAAAATCTTTATATCATCCCAGATATAAATATCTGAAGAAATTAATTACATCAATTAAAATAATAATATATTACAAACTTTACCGATAGTGAATCTGTTATTTCAGTCCAAAGTAATTCCAATATGATATTTAACGATGATGCGTATGGGAAGCATATTTTTGTATGGGGAGAGATAAGAATGTTGATTCATTCTACTTATGTAAAACTTACACCAGAATCACCAAACATTTAATAAGAGATCATCATAATGTATATTTAAGTTAGGTGAGAAAAATAAAAAGCATGTTGAAAGGATAAATATGGATTTTTGATTATAAGCAAAGATAGTGAATTAAACGATGATCGTTATAGAAAATAATTTTACTAGATAAAACTTTACTTTTTCTTATTTCATCTGACTTTAAACTTCATGTATATAAATGTTATAAATGGCTAGCTACTTGTACACTGATAACTAAATCTGACTCAGATATCTTGAAATGAAAATCTGAACAGCTCCTGATAGCCTGATCTGTTACCTGATAAGCTGATCTAAAAATCAGATCAGCTCCTGATAAGCTGATCTGAAAACCAGACCAGCTCCTGATAAGCTAATCTGATAACCAGACCAGCTCCTGATAAGCTGATCTGAAAACCAGACCAGCTCCTGATAAGCTGATCTGAAAACCAGACCAGCTCCTGATAAGCTGATCTGAAAACCAGACCAGCTCCTGATAAGCTGATCTGAAAACCAGACCAGCTCCTGAAAAGCTGATCTGAAAACCAGACCAGGTCCTGAAAAGCTGATCTGAAAACCAGACCAGGTCCTGATAAGCTGATCTGAAAACCAGACCAGGTCGTGAAAAGCTGATCTGAAAACCAGACCAGGTCCTGATAAGCTGATCTGAAAACCAGACCAGGTCCTGAAAAGCTGATCTGAAAACCAGACCAGGTCCTGAAAAGCTGATCTGAAAACCAGACCAGCTCCTGAAAAGCTGATCTGAAAACCAGACCAGGTCCTGATAAGCTGATCTGAAAACCAGACCAGGTCCTGAAAAGCTGATCTGATTGCTGATACCTGTTATTTGCCCTTAGCGAACATGGATGAGAAAATTTTAAAAGAGTTGGTGTTGACAAGAAATGTGTTGAAGAAAAAGCTTCGTAGTATAAAAACTGGTGAAATAGATACAAGTGAACAACTAAAAGATACATTTAAACCTATAGCAGAAGAATTCATAAATAGTTCTAAAAATATTAAAAGAATTCTTATGAAAGAAGAAAGTAAAATCAAGACAGAAGTTGAAAATATACAAGTTTAAAGCCTGAGAAACCTTCACTCAAGATATAGACAAGTACCCCAAAGAAACTAGTAAAAGGAACAATATTTGATAATACCATCATATTTAATGATGCTAATACTGAGAATGATGATGACGATGATTTTAGTCATAGACTTCCAATTCTGAAGACATTTATACTGACTTATCAGTATTGGAAGGCATAAATGAATTAGATACAAACTATTGTTGATAGTTACATTAAACTGAATGAAGATAAAATACAAGACAAATTAATAATATAGCTTAAAGCATTAATATTCAAGAATATATTTAAATGCAAATTGAGGAACTACAACGTGAAATAAAATTAGAGAAAGAAGACAGTTATAAAATTGAAAAAGCACTTCTAAAAAGTAAATAATTAAAAACAAATTGAAGAGTTTACGGTTAAATATATAGATTAGAAAATTAACTACATGTTAGTTTAAATAGCTGAAAGTGCAAGATGTAGATCACAACACTTTCGTAAAAATCTGTGAAACAATTCAATGTCTTTAAAAAGGAATTTAGTTAACGAAGTCCATATTAAATCTCAACAACTGTTTGTGCTTGTAGAGATGTAATGACAGGAATATATGATGTTTTATGGAGCTAAGTTATGTGAAATGTAGAACTATTCTACAGAAAATAGAAATTGTTGATTTTTGAAGACTGTAATTGACACATTCTCAAAGTACAGCTGAAAATAAAAGCTGCACTCTAAAAACCAAGGCAATGGAAAATATTTTTGAAGTGGTACGGGTACCAAAAAACTTACAAACAGATGATTCTAAAGAATTTTTTAATAAATACTTGGGAAAACTCATACATAAATAGAAGATTAAACATTACTTAATATGAAAGCATCAATATTAGAATGATTTAATAGATCATTGAAAGGTATGATGTGGAAAGAATTAGCTTTAATGGTTCATATAAGTGGACTGCTATATATAAAGATTTACTCAATGCATGCAATAGAAAAGTTCATCGTACCATTAAAATGTCTCCTATTAAAGTCAACTCAACAAATGAGGAAAAACTACTTAATATAGTATAAAGTAATTTGAAGAATGAATGTTGAATTTAATAAAAATAAAATTAAAACGAAAAATCTAGTTTGTGTTGTTTTTTGTAGGATTGATTAGGAATGATGGGTCTTAAGAAAGATAATTAACTAAATGTAGTGGAATTCTCTAAACTTGTTGGTCTGAATGAAATATTGCTAAAACTTCAGTGTTTAAAATGAACTATAACATAGTGCAATATTCAGCAGCACATCATATTATCACTTTTTATAAAGTTGTATGTATATTTTCCCATCGAAAGCGCTAGCACGCAAAATTTTACAATATGAAAATGGGATTATTATAGAAGATCTTCACTCTATTTATTTCTTTAGCTATCAGATCTTTAGAAAATATAGATAAACTACGGAAATTGGACTTTGATATCCAATCTTTAAGAATGCACATGTGTATGAATAAGTATCAAACAAACTTAGTGAATGAATATACGCTTCAACTAGAATCATGCTGAAGCATGCATAAATTTTAAAATGTACAGTATACAGATCTTACTTTATATCTGTATCTGCATGAGTATTACATAAATTTATAGAAAAAAAATGAAAGCATGCCGAAGCATGTATAATTTCAAAAAAAAAAAATCCTCACGTCATACAATTTTGTAAGCAAAGAAATTTTATGATTTTGTGGTCAATGAAATACATACATATGTATCTACTTTGTAAAAATTCAAAAGAGCGAACTGGTAAATTCTAATAGTAAAGATTTTTAATTGTAACACTCTACATCTCGGACTCTTACGTCACTATCGATAGAAGCATGCTAAGGCATGCATACTAGCAAAATATATAAAGCTGTTAGAAGGTGATGAGACAGCAATTGTATCTGGATCAACCCAACTCATGAATGTATTGTATACGGAGATGATTGATGGTGATGATGACGTTTTTTAAGTGAATAATCATTACATATGAATGCGACAGTGATTGACCCCTCAAACCTCATGTAGAAATACTTGAGGGGAAAAATTCTCTCAAAACATAGATATTTCATTGTTTCTAACACTTTATGAATACACCAACGGTGAATTGCTGGTAGAGGTAACTGAGTTATTTGAGATCGATTTGATACAATAGTTGTATATTAAACATGCATTTCTTTGTATCTAAACTAATTTCTACATACCTAATGTATATACCCACCAAAAAATTAGACAAAAATTCTCTATTCCAAGTAGTAAAATCTAAAAAAGGAGTGGCACATTAGAAGAAAAAAAAAATAAATAAAAATAGAGACTGACTGACCAACTAATACGTACACTCTGCCCGATGGGCACACAAAACACACTTAAACATTTCAGAAATATATATACAATACGCTGAACTTTAATAAAATGAAAAAAAAAAAAGTCATATAGAACATTAAATAAAAGCCATATGTGCTCACCGTTCATAAAATAAACATATGTATATGTATCTTATTAATGTAAACATATTATCAGTATAAAGCAACAGAAATTTCGTCATACAAAGTCATCTTGTATCCTAGAGGAGCCGTCGATAGGGTATACCTAAATTATATGAAAACGAGTTCGTTTTCTGTTGATCGCTATTAAAGAAGAAAATATGTTTGTTCATTATGATTTAACTAATTTAAAAGTACATTTAAATTCAGTCTCATACCCGTACTTCTTAACATAAAAATTAAAAATAAATGTTATCTAATTCTATATTATACTATGTATCAAAAATTTCAAAAAAGCTGTTATATTAAAGAATCTCCAGCGCTTCTAACTGCATCAGAGTTTAAGAAAAAAACTCCTTTTATTCAATTTAATAAAATTTTAATTTGAAGCAGTAAGCAAATACATCAGCTTACTGCATTCTTATTCATAATCGTATAATAGAATATATAACCCCTAAAGAACAAAGTCTAAAAGTCTTATAAATTAAGAAATATAGAAAATAACATAATTTTTATAAACGCGTAAAGTTGAAAAAGTAATTCAAATGATTTCATCGCAAAAAACAAACAAAAAGCAGCGATTGTTTTCAACAATTATGAAAATAATAATTACAATATAAAACTCCCTTTTGATTTCCAATGTTTATCAATAAAAAATAAAAAATAAGTAAGTTAACTAACAACAAAAAAAAACTATCAGTACCTAAGCTGGAGTGCCGGATCAGTTTCATTTAAAAATGTTTATACATTTTTAAAAAGCAAAGCAAGCTTTCCAAAATAAATGTAGAAGGCTATAGCTAGAAAAAATTTTATACCCTAAAAATGTCAAACGTTGACTAACTAACATTGCATCAACTTTAAAAAACTGTAAATTAAGTATAAGAAATATTTCTATTATAGTTACTATTACTATAGAGTATGTAAGTACATATCTTCAAGAATTCAGTTTTACTTAAAACAGAAAATCCTCACAAACTTTTAAGTAAACGCAGATAAAAATTAAAATGTTTTTTATTTCACCAACAACAGACATCACATGACAAAAAATAAAATAAAAAATGTATTCAAAGATTGAGTTGAACACTTATTTGTATGTACATATATATGTACATACATACATACATACATACATACATACATACATAAAATCAATTTGTAGATATGTATGTATACATATCAAATTTCTTATCAATGCTTAAGTATTTATTAGATCTACATCATGAAAATATATGAAGCGTCGTTTAGTTAAAGCACAATGCAAATATAAACAATCCATACACTCAGGGCAAATCTGCAGCTTAAAAATAAGAATTCATCACATTAATTCAATAATTTTTAATATAATAGAAAATGTATATTGAGATATCTACAAACTAATGAGTTTAATAAATGAATACTGTAAATTAATATTTTGTCCATATTGAAATAAGAAATTTCAATATGACTAAACCTTCGCTAATGGTTCTTATTAATTCAGCATGGTTCTTACTGATTTCAAGTTGGTTTTTCTCTGTGTGTAGAAAACTCTTTCAGTCAAAGAAGACGAATGTAGTTAAATAAACAAAATCTGTAATATAAACAAATTTCACACAGACCGACTTCAACGCGAGACAAATTTAAGCATGAGAAAATATAAAGCAATCGTAAGTATAAAAGCATACTAGGATTAGGGAAGTCCAGATATACGATAGTATTTTATAGTACCAAATGTCGATGTTGAAAACAATTTATTTCTACCTACATATAAATACCAGCTCAAATACACACACATAGCAGAATTCATATAAGAAATATCCAAGAAAATTTCAACAACACCCCACCTTTTGCAAATCATGACGAGCATTAAATTCTCCCTCAGATATACATACACAAATTTCCATGATCATACATACGTATACAATACATAAGATTAATCTCAACACCACAACACTCTCACCTACCTGAAATTACAGATAGTCTTAAACTTCTACAGACGTCTATACACATAGATTCTCACGGCTACATATTACAAGAACACCTCGCCCCTAATAAATCACAATCATCTTAAATTCTTACAAAAATACATACATACATACATACGCATAACCAATTTACCTCAACAACATCCTCACCCACCTCAAATCACGATCAACCTTAAACTACTATAGAGAGACACATCCACAAATCCCCATGGCTACATATTACGTCAACAACCCTGCCCACCCAAATCATGGTCAGCCTTAAACTCCTACAGACATACAAACACACAGATTCCCCCGGTTGCATATTACTAGAACACCTCACCCCTCATAAATCACAATCAGCCTTAAACTCCTACAGAAATACACACATTGAAATTCCTACAAACATACACACACACACACACACACACACACACATTCACACACAACTACACACGCAATCGATCTACCTCAACTACACCCCGCCCCCTGCCAATCAAAGCTTTACCTAAATTCTCACAGACAGACAGACACATCCACAAATTCCTATGGTTACATATTACGGCAACAACGCCACCCACTCAAATCACGGTCAGCCTTAAATTCCCACAGTCTGGCAACACCTAGATTAGCACTAGAAAAAATAACTTTCACGTTTTCCCGTCGTGATTAGGAAAAATCATTTTCCCGTCGGCATTTTAAAAAACAATATTCATGTATTGCCCGGCATTAGGAAAAATTATCATGCATTGCCGTAGGCATTAGGAAAAATTAATAATCACTATTTCACCATTGGTATCAGGAAAAATCATTTTCATGATTTTCCTCGTCTGTATATACGCACATAAAAACCGCCAAACTATGAACCACCTTAATACATTCACACAAAATATTCCACACACAAACATCCACGGTCAGGCAGACAGACAGACAGACAGACATACACTTAATGTAAACAAAAACTCCTAATGTAAACAAAAACTCCTAATGTAAACAAAAAACACAAATTTCCAAGAATTTAACAATTTTCAAATTTTAATTACCCAAATTTAACAATTTCAGCAACAATTTAACAATTTCAGCCCACAATTTAACAATTTCAGCAACAATTTAACAATTTTAATTGATCCAGAAGTGGGAGTTCCCTACTACTAATATACTTTAAATTGTAATTAAAATTGAACTTTTATTTTAAACTTTTACTATTTAAAATGTTATTTTTAATTTTGTGTCATTTTATTCAGGTGACTCTGGCTATCCCTTGCGGCCTTGGCTAATAAAACCATACCGTTCATCAACTGAGGATGAAAAGCAGTTTAACGCAGTACATGCTAAGGTCAGAAATTGTGTGAAACGTTTAAATGGTGTGCTGAAATGTGTTTTTAGGTGTTTGCAAGTTGGATTGCACACCACACCATAAATGGCAGGAAAAATTATAAATGCCTGTACGGTTCTTCATAATTTTAGAAGAGAACATGGCTTGATGCGCGAAGATAACCAAATAGTTCTACAAGACGAAGAAACTACTTTAATAAACAATGAGGAAATAGAAGAACCTCTTCGAGAAGCTTATCGTCTACGTGACAGACTGAAAACAAGAATTTTTAGAAGATAATTTCAAATAAAGTAATTATTTATTTGAAAAAAAAGCAAATAAATAAGAATTTCAATTCATTTATAATAAAATAAAATAATTAAGATAAGTTCAAACTGAGGCTTTCTAGAAATTTTATGGTTCAGGTACATGCAGAGTTTGTATCTAAAATTCTGTCCAGCTTTTCTAAAATTTCAGAATTTTGTTTTTCTATGCGGTATAATTTTTCCATCACAGCGTTTTGCATTGATCTTGCTTCACTTAAAGCGTCCACATATTTTGATGAGGATTTAGGGTTTCGTGTGGATAGAAATTTATTATGCGAAACCTTTTCAGAATTTGATGGAGGTGATGGTTGTTCTATTTTGCATTTTCTAATTGGCGGGATACAAGTTCATCACATTCTAAAAATTCAATACATTTGAAATCCTAGCAAAGTAGGCATTAAATTAATAGATTTCCATATTCGCAAAACATATTTATGTATATTACAGCGACTCACAGAACAACAAGTTTTTGGTACCTCTCAAATTAAAGTTCAGTCCTTTTAACGATTCTAAGAAAAGTTCGTGCGAGAACTAACAATAGAAATATAACAAAAATTAATATATGAAAAAATATACCATTTTTATGCATGGTCCAGCTCACGAACAGTTATTTATAGACACCTCAAATGTTTTGAGAATCTTCATTAACCCTGCACTGTCATACTTCGTCGAAATGACGACGCACGATCTTATTATCGATTTAAAACATATTTTTTGTGATTGTTTTGGTTTCGTTTTTCGTATAGCGTTAGTTAATGTTAGTTACTCGAAACCAATGTTGCTTTTTTAGTTCAATAAATTTATTATAAGAAACTACAAGACTTAATGGAAAAAAAGCAATGTGAGTCCGATCACAGAGGAGATGTGTAAACATCTAGTAATGAAAATTTTTTTTTTTAAGTTGGAAGTACTTATGCTTTTAGTATCTTTTTTTAAATTAATTCATTAAAAGTATCAAAACTTTCAATATTGTAAATACATATGAATTTGTTGGTTTTTGTTTGTTTTATTAAACTTATTTGGTTAGTAAATGGGCACACTGCAGTATATGTATATGTACTGCATTTAAAATTGCAGTAAGCAGTAAATTTACTGATTACTAAAAAAATTCAGTAAATTTTTACTGCTAATGAAATTTAATTTGCATTACCAGTAAAATCGTAGGACCGTAATCATAATAAAATTGTAGCAAGTGGCAAAGTTTTTTCATTCGAATTTTGAAACTTTTGTATGAAAAACATTTAGCCACTTGGTAGAATTTCATTATGAATACGGGCATTACTGATTACTGAAAATTCAATGCACCTCATCATATAAAAAATCATTTAGGCAATTTATAAAAATTGTAGAAAAAATTTTTGTAATCAGTAAAAATTTACTTGTTAAACATTTTTTTATTGTTTTTACTGAAACTTTAGTGGTACTGCAGTGCTCATCTATGGTAAATGCCTTTACTTTTACTTTTTAATTTTTAATTCCTGTTGTACATCGTTTAGTTGTTGCTGTTCTTGTTGTTGTGTACGCATTGCAATTAAAATAAATTCAGTAAAGTGCGACTTTGACTTGCGCACATTCGGTTTTGATCATTTTTTTTTTGATTTAGCTTTCTTCCTTTTTTAAGTTTTTTCAGTTTAAACGATTTTTTTTCAGTTTTATCGCTTTTTTCTCGTTTTGGCGTTTTTTTTTCTCTTTTTGGGTTTTTTTAATTTTCGCAATTTTTTCATTTTGGCGATTTTTTCATTTTGGCGATTTTTTTGTTTTTTAGGAGTTTTTTTCATTTTGGCGATTTTTTCTGTTTTGGGGGTTTTTTTATTTAGGCGCTTTTTTCATTTTGGCAATTTTTTCATATTGGCGATTTTTTTGTTTAAGGATTTTTTCATTTTGGCGATTTTTCCGGTTTTTCGCGACTTATTTTTGTCCTAGAGATTTTTTTAATTTGGTGCTTTTTTTGTTTTGGCGATTTTTTTATATTTGGCGATTTTATATTTTATTGATTTTTTAGTTTTATTGTTTTTGAAAATTTCAAGAGTTTTGCTCTTACGGTTTCCAAGATACAGCAAGTTGTCAAAATTACAAAGTCAAAATTGCATTAACTGATGGAACACCCATTGATTTAAATTTTTTAAATTTGGTGCTAATTGTTGTAGTCTGTATAAAAATACACTAAATTTTAAAATTTCAAGTGTATACATGTACATACAATTGTATGTACATATATTACATGGGATTTTAATATTTTTCGTTGCTCGTTTTGGAACACCCTTTAGTTTTTAACTCTCATGTATTTGTTGTTGTAGTGGCCAAATGTCTACACATTGTGTCCAAATTTAAAGTCCGTAGCTCTAACGGTTCATTTTCACCTTTGGTGTACGGAAATATACAGAAAAATAAACGGCGGCGGCGCACCGTCGGCCTCGAGCCTGTCGACTTGTTTCTCTGCTTGGTATTGCTTCTTTCAAACACTAAACACTCATACATAGCTCACACCGATTTGACAATGCAAAGAAATCTCAGCAAAGAAATCAAAGTCAAAAGATTTTTACCCCCTAGCGTATAGATGTTTACACATCAAAATGTGTAATGTTTCATACAATTGATTAAATGCTGTTTTAAGAAAAAATGCAAATTGTAAGAAGTCTGTGAAATGCTAAGTTTACGTTAAGTTTTATTCTGTGACAGAAACGAGCTACTGGTTACTAATTCCATCAATACCGGGAGCTTTCTTCGGGTTGAGCTCAGCAATTAAACTTTAGTGGTCGAGGGGGTAGAGCAACTACACTTGGTAAATCATCATCACCAGGTGGCAAATTATGGCACTCGTTATCGAACGAAATTACGAAATATTTCAATAGTGTTTATATGAAAACATTTAAGAATTTCGAACCGTATCGAATGCCGTAATTTGCCTCCAGTACATGTATTTGGGGTGAATACGGATTTTAAATGCTAAGCAAATATTTGAGCTTTTTCAGTATCGCTTCTTGTCCAATAATTTCTAAAGGTGGAAGTACATAACACGCGTTCAATGCGCTAATGCGATACATGCGGCTGTCAAAAAAGTTGAAATAGTGTGTTTTCATAAGGCAAGTTACATAAAGAAGTTCGTGACGCGTGTACCTCGCAAAAAGTTGAACATTCTACAACTTTCACGCGTTGTATACACACTGACAGCTAGTGTTGCCAGATTCATAAGCTAAAATACACAAAAATGATTAGAAATTAAATTGTTTATTAAAAAATGGATAGAAAAATGCAATAAATATATAAAGAAAACTAAAGCGTAAATGCAATACAAAAAAAATAGCCAGCAAAGGCTTTACATTTTACAACTAAAAAAACCTCAAAAGCGTGTTGTGTAACTTTCCATTTGTATAGCGTTAAACGTTTAACAAGCCAGAAAAGCGTTGCCGCGTAACGCGTAGTATGTACTTCCACCTTAAGAGATGCGGGTTTTTCAGATGCAAGCAACTCACTATGGTCCCATACCAAATTTAGCGCGAAATAAATTAATTTTTTTTGTATGATACAAAAGTGAAAATATTGGATGGATTTTTAATGACAAGCCCCCACCGTGCACAACGAAATAATTTTTGATGTGTAAACATCTATACGCTAGGGGGTAAAAATCTTTTGACTTTGATTTTTTTGCTGAGATTTCTTTGCTTTTCTTTCACAGCATTGTCAAATCGGTGTGAGCTATGTATGAGTGTATTAGTGTTTGAAATAGAGTTGTGCTTATCAGCTCTTTTGAGTGACCGCTCTTTTCAGCCCAGCTCACTTTACTGAAGTATTTCATTCAGTTGGCTCAGTAGCTCAGTTCATTTGTAGTGAAACATTTTATCAAGCATAAAGAGAGAGCGAAAACAGAAGCATAAAAAGTGACCGATTTATACAGTGAGTGTGTGTGTGTGGTTATGCATTACAAAACAAGGCAGATGAGTTATAAAAAATAAATAAATTTTGTTATGTTATGTTATGTACATATGTATGTACAATCAAAATTAAAATTATTTAAGGTTTCAGATATTTTAATATTATCACAATACATATATAAATTTTTTTTATGTACTTGTGCGACAAAAGAAAATTACTAAAAACCAAAAGACTTGTATCGAACTCTTTCATTAGGTCGTTTTAGACACTAACCTTTTATCAAACACACCTAAAATACGTAGGTTTGTGTCTAAAACGAGCTGCTGAAAGAGTTTGATGGAAGTCTACATGTAGTTTAAATGGGTTTGATTATAGGTTTGTGTCTAAAACGAGCTACTGAAAGAGTTCGATACAAATCAAGAAACCACTCAGTACTGAGCTGAAAGCGCTCAGTGGATTGACCGGCTCACAGTGCTCAGTGAGGTGAATCGTTCAATTGAACTAGTTCATTCATGAGCTGCACAACTCTAGTTTGAAAGAAGCAATACCATGATACAATAATATAAAGGTACAACCACATTTGACGTACAAAATTAATTATGACTTTTTCCCCGATTATTTGATTACTGTTTTTTTGTAAACAGAGAGGAGAACGTTGCCACATACATGTAATGGTAACTTTTATATTAGGAATGCTTTTTGAAATATGTAATTTTAGTTTAGAAATTGAACATGAGAATAACGAAATCTGTGTGTAATAAGACCTACAAAAGCAAATATTTGATTAATTATTTAATTCAATAGATAACAAAAAAAGCCTCACGACTTGGGATGAAACTTCGTTATTAAAAACATCGATATAAAGAAACGCCGTAAATAGAAGCGATACATCGATGTTTTATTAGCGGAATTCACGATTGTTTCATATATATAATACACATTCGCATATACTTCGTGTGCAAATTTATTGCTGTTTTACATCAAACACAACACACATACTGCGACATTTGCATTTGAGGTAAACACCTTTCAAAGCTATTAAATTTGTTCTTGTTTCTTTGCAAAGTAACAGCAAGCATTGTTGTCGCCGAGATTTGGTTGGCTGTTGTGCTTTCGTCGGTGTGAAAGTACAAAAAGCTCTTTATAAAAGTTTGCACATGGTGCATATGGCTTAGACGTAGCTGAATAAGAGTTAATGCTTTGTTGATATATACAACAAACACTGTTCTTCTTTTTTGTTTGCTAAGGACATGTTATTATTATCATGTTATAATTATCACATTTCTCCTTAAAATGGGCCACGTGGTCTAATAGTGTCCTTAAGAATGCTACAGCCCGTTAACAATTTCATCCTAATAATGTAAGGCAGCTACGTCCAAACACACATACTCTAATATATGTATTTCAGATAAACAGCTTTGTTATTGTTTCTTTGCAAAGACCAAAGATGTCGCCGAGATCTGGAGGCAAATCGCAGCACTCGTTATCGAATTACGAAATATTTCCATATTAATTATATTGAAATATTTCGTAATTACGTTCGATAACGATTGCCGCGATTTGCCCCCTGCTTGAATGTTGTGCTCTCATCAGTGTGCAAACATAAAAGGTCTTTTGTAAAACTTTGCACATAGTGCGTATAGCTTGGACGCAGTTGATGTAAGGCAATACACCAGAGATTATAAAGACAAAGTTCCGCTTTGATTCAGTTGGAAATTTCCTTCCTGTTGTATCTTGCTTGCTGCCGTTATTGGTGCTGCTGTAACTTATTTGCTGTTTATTTTTTATAAATTTATGAAATAATTGAAATATTTTCTATTATTTTTAAGAACGTCAAAAAATTTATAAAAAAAAACTCGGATTTCATAAATTAATAAGGTAGCATTAATTTTGAGAGTAAAAAATAATCTGGTCAAACGTCAGAAGGTTAATATGGCGACGAAAAGAGAGAATGGTTTTACCTTTATATTATTGTATCATGAGCAATACCAAGCAGAGAAACAAGTCGACCGGCTCGAAGCCGACGGTGCGCCGCCGCCGGTTATTTTTCTGTATATTTCCGTACACCAAAGGTGAAAATGAACCGTAAGAGCTACGGACTTTAAATTTGGACACAATGTGTAGACATTTGGCCACTACAACAACAAATACATGAGAGTTAAAAACTAAAGGGTGTTCCAAAACGAGCAACGAAAAATATTAAAATCCCATGTAATATACATACAATTGTATGTACATACACTTGAAATTTTAAAAGTTGGTGTATTTTTATACAGACTACAACAATTAGCACTAAATTTAAAAAATTTAAATCAATTGGTGTTCCATCAGTTAATGCAATTTTGACTTTGTAATTTTGACAACTTGCTGTATCTTGGAAACCGTAAGAGCAAAACTCTTGAAATGTTCAAAAATGGTAAAACTAAAAAATCAATAAAATATAAAATCGCCAAATATAAAAAAATCGCCAAAAACAACAAAAAATCGCCAAAACGAAAAAAAGCACCAAATTAAAAAAATCTCTAGGACTAAAATAAGTCGCGAAAAACCGGAAAATCGCCAATATGAGAAAATCGCCAAAATGAAAAAATCGCATAAATAAAAAAAACCCCAAAAAGAGAAAAAAATCGCCAAAATGAAAAAAACCCCAAACAACAGAAAAAAATCGCCAAAATTAAAAAAACCCAAAAAGAAAAAAAACGCCAAAACGAGAAAAAAGCGATAAAACTGAAAAAAAAATCGTTTAAACTGAAAAAACTTAAAAAAGGAAGAAAGCTAAATCAAAAAAAAATGATCAAAACCGAACGTGCGCGAGTCAAAGTCGCACTTTACTGAATTTATTTTAATTGCAATGCGTACACAACAACAAGAACAGCAACACCTAAACGATGTACAACAGGAATTAAAAATTAAAAAGTAAAAGTAAAGGCATAAATGAGCACTGCAGTACCACTAAAGTTTCAGTAAAAACAATAACAAATGTTTAGCAAGTAAATTTTTACTGATTACTAAAAATTTTTCTACAATTTTTATAAATTGCCTAAATGATTTTTTATATGATGAGGTGTAATCAGTAATGCCCGTATTCATAATGAAATTCTACCAAGTGGCTAAATCTTTTTCATACAAAAGTTTCAAAATTCGAATGAAAAAACTTTGCCACTTGCTACAATTTTATTATGATTACGGTCCTACGATTTTACTGGTAATGCAAATTAAATTTCATTAGCAGTAAAAATTTACTGAATTTTTTTAGTAATCAGTAAATTTACTGCTTACTGCAATTTTAAATGCAGTACATATACATATACTGCAGTGTGCCCATTTACTAACTAAATAAGTTTAATAAAACAAACAAAAACCAACAAATTCATATGTATTTACAATATTGAAAGTTTTGATACTTTTAATTAATTAATTTAAAATAAGATACTAAAAGCATAAGTACTTCCAACTTAAAAAAATTTTGCATTTCAAGATGTTTACACATATCCTCTGTGATCGGACTCACATTACTTTTTTTATACATATTTCCAATATTATAACTGCATTGATGTTTTAAACAGAAGAAATTGCTTAAATTTGTTTTTAATAAGAAACCAGTCGATAATTGTGTGTGGTTTGGAAGTGAAAACATTTTCTGTAATATTTGTTGGTTTTATATATACTATAGAGGTATGTATTTTTTTGATTCTGAATGTCCAGTTGATTTACCATTCCGTTTAGAAAAATATGTACGAAAATTAAAATGTATTACTTAATTGTGCAATTTGTGTTCGACTTTTAAAAGTGAATTTCACCAGCTTTCGCTTCAATTTTTGTGTCGTCATATTCTACAACATATGAATTGTTAAATATTTAAGAAATCACCTGCCGATATCATATCGAATCTTTAGGTTACAAGGTCTAGCACCAAAATGGATTTCTTCAATCTTTGGTATGCTGAAACGGATCAAAAAAAAAGAGAATGATGCTGATATAGGTATTTTACATTTTCATCAAAAGTGGTATAAAAAATGACTTTAAAATAAAGTAAAGCAAGCATATCGAAACTTCGTTAGCAAGCTGTCGAAGAAGTGGATGAATGCACATTAAAAAAGAAGGTGTACGAGTATACATCTAAGTGTTGGTTGAATGATATTTTTTTATTTCCCGGTAAAGCGTCGTGATGAAGACACGGTGGACGGACCCTTAACATAGAAATACTACCGGTCTTGCAAAGCGTTTTTAGAAGGGGGCAAGGATCAAAACAATCAAAATTGAAATCTCTTGTGAACACTTAGGAGCTGTCCATATATTACGTAACGCTGTTTTTCCCGATTTTTGACCCCCCTCCCCCCTAGTAACAGATCGTAACAAAACTGTGAACCCCCCCCCCCCCACCAGGAATAACGTAACAATGAGATAAAAAATAAATTATATAGTTAAAAGTTTTTATTAAAAAAAATTAAATTTAATTCATTGTTTTAAATTCATTTGTTAAGCTATGTACAGACGATTGTCAGATCTTACAATATTGTCAGATCTGGCAATGTGCTGACAATGTACTGGCAATCGAAAATTGCCAGCACAATATTTCTTGTCAGTTCACACGGATGTCAGAAAATCTTAAAATTTATTGCTAGACGGTTGTATGACAATAAATTCATCTGAAAAAATCGTCAGTAGAAAAATTGTCAGTTCACACGGTTGTCATATGCTCAAATTGTTCGATCTGTTGTTATGCGTTGCCAGACTTAAACCATTTGTTGGCCATTGTTAAATATTTATCGTTTGTGTTTGTGTTAAATGTAAAAAGTGAAAGTATAAATAATTATGGACCATAAAGAAGCAATTGCAATGATTTTGTCTGCATATCTTTTATTCAGTTCTCGTGGTACCTTCATAGCGAACAGTCGATTAGCGGAATTTTTCTTACTTACAAAAAATTAAACAAACAAAAAATATTCGTAGTACATATTATTCGTCATAGGTACATACTGTCTTTAATAAATAAGCCTTATGCTTTGCTGATATTTTTACATAGTAAAAATAACAAAAACAAAAAAACCGCAAACAAAAAAAATTAAACAAATTGATATTGAGGAATACTATATATATGTGAACCTCGAAACAAATAAACAATCATAAATAACAAAAACAAAAAAAGACCGCAAACATAAAAAAACACAAACAAATATCCCTTGAGGAATTCTTTGTATGAGTGCCTCAAATACAAAAAAAAATTGAAGTGAGTTCTAACGGCAGAAATCCTTATTTCACTGTGAGTTCTGAAACTCTTAATGAAAAAAATATAAATAATAAATCTGATGAAAGTCTTTTTTTAACGTCAAAGCCAATTTTTCGTCAGCGATCAACTTCGCTTTGTCCAATGCCAAATAGTAATGATGCATTAACATTACAGTTGCCTAGTACTTCTTCATATAAGCCGGTAATATCATCCCCTTCAGGCTCGTGTTCATCACTTAACAAAGTTATCACTACAGATAACAGCGGCTCGAAACTCAAGGTACAAGTCGGAATGGACAGATATATAACCGTGGTAAAGCGTGGGCGAAGCCCGAATTCTTCAAAAATTTCATCTGCTCCAAAAATGTCTAGGGATAACAGCGCAGCCTCAACTAATCGCCAAAACCGCTTCGAAATTTTGCAAGATGACAACGACAAACCCGAGGTATCCTCGAATAAAATATCCAAGCCGCCTTCAATCTATTTGAGAGAGAAAAATTCAAATGCCCTTATTAAAAAATTAATTTCGGTCATTGGTGAGAATAAATTTCACATTGTTCCAATAAAACGTGGAAACATAGATGAAACTAAAGTCCAAATTTATGACGAAAAAGATTTCCGCAAAATGGTTGCTGAATTTGAAAAAAATAAAACAAGCTTCTACACATACCAGCTTAAGAGCGCTAAAGGCATGCAGATCGTATTGAAGGGCATAGATTCTTATGTTGTTCCCGAAGAAATAAAAGATGCACTCGTCCTCCAGGGGTTTAAGGTAAAAAATGTGTCCAATATAATAAACAGAGAGAAGATTCCCCAACCCCTATTTCGTGTTGAACTTGAGCCTAATGATATAAAATTGAAAAAAATGAGACGCATCCAATTTATAATTTGAAATACCTCTTGTACCGAAAAATCACAGTTGCAGAGCCACATAAGCGTTCAGGTCCTGTACAGTGCCATAATTGCCAAGAATATGGCCATACAAAAACATACTGCAATTTACCCTCTGTTTGTGTTGTGTGCGGTGAATTACACGGCACTGCTAGTTGCACTAAGCCAAAAGATCAAAGTGATAAAAAATGCAGTAATTGTGGAGGTAATCACATCGCTAACTACAGAGGTTGTCCTGTGTACTCTTTCGTAAAGAAGACTATGGTGCAAAAACCTACATTAGCTCCAGCTCAATCAGCAAACGCTTACTCTGCCACTTTTGCGCAAATGAGCCAACCAGTTACTTCCCGTGTATCGTATGCAGATGCTGCTAAGACAAATTCAATTCCCACACAAAATGTTTCCCCGCCAAATAATTCAAAAATTACTGACGCAATCTTTAATTTTACTCGCCCTGAAGCTACTATTGAAAATCTGGTGCAAACTATAAACAATTTTACAACAAATATGACTAGCATGATGCAAGAAATGCTGCGAATGCAGAATACTCTGCTTCAAGCATTAATTAATAAGCCACGAACACGTTAACAATATGTTTCTGGAACGCAAACGGCATTCGCCAACATAAAAATGAACTTGAGCACTTCCTCACGGAAAAAAATATTGATGTAATGTTAGTATCTGAGACTCATTTGACTTCGAGAAGTCTTTTTAAAATTTATGGCTACACTATATATGATACAAAGGACCCTAGAGGAAGGGCTTGCGGTGGATCAGCAATTCTAATAAAGTCAAGACTCAAGCACTATGTTCTTGATAACATTTGTGAAGAACACCTACAAGCAACAAATATTGGCATTGAAAGTTTTTGTACAAATTTTGTTATATCATCAATTTACTCCCCTCCCAGATTTTCAATCACTGAGAATCAATATGGGGATTTCTACAAATCTCTTGGACCTTGTTTTGTAGCAGCTGGCGACTACAATGCTAAGCATACGTTCTGGGGTTCGCGTCTTATTACCCCCAGAGGTCGAGCATTGGTCAACACTATTTCAAAAATGGGCTTGGATGTCATTTCGAGTGGGGAGCCCACTTATTGGCCTACTGACATACAAAAAATTCCGGATGTTATAGATTTTGGCGTCATAAAAAATATCTCTAGGGATTTAATTCAAGTTCAAGCTTCTATTGATCTTTCGTCCGATCACTCTCCGACGATCATTACAATTTGTAGTCCCTTAAGAAGTAACTTACCTGACCCATATGTGAAGATGATCAATCGTGTTAATTGGCTGGGGTTCAAAAAATATCTCAGTAGTCATTGTACGGAAAACATTACGCTTAGAACATCCGATGATATTGAATCTAACATTGCCAATCTCAGCGAGAATATTAAACAGGCTGCTGAACATGCCATTATCTCCCATCCGCAGACTGGGTTTAATAAAATTTATTCTACAGACATTGAACGTCTCGTACGTGAAAAAAGAAGAGCTAGAAGGGAATGGCAACAGCACAGATCACCACAAAATAAAATCAGATTTAAAGAGTGCACTAAACGACTCCAAGAGTTGCTTGCGTCTGAAAAAACTGCAGCTCTTAAAAATTATCTGGAAGATCTTGATGTCCCACCAGCGTCTAATTACTCTTTGTGGCGCGCTGCTAGAAAGCTTAAAACACCCATTGAGTAAAAGCCACCTCTACGCACATCTACCGGAAGTTGGGCAAGAAGCGATACTGAAAAAGGTAAAATATTTGCTGAGCACTTAAAATCCGTTTTTACGCCAAACATATGTACTGGTGTTGCTGATTTGCCGAATGTAGTCGCTCTACCCCCTCAACACATAAAGTTTAAGACGCGTGATTTACAAAAATTAATTGCCGAACTCAACCCGAAGAAAGCTCCGGGTATTAATGGAATTAGTAACCAGATGCTTATGAACTTGCCTCGTATTGCAATGAGAATCCTATTATTCATATTTAATGCCATTTTACGACTGGAGTATTATCCATACAGCTGGAAGCTTGCCAAGGTTAAAATGATTCCAAAGCCGGGCAAAGATCTAACCAAGGCTGAGTCATATAGGCCAATAAGTCTACTATCAACTATGTCAAAGCTTTTCGAAAAACTGCTTAAAACAAAATTGTCCCAAATTCTAATTAGTAGTGGGTGCATACCAGACCACCAATTTGGTTTTAGAAGTCAGCATAGCACCATTGAACAAACTCACAGACTGGTTCAATTTATAAGAAGAACTTTTGAGGAAAAAAAGTATTGCTCTGCGCTCTTTATTGACGTTTCCCAGGCATTTGATAAAGTGTGGTATGAAGGCCTAATTTTAAAATTGAAGACTTACTTACCAATAAACATTTTAAATCTTTTGGGAAGTTACATTATTTCCCGTAAGTTCACTGTTGTGGAAGGAGACTTTACGAGTAGGCCTGAAACTATTTCATCCGGTGTGCCACAGGGGAGCATACTGGGACCAGTTTTATATTTGATTTATACTTGTGATATGCCTGTGAGCAGTAGTATCCATACTTCCACATTTGCCGACGATACAGCCTGCCTTAGTATGCACGAAACCCCTGATGAGGCATCCCGCAAACTCCAGGAACACATTAGCCAGATGGAGCTTTGGTTAAACGTATGGAGAATTAAAGTCAATGAACAAAAGTGTGTCCATATAACGTTCAGCCTAAGAAGAGATACTTGCTCCCCCATTCGGATTAACAATCAAGTTGTTCCTCAACATTCACATGTGAAATATCTTGGTTTACACCTTGATCGACGACTTACATGGAAACATCACATTGACTCTAAGTTAACTCAAATGAAACTTAAATTAACTCAGGTACATTGGCTGATTGGTAGAAATTCAACACTTAGCCTAGACTGCAAACTTTTAATATACAAGTCGCTTTTAAAGCCAATATGGTGTTACGGAATTCAACTATGGGGCACTGCTTCAGCTTCAAATGTAGAGAAAATTCAACGAAGGCAAAATAAAATTTTACGCATGATAACATCGGCTCCATGGTACATCAAAAATTCAAATATACATGCCACTAGTGACTGAAGAAATTGTAAAATACGCAGGCAAATATCTAACAAAACTCGAGTCACATCCTAATCCGCTTGCTCGTAATATTTTGAACTTTACTGGGCACATCCGCTTAAAAAAGATAGATACACGGGCTCTAATATTCAACACTCTAGATGATGAAGCTGCTTGAAAACACTTTTTTTCTTTTTGTTGCTTATCACTACTTATGTATTATTAATAACTATCACTAAGCTTATGTCCGACATTGGTCGGGCCTAATAATTTTTTTATAGATTTAAGATTTGAATACTTATTGTTACTTCATATTTGAAGATACAATAAATAAAAAAACATGCATTAAAAAAAAATATCTTTTATTATCAACTTTTTCTTTAAAATCAAGCGTGTGCAGTGTTGCCCATAGAAAGAATTATCTTACAATGACGCCATTGTCAGATGCATGAACTTCGCACATCTGACAATATAAAAATGTCTGACAAATATCTGGCAATAATTTTACAATGTGTTCACACGATTGTAAGATGTCTGACAATATGTTGTCAGTTGCTAGTCTTGCAATGGACTGACAATGCTTTTTCTGGCAACGTCGTCTGACAAAAATTGCCAGTTCACACGGTTGTAAGAAATTTTTAGCACATTTTACTGGCAATATTGTAAGATCTGACAAACGTCTGTACATAGCTTTAGACTAGCACAGTGCGTAGACAAAAATTAAATAAGCTTACGTATGAACGTACTCCATATATTGGCGAAATTATTTTTTAAATTTCTTCCCAAGTGACCAAAAAGTCCAAAAATTATGGTTTTATAGAGAGCTTATTCCTAAACTGTATGTATGTATTAGTGATGTGTATTGGAATTCCAAAACATTCAGCCGTTTCTAGATATTCGTATTCGTTAAAAAATATATATAAAGAAAGTCATAAATCCAAAACGAAATTTAAATGAATGGCACACAAATATTAGTTTGTAATAATTAAAAAAAAAAATATTATTTTTTTTTATATGGGTTTTTTGCCAAATAATCTGCTATAGTTTTCCGTATTGATGACTGGGCAGTATTACAAACATAAAGACGAAAGAGAGCTTAAAGATGACTCCGTTTGGCCATCTTCAAATCAATTTATGTAAAATGTGCGTGAAACAAAAAAATTATATCTTGGATCAGTAAAGGTTGCCATGGTGAATTATATTTCATTTTCTAAAAGAGAAATTTTTAACCCGCCTTAAACATACAGATTGTTGGGATATCAAATGAGTCAAAATGATGTCAATTACGAAAGATATGCAATTTTCCTTTTCTTAATTTTTGTCCCTTCTACAACATTACATTTTCAATACATATTTGCCTTAAAATTAGAGGGCCATACAATCTAGTTCCTAAACACATTTCACTGTTGTTTTCATAAAATTTTTCTTAATTCTGTTGCATAAAAAATTAAAATAACAATTCAAATAAAATTATGAAAATACGTCTATTTATGCAAGTTTCCATTAACACTAGAGCTGCTCGATGTTAATCGATGCATCGTAAACATCGATGTTTTGGTTTTGATACATCGAATAAATGCCGATGTATCGTATCATACGATGTTAATCGATACATCTATGTTTTTATTCGATGTATCGAAAAGACGACTTTTTGTATATATTGATGCTTGCAACTCATTTAATGTAGTGATAAGAAAAACCCTCCTAGAATGACTTTTAAAACGTTTTTTATTGTGAAAAATTTGTTAAAATTTTCTTGGTATTGGTAATAATCAGCAATGTAAGTTCTTTTTCCATATCCCAGCAAAAAAATTTGAAGATTTTGTAATGGGTAGTACTCTTTTAATGGCCTACAAAGTAATGAGTGGTACTTATTTATTTAATTATTTTATTTGTATAATAATGACTGTCTTGTAATGAATAAAATAACAACTTATTTATATCATTACATGAAGGTACTTATTGTAGTACTTCCTAGTTAATCCTGAAATCTATCTAAAAAATATTTATTGATCGTGAAAGTGGGCTTCGAGAACAATAAAATAACTTTGGTTTACTACAGTGGTGTCAAAAATAAAACTATAGTTGTATGTGTGAGAAAAGCTGTCTCATCCGTCTCTGAAATACATCGGAAAAAATAAATATTTGCAACAAATGCAGTTTAGTGAAACAGCTCAAAATATATAAAAAGGAGTCTATATAGTAGAAAATTAAAAAATAAGGAATAAAAATTAAATGAAAAAGTTGCGGGCGACCCATATTTTCCGAGTTACGGCGCTGTAAACTTTTCATAGGAAACTGTGAAGAAATTCCAAAAATAAATTTTTAAATAGCTTATCTGATAGAAACTTGAAAAATAAGAAGAAAAAATTAAACAAAAAAATTGGCTGCGACCAATATTTTCCGAGTTATTGGTCTTTTAAGTTTTGATATTGAATGCAATTTAGTGAAGCTGCTCAAAAAAAAACCAAAATGTCTTTTTAATATATATTCATTTCTTTCCTTAAAAGTTTTGTAACATAAAATACATTGAATGTCGCAAAAAGCATTACTGATCATAGAATATTTTTCGCATACCACTTTTTTGCTTTCACTGTATCTATAAAGAATTTAATACACCCGCTGCGCATGTGTTATCGTCGCTGTTTCATTGACGACGAAATGGAAGAGAATAAGAATGTGTGTGATTTTAGTTTGCACAATTGTGTCATGAAACTGACATCATTGGTTTACTACAATATTTATTACAAAATCTAAAGGCCCAACTATAATATGAATAAGCTAGCTTAAGCAACTGTGCGGTTACATATAAAACGCATGTGGCAAACTATAATGTACTTAACAAACTTTTCGTCAAGTTTCGTCAAATGTCATTTGCTTAAGTAAAGTGCCAAACTGAACGCACATTCCGTAAGGAAACAACTGCTTGTGCACTTTTTAAACTCAAACAAGCAGCAGCAGAAAATATTCATTGATTTTAAATATTTTTTTATTGTTTCGTATTTTAAACTCAGAAAATAAAGCAAAACTTTTATTTTCATTGTTTGTTTTACAATACACATATACACACATACACATGTATTTACTTATGTATATTCACTGTTGTACTTTTTAGTAGGCAAAACAAATAAAACAATTGATAAGGTGATGGATATATTTATATGTGAATTTCTAATAGATTAGGTCATTCTTTCAAGTTAGTTTGATTGAATTGCATTCATTTAGGAGTTATGAGAAGAAACAAAATTGCTACAAAATTATTGACAATACCTAGATGTGCAGCTGTGGCTAAAGAATACTTAAGTGCATGTAAGTACATTGTGTCCATCTAAAAGTCACATCTGAATTGTTTAAGCATTTGACAGACTTATCGTTCAATTCTGACATTAGCTTAAGCCAGCTTATTCATATTATAGTTGGCCCTTAAGTATTTTCGCACATTCTTCAATATACGTATTCATATATTTGCTTTGTAAAATTATGATTTTTAACAATCCCCAAAAAGGTTTAAATTTTATAATTATGTTACAAAATTCTATTTGTTTATAATTTTTGGCTATTTTATTAAATTTTGCATTTTTGTGAGCATAAAATAATAAATAAAATAACCCATATTTTGAATACTTTTAGGCAATCAGTAATCTATTAACTTTTGGATATTTGTAGGCAAAAAGTATAGGGTACCGCATACTTTTTGAACTTCTCATACAAAAATAATGGCTTATTCAGTCAAATTGTAAGTACTCACGACTGGAGAGTACATACACTTTTTTACATTCTAGTAGGCAAACTTTTTGCTGGGATTTGATGTAAAAATCAATAATATATATGGCTTAAAATTACTGTTACAGAAGGTGACTCGTTGGGTTGATAAAAAATATGAAGTTTTGTCAGGAACATTGAAAACTAAATTACACACAATAGAAAATATTACTTTCAAAACTGACATTTGGTCCGATTTGCAAAGCAATAGAACTGGCCTTTGAAAAAAGAAGTACATACCGTGCTTTGCACACATGCTTTTCTTAATTCTTATGAAATTTTAAAATATACTTTTTTTATTTAATAAATTTAAAACTTAATAATTTGATATTGTCATGTACATACATAGAAGAATATATTTTTTGAAACGACACTTCCCAGCAAAAAAAAATTGAAGATTTTGTAATGGGTAGTACTCTTTTAATGGCTTACAAAGTAATGAGTGGTACTTATTTATTTAATTATTTTATGTGTATAATAATGACTGTCTTGTAATGAATAAAATAACAACTTATTTATATCATTACATGAAAGTACTTATTGTAGTACTTCCTAGTTATTCCTGAAATCTATCTAAAAAATATTTATTGATCGTGAAAGTGAGCTTCGAAAGCAATAAAATAACTTTGGTTTACTACAATATTTATTACAAAATCTAAAGGTACGGTCACACTTGTCAAACATTTGCAAAAAAAAGCGTAACCAACAAACACTAATGAAAAAAGTTTTGATCCAGACAATTGTTTATCATGTCAAACAGTTTCGAACACAACTAATGGCCAATGTCATAGAATCCAACAATATTGGCTACTTTTTAACTTGACAAACTTTTGTCTGAATTGAAAGATTTTCCATTGGCATTTAGTGGTTACGTTTTTTGGGCAAATATTTGACAAGTGTGACCGTACCTTAAGTATTTTCGCATATTCTTCAATATACGTATTCATATATTTGCTTTGTAAAATTATGATTTTTAACAATCCCAAAAAAGGTTGAAATTTTATAATTATGTTACAAAATTCTATTTGTTTATAATTTTTGGCTATTGTATTAAATTTTGCATTTTTGTGAGCATAAAATAACCCATTATATTTTGAATACTTTTAGGCAATTAGTAATCTATTAACTTTTGGATATTTGTAAGCAAAAAGTATAGGGTACAGCATACTTTTTGAACTTCTCATACAAAAATAATGGCTTATTCGGTCAAATTGTAAGTACTCACGACTGGAGAGTGCATACACTTTTTTGCATCCTAGTAGGCAAACTTTTTTGCTGGGTTTTTTGTCTATAAGAATTGCAAGAAACCTTTTCCTAAACTTCTGCAAATACCACCAGTATTTGGTGGATTTAATGTTAATATATTCTGCAGTTTAATATTTTTTTTTTTTTTTTAAATGCATGTTTATTATTTATTGTATCTTCAAATATGAACTAACAATAAGTATTCAAATCTTAAATCTATAAAAAAATTATTAGGCCCGACCAATGTCGGACATAAGCTTAGTGATAGTTATTAATAATACATAAGTAGTGATAAGCAACAAAAAGAAAAAGGTGTTTTCAAGCAGCTTCATCATCTAGAGTGTTGAATATTAGAGCCCGTGTATCTCTCTTTTTTAAGCGGATGTGTCCAGTAAAGTTCAAAATATTACGAGCAAGCGGATTAGGATGTGACTCGAGTTTTGTTAGGTATTTGCCTGCGTATTTTGCAATTTCTTCAGTCACTAGTGGCATATTCAAATCGCGATGTATATTTGAATTTTTGATGTACCATGGAGCCGATGTTATCATGCGTAAAATTTTATTTTGCCTTCGTTGAATTTTCTCTACATTTGAAGCTGAAGCAGTGCCCCATAGTTGAATTCCGTAACACCATATTGGCTTTAAAAGCGACTTGTATATTAAAAGTTTGCAGTCTAGGCTAAGTGTAGAATTTCTACCAATCAGCCAATGTACCTGAGTTAATTTAAGTTTCATTTGAGTTAACTTAGAGTCAATGTGGTGTTTCCATGTAAGTCTTCGATCAAGGTGTATACCAAGATATTTCACATGTGAATGTTGAGGAACAACTTGATTGTTAATCCGAATGGGGGAGCAAGTATCTCTTCTTAGGGTGAACGTTATATGGACACACTTTTGTTCATTGACTTTAATTCTCCATACGTTTAACCAAAGCTCCATCTGGCTAATGTGTTCCTGGAGTTTGCGGGATGCCTCATCAGGGTTTTCGTGCATACTAAGGCAGGCTGTATCGTCGGCAAATGTGGAAGTATGGATACTACTGCTCACAGGCATATCACAAGTATAAATCAAATATAAAACTGGTCCCAGTATGCTCCCCTGTGGCACACCGGATGAAATAGTTTCAGGCCTACTCGTAAAGTCTCCTTCCACAACAGTGAACTTACGGGAAATAATGTAACTTCCCAAAAGATTTAAAATGTTTATTGGTAAGTAAGTCTTCAATTTTAAAATTAGGCCTTCATGCCACACTTTATCAAATGCCTGGGAAACGTCAATAAAGAGCGCAGAGCAATACTTTTTTTCCTCAAAAGTTCTTCTTATAAATTGAACCAGTCTGTGAGTTTGTTCAATGGTGCTATGCTGACTTCTAAAACCAAATTGGTGGTCTGGTATGCACCCACTACTAATTAGAATTTGGGACAATTTTGTTTTAAGCAGTTTTTCGAAAAGCTTTGACATAGTTGATAGTAGACTTATTGGCCTATATGACTCAGCCTTGGTTAGATCTTTGCCCGGCTTTGGAATCATTTTAACCTTGGCGAGCTTCCAGCTGTATGGATAATACTCCAGTCGTAAAATGGCATTAAATATGAATAATAGGATTCTCATTGCAATACGAGGCAAGTTCATAAGCATCTGGTTACTAATTCCATTAATACCCGGAGCTTTCTTCGGGTTGAGTTCGGCAATTAATTTTTGTAAATCACGCGTCTTAAACTTTATGTGTTGAGGGGGTAGAGCGACTACATTCGGCAAATCAGCAACACCAGTACATATGTTTGGCGTAAAAACGGATTTTAAGTGCTCAGCAAATATTTTACCTTTTTCAGTATCGCTTCTTGCCCAACTTCCGGTAGATGTGCGTAGAGGTGGCTTATACTCAATGGGTGTTTTAAGCTTTCTAGCAGCGCGCCACAAAGAGTAATTAGACGCTAGTGTGACATCAAGACCTTCCAGATAATTTTTAAGAGCTGCAGTTTTTTCAGATGCAAGCAACTCTTGGAGTCGTTTAGTGCACTCTTTAAATCTGATTTTATTTTGTGGTGATCTGTGCTGTTGCCATTCCCTTCTAGCTCTTCTTTTTTCACGTACGAGACGTTCAATGTCTGTGGAATAAATTTTATTAAACCCAGTTTGCGGATGGGAGTTAGTGGCATGTTCAGCAGCCTGTTTAATATTCTCGCTGAGATTGGCAATGTTAGATTCAATATCATCGGATGTTCTAAGCGTAATGTTTTCCATACAATGACTACTGAGATATTTTTTGAACCTCAGCCAATTAACACGATTGATCATCTTCACATATGGTTCAGGTAAGTTACTTCTTAATGGACTACAAATTGCAATGATCGTCGGAGAGTGATCGGACGAAAGATCAAGAGAAGCTTGAACTTGAATTAAATCCCTAGAGATATTTTTTATGACGCCAAAATCTATAACATCCGGAATTTTTTGTATGTCAGTAGGCCAATAAGTGGGCTCCCCACTCGAAATGACATCCAAGCCCATTTTTGAAATAGTGTTGAACAATGCTCGACCTCTGGGGGTAATAAGACGCGAACCCCAGAACGTATGCTTAGCATTGTAGTCGCCAGCTGCTACAAAACAAGGTCCAAGAGATTTGTAGAAATCCTCATATTGATTCTCAGTGATTGAAAATCTGGGAGGGGAGTAAATTGATGATATAACAAATTTTGTACAAAAACTTTCAATGCCAATATTTGTTGATTGTAGGTGTTCTTCACAAATGTTATCAAGAACATAGTGCTTGAGTCTTGACTTTATTAGAATTGCTGATCCACCGCAAGCCCTTCCTCTAGGGTCCTTTGTATCGTATATAGTGTAGCCATAAATTTTAAAAAGACTTCTCGAAGTCAAATGAGTCTCAGATACTAACATTACATCAATATTTTTTTCCGTGAGGAAGTGCTCAAGTTCATTTTTATGTTGGCGAATGCCGTTTGCGTTCCAGAAACATATTGTTAACGTGTTCATGGCTTATTAATTAATGCTTGAAGCAGAGTATTCTGCATTCGCAGCATTTCTTGCATCATGCTAGTCATATTTGTTGTAAAATTGTTTATAGTTTGCACCAGATTTTCAATAGTAGCTTCAAGGCGATTAAAATTAAAGCTTGCGTCAGTATTTTTTGAATTATTTGGCGAGGAAACATTTTGTGTGGGAATTGAATTTGTCTTAGCAGCATCTGCATACGATACACGGGAAGTAACTGGTTGGCTCATTTGCGCAAAAGTGGCAGAGTAAGCGTTTGCTGATTGAGCTGGAGCTAATTTAGGTTTTTGCACCATAGTCTTCTTTACGAAAGAGTACACAAGACAACCTCTGTAGTTAGCGGTGTGATTACCTCCACAATTATTGCATTTTTTATCACTTTGATCTTTTGGCTTATTGCAACTAGCAGTGCCGTGTAATTCGCCGCACACAACACAAACCGAGGGTAAATTGCAGTATGTTTTTGTATGGCCATATTCTTGGCAATTATGGCACTGTACAGGACCTGAACGCTTATGTGGCTCTTCAACTGTGATTTTTCGGTACAAGAGGTATTTCAAATTATAAATTGGATGCGTTTCATTTTTTTTAAATTTTATATCATTAGGCTCAAGTTCAACACGAAATAGGGGTTGGGGAATCTTCTCTCTATTTATTATATTGGACACATTTTTTACCTTAAACCCCTGGAGGACGAGTGCATCTTTTATTTCTTCGGGAACAACATAAGAATCTATGCCCTTCAATACGATCTGCATGCCTTTAGCGCTCTGGTATGTGTAGAAGCTTGTTTTATTTTTTTCAAATTCAGCAACCATTTTGCGGAAATCTTTTTCGTCATAAATTTGGACTTTAGTTTCATCGATGTTGCCACGTTTTATTGGAACAATGTGAAATTTATTTTCATCAATGACCGAAATTAATTTTTTAATAAGGGCATTTGAATTTTTTTGTCTCAAATATATTGGTGGCGGCTTGGATATTTTATTCGAGGATACCTCGGGTTTGTCGTTGTCATCTTGCAAAATTTTAAAGCGGTTTTGGCGATTAGTTGAGGCTGCGCTGTTATCCCTAGACATTTTTGGAGCAGATGAAATTTTTGAAGAATTCGGGCTTCGCCCACGCTTTACCACGGTTATATATCTGTCCATTCCGACTTGTACCTTGAGTTTCGTGCCGCTGTTATCTGTAGTGATAACTTTGTTAAGTGATGAACACGAGCCTGAAGGGGATGATATTACTGGCTTATATGAAGAAGTACTAGGCAACTGTAATGTTAATGCATCATTACTATTTGGCATTGGACAAAGCGAAGTTGATCGCTGACGAAAAATTGGCTTTGACGTTAAAAAAAAGACTTTCATCAGATTTATTATTTATATTTTTTTCATTAAGAGTTTCAGAACTCACAGTAAAATAAGCATTTCTGCCGTTAGAACTCACTTCATTTTTTTTGTATTTGAGGCACTCATACAAAGAATTCCTCAAGGGATATTCGTTTGTGTTTTTTTTTTTTTTTTGTTTGCGGTCTTTTTTTGTTTTTGTTATTTATGATTGTTTATTTGTTTAGAGGTACACATATATAGCATTCCTCAATATCACTTTGTTTATTTTTTTTTTGTTTGCGGTTTTTTTTGTTATTGTTATTTTTACTATGTAAAAATATTAGCAAAGCATAAAGCATATTTATTAAAGACAGTATGTACCTATTACGAATAATATGTACTACGAATATTTTTTGTTTGTTTAATTTTTTGTAAGTAAGAAAAATTCCGCTAATCGACTGTTCGCTATGAAGGTACCACGAGAACTGACAGTTTGGCAGTTTAATATAAAAAGAAGTTTTTATGTACATACTTATAATAAGAATATTTAAAAATGTAAATGGATAAAGATGAGGAATTCAGAACCATGTATGTTCAGTTTGACTACAATTTATTTAATTTATTATAAAAACTTTGTATAATTTTCAAATGTTGTTTAAATTTTTGGATAGTTTTCATAAACTTTAATGTACGCGGACAGAATTATGAAGTTCTTTTCCATACACATTTTTTTATTTAATTTTGCAGAATAAAGTAGACCTCCAATTAAAAGTCCATAAATTTCACATACAATAGATATTCGTATTCGCGAATATCGTTTTAAATATTCGTATTTGCGGATATCGTTTTAAAAATTCGAATTCAAATTCTCGAATATCAAAAGTTGACATTCGGCAGATGTATGTAGTATACATACTCACTCGTACATAATATATGTAGGCAACACGTATGATCAATTAAATAAAGAAATGAAAAAAACATATGTACGTATTTTTGTACAAAATTAGTAATTTTCTCTGTTACGTAACATTTTTAAAGACACCCTCCCCCCATAACAAATCGTAACAAAACTCGAACTCCCCCTAGAGCGTTACGTAATATATGGACAGCCCCCCAGACTTAACATTTGCTGCTGCACGTAGTCTTTATAAAGCAGGAAAACGAGTTGGTGCCGACGTTATTAGAACCATAGATATGAGATGCCGGATGATAATTATTAAAAAAAATACGAACCGTCTATATTAACATAAACTTATCTTTTTGTGTATTTTTTATTATTTATTATTTTTTGTATTTGCAGTGAATATTTACATATTTTGACTACACAAAACCCAGCAATCAATTTATAGGAATGTCAGTGATTATGAATTGATTTTGCACGTCTTATGTCAGTTAATTGTTATATGAAAAGTGCCACACCCACTCGATAGAATTCTCCCATTTTAGGCGCAAGATCGTGTTGAGTCGATGCTGAGTCATTTGTTTATACAAAATTTTTATGCTTATAGGTACTTCTAAGAGCGAGTTACCACTTTTTTCGCGCTAAATTTGTCATTGGGACCACTGTGCAACACCTGGAGTCGTTTAGTGCACTCTTTAAGAACGATTGTAACGAACGTGGGAGAGTGATCGGACGAGAGATCTAGGGAAGCTTTAACGTGAACTAATTCGCTAGAAATATTTTTCATGACGCCAAAATCTATAACATCCGGGATTTTATGTATTTCAGTAGGACAGTAGGTGGGCTCCCCACTCGAAATGACGTCCAAGCCCATTTTTGAAATTGTATTAAATAACGTTCGACCTCTGGGTGTAATAAGACTCGAACACCAGAACGTATGTTTAGCATTATAATCGCCAGCTGCTACGAAACAATGGCCAAGAGATTTGTAAAAACCCTCGTATTGATCTTCAGTAATTGCGAATCGGGTAGGGAAATAAATTGCAGATATTATGAAATTCGTAAAAAAATTGTCGACGCAAATATTTGTTGCTTGAAGATGTTCTTCACAAATGTTGTCAAGAATATAATGCTTGAGTCTTGACTTTATTAGAATTGCTAATCCACCGCTCTTCCTCTTGGGTCCTTTGAATCATATAAGGTGTAGCCATTTATTTTGAATATACTTCTTGAAGTCAAATGATTCTCAGCGACCAACATTATATCAATATTTTTTTCCATGAGGAAGTTCTCAAGTTCATTTTTATGTTGGCGAATGCCGGTTGCGTTCCAAAAACATATTTTTAACATGTATTCTGCATTCTCAGCATTTCTTGCATCATGCTAGTCATATTTGCTGTAAAATTATTTATCGTTAGCACCAGATTTTCAATAGTAGCTCAAGGCGATTAAAATTAAAGCTTGCGTCAGTATTTTTTGAATTATTTGGCGGTGAAACGTTTTGTTTGGGAATAGAACTAGTTTTAGCAGCATCGGCATACGACACACGTGAAGTCACTGGTTGGCTCATTTGCGCAAAAGTGGCGGAGGAAGAGTTTGCTGTTTGAACTGGAGCTAATTTAGGTTTTTGCACCATATCCTGCTTGATGAAAGAGTACACAGGACAACCTCTGCAGTTATCGGTGTGGTTACCTCCACAATTACTGAATTTTTTTTCTACTTGATCTTTTGGCTTATTGCAACTAGCAGTGCCGTGTAATTCGCCGCACACAACACAAACAGTAGGTAAATTGCAGTAAGTTTTCGTATGGCCATATTCTTGACAATTATGGCACTGTACGGGCCCAGAACGCTTGTGTGGTTCTTCAACTGTGATTTTTCGGTATAATAGGTATTTTAAGTTATAAATTGGGTGCGTCTCATTTTTTTCAATTTTATATCATTAGGCTCAAGTTCAACACGAAATAGGGGTTGGGGAATCTTCTCCCTATTTATTATATTGGACACATTTTTTACCTTAAACCCTGGGAGACGAGTGCATCTCTTATTTCTTTGGGAGCAACATAAGAATCTATGCCCTTTACTACGATCTGCAGGCCTTTAGCACTCTTAAGCTGGTATGTGTAGAAACTTGTTTTATTTTTATTTTCAAATTATTAACCATTTTTCGGAAATCTTTTTCTTCATAAATTTGAATTTTCGTTTCATCAATATTACCACGTTTTATTGGAACAATATGAAATTTGTTCTCACCAATGACCGAGATTAATTTTTAAATAAAGGCATTTGAATTTTTTTCTCTCAAATAGATTGGTGGCGGCTTGGATGTTTTGTTCGACGATACATCGGGTTTGTCGTTGTCATCTTGCAAAAATTTTTAAGCGGTTTTGAAGATTATTTGAGGAAAAATTGGCTTTGCCGTTAAAAAAAGACTTCCATCAGATTTTTTATTTCTATTGATTTCATTAAGAGTTTCAGAACTCACAGTAAAATAAGCATTTCTGCCGTTAGAACTGACTTCACAATTTTTTTTCATTAGAGGTACTCATATAGAGCATTCCTCAATGTCACTTTGTTTTTTTGTTATTTATTGTTTGGGGTTTTTTTATTAGCAAAGCAAATACAGTTTATTTATCAAAGTTAGTATGTAACTATTAGGAATAATCAGCCATATTCTATTTGGCGTCGGCAACATCGTCATCAGTTTTGAAACAACATCAATATAACACTACAACAATGCGAACTTTGTATTTCCTAAAGGTGTTATGACGACGTTGCCTGTTTACCGATAAATACAATACACATATCCAATATTTGAGTCAGCTGATTCTTTTTGTTTGCTATTTTTGGTAAAAGTGTTTTTCGAATAAGTAAAAGCTTTGTTAATAAATTAAAATAACTTTTCTTTCCTATTGGGACGATGAAAATAAAAAAATTTAATAGTTAGTGAAAACAAGATATATTTAACCTTTTAATATTTCAAAGTTATTTTCGGCTGAAAAAACATCATTTAGGCATATGTTGGATACAATAGAGCCTAATTTTTGAAACAAAAGGGATCAGATCAATGTTTATTGGAGATTGGAGCTTCGTCCAAAGGAGCTCAGTGCTAATTGTTTATATACCCCACCTCCAGTTGCTTCACACTCAGCACTGCAACCTTTTTTTTAATTTAAACCTCAAGACCCGCCAGATCTTTAAAAATAATTTTATCATGCGGTATACTTTCTCAACACACTATTTACCTTTCATTTTGACATCCCTTCTACCAAACTCTTTCGTGCAACAATAGCTGGCCTGTCAAATTGTGGAAAAAATGTGGCTTGCTAGAAAGTCCTAATGGACTCAAGTCTGAAAACATCTATTTATAATCAAAATCTCTATATAAACCCAAATATGAATACCTGAAGAAATTAATTTCATCAATTTAAGGAATGGGATATTGCACATTTACAGATAATGAATCTGTTATTTCTCGTCAGAAAGCTAAAAGTAATTCCAATATGATATTTAATGAAGTTGCGTGTGAGAAGCGTATTTTTTGTATGGGGTGAGATAAAAATGTTGATTCATTCTACTTATGCCAAACTTATACTAGAATCACATAACATTTGATACGAGATAATCATAATATAATTATAATGGTTAAGTAAAATGAGAAAAATTGAAAGTATGCTGGAAGGATAAATATGGATTTTTAATTATATGCAAAAATACTGAATTAACCGATGATCGTTATAGGAAACAATTTGACTGTATAATAGTTTACTTCTTCTTATTTCATCAGACCTTAACTTCATTCATCTAAATGTTATAACTGGCCAGCTACTTGTAAAATGATAATCCAATCTCATCAGGTAATCTGATCTGAAAATCTTAACAGCTTCTGATAACCTGATCTCTTTAACAGATCAGCTACATAATGACCTGACGTGATAACCTGATCTGATACCTGATAAGATGATCTGAAATGAAAAGCAGACCAGGTACCTGATAACCTGATGTGATACCTGATAACCTGATCTGATAGCTGATATCTGATCTAATAGCTGATACCTGTTCTGCTATGTGCTGTTAGCAAACATGGCCGAGAAAATTTTAAAGCAGTTGGTGTCGAGAAGAAATATATTGAAAAAAGTTTCGTAGTATAAAAACTGGTAAAATAGATGCACGTGAGAAGCTCTCAAATAATTCATAAATAGTTTTAAAAATATTAAAAGAATACCCCAGGAAGAAGAAAGTAAAATCAAGACAGAAGCTGAAAATAATAAAAGTTTAAAGCCTCAGAAACCATCAGTCAAGTTAGAGACAAGTATAGCAAAGAAATTTGGAGAAGGAACAATATTTGATAATAACATCTTATTTAATAATGCTAATACTGAGAATGATGATGAGGATTATGAAGATGATTTTTACTCACAGGCTTCCAATTCCAAAGACACTTATACTGTTTTATCAGTCTTTTAAGGAATAAATTAATTAGATACAAACTATGGTCCACATAAAGATTTCAATAATGAATGGAAATTTGGTAATAATGACCTCAACTGAATGAAGATTAAATACAAGTTGGTCGTCAAATATTGACTCTAACAGTAGGTTATTTTCTTTAATGATTGATAAAACATAAAAAACTATGACAAATTTGAAATTGAAAACTAAATAAAATATGTATATAATTTCTACTAATGCATGCTTACAGAATCATCATCGTTCACTGACGGAGAACGATGATATCAGTTAATTTTTTCTGGAAACTCAAATCGACAAACTGAAGAAGAAATTAATAATATAGCTTAAGGCATTGATTTAATTCAAGAATATATTCAAATGCATATTGATGGACTACAACGTGAAATAAAATTAGAGAAAGAAGACATTTATAAAATTGAAAAAGCAATTCTAAGGATTAAATCATTTTTTGAAAAATAAATTGAAGAGTTGTATGATTAAATATATAGATTAGAAAATTAAAAACATGTTAGTATAAACAGCTGAAAGTGCAACATGAAGATCACAACATTCTCGAAAAAATCTCTAAAACAACTCAATGTCTTTAAAAAGAAGTTTAGTAAACGAACTCCATATTAAATTTCGAAAAAAGCTTGTTATTGTAGAGATGTAATGAAAGAAATATATGATCTTTTATGGAGCTGAGTTAGGTGAAATGGAGAACTATTCTAAAATATAAATTGTTGATTTTTGAAGACTGTAATTGACACATTCTCAAATTTTATATAGTCAGTACAGCTGAAAATAAAATCTGCAGTCGAAAACCCCAGGCAATGGACAATATTTTTGAAATGGTACGGGTATCAAAAAACTTACAAACAGATGATGCTAAAGAATTTTTTAATAAATACTTTGAAAAACTCATGCAAAAATAGAAGATTAAGCATTACTTACTATGAAAGCATCAAAGTAGAATGATTTAGTAGATCATTAAAAGGAATGATGTAAAAAAAATTTAGCATTAATGGTTCATATAAGTGGATTGGTATATATAAAGATTTACTTAGTGCATAAAATAGAAAAGTTCATCTCACCATTAAAATGTTTACGATTAAAGTTAACTCAATAAATGAGAAAGAGCTGCTTAGTATAGTATAGAGTAATTTGCAGATGTACAAAATGTTGAATTTAATAAAAATTAAAAAGGAAAAATTTAGTTTGTCTTGGTTTTTTTGACGGATTGATTAGGAATGAGAGGTCTTAGGAAAGATAATTAATTAAATGTACTGGAATTCTCTAAACTTGTTGGTCTGTATGAAATATTGTGAAAATTTAAGCGTTCAAAATTAACTATAACGCAGTGCAATATTCAGCAACAAATCATATTATCACTTTTTTAGTAAAAGTTGTACATTTTTTATTTCGAGAGCGATAGCACACAAAATATCGATAAACTACGGAAATTGGACTTTGATATCCAATCTTTAAGAACGTACATGTGTATTAATAAGTATCAAACAAACTTAGTGAATAAATATGGGCTTCAACCAGAATCATGCTGAAGCATACATAAGTAAATTGTAAAATGTAATGCAAATAGATCCTACTTTATATCTGTATCTGTATGAGTATCAAATAAATTTACAGAAAAACAAAATATTGAAAGCATGGCGAAACATGCATAAATGAAATGCAAATGAAATACATACATATGTATTTACTTTGTAAAAAATGCAAGAGTTAATAAATAAATTCTAATAGTATACATCTCGGACTCTTGCGTCACTTTCGGTAGAAGCATGCTAAGGCATGCATACTAGCAAAATATATAAACCTGTTTGAAGGTGATGCGAAGCTTTTTTTAATCATTAATTCGCAGACAGCAATTGTATCTGGATCAAACTCATGAATGTGTTGTATACGGGTATGATTGATGGTGATGATGAACTTTTTAAGCAAGAAATCATTACATATGAATGCGATAGGGGTCAACCAGCAAATCTCATCTAGAAATACTTGAGGAAAAAATTCTCCAAACATACATAGATATTTCAATGTTTCTGACACTTTATGAAAATACCGACGGTGAATTGCTGGTAGATCTAACTGAGTTATTTGAGATCGATTTGCTACAATAGTTGTTTATTAAACATGTATTTCTTTGTATATAAACTAGTTTCTACATACATAAAAATATTTTCCTATAATATATATATATATATATAATAAAACAATTTAATTTTTTAGGCGTTTCATCTGAATTAATTTTTGGATGATGTATGTTACATTCTACATAATATAAAGCAAGCCACAGACCTTGCGACTGTTGCATAAGTGTTTTCTTTTTAGGCCGTATTTTATATTTTTTTTCAATACATGTATTTATTTATTGTATCTTCATATGTGAACTAACAATAAGTATTCAAATCTTAAATCTATAAAAAAAAATTATTAGGTATCTTCATATGTGAACTAACAATAAGTATTCAAATCTTAAATCTATAAAAAAAATTATTAGGCCCGACCAGAGTCGGACATAAACTTAGTGATAGTTATAAATAATACATAAGTAGTGATAATCAAAAAGGAAAAATAAATATAGTTATAATCAAGCAGTCGCATCTGGAGTGTTAAGTATAAGAGCCCTTGTGTTCCTCTTTTTAAAGCGGATGTGTCCAGTAAAGTTCAAAATATTACGAGCAAGCGGATTAGGATGTGACTCGAGTTTTGTTAGATATTTGCCTGCGTATTTTGAAATTTCTTCAGTCACTAGTGGCATATTTAAATCAAGATGTATATTTGAATTTTTTATTTACCATGGAACCGACGTTATTAACCGTAAAATTTTGTTTTGCTTTCGTCGGATTTTCTCGATATTGGAAGCTGAAGCAGTGCCCCATAGTTGAATTCCGTAACACCATATTGGTTTCAAAATCGACTTGTATATTAAAAGTTTACAATCTAGACTGAGTGTTGAATTTTTACCAATCAGCCAATGTATCTGAGTTATTTTAAGTTTCATTTGTGTTAGCTTTGAGTCAATATGGTGTTTCCATGTAAGCCGACGATCAAGGTGTATACCAAGGTATTTCACATGTGAATGTTGAGGAACAATTAACTGTTGATTCTAATGGGGGACAAGTATCTTTTCGTAGGGTAAATGTTATATGTACGCACTTCTGCTCGTTTACTTCTATTCTCCATAAGTTTAACCATAGCTCAAGCTGTGTTATATGTTCCTGAAGATATCGGGATGCCTCATGAGGGTTTTCGTGCATACTAAGGCAGGCTGTATCATCGGCAAATGTAGAAGTATGGATATTACTGTTCAGAGGCATATCACAAGTATAAATCAAATACAAAACTGGCCCCAATATACTCATTTGAGGTACACCGTATGAGATAGTTTCGGGCGCACTCATAAATTCTCCTTCCATAACAGAGAACTTCCGGCCTAAAATATAACTTTCCAAAAGTTTTAGAATGTTATTTGGTAGATATGTCTTCAATTTTAAAATTGAGCCATCATGCCAAACTTTATCAAATGCCTGAGAAACATCAATAAATAGGGCAGAACAATAGGTCTTTTCTTCGAATGTTTTCCTTATAAATTAAACCATTCTATGCGTTTGTTCAATTGTGCTATGCTGACTTCTAAAACCAAATTGATGGTCCGGTATGCACATGTTATAGTTGACAACAAACTTATTAGCCTATATGGATCTGCTTTGGTAAGATCTTTGCCCGGCTTTGGAATCATTTTGACCTTGGCATGCTTCCAGTGTTGTGGAAAATACTCCAGTCGTAATATGGCATTAAAAATAAAGAGCAGGATTCTTATTGCAATATGCGGCAAGTTCATCAGCATCTTGTTACTAATTCCATCAATACCTGGAGCTTTCTTTGGTTTGAGTTCAGCAATTACTTTTTGTACATCACGCATCTTAAACTTTAAGGGTCGAGGGGGTAGAGCAACTACAGTCGGCAAATCAGAAACACCAGTACATTTGTTTGACGTAAATACGGATCCTAAGTGCTCAGCAAATATTTTACATTTTTCCGTATCGCTTCAACGGGTGTTTTAAGCTTTCTAGCAGCGCGCCACAAGGAGTAATTAGATGCTGGTGTGACATCAAGACCTTCCAGATAATTTTCAAGAGATGCAGTTTTTTCAGATGCAAGCAGGAGTCGTTTAGTACACTCTTTAAATCTGATTTTATTTTGGGGGGATCTGTGCTGTTGCCATTCCCTTCTAGCTCTTCTTTTTTCACACACGAGACGTTCAATATCCCTAGAATAAATTTTATTAAACCCAGTTTGCGGATGGGAGGTAGTGGCATGCTCAGTAGCCTATTTAATATTTTCATTAATATGGGCAATGCTAGATTCAATATCATTGGGTGTTCTTAGCGTAATATTTTCCGTGCAATGACTACTAAGATATTTTTTGAATCCCAGCCAATTAACACGATTCATCATCTTCATATATGGCTGAGGTAAGTCACTTCTTAGTGGGTTGCAGATTGAAACGATAGTCGTAGAGTGATCGGAGGAGAGATCTAGAGAAGCTTCAACATGAATTAAATCCCTGGAAATGTTTTTCATGACGCCAAAATCTATAACATCCAGAATTTTTCGTATGTCAGTAGGCCAGTAAGTGGGCTCCCCACTCGAAATAACATCCAATCCCATTTTTGAAATTGTATTAAACAAAGCTCGAACTCTAGGTGTTACAAGGCGCGAAACCCAGTACGTATGTTTTGCATTGTAGTCTCCAGCTGCCACGAAACAAGATCCAAGCGATTTGTAGAACTTTTCATTCTGATCTTCGGTAACTGAAAATCTGGGAGGTGAATAAATTGATGATATTACGAAATTCGAACAAAAATTTTCTACAAAAATATTCGTAGCTTGCATATATTCTTCACTAACGTTGTCAAGGACATAGTGACTTAATTAGAATTGCAGATCCACCGCATGCTCTCCCTTTGGGGTCCTTTGTGTCAAATGTAGCGTAGCCATTAATTTTGAAAAAGCTTCTCGAAGTCAAATGCGTCTCAGAGACCAACATTATGTCAATATTTTTTTCCGTAAGGAAGTGCTCAAGTTCATTTTTATGTTGGCGAATGCCGTTTGCGTTCCAGAAACATATTGTTAACGTGTTCATGGCTTATTAATTAATGCTTGAAGCAGAGTATTCTGAATTCGCAGCATTTCTTGCACCATGCTAGTCATATTTGTTGTAAAATTGTTGATAGTTTGCACAAGATTTTCAATAGTGGCTTCAAGGCGATTAAAATTAAAGCTTGCGTCAATATTTTTGGAATTATTTGTCGGGGAAATATTTTGTGTCGGAATAGAACTAGCCTTAGCAGCATCGGCATGCGATACACGTGAAGTAACTGGTTGGCTCATTTGAGCAAGATTGGCGGAGTAAGCGTTTACTGATTGGACTGGAGCTAATTTTGGTTTTTGTCCCATAGTTTGTTTAACGAAAGAATATACAGGACATCCTCTGTAGTTAGCGGTGTGATTACCTCCACAGTTACTACATTTTTTATTACTTTGATTTTTTGGCTTATTGCAACTAGCAGTGCCGTGTAATTCGCCGCACACAACACAAACAGAGGGTAAATTGCAGTATGTTTTTGTATGGCCATATTCTTGGCAATTATGGCACTGTACAGGACCTGAACGCTATGTGGCTCTTCAACTGTGATTTTTCGGTACAAGAGGTATTTTAAATTATAAATTGGATTCCTCTCATTTTTTTCAATTTTATATCATTAGGCTCAAGTTCAACACGAAATAGGGGTTGGGGAATCTTCTCTCTATTTATTATATTGGACACATTTTTTACCTTAAGCCCCTGGAGGACGATCTGCATGCCTTTAGCGCTCTTAAGATGCTATGTGTATTTTTTTCAAATTCAGCAACTATTTTGCGGAAATCTTTTTCGTCATAAATTTGGATTTTAGTTTCATCGATGTTGTCACGTTTTATTGGAACAATGTGAAATTTATTCTCACCGATGACCGAAATTAATTTTTTAATTTGAATTTGAATTTTTTTCTCTCAAATAGATTGGTGGAGGCTTGGATGTTTTATTCGAGGTTAGTCGTTGTCATCTTGCAAAATTTTAAAGCGGTTTTGGCGATTAGTTGAGGCTGCGCTGTTATCATTAGACATTTTTGGAGCAGATGAAATTTTTGAAGAAGCCCACGCTTTACCACGGTTATATATCTGTCCATTCCGACTTGTACCTTGAGTTTCGAGCCGCTGTTATCTGTAGTGTTAACTTTGTTAAGGGGATGATATTACTGGCTTATATGAAGAAGTACTAGGCAACTGTAATGTTAATGAATCACTACTATTTGACATTGGACAGAGTGAAATTGATCGCTGACGAAAAATTGGCTCTGCCGTTAAAAAAAGACTTTCATCACGTTTATTATTTATATTTTTTTCATTAAGGGTTTCAGAACTCACAGTAAAATAAGCATTTCTGCTGTTTGCACTCACTTCAAATTTTTTTGTATTTGAGGCACTCATACAAAGAATTCCTCAAGGGTTATTCGTTTGTGTATTTTTTTTTTTTTTTTGTTTGCGGTCTTTTTTTGTTTTTGTTATTTATGATAGTCAGTTTGTTTTGAGGTACGCATACGAGTATTCCTCACTTTGTCACTTTGTTTATGTTTTTTTTGCGGTTTTTTTTTTGTTTCTGTTATTTCTACTATGTAAAAAATATTAGCAAAGCATAAAGCTTATTTATTAAAGACAGTATGTACCTATTACGAATAATATGTACTACGAATATTTTTTTTTGTATAATTTTTTTGTTTGATTTTTTAAGTATGTAATACGGGATAACACAAAAGAGAATTGAAGAAAAATGCAGGGGAAAAAGTCATCGTGTAAATCCCGTATAAGCAAAATTCCGCTAATCGACTGTTCGCTATGAAGGTACCACGAGAACTTTATATGAATTAAATAATTTGATGTATTAAAAATTAGTATTCTGTTTCTAACTTACTTTTAAAATAGTTATTAGAGCTAAAAGTTCTTTCTACCTCAGCATTTGAAGATGGAAATGTTAATAATTTCAAAACATTATTAGTAGAATTTCTATAATTATATATTTTCAATCCAAAATTAATCAGTTCTGATCAAATTTTTGCATTTATAAAGCCTTAAATTTCTGGTACTTCGTTCTATTTCTTCAATTCCACCATCCCAGCAAAAATTACCGCTTTCCAGAAGAGTGTTTGTAAGCCAGTTAGAAGCAAGACATTCAACTTCCAAAAAGCCTTCACAGAAGTAATAATGTGTAAATTTTGTGTATTCAGATGCAAAAGTTGCTGGTTTACAATTATTTTTTTTACTTTTTTCCACATTTTTAGAGAGCCCGCTTTTCGTGAGTGCTTTTCAGAAACATTTTTTTTTTGTTAGTTCTTCCAAATCAGAATTCTTTTTTGCTGGAATTATTGCAACTAAAGTATTTTATAACGCGTATGGATTCTCTGTAATTTCTATAAATATGTTCTTAACTCTGAATAAACAAAGTTTATTTTAATTTTAAAATTATGTGTCAATTTGGCTCTAATTGCATACATATATAAGGTTCCTTATACAATAAATAATTTATTTCGTAACAGCAATTTTTTCTCACTGTGAAAGAGAAAGTTGTTCCGCCTCTGTATTTCACTTAGCTAAATTAACAGCCAAACCCACGATATCGAACGTTGTCGTTCGCAATCATTTTTAACGACAAACAGCTGCTTTGGGACCCAATAAACTTGTTCAGCACGACAAGTCGATCGAAAATCATAAAAATAATATAAAAAAAATAGTAATTGTATAAAACCGTTCATTGTTACGGCATTTTAAAAACAAGTGAAAAGGAGATGCAACAGTTAAACCTACAAATGTTAAGTACATTTTAATAATTTTCTTATCATATGAATGGACGGTCCACAAGGAAGAACAGACGATTTAGTGGCAAGGTTAGAGGCATATAATTTTGAGGTAGACAGTTTACGAGTTCTAGCATGGTCAGAACTCGCTAATTGGAAGTCAGACGAGGATCCTACAAGCATACATAGGGAGATTGTACGGGAAAGGAAATTGACGAAGTTAGAGGAAGTGGGATATGTATTACAAGTGTTGTTAGACATTAATGAGGAACAATCAGACGAATTTTCAAGAAGGGTAACAGAATTAGAAGAAACAAAGAAATTACTTGAAAATCATAGCACGAAAATACGTGAGCAACTAAGCTACACAGAAAGCTTACTCGAGGAAGTAGTCAGAGAAAATACAGAACTAGTGAGCCAGTTAAGGAGTTAAGTGAAAAGGAGTTTAAGAAACAGCTAAAAAAAACAACAACTGATAGAAACACAGGATGACACGGTTCAAAGACTTCGAATAGCACTAAAAAACGCCCGACACGAATTAAATATAATACATAGGTCTAGGTCACCAATACCATCGTTGCACGAGGAGTTATCAGAAGCAGGAGATAAAGAAATTCCGACAGTAATTATAACTCAGGAGCAAGAAGGAGTGGTAGACGAAATAGAAACTTATAGGGAGGAGGCAGTTGCTCTAGAGTTATTAGAGAAAACTAAAATAATTTTGAGTAACGCAAAAAAGGCAGGCAGCAGAGGCTACACGACCGAAACTAGAGCAAGAAAATTAGAAGAGCTTGAACGGAACAAAGCGGAATTTAATAGATTGGAAAAGATAGAAATATCCGATGTTGATATTATTGGGGAATTTTATAAATTAACATCAAATACAAAGAATTATTTGCAAACACAAACAGCCCCACCTAGACAAGTATTAAATAGGGAAAATATAGTACAACAAACAATCAGGATGCCAACTTTATCAGAAATTACTAAAGTAGTAACTAACATAGTGCCAACATTCTTTGGCACTGATGGACCTGATTTATCGTCTGAGGTCTTCAGATACATCAAGGGATGTAAAATGGTGGAAAGAGAAATTTTGCCGGGAGGGGATAGTAGCACACGGGATAATGTCATCGAATGCCTAAAATTACGCCTTATGGGTATGGCATATGCTAGAATCTCGCAACAGAAATTTGAATCCGTGGATGCATTGTGTAACGCCATCAAGAAAGCATATTCGAAGAAGAAAAACCTGGATCAGATTAGGGAGCAGATATTAGGATGCAGGCAGATCATCACAGAATCAGCCAGTGGATTCGGAGACCGTATTGCGGTCCTGCTTAATAACGCAATCAACACAATAAAGGAAGAGTGGTCAGCAGACAGTATTGAAGTTATGATAAAGGACTTCAAAAGGATAGCTGTGAAGAGTTTTATTAAAGGGCTTAGAGATCAAGCTCTCAGAGCAAGATTTATTGGACAGGAAGGACAGGAACTGAGATCCCTCGTAGCCATAGTAGAAGAAGCGGAGCAGTTGTTTGGAGAAAACCAAGGCACAGTCAAAACAGTGTTGGAAGCATCCCCATGTAGTTTTGCAACAAAAAGGGACATGAGAGGTTAAATTGTAAGGAGCGATTAAATGCACTGTATTGCACTAACTGTGGGAAATATGGCCATGAAGTAGGCCCCCAATACGGGAATAGGGAGAAATTTATCAGCACTTGCACTTACTGCAGAAATAAAGGACACTCCTTCGACAACTGTAGTAGGAGGTTATAATCGCTCTACTGTAGAACTTGTAGGATAAGCGGCCACAGCGAAAATCAGTTTTGTAAACCACGACAGCTCGAAAGAGTGAACCAAAGGCACAGATATGAATCCAATGATAAGGGCCAAGCACAGGGAAGAAATGGAAATGGAAATATACCACAAAATTCTAAGGGATCTCCACAGATGAAATGCTACAAATGCAATCAAACAGGGCATTTTGCGCGTGCCTGTCAGAGCAGATTTGTCGCAGGGAGAGAACCAAATGACAGAGATTTTACAAATAACAATAAGGTCAGGAATAAAGAAAATAGTACCGGTGACATTTCCGCAAACTTTATGCGGCCCGGCTACAGCCAATAGCCGGAGAACCAAAAAAATGAACGAACTTAATTGGCAAAAAGATAACAACGGCAGAATATGTGAGGGTGATCGGAATCAGTGTGAGGAATTAATAGAGACGGTGCAATATAAAAGGGTTGCGAATGGGTTAACGGAGAATATTGGGAAAGAGGAGCAAAAGGTGAAAGTGGAAGCAAAGGAGGTCAAAAATTCAGATAGTGATTCGGAAGAAGATGTACCTGTGCGAATAACGCATAAAGCAGTGGTACATAGGGAAAGAGAGGAGAACTCTCCTCATAATTCTGGCCATGCATTTGATAGGGAAAATGCATCGGTAGAAGAGGACACAGGAATTGTCATTGGGAAAATTTCACAACATATAAATATTAGCAACAATGGTACAGCACTAGCGGATACAGTTTTCATTACTATTCCTTGCAAAGAGGCCAAGGAAGGAAAACTCGTGTTGTCAGTGGATACTGGAGCGGACTCCAGTCTAATAAATGAAGGAGCAATGAAGACTTACCCTAACAAGAGTTTCAGGGAAACAAAAACACTGAAGGGCGCATTTGGAGGAGCCGCCACGACATTATTTTCTTTGACGTTGGACATACACGCTAAAGAGGATATACAGTGGGATTTCGGTGTAGTATCTAATGACAGCAAATTCCCAGGGGATGGCATTCTCGGAAGGGATAACATTTGGAACAAGAGTATAATAAACTCAGTTAATGGCAAGTTGAAGCTGTTCAATGAAAGCAGGCAATGGATAAAAACCTTCAAACTTCACAATGAAATTACCGATTTTACAACTTTAAATCAGGAAAAGTTAAGTGTCGGCGGAAGAACGGTGACAATAGTACCAGTCACAATACAAACAAAGAACAAGACAGTCGTTGTCCACAAACAAGAAATCCTTCCAGGGGTTTATATGGGAAATACGGTGGTCAACGTAAGGAATGGAAAAGCTGCAGTACCCATACTCAACTCGACGGATCACAAATTTCCTTTGGAGAAAGAAATTGAAGTAGAGTTCTCAAATTTTAACCATTATACCGAATATAAGGAAACTAGATCATCCGAAAACACTTGTTTAGAGAGAATACAGGAGTTATCGAATATGTTAGTCAAGGAAGATTGGAACAGGGATGAAAAAGAATCAATGAACAGGATATGTGAACAGTACCATGATGTATTCATGTTGGAGGGAGATAAACTGCCGTTCACGTCACGAATGAAACATAAGATTCCGATTAGAGAGAATCAGCCGCCCATTAACCAAAGGCAATACCATCTCCCACAAATCCATAAGGATGAAATCAACCGTCAGGTGTCAGATTTACTAGAAAATGGAGTAATAAGCCCTAGTGTATCTCCATGGAATTCACCTCTTCTATTGGTTCCCAAAAAATTGCAGGATGGACAGAAAAAATATAGGATGGTCGTTGACTTCAGAAAACTAAATGAAGTCACAATCAAGCAGGTTTTCCCAATTCCAAGGATTGACGAAATTCTGGACCAGCTGGGGTATAGCAGGTATTTCACAACATTGGATTTGGCCAGTGGATATCATCAAGTGCTTTTGGACGAAAATGAAAAAGAGAAAACAGCATTTAGCACTGACAAGGGACATTTCGAGTTTAACAGAATGCCTTTCGGTCTCACAAGTGCACCCGCAACGTTTCAAATGATTATGAATACAATACTAACAGGTCTACATGGCATGGAATGCTTCGTATATCTGGACGATATCGTGGTCTACGGAAGAAATATAGCAGACCATGAGAGGAAAATATGCAACGTGCTATCCAGGTTACGCGGAAGCGGTCTTAAATTAAACACCAAAAAATGCCATTTTCTAAGAAGGGAAATAGTCTACCTGGGGCACAAGTGCTCAGAAAAACGTGAGAACGTGAGAAAGTTGAAGCCGCCCAGAAAAATAAAAGAAGTACAAGCCTTGTTGGGATTAATTAATTATTACCGAAAGTTTGTTAACGGAATGGCGAAATTAGCATTGCCCATAACAAGGTTGCTAAAAAGGGACAGCAAATTCGTTTGGACACCAGAATGCGAGGAAGCATTGAATCATCTGAAAGAAAGTATATCTAATCGTCCCATTTTGATTTACCCAGATTTTTCAGAGCCTTTCGGGGTAACCACGGACGCAAGCAATGTAGCTCTAGGGGCGGTGTTATCGCAGGTGAGAGATGGCAAAGACCACTCTATCGCATTTGCAAGCAGAACCCTGAGTGACACGGAAAAGAGATACTCAACGATAGAGAAGGAAATGTTGGGTGTGGCCAACGCATACGTTTCGACCATACGTTTTGGGTCGGCCTTTCACCGTTTTTACAGACTATCAACCTCTGAGAGGAATCGCGAATCTCAAAGACCAGACATCGAGGCTTGCAGGGTTTAGACATAAACTATCAGAATATGAATTTGATATCGTCTACAAGCCGGGGAAATACAATTTGAATGCAGATGCTTTAAGCCGCCTGCCGGTGGAAGGACATCAAATACAAGTATTGACTAGGGCACAACAGAAATTATTAGAGAATACCAATGGTCAAAAGGGGGATACAAGGGACGAAAGTATAACAGAGCAGGATATTGAAGATACCGCTGTAAATCAAGAATCTACGGACACAGCTGTAACTTTAACTGACAAGAAGGACTTTCGAGAGGTTCTGAAAAGTTTTCATGACTCGCCGTTAGGTGGACATCAGGGGGTCAGGAAGACCTTTAAACGGATAGGGAAACAATACAAATGGAAGGGTATGCTGAAGGAAATTAGAGGGTACATAAGACGATGTCCAAAATGCCAGAAAAACAAAAGTGGGCACTTGAACAAGGAGCCAATGGTCTTAACAGACACCCCAGGAAGACCTTTTGAAAAGGTTTATATGGACATGGTCGGGCTACTACCAACAACTACTGCGGGTAACAAGTATATCCTCACTTTTCAAGACGATTTGTCAAAATTTTTATTTGCGCCCCGACGCAAGACGCGGAGGCAGAAACAGCGGCAAAAGTTTTTTATAACGAGATCATAGCGAAATATGGTCTCCCAACTAAATAAGTTACAGACAACGGCACAAATTTTACCTCGAAACTTTTTGGGAGTGTGTAAACTGCTGAAAATTGAGAAAAAACAAATCACTCCCTATCACCCCCAGGCTAATGGATCCTTAGAAAGGAGTCATCGGCCCTTGGCCGAGTACTTGCGAAGTTTCGCGAAAGAGGATGGCTCAAACTGGGACCAATGGTTGGCACCAGCAATACATGTGCATAATCATACAACGCATATGTCCACCAACCAGACGCCGTTTAAGGTACTGTACGGCTTTGACACACCCTTACCAGCAAACCTCAGAAACAGTACACCACTATACAACCCATATGATTATCAGAAGGCATTAAAACATCAAATCCAAAAAGCCTACGAAATAGCCAAGACATGTCAAAACAAGGCCAAAACAGCCGCAAATTAAAGATATGACAGAAACAGTAAGCCAATAACAATTAAGATAGGGGGAAAAGTGCTTTTAAAAAATCAACTTCGGAAAAACAAATTCTCGCCTTTATGGGAAGGCCCTTATGAAGTTAAAAGTTTTCCCACACCAGTAAATGTCCAAATATTGGTAAAAGGAAGGCTAAAGACCTTACATCGTAACCTGGTGAAGCCCTACAAATAATAAAAATGAAGAAAAGAAAGGAAGACTCCGGGAGGTACAATTATTTTTTTTTATTTATTTCCAGGTACTCATGGTTTAGATGACGATGGAAGTCTTCGCAAGGAAAAGCGAAACTACAAACGGACGATGGTTTTGTGGAAATTAACATAGGGGATAACAATAAAATATAGGAGACAACGGACATGATGACAATCTAAACGTAAACAAAAAACATAAATCATTTTAGAAGCAATATACCATTACAGATTTAGTAAACAGTTTAGGCTCATAAGGAAGACAAGTTGCAACACATACAAAGGGAAGGTATCACTATGGCCAATCTCCATTGCAAATACAAAATAGGAAAGAGATTCAGAGAACTCACACAGAAAGATTATCAATTGGTTGAAAAGGGAGAATGGTTCAACGACAACCATATAGATATATTTCTCGACTGGGTGTCCAAAACGGCAATTCCTGTGGATCAAGCATCGCAGATTCACATTTGCAGTGTTTCATTCTATCAGGCACTACAACAGTACCACCGTGATTCAAGTGAGATTAATAACCAGAATAGGGTCCGTAGGGCCTTCAAAGGAATAACCCCAATGGGAAAACGCTTAATTCTAATACCAGTTAACGAAAAGTTCCACTGGACCCTCGCAGCGGTCACAAAGGAAGCAATAATAATGTACGACTCCTTGAAACCTCATAATTTAGAGAAAGCCGTAGAAATAATAAGGAGTATGTACGCCGTTTTGCCTGAACTTGGGATCATGGCTACAGAAACATCCTTACCGCTGAAGTACGCGGAATGCCCGCAACAGAAAAACCTGGCGGATTGAGGGTAACATGTAGTAAGGAATGCGGATTTCTGTATCAGACAATTTTTCAGTGCTCAACCTTTGGATTGGCGTCAAACATACGACTCAAACTCACAACCCAAATCTGCAACAATTGATAGACAGTTATTGTCTAGAATCATGGGGAAGTAGTCTAAAAGGAATATGGGGGCCAGCGACAATATTAACCCAAACGTCAACAACACAGTCCAGGTGGTTCTGCGAAACATGGTGGTAAGATGGACAAAGGGAAAGTATATGAGGAAAGATATAGAAGTGAATGACATTACTTACCGATTGACTGTTGACAGACAGGGGAATGGTACGGTAAGACCATTATAATTTCCAAATAATCTCATTCGGGTTGTTCGACAAAACCGAAAGTGACATTTTCACAGAGACAACCAAACTGGTATTAGCAAAGCATTGGTTTGGATTACATTTTGAAAAAAAAAATTGCATACATAGGCACTAAAACACACTTGCTTAAAATGCAAAACTTCGAAATGTTAGTATTTTTGTGCAACCCAACCAGCGCTTCATAAAATCTTGTAACGATTTGTTTTTTTTGTTTCATTTTTTTTATATATAAACAATTCTTACTTAAATAAAATACGTTATTGCTCAAAATATGGATCATTGCTTAAGTATTTAATTTTCCTTTTTGCATTTTATAAAAAATTAAATAATAAAAATCAAATAATGATGAATTTAATTGATTTGATATAAAATGTTGGTTGGGCAAAGAAACAAAAACAAAAGGAACAAATATAAATACAAATTACTGCCCAGTGGTAATAACGGAAAAACAAACAAAAGGAAAAAGTGTGTCAATATCATGGGCATGAAATATTTGTAAAGAATTATATTCTTTATACATATTTTGCATAGACAAAAATGCACCCATAAGCAAATGACATTTTTTTTTCTTCTCTTTTTTTTAAAGCAAATTTTCTCATGAAAATAAACAAAAATATATTGTTTCGAATTTTCAGACTGCAGCAAGCTAACTGAATAAATAAAAAATACAGCTTGTGCAACGGGAAAAAATTTTTAACAAAAAATTAAAAACATACATTATGAGTATGTAATATGAGCTTTTCAAGGTTTTCTTGCGGTAGGTCAGTTAACAAATAAGCAGACGATGCAAAATTTTGTACGAATACTTTTTAAGTTAGGTCAGTTATACAAAAAATAATAATAATATAGACAATTAAGACAAGCTTCGTTTAAAGTTCCTCTAAGTTTGAAATTATATTAAATTTACGAATTTGTTGAAAACTTTAAAACTAAGTAAATAAAACATTACGCTAAAACAACATAGAAAGAAAAAAAAAAATTTTTTAAATTGGTGGTGGCTATTGTAAAATTAGGTTAATTTCACTGAAGATAAAATAGGTTTAAGTGAAAAAGAAAAATATATGGAAAACCTTTAATACTTACTTCTTTGTGTCAGTTGAATATATCAATTCGGAAAAGAAAAAATTACTGACACCCTTAATTTTGATTTCTCATTTAAAAACAAGAATTAACATTTGGAAATATGAAATTGTAAATTAAGAAAGAAGGAAAACTAATTATTAAAGAAAAAATAATAATAATAGCAATATAAGTTTTGCACTTAAAGAAATGTAATACTAACCAAATAAATTTTATATAAAACAAAACTAAAATGTATATTGTTAAAACTATGCTGACCATTACACTATAAAAATAAGTTCAACAACGGCTCAACGACAATCTCCAGCAACAACAGAAGAAACAGCAACTCACATCAAGAAGATTCAAAGAAATCTAACCAAAACAACATTAACAACAAAAGACACAGCAACAACAGCAATTCAGACCAAGAAGTTCAAACAAATCCAGTCAAAACAATAGTCTAAAACAGAAACAACAATAGCAGTCGTCTAATGATGATAATACAAGGCACCATGAATAGGCTTCTGCGACCAAAACTTAAGTCCAATGCTAAGCCACGACAGCAAATTCAGCACCATTTAAAACATCCGTTTTTAACTGTTGACAGCTTGCAGCGCTACTCGTTACGTGATAGCAAAGCAAATTCAACAATAACAACACTTTAAACAACACCAAGTAACAGTGGTGCACAACGGGCGTAGCACTCCATGGATGACTGATAATGGACCAAGGCTACACGTGAGCAGCATTGTTGATCACCATAACAGAACTCCCCGTAGTCTGCCCGATCAGATTGCTCCGGGAAGTCAAGTCTCACTAACAATACAGAAGAAAATTATTGTATAAGAATCGTCTACGGAATCTCCGGTAGTTCGATATTCATCTGTCTGTCTACTTAAGCGGGACGATACTGATTTCATAGATGTCATTCAAACCTCTGCCCACGGTTTGGATACACCTGCACGCAGCGGTGATGCAGATTCTATTCCACGATCCTAATACTGCCACACGAGAAATCGGAAAGAAGGCTTATCGCAAATTGATTCAAGCCAACAAGCAACGCTACTACAGCCAAGTGCATGAGCCCTAATATAATAAACGTACAGATGACGAAGAAAATGAGGAATATATACTGCATGGGACAGGATTACAACATTACAAATTATCAGACATCCGTTGTTGAATTAAATATGTTGCTCAACGGAAAAAGCAGAACTGATATATTTTCTACCTTAACGGCATCATCACACCAAACAGAAGGTCAGCAAAAAATACTGCGTATTTTCTTCCTTTGAAGGGGGAGGGATGTTGTGAATCACCATTAATCTTGTTACTTTTAAGCAAAACATATTCATTAAATAAATTCTTTAAGTAAATACCCTTATTATTTTTGTATATTAAGTGAATATCACTAATGTGCTCTCTAATTACCATTTGTTTTCATTGGTTGATAAACCATAAATTTTATACTTACTGTTTTGTAAAGTCAGCATATTTAATTCATATTAGTTTTTAAGCAACACTATTCTCATTGGTATTAGCCAAAATTTTGTAAAAGTATTTTTAAGTAGTTAGCATAATTTTAGTATAAATAATAAATTAAAGTTTAAGTCGAGGAGAGTGGTAGTTCTAGTGTGATAACTAAATAAAGAAGCCTGAGATTCCGAGGTAGACCCTCCAGGTTATATAAATAAAATAAAGTGTTTTTGATTTGATAATTATTAACTTAATAATTCCTGCGAATCCCACGGGACCCTCCAGGATTATAACAGCGCGTTTTAAGTTTTAGTTTTTTAATACTTCTGCCACAGAGCATATATTATGTGCTTCTGCTTGTTTTTTTCGTAATAAACATTATTTCTAGTTTCCCGCCATTATTTTCTACAAAAAAGGTAAAATTGACACCTTGTGTCCTAACATAATTGCTCAGACTTTTGTTTGAGCAATTGTTTCCAAACATGTGTTCGAACACTAACATTTACGGTTTACACAGTCATTTTTTGTGTTAGCAACAGATTTTGACAATTGCCAACACAAAAATGTCCAAGCTTATGTCTCGTGTGATCTCACTGTTAGCCGCGAATAACGTTGTAAGTGACAAAATAATAATTTTTCAGGAGAGCCAAAAAACGTATTTTAAAGCAATATTGTTTTTTCGTTAAATTTTTTTCAGCTTATCGAATAAAATTATAATTAGCAATAAATTTTCTCTTTGTATCTCTGTTACATTTATCTATTATTTTCGACAATTTCGTTTCATGATTTCTTAGTTACTTACAAAGTTCTTTCACTGACTAAATGCTTGTAATTGTATTTTGACGGCGATAAGATGCATAATTTTGGATTGTTTGATGCATGGTACAATTACACTAGGTACATGCACGACTACAACAAAATTACAACACCAAAAAACACATTCATTTTGTTGGTATAACCAAACGTATAATTGTCAGAAACAGATGCCTTTTTTTAAATAACAATTACAGGGTAACTAAAGTACAATTGCAGACGCGGCATTCATGAATGATTATAGTCATTCAGTGTTGCCATGTAATTACATTCATGTATAATCTATTTGTAATTCTGCTGTAAGTTCTGTTTTTATTTATTTTTGTTTTCATTTTAACTTACAAAAAACATTTGTAGTGTAATTTTCTTCCATATGTAATTGGAAACCCAGCCATGTGTAATTTCATTGGCAACACTGCAATCATGTTATATACAACACATACACTAACATTTTTGTAGCTTGTAAACAAAGTTTGACAACTGTATGGATTATATACATTAACAGGCTGGGCTTGTGCATGTACCTGTTAAGGGCTTTGGACACGATCAAAATGCTCGCTGTCAAGTTCGTGTACGTGTGCTTATCGGCTTGATGTTACCATGCTTGATGCCCCACCAAGCATTAATTTTTATTTAATTTTGTGCTGTTCGTTTGGTTAAAAAAAATAAAAAAAATTTTAAATAAAGAAATTCAATAGCAATAATGGCAGCACTGTTTGCAAAAAAAGAGAAAAGCAAAATAACTCTTTTTTCTTCACCAGTGAAATTTATGTTTTTCTTCTTTTAATTCCGATGTTTTGGGCAACCGTTCACAATGAAAATATAATTATAATGACGTACTTGACGGGTTAACACATACAACATATAACAATTGACAGCAAGCATGCCAAAAATCAAAATTTTTTGATTTTCCATCAAGCATCGTTGGTTTCACACATACTAACAAATTTTCACTCATACTATAACTAATATCAGCAAGCATTTTGACCGTGTCTAAACCCCTTTATAATTGTATCATGGTTTGATGTAAGAACAATGCGACTGTGGTGGCATCGCTACTTCAGCTGATAATTTTTGCTCTATTGTGAATTACACCATGAGCCAAACTTTTTCCGGCGGCGGTGTAGCTGACTAAAATTATCGACGGCTCGGCTCAGTTGGTTGTGAGCCATCATGGCCAAGATCTCTGCTTTAGTAGCGCTGCAGCCACACGTTCAATAAATTTCTTTCAATTTCATCACATATACCATGTGTCAAAATTCCTTGAAAGTGATAGCTGTGACACAAATTGATAGTCAATTTCATTTTATAAATACCATCGACTAAGAAACAACTCAAATTTGTAGCTTTAATCAATGAGTGTTGTGACCAGCTATTCAAATTGAAAATTAAATTGCCATATAAATGGATAGGTTAATTTGAAAGCCATCTTCTAGTTTTCAATATAAAAAGTTTGGGTTAGTGTAAAAAGTGTGAGTGTATTGCAAATTAAATGGAATTGAGATGCAAAAACTGAATTTCAATCAGCTGCTTTTGACATACAAGGCTCCCAAGTCTACAAGAAAATATTGTTGTAGGATTAACTATAGCTGTCATGAATTTGTCTTGATGGTTATGGTTATGGCACGTCTAATTGAACCTTAAATACTAAATTAATGGTGTTTTCTTTTCTAAAAGAAGAGTGTAACATATATCTTACATGTGATTTGGTAACTTTTTTAAATGCTCACCTGATTTTTAAAAAGTGTTGCATATTTTACTTTCACAAAAGAACAATTTTCCAACAATAGCAAAAACAGCTGTTAATATAATGCTGCACTCATGTCCCTTTAATGAAAATGAGTGTTGAACATGTGACATTTTTCTTCTTTTTAAGGGTAACATCATGGGAAAAGAACGCGTTCAATTTTTAAAACTATACATACTTTTCAGAAAAGAACGCATAGAAATGTAAAAGACAACATAAATGCAGCATATTGCTCAGAAAAGAAAACGCTATAACTTGAGGGTTACACGATCAAGTTTTGTCTTTCAAATTTCAATACATTCACAACATTTCACTAATACATTCATACTTTTAGAATTTGATTCAAATTTGACTAAAAATTTTCTTTCCAACTGTTTGTTAAATTTATAGGCAAAAAACAACTGACAGCAGTTTCAATGAGCACATTTTTGGTTTTTTTTTTAATTCTTTGCCGACATAGTATTTTTGTGTTCTTTTATTACAAATAAATAATATATTTAACCGAAAATTTTAAATTACACTTAAATAAATACATATTTAGGAACAAAAATAAAAAGTATAGTGATGTCTAGCGGCTTATAGATCTATATAGAAGTCATGAAGTTTTTTTGTCTTAAGCTGTTTTTTTATCAACTGCATATTGAAGACAAATTTGCTTTGAAATTGCGTGCAGCCTACGTCACAGCTTTCAATTTAAACGACTTTTGAAAACCAGTATGTGTAAAGACTTGAAAGCAAATCTTGGTCGTGTAACTGTAGCGTAAGTAACGTGTATCCCAAGGCGAAACCAATCCATATCAATTCGCCTTGGTGTATCCAATGCATAAAACTTCACAAACTGCAGTTGTGTGTATATGTGTATGTGTATATGTGTGCCGGCCATATTGTTATTGTGTGTACTGGATTAAAAAGTCTGCTCTTCAATCCACGTGTTTAAAATCACAAACATTTAAAGAAAGTACTGTGAAAAATTAAATAAAAACAAAAAAAGCAAAACAAAATATTATAAACAAAATTTAATTTTTCCTGATTTAAATAAAGGTAAGTTGCGGTTTGAGTTAATCAAAACATAACCTAATCCTTGACGGTGAAAAAATTTCGCACAATTAAACGGAATCATTGATGAAAATAAGGTGAAAGGAATATTAATTAACTTGAAATAATTGTGAAATTCGTTAAATGAAAAAAAAAACTTTTAATAATTGTGAAATAATTTCAAGAACTTGTGTAACATTTTTAAAGTACAAGGATATATGTATATATGTATGTATGTACGTATACTATAACTATGGTTATTGATTGGAAAGTGTTGTAGTTGATTCGAAATTTTTCTATTTTCTGTGTAGAGATAAAAGGCAGCGTACATACATACATATGTACATATGTATATTCTAAGTTGTATATGTCGCATATTATTTTGAGGAGTAAGATTCGGATATAGCATAATCAATATTGCCAACACCTCGATTATTGCGTTTCGTTTCAAAGAACATAATTTTCTTTGGTGTTGATTATGAAAAATTCAAACGTGCATATTTGTAACCACATATTGTTAAATATACTTTGAATTCGTCTAAAAAATGTTATTTACATAGTAGGTTTTCTATACACAAGTTTTTCAAAATCGGATTGAATTCGATTCACTTGTTACTAACCTGACCCTCTTGAGTGAATATTGTTTAGACGTTCTAGAGCATGGTAGTCAGTTAAAATATATTTATACCGACTTTTTCAAAACATTTGATAATACATCTCATTCCATTCTGTTGTCGAAATTGAGTTTAATGGCATTCTATTCCAAATTTATGGTTTGGCTTAAATCATACGAGTATCTGATAGGAGTTTGATCAGTATATATTGAAGGTTTTCAATCTACGCCCTATTGTCAACCATCTGTTGTGCTTCAGGGGAGTATCCTTGGCCCTTTATAATTAATTTATTAATATTAATGATATTGGTTGCTCTTTTATTGAATCTAAATATCTAAATAAATATTTAAAATTTTTCCAGAAATTTGATTCGACGATATGTACAAACTGAGCTTAATAATTTAAGTAATTGGTGTCAAATGAGTTGCTTGCGTTTAAATATTAATAAATGTTTACAGGATTCATTTCATAGATGTTTTTTTCACCGTTGCGGACGCACAAATCAACAAGTGAACACTGAAATTTGTGAACACTTCAAAATTCATTGTTGCGGAATGTGGCCCCAGAATCCCATCGTATTGACGTTTTATGTTAATTAAATTGAAACAAATTAAATTTAGTGACATTGCTACACAAATAGATGGAAAATTAAAAAATAAGAAGAAAAACTTAAATTAAAAAATTGGCGGCGAGCCTTAGTTTCCGAAGTTCCTGTACAAAATTGTGATTATATGGTGGAATTGGGGCTTAAATGCAGTTTAGTGAAGCAGCTCCAAACAAAATAAAAAGTTCAACTCTAGTATTTACTAACTCCTGTGTATGTACATATGTATATGCATGTGCGTGTTTGTAATATTCATCAGAAAAATATCGGTATTTTCCCCAGCTAAAAATTCTAGTTTAATTTTTCTTCTCTTCTTTAGAAACTCGTATTAATTGATAAAAATATTTCATTCAATAAGAATTGAAATTAATGAACTTGAGCCCGAATAAGAAATTTTAACAAGGGAGAATTTCAAAACAGAGAATTGCAGAGCTCATGAAAGTGTGTACCCCTCCCCAATCTCACCTCTCTCACCTATAAACTCAATAATTGCTGCAACAAAAATTGCAAGTCTGAACATGGGCTTGGTAAAGCTACACCAAAGTCTTCGAGTGTGTATGCATATATGAATTGTAATATTAAATTTTTCCTAAAAAGCTGCCATATTTAAAATATAAAATCTTAAATTTTAATGAGAAAATCAAATCGTCAGATCGGAATTTTGCTAAATCGCCGAAGTGAAGATAAATCATTAAATCTGGCAGCCCTGATGCCATATACGATAATTTTGACCACAAAGTGAACAAAGTTACATACGATAAAATTTACATTGTGTTATCTCTATAACTAGAATAATTATCGCTATACTATTTTGTCAACAGATGAACTAATGGATTTAGAACCAATTTGCATAAAAAAGTCGATTTCGAAATAATTGAAACATACGATCATTTCGCGCACAGGGGTCGAAATTTAAAGATAAATTGTATATCGTATTCTTAAATGAATTCTGTCCATAGATTCAAAGAAACATTATCTAAACGTCATCTAGGCGCACGGCAGTGTACCAGGCCAAGTTCTGGCCAATGCACGCAGTGTGTATATTTGCACGAAGCTTTTTTTTTACCCCGCTCATAACTTTGTTCCCCGCGACCGCAAAATTATGAAATTTAAACGATAATTAGAATAAATTCAGGTAACCACACATTTCAAAGTTTTACAATAAAAGGTTTTGAAGATATGGAGGTGCAAAAAGTGCATATTTTAAGACATATTCACTGACCACTGACACACTCATCAAATTGATGAAGCACTTCCGCTATCGCTAGAGAGCTAAAATTTGGTACACGAGAAGATCTAGGTGAGCAATGAACAAGAAAATTCTGAAAATCCGAACATTTTAGCCAGGAGGGCGGGGCTACGCCCATAAAATATAAGGCGCTTAGTGGAAGCTTTTTTATTGAAATTTGGCATATATACTGCGATAATGCAAGGCTATAAATTTTTTATGAAAAAAGTGGGCGTTGACGCCCCCATACAATTTAAACCTCATTTTAATGCCCTGCGGCTCAGCATATTTAGATATACTATTTACCTAGCTAATATCCGTTTGTAACGAAATTAGACACGAATAATTAGCACAGGCAAAAAAATTTGACTTGGGCGAAGTGGGCGGAGCTACGCCCATAAAAATTAAAAATTTAAAGTTGCGCTTATGAGCTGAAATTTGATACACAAGTAGGTCTAGGTGAGAAACCAACTAGAAAAATCTGAAAACTCCAAAAATTTTACCAGAATGGGCAGGGCTACGCTAATATTTAAGTTTAAAATTTTTAAACGCACTAATAATTTCAAATTAATATTTTACTTATTAAGTAAAATATTTTTTTATTAAAAATACATTGAAATTGATTATTGAGGGGTTTTGCTGGATCCAATGCGCATTTCACTGTTGCTAATGCAAATCATCATGGAACCTTTACCCAAAGCTTCTTAGAACAACTAGAGTTATTATATGTATTATAAACTTTCATTTAAACAAATGAGAAGCTCAATAACAAATAACAAAGTTGAAACAAGAACTCAATAATCAACATGTTTTTTATTTTCTTACTTTACCATTGCTACATTGGCTGACTTTTTTCAGCTTCAAATTGTAGTCGTACTACGCTAATATTGTTTGGAATTAAACCCTTAATATACAGCTTTTAACTCAAGCCAATTAAGTGAAACCTTGCATACGCGTTGTGCATACCTGCAACAAGACTTTAAACTATCACCTTAAAAAGTGGGCGTGATCACTCCTGTAAAATGTTAGCCCCGTGTGTAATCTACTTCGTTCTAGTATATCTTAGAAGAAAATTAGCATGAATTATAAGCGCTGCTCACAACAAAATAGTGAGTTTAAAATAGTGGGAGGGATAATGCTCATAGAATTTAATTCTTGCTAGAAACCTGAAATTTTATACACAAGTAAGTGTAGAGTAAGCCAATGGAAAAATCTTAAAACAAAGAAGTTTTTTCCGGTATGCTGCTCCACGCCTTTAAAACTATAATTCGAACTAGAGACCTGAAATTTGATACACAAATAGATCAGAGATCACAAACAAAAATCTAAAAAAACGAGAAGGAATAAGCACTTTTAATTCAAAATTAAAATAAATTTTAGTGATTTTTTTATGGGAATTGTTAAAATTTAAGTTTAAAATTGTTTAAACGCACTAATAATCCCAAATTAATATTTTACTTATTAAGTAAAATTTTTTTGTTTTTATTAAAAATACATTGAAATTGATTATTGAGGGGTTTAGCTGGATCCTATGCGTATTTCACTGTTGCTAATGCAGATCATCAGGGAACCTTTACCCAAATTTCTTTGAACAACTAGAGTTATTATGTTATAAACTTTCATTTAAACAAATGAGAAGCTTAAAACAAATAACAAAGTTGAAACAATAATCAACATGTTTTTTTATATTCTTTACCATTACTACATTGGCTGACTTTTTTCAGCTTCAAATTGTAGTTGTAAAAGTATGTAAAAAGAAAATAAATGTAAATAACAACAACAGCTATTTAAGAATAGAGTGTTGCCACACAAGTATTTTTTGACCTGGTGCAGTCAATTTAATAATTAGTGATTTTTTTATGGGAATTGTTAAAATTTAAGTTTAAAATTTTTTAAACACACTAATAATCTCAAATTAATATTTTACTTATTAAGTAAAATATTTTTTTTTAATTAAAAATACATTGAAACTGGTTATTGAGGGGTTTAGCTGGATCCTATGCGTATTTCACTGTTGCTAATGCAGATCATCAGGGAACCTTTACCCAAAGTTTCTTAGAACAACTAGAGTTATTATGTTATAAACTTTCATTTAAACAAATGAGAAGCTTAAAACAAACAACAAAGTTGAAACAAGAACTCAATAATCAACATGTTTTTTTATTTTCTTTACCATTACTACATTGGCTGACTTTTTTTCAGCTTCAAATTGTAGTTGTAAAAGTATGTAAAAAGAAAATAAATGTAAATAACAACAACAGGGGCAAATTACGGCACTCGTTATCGAACGAAATTACGAAATATTTCCATATAAACTCTATTGAAATCTTCGTAATTTCGTTCGATAACGAGTGCCGTAATTTGCCCCCAGCTATTTAAGAATAGAGTGTTGCCACACAAGTATTTTTTGACCTGGTGCAGTCAATTTAATAATTAGTGATTTTTTTTAATGGGAATTGTTCAAAAATTAAACCACCAGCTACCCTATTGAAACTTTGCATGCACATTGGGCATATCTTTTTGATTTATGTACTTTGTCTAAACAGACTTTAATATGTAAATATATTCAGAAAATTACATCATTCTTTCCAGATGACTCTTACCAAATTGCGTACACATCGGCGACCAGTTGTAATGACACAAGAGTGCATTTTTAAGGTGTACAATCCAACACTCATCACACTCTAACTCATTATTTTATGCAATTATGCCATTTTCAACTGGCACAGTGTTCATTAATAAATATAAGACACACTAGAAATTTTAAGTTTAAAAAGTGTTATAGAAAATTTTTCAAAAAGTAGTCAGATCCTCACAAAAACATAAATGTGAAAAAAGACCAAGTTCCTTTCCAAAATTTCGGCCATTAAAAGTAGTGAGATATAAATTTTTACCAAGTTCTTGTTTGGCACAATAGGTAATACAGAAATATGGTATGCGTTATATAAATTTGTAATCGTAAGGGTGTCATAATTTCTAGATAATCTGCTTACTTGGCAATATTTTTACCTTTCTAAAATGGAGAGAATAATGCATATTTGTTCATTTCTTTGTATTGGAAAAAATGTTGTCAAGTAAGCAGAATATCTAGAAATTGTATGACACCCTTACGATTACAAATTTATATAACGCATAGCATATTTCTGTATTACCTATTGTGCCAAACAAGAACTTGGTAAAAATTTATATCTCACTACTTTTAATGGCCGAAATTTTGGAAAGGAACTTGGCCTTTCTTCACATTTATGTTTTTGTGAGGATAAAAAAATTCATTAAAACACAGCTAGGATGCTAGTATTTTCTAAATTTCAATTTAAACAGGTGTGGCATGTGTTTTTAATATCCGGACTCAAAAGAAAACATGTGAAAACGATATGGAAGCCAGAACATAGACAATAGTTTTTTTTTGTCTTAAATTTTTACATCAAACATTTATAATTTTCAACATTTCGCAAATACAGTTGGAAATTCATATATAAATTATTAAGCCAATAGAGATAAGAAACTTAAAAATAAGCATTTAAAAATTATTGCACATAAACGCAAAAATTCTGATTCACTACCAATGATCACGTGCTTTAAAGAAAATGTCAATGAAGATCAAACGATGCCCATCTCCAATTTATAATCTTTATCATGTAATAAGTTGCCTAATATCAAGAGAATATCATCATGTAAAAGAAAACTGAGTGAGAAGAAAATGTATCGGTTTGCAGAAAGAAATTATTTTCCTTTAGTAAACACCCATTTGCTTAGCAAATTATTTATAAGACAGTATTCCTTAGTCTTTTTCTCTTTTAGTATGCCGACAACGATTACGAAAGAAAGTCGCCGTGTACTGAAAACTGAAAATTTATACGATAAAAAGATTTACGAGTTAAACGAGATTTTAAAATTAAATATAAATGTTTACCAGATTAAATCTAAAAAATGATGAATAATAAAACATGTTAGATTTTGGTGGAATTAAAAAAATTTATGTGTAAACGAAAAAAATACTTTGAAAATTGTCATAAGAGTTTTGTAACGATTTCATAATACATCGACAAATCGTTTTTTTTTTTTTTCAAATAAAGTTGTGTACGTAGAATTACATACATATGTATACATTGGTATATTTTATAAGAAAAATGTATTTTTAACTTCATTTTTATTAACAAAAATTCCGCTGTGCTGTGTGCTTTCTGTTTTTTTCTTTCTTTAATACATACAAATAAACAATTGTTTCACGATAATGTTTACAATTTAATTAATTAAGAGTCTTACTATAAACATACGAAGTTTGTTTGCAAAATTCAAAATTTTTTTGGGTTGAAGTCTACTAATGAGTTTCAAAAACTGGAACGAAATGCAAATAGACAATTGCTTAACCATAAAAACAAGCAAAATTTTCAAATTAAATAAAGACTTTGTCAAATAAATATACTTTGGTATTTCATGTATGAAAATAAATGTTTTATTTTTCTTTTTGATTTTTAATACCTTTATTGAAGATGCTTGTTTTGTAAATATTTTTGTTTGAAGCTTTCGAACTTATTATGTTTGTATATTGTGATACTCAATATAGTTAGTATTAAGAGTCTTGCTACTCGTATAAAATAATGTTGTGTAGTTCATGAACGATACTTTGAACTAATTGAACTAGTTCAATTGTTTTACGCTTACTAGTTCTATTTTTGAACTAAGTACTAACCCAGCTAGCATTTTCAATCGCAGACGAGCTCATATTTTAATCATGGAAGATGCTTCGCACGGGAGAAACTCTTACTTGTGACGAATCGTATACAAGAGTCGCAGAATACGCTTTTATTAGTTGTAAATGCAATAATTTGAGATTTATCTAAACATCTTATGGGCTGTCCATATATTACGTAACGCTCTAGGGGAAGGGGGGTTCGAGTTTTGTTACGTTTTGTTATGGGTGGGGGGGGGGGGTAGGGGGTCTTTGAAAATGTTACGTAACAGAAACAATTACTAATTTTTTACAAAAATACGTATGTTTTTTTCATTTATTTATTTAATTGATCATACGTGTTACATATATATATATTATGTACGAGTATGTATACTACATACATCTGCCGAATGTCAACTTTTGATATTTGCGAATTCGAATTCGAATATTTAAAACGATATCCGCGAATACGAATATTTAAAACTTACATTAAATTTTATGAAAACTATCCAAAAATTTAATAGTTGTTAAATAACATTTGAAAATTATACAAAGTTTTTATAATAAATTAAATAAATTGTAGTCAAACTGAACATACATGGTTCTGAATTTCTCATCTTTCTTTATCCATTTACATTCTGAAATATTCTTAATATACATATGTGTGTACATAAAAACTTCTTTTTATATTAATCTGCAACATATATTAATATTAAATCCACCAAATACATAGAAGGAAATGGTATTTGCAGAAGTATAGGAAAATATTTCTTGCAATACTCAAAAGTGTCTTTTTGAAAAAATATATTCTTCCATATATGTACATGACAATATCAAATTATTTAGTTTTAACATTTTTTTTTTGGTTAACTGAGGCTACAGTGTTTAAGTTTTGAGAGATGTGTTAATGGAAACTTGCATACGTATACGTATTTTCATAGATATTATTTTAATTTTTTATGCAACAGAACTTAAAAAAAATGTTATGAAAACAACAGTGAAATGCGTCTAGGAACTTGATGTGTGCCCCTCTAATTTTAAGGTATTTTTAAGGTATATTTTTTTAATGGGCAAATATCTATTGAAAATGTAATGTTGTACAAGGGACAAAAATTAAGAAAAGAAAAATTGCATATCTTTCGTAATTGACATCATTTTGACTCATTTGATATTCCAACAATCTGTATGAAATATAATTCACCATGGCAACCTTTATTGATGCAAAATATATTTTTTTTGTTTCACGCACATTTTAGATTGATTTGAAGAGGGCCAAACGGAGTCATCTTTAAGCTCTCTGAAATACACGACGACTTCACTTATAGAAAGTAGTGAAAGCGACCGCAAGGCTAATGCCAATTCTCGTCTGGATGTTTGAAATACTGCTCAGTCATCAATACGGAAAACTATAGCAGATTATTTGGCAAAAAACGCATAGCAAATAAATAATTTTTTTTTAAATTATTACAAACTAATATGTGTGTGCCATTCATTTAAATTTCGTTTTGGATTTATGAATTTCCTTATATATTTTTTTAAACGAATACGAATATCTAGAAACGTCCGAATGTTTTGGAATTCCAATACACATCACTAATACATACATACAGCTTAGGAATAAGATCTATATAAAACCATAATTTTTGGAGTTTGAGGACACTTGGGAAGAATTTTAAAAAATAATTTCGCCAATACATGGAGTACTTTCATACGTAGCCTATTTAATTATTGTCTGCGCACTGTGCTAGTCTAACAAATTAATTATGAATTAAATTTATTTTTTTTTTTTAATAAAAACTAAACTATTTAATTTATTTTTTATCTCATTGTTACGTTATTTCTGTGGGGTGGCGGGGGGTGCACATTTTTTATGATGTGTTACTAGGGGGAGGGGGGGGGTCAAAAATCGGGAAAAACAGTGTTACGTAATATATTGACAGCCCCTTACAACTTTTTTTTAAGAACATTGAGAATCGTATGAGGCTCCTCAACGTTAATCTTATATGAGCCAATAGGAGAGTTGTAAAATAATCATTTTATCACGATTTGTGAAATAGTAAAAACTCAGCCGACTTTTTATTTTGTGAGTTAAATATAAAAAAGACAAATTAAATGTTTTTAGTACTTATTAATAAAACTTTACATGGAAAATTTATGATTACTACGTATATCGCTCCTATATTTGGCGTGCACAAAATGGTGTTGCAAGAATTTTGAATGACACAGATCTATGAAAAATTTAATTATTTAAAAGAATTGGATTATGTTAAAAGCTGTTTACATACCTCCAATAGTTTAATAAATATTTGATGTCAAATACCAAACACATTAAATTTACACTTCCTTTTAATAAATCTTTAATTCTTATAAAAAAAAACACTTGGAACAACCGGCCAGATTATTATTGAAAACTTAAGTGCCCAGGAGACGTACAAAAAAAAGCCATCAATCGGTAAGAATGTGTTGGTGTCGTTTAATTGATGATTTTTTGGAGACGTACAAATAAAATCGTCAATCAGCGTTTTAATTTTGTGTTCGTTGTGTGCGATGGCATATATGTCTTTTCCTCTTATATGAGTAATGAAAAATCGGTCCAGAATATACACAAATCCTGGACTAATATATACCAGATCGTTTAAAAGAAGTCACACGTTGCCAAGGAAAAGCAATTTGCTTCCAAAACAAGTGTACATAGTTTGTATTATAAGAATATTACCAATGTCGAATACTTTTTTGTTTCAGATTCTTAACTTATTTTTTATTTCATGAAATTTTTATATTAGTTGCTTAAATAATCTGAAATTTATTTGCTAGTGGTTCAGCGTTGTCTATATATTTCATTGTTGCTGTAACAAATCATCAGTAGACTTCAACCTTACATTTTGAATAGTCACAAACCTCTTATCTTATCCCCCGTCTAGACTGGCAATAAAATTATTAACATATATTGCAGCAAATGTCAAATTATTGATATTGCCAATGGAGACAGTTCATTGCCAGTACTTGCAATAGTTGTGGCAATAATTGTCAACAGTTTTTCGTTGACAATTATTGCGAACGTGAAACGTCTAACTCGGTGTTAATTTATGTTCGACTTTTCTGTATTGCCTTTGGCATTTCGATAATATTATTGAAATTTATAAAATATACATATGTATGTATATTAAAAAAGGAAAATAGTCTCTTAAAAACGTGTTTAGTGAATTAATTTGTATTATTATAAGTTTTTAAATATAAAAATTTTTTCGATTAAGCAGATATTTACAAGTGAATTATATTTTTATTCTGCACCTTCCCTGTTAACTTTTTCCATATTGTGGCTACGATTTCCCATAGCCTTAACATAAGTAAAGCAATAAGCAAAATTGTTCCGCTATTCTGCCGGCGTTATTGCTATATTGCCAACATATTTATTGCCAGTCTAGACGGAGGGTTATGCACAGACTTTCAAGAACTATTTTTGAAAATCACAAGAAAAATAAGCGCAGTAGGTTTAGAAACTAATACAAAAACCAGGGTTTGAATTTGCTTAGCTATTTTCAAGCAATTAGTTTTTGCTGAACTAAAACTAACGCAAATGAGTCAGCAGCAGCAATCAGCATCAGCACTCAATGTAAAAAAAAAACTATTTGCTAAATGCTGTGCTGTGAAATGTTTGAAGCACAAGCAATCAGCAAAATGAAATTACTGAAAGAAATTGCTGATGCTTACAGAAGCAAGAGTATTTTTTTGAAAAAGTGCTGATGCTGACCATCAGCAAATTTGTTTTTTCGTTTTTTTTCGCTGATGCTTCGGTGCTTTGCTGTGAAGGTTTGTCAGCATCAGTAACAGCAAATTTTAAAAACTACTTTTTTTGCTGACTTCAGCATTGCTTCAAGATGCTTAAGCATTACTAAAAAATTTATATTGTGTACAATATTCAAAAGGAGAGGAAGTGAATATGTATGGGTGGGAACATACACATACTACTTACATACATACATGTATGTATGTATGCTTATATTTTTGTTTGTTTGAAAATTAATTTTTTATGAAATGAAAATGGTACAAATCAAATTGTTTTTTATGAGGTGATGTGTACCTGTGTATACATAGATGTATATGTATGTATGCGCTAAATACATACATATGTACATACATATTTATGTACATATGTAGAAATGAATGCATTGCATAGTAGAAATGAATGTATTTTGGTTGAAAAGTAATATGTTTTTGTTTTGTATTTTATTATTGTAGAAATAGATATCAACGTAAACACGCATATATACATACATAAATACATACGTATGTAGGGACGCATGATGACTTTATTAATGACTTAGACCACTTGCATAATTAAAGTTATACTGCCTTATTCATAAAAAATATTTCAGGTTTATTAACATATATTGACATATCTCTATAGGAAATTTGTCAAATAAACCTGTGGGAAAGTTCATTGTGTGCGAAAATGTCAAATTCATTCTGTTTTCCTTACACAAGTGCGCATTTTTTACATAATTTTGCTTTATGGAATGTAATTATTCCAATTTTTTTACCAAAGCATTTCATTGCAGGTATATATGCATGTATGTATGTGTGTATGTATTTAAGGGGTGGTTTTATTACACACAATGTGTGCATATTTTACAACACAAACAAACTGCTGAAAAGGATAATTTGAATTCTATGAAATCGTTAAATTTTTTCTTTGATTTTTGGTTTTACCTGCTTTTATTGAAATCAAGTCATTTGGAAGTTTTCCTGAATCACAAATAAATAACACAAGAATGCCGTATGTTAATTGTTGATTTCATATTTAGCAATATATGCATATCATTTTTTTTTTTTTTTTTTGATTTTTGGTTTTAAGTCTTCTTTGAATCAAGTCCTTTGGAATTTTTGTTGATTAATTAAAAATATTTGAAAGGCTAAATTTCATTCTTGCATCCATTTTAGAAGAAGAAAAAGTTCAAAACATACATAACTAGTTTTTTGTATTTATGTATGTCCATGCATATGTATGATTTTAATATTATTGTTCTTAGCAATTCGTCGTTTTCCCGAGATTTTTATTTGTTGGGAAGTTTTTTTGAAAACGAAATTTTGGTTTTATAATTTTAAATTGTGAAATACCTAAATAACAAAAAAATTTAGCGTTCGCTAGATGAAAAACAGCAAAATGTTAAACTTAAAAAATGTATATGTAATAATTATAAAAAATAAATATACATACATATATGTATACACAGGTACACATCGCCTCATAAAAAACCATATGATTTGTACCGCTATTAACTCTTCGTTTCATAAAAAATAAATTTTCAACCAAACCACAAAAATATAAGTATACAAACATACATGTAGTATGCGTATATTCCCACCCATACATATTCACTTTCTTTCCTTTTTAATATTGTACACAATATACATTTTTTAGTAATGCCTAAGCATCTTGAAGCAATGTTGAAGTCAGCAAAAACAGTAGTTTTTAAAATTTACTATTACTGATGCTGACAAACCTTCACAGCAAAGCACCGAAGCATCAGCAAAAAACCGAAAAAACAAAATTGCTGATGGTCAGCATCAGCACTTTTTCAAAAAAAAAAAATACTATTGCTTCTGTAAGCATCAGCAATTTCTTTCAGTAATTTCATTTTGCTGATTGCTTGTGCTTCAAACATTTCACAGCACAGCATTTAGCAAATAGTGTTTTTTACATTGAGTGCTGATGCTGATTGCTGCTGCTTATACAATGTGATTAGCAGAAGCCGAAGCATAGCAAAATTTGTGTGCTGATGCTATTTTGAAGTCAGCAATTCAAACCCTGACAAAAACCCAGCAAATAATTTATATTCGATATGAATCTATTTTATTTTTCTACACCTTTATAAAATTAGAAATCCATCGGGTAACAATAAAAGTAATTATAAGGCAAAATGAAAAATAAAATCTAAATTTAACATTTAAGAAATTTATTATTCGACATATTGTAAGAAGTTTATTTTAATTTGAAATTTATTTGCTAGTGGTTCAGCGTTGTCTATATATTTCATTGTTGCTGTAACAAATCATCAGTAGACTTCAAGCAGACATAGTGTTTCTCAATTGATACTTCCCACAGGGTATCTAAGAAACATACATACATACTTATAAAGGTGTATGTGTACAAAACAAAATGCTCCGAATTCATAAGAATTTGTAACGATTGGTCGACAAAATCTTCCGATTTCGGCACCGAAATATTACCGAAATCGTAACAATTTTTGTATGAAATGGTTGACACGACTTCGTAACGATATGTCGGTACGAATTCGTTACGATAAGTCGGTACGAATTCCTAACGACATGTAGGTACGATTTCTTTTTGCTTTTATAGCAGAGTACCGCTTCACCGTTATGTTGCTGCTATTGTCGAAATAATTTGCACATACTCACGTTTTTTAATATTTGTTACAATCCTTTTTTTAATCAATATATACATATTTATTTAAAAAAAAATGTTCACAGACTTTTACTTATGTACTCAAAAATCAAAGTTTTAATGTTCAGAGAAACTACCGAAATGTCTTAACGAATTCGGTACGACAAGTCTGACTTCAGAAAAAGTCGAAACATTTCGTTTGGGGGTATTCATTATGTTTATAAGCTCATACTACCATACATATTACTATACATACATACATACATATGCATATGCATTTATTATTATAAAATAATTTATTTCAAATGATTGAATACAGTTACATATGTACCTATGCAGAAATGTTATCTCGTGAGAGCGTGAAAATTCGTGCGTGATTATTAAAAAAAGCTCACGCACGATTACGCACGATTAAATTTTTTTCAGTCACGCTCACGCACTCACGCGTGATTAGTTATAATATTTGATCACGAATCACGCGTGACTCACGCGTGACACGATAAAATCACGACATTTGCACGTCTAGTTTTTAGTATAGTAGATGGTGTAGGCATAGTTAATTAAATTTTTTTTTTTTTTTAATGCATGTATTTTATTTATTGTATCTTCAAATATGAACTAACAATAAGTATTCAAATCTTAAATCTAAAGTATAATTATTAGGCCCAACCAATGTTGGACATAAGCTTAGTGATAGTTATTAATAATACATAAGTAGTGATAAGCAACAAAAAGAAAAAAAGTGTTTTCAAGCAGCTTCATCATCTGGAGTGTAGAATATTAGAGCCCGTTTTTTTTAATGCATGTATTTATTTATTGTATCTTCATATATGAACTAACAATAAGTATTCAAATCTTAAATCTATAAAAAAAAATTTTATTAGGCCCGACCAGTGTTGGAAATAAACTTAGTGATAGTTATAAATAATACATTAGTAGTGATAATCAAAAAAGGGGAAAAAAGTATTTTCAAGTAGTCCCATCTGGAGTGTTAGGTATTAGAGCCCGTGTATCTCTCTTTTTTAAGCGGATGTGTCCAGTAAAATTCAAAATATTACGAGTAAGCGGATTAGAATGTGACTCGAGTTTTGTTAGATATTTGCCTGCGTATTTTGCAATTTCTTCAGTCACTAATGGCATATTCAAATCACGATCTATATTTGAATTTTTGATGTACCATGGAGCCGATGTTATACGTAAAATTTTATTTTGCCTTCGTTGAATTTTCTCTACATTTGAAGCTGAAGCAGTGCCCCATAGTTGAATTCCGTAGCACCATATTGGCTTTAAAAGCCATATATATTAAAAGTTTACAGTTTAGGCTAAGCGTTGAATTTCTACCAATCAGCCAATGTACCTGAGTTAATTTAAGTTTCATTTGTGATAGCTTAGAATCAATGTGGTGTTTCCATGTAAGTCGTCGATCAAGGTGTATACCAAGATATTTCACATGTAAATGTTGAGAAAAAACTTGATTGTTAATCCGAATGGTGGAACAAGTATCTCTTCGTAAGGTAAATGTTACTTGAACACACTTTTGTTCATTTACCTTAATTCTCCATAAGTTTAACCAAAGCTCCATCTGGCTAATGGGTTCCTGGAGTTTGCGGGATGCCTCATCAGGATTTTCGTGCATACTAAGGCAGGCTGTATCGTCGGCAAATGAGGAAGTATGGATACTACTGCTCACAGGCATATCACAAGTATAAATCGAATATAAAACTGGTCCCAGTATACTCCCCTGTGCCACACCGGATGAACTAGCTTCAGGCCTACTCGTAAAGTCTCCTTCCACAACTTACGGGAAATAATGTAACTTTCCAAAATATTTAAAATGTTTATTGGTAAGTAAGTCTTCAATTTTAAAATTAGGCCTTCATGCCACACTTTATCAAATGCCTGGGAAATGTCAATAAACAGCGCAGAACAATACTTTTTTTCTTCAAAAGTTCTTCTTATAAATTGAACCAATCTGAGAGTTTGTTCAATGGTGCTATGCTGACTTCTAAAACCAAATTGATGGTCTGGTATGCACCCACTACTAATTAGAATTGGGGACAATTTTGTTTTGAGCAGTTTTTCGAAAAGCTTTGACATATTTGATAGTATACTTATTGGCCTATATGACTCAGCCTTGGTTAGATCTTTGCCCGGCTTTGGAATCATTTTAACCTTGGCAGCTTCCACCTGTGTGCCAGTCGTAAAATGGCATTAAAAATGAAGGACAGGATTCTCATTGCAATACGAGGCAAGTTCATCAGCATCTGGTTACTAATTCCATCAATACCCGGAGCTTGCTTCGGGTTGAGTTCGGCAATTAATTTTTGTAAATCACGCTTCTTAAACTTTATGTGTTGAGGGGGTAGAGCGACTACACTCGGCAAATCAGCAACACCAGTACATATGTTTGGCGTAAAAACGGATTTAAATGCTTAGCAAATATTTTACCTTTTTCAGTATCGCTTCAACGGGTGTTTTAAGCTTTCTAGCAGCGCGCCACAAGGAGTAATTAGATGCGTGCGTGACATCAAGACCTTCCAGATAATTTTCAAGAGATGCAGTTTTTTCAGATGCAAGCAACTCTTGGAGTCGTTTAGTGCACTCTTTAAATCTGATTTTATTTTGTGGTGATCTGTGCTGTTGCCATTCCCTTCTAGCTCTTCTTTTTTCACGTATGAGACGTTGAATGTCTGTAGAATAAATTTTATTAAACCCAGTCTGCGGATGGGCATGTGGCATGTTCAGCAGCCTGTTTAATATTCTCGCTGAGTTTGGCGTTATGTTTTCCGTACAATGACTACTGAGATATTTTTTGAACCCCAGCCAATTAACACGATTGATCATCTTCACATATGGGTCAGATAAGTTACTTCTTAATGGGCTACAAATTGTAATGATTGTCGGAGAGTGATCGGGCGAGAGATCAAGAGAAGCTTGAACTTGAATTAAATGTCTAGAGATATTTTTTATGACGCCGAAATCTATAACATCCGGAATTTTTTGTAAGTCAGTAGGCCAATAAGTGGGCTCCCCACTCGAAATGACATCCAAGCCCATTTTTGAAATAGTGTTGAACAATGCTCGACCTCTGGGTGTAATAAGACGCGAACCCCAGAACGTATGTTTTGCATTGTAGTCGCCAGCTGCTACAAAACAAGGTCCAATGGATTTGTAGAAATCTTCATATTGATTCTCAGTGTTTGAAAATCTGGGAGGGGAGTAAATTGATGATATAACAAAATTTGTACAAAAACTTTCAATGCCAATATTTGTTGCTTGTAGGTGTTCTTCACAAATGTTATCAAGAACATAGTGCTTGCGTCTTGACTTTATTAGAATTGCTGATCCACCGCAAGCCCTTCCTCTAGGGTCCTTTGTATCATATATAGTGTAGCCATAAATTTTAAAAAGACTTCTCGAAGTCAAATGAGTCTCAGATACTAACATTATATCAATATCTTTTTCCGTGAGGAAGTGCTCATGTTCATTTTTATGAAGGCGAATGCCGTTTGCGTTCCAGAAACATATTGTTAACGTGTTCATGGCTTATAAATTAATGCTTGAAGCAGAGTATTCTGCATTCGCAGCATTTCTTGCATTGTGCTAGTCATATTTTTTGTAAAATTGTTTATAGTTTGCACCAGATTATCAATAGTAGCTTCAAGGCGATTAAAATTAAAGCTTGCGTCAGTATTTTTTGAATTATTTGGCGGGGAAACATTTTGTGTGGGAATTGAATTTGTCTTAGCAGCATCTGCATACGATACACGGGAAGTAACTGGTTGGCTCATTTGCGCAAAAGTGGCAGAGTAAGCGTTTGCTGATTGAGCTGGAGCTAATTTAGGTTTTTGCACCATAGTCTTCTTTACGAAAGAGTACACAGTACAACCTCTGTAGTTAGCGTTGTGATTACCTCCACAATTACTGCATTTTTTATCACTTTGATCTTTTGGCTTATTGCAACTAGCAGTGCCGTGTAATTCGCCGCACACAACACAAGCAGTAGGTAAATTGCAGTAAGTTTTCGCATGGCCATATTCTTGACAATTATGGCACTGTACGGGCCCAGAACGCTTGTGTGGTTCTTCAACTGTTATTTTTCGGTATAACAGGTATTTTAAGTTATAAATTGGGTGCGTCTCATTTTTTTTAAATTTTATATCATTAATGATTAAACAGAATACCGGCTTCAACACATTTTCCATACAAATTGACACAAAGAAAACAGCCGCAGAAACCGGTCGTGAGATAGAATCTATTTTATTTTGAGAGCGTTTTTTCTTATACTCTCACATATCAATGTTCATTCTCACAAAAATGTTATCATACTTTCAATAAATTTCATACATTTTGTAAACAAAACTACAAAGAAAAATAAGCACAAAAGAACATAAAACAAAAATTAGAGAGCATTTGAAGTTACTGCCGTCGATGTTATTATGGGCTTGGTTAATTTGTCAGCGATTTTCCTGAAATTGCAGACTTTATTCTGTTTCTACATTTAGGCTCAAGTTCAACACGAAATAGGGGTTGGGGAATCTTCTCCCTATTTATTATATTGGACACATTTTTTACCTTAAACCCCTGGAGGACGAGTGCATTTTTTATTTCTTCGGGAACAACATAAGAATCTATGCCCTTCAATACGATCTGCATGCCTTTAGCGCTCTTAAGCTGGTATGTGTAGAAGCTTGTTTTATTTTTTTCAAATTCAGCAACCATTTTGCGGAAATCTTTTTCGTCATAAATTTGGACTTTAGTTTCGATGTTGCCACGTTTTATTGGAACAATGTGAAATTTATTCTCACCAATGACCGAAATTAATTTTTTAATAAGGGCATTTGAATTTTTTTCTCTCAAATATATTGGTGGAGGCTTGGATGTTTTATTCGAGGTTAGTCGTTGTCATCTTGCAAAATTTTAAAGCGGTTTTGGCGATTAGTTGATGCTGCGCTGTTACCCCTAGACATTTTTGGAGCAGATGAAATTTTTGAAGAATTCGGACTTCGCCCACGCTTTACTACGGTTATATATCTGTCCATTCCGACTTGTACCTTGAGTTTCGAGCCGCTGTTATCTGTAGTGATAACTTTGTTAAATGATGAAGACGAGCCTGAAGGGGATGATATTACTGGCTTATACAAAGAAGTACTAGGCAACTTTAATGTTAATGAAATGTACGCATTTTGTTGTTGCCGTGTTTTAAATTTACCACGATTTATAAAAACTACAATAGCCAACCGTGAATACCGCCAATGTTTTCTCCAATATTTAGTTTTATTAGTGCACATATTTTCTCTGCAATTTTCCAATTTTTGTTATTAACTCAACAATTTAATCTTTGTATGTAAAATTATAGTATCAGTGTGAATATGAAAAATACCTGCAACAGACTTTTGTTTTCCTTTTTTAAGATGGAGAGAATTTCATAATATTTTGATTCTACAAAGTCGTAATACTTCGTATTACCATGTGAAGACATCTTAAAAGGAGAATAAAAAGCGTATTGATTATTGAGTTCTTGTTTCAACTTTTTTACATGTTGGACCCCTCATTTGTTTAAATGAAAGTTTAACATAATAACTCTAGTTGTTCTAAGGAAATTTTTGGGTAAAGGTTCCCTAATGATCTGCATTAGCAACAGTGAAATGTGCATAGGATCCAGCTAAACCCCTCAATAATCAATTTCAATGTATTTTTTTTTTATAAAAAAATAAGTAAAATATTAATTTGGGATTATTAGTGCGCAAACTAGTTTTTTTGAGTTGTGACACTATTGAAGCAAATGAGCGATATGTACATACATAGAGTTGCGAACGTTGAAATAGCAGTACCACCACATTTTCCAAAAAATTTTCTGAGGGCAAAATTTCTATTTCTAATTTATGTTGCAATATAAAATATATGTTACAATAGAAAATAAAATGTATGAAGTTCAATTCTGGTTGGTACAAATTAAATTTAAGCGTAAAAAATGGTATTTATACTTTACATTAAATAGCAGTGGCTACAGGTATGTTATGTTCTTTCTACATTTTTTCTTTTCTTCAACTTTTTTAGTTCCTGGGAAATCAGGATTGGTTTTTAAATTTCCCATGACCCCGGGAATTCCCGTTTGAAGCAAATATATACATAATTAGAATTTGTTTTTTAATTTAAAACTTACATTTATTTGAAATTCACTTTAACGCGATCGAACTTACAAAGCTAAAAAGTCAACAAATTATTAACAAAAACGAATAAAAAGTAAATAAAATATAAAAAGCTACATTCATTTACGTACTATTGTCAAACGAAAGAATTAAGAGATTTCAGTTTGATTATTACTTGACAGTCATGTATGTGAATTCGAATGTTAAAGTTGAAATTTAGAAAATACAAATTAATAGTATGTGTTCTAGCATCAGAATTTAGAAGAAAACAATTTGGAAATGGACGATTTCAAGTTTTTGGTTTTCTTGTTTGGTTTTGTGAAAACGAAAAAATCTAAAGTTTTAAATCGTCCATTTCCAAATTATTTTCTTCTAAATTCGTATGCTAGAACACATACTATTAATTTGTATTTTCTAAATTTCAACTTCAGCAGGTGTATCATGTGTTTTAACATCCGAACTCACAAGAAAACGATGTGGAAGCCAGAACATATACGAGTGTTATTATAGTCTCAGCAAAAATTTTTGATTGCTGGAAGCATTTTTGTAAGGGAGACCATGAAACGGAAGCAATAGCAATAAATCATCCACCAAACGTATGCCTGTACTATACGCATACATATATAATTGTGTACTGTTCGTGTACGATCGTAGAACATATTCTAGTGGTCTCGCTTACGTTAGTGCTTCTAGAGATGCATCATATTGCTTCTAACAGTGCTTCTAAGTGGCGATAATTTTTTGCTGGGAGTAGTTTTTAAATACCACATTGCATTAATTGATGCATCAGTCATACTTCGATCATCAGTGGACTTTTCCATGCATGCAAATATTTAAGTATCTCTTATTTTTAATGCTAGTCCATAATTAGTGAAAATCTGCAATTGTTTTTTAACTGCGACTCGATATTTTTTTTTTATTTCATTTTTGACATAAAAATTGTCTAAAATAAGTTTTTGAACATCGTGCTCAGTTTTGGCTAGATGAAAATCTTTGAGAAAAAGTGATTCTCTTATAAATAAACTTTTCGTTACAGATGTGATGGAAAAGACTGTAGTGTGTTTGGTTGTCATGCCTTTTGTATGCATATATTAATATATTAATTAATAATATATTTGTCCACATAGTTGTGTGTTTGACTGTGCAACTGTAATCTATATAATTAATAGGCGAACATGTTTTTTGTAATCCCTTTTACACTGGTACCACTGCACCGATTTTAAAAAGATTTATATGGTTTTAAAGAATTTTCCGTACAGATGTGCAGAATCTATATTTTATTGAAATCGGTTTAGTATTTTGGGAGCCATAAGCGTTTAAAGTTGCTACTACTACATGCACACATATTACACACGCATTTATTAGCTTACAAGTAAAAAAGAAACAAAAATTCAGTAAAGTGCGACTATGACTCGCGCACATAGGGTTCCCTACGAACACTAGATATGTAATTTAATACAAACTTCATCCTATATAATATATAGTTTTGGCATTTTTTTAGTTTTTGGGGTCTTTTCGGTTTTTTTGTTTTGTCGTTTTTTGCGTTTTTTTTTCGGTTTTGGCGATTTTTTTAAGTTTTGGCTCTTTTTTAGTTTAGACACTTTATTTTCTTGTTTTGTCGATTTTTTCGGTTTTTTGGCGTTTTTTCATTTTGGCGTTTTTTTTTATTTTTGGCGATTTTTTTAATTTTTGCGATTTTTCGTTTATTTAAATTTTTTTTTAGTTTTGGCGACATTTTCGCGTTTTGGCGATTTTTTTCAATTTTTTGCGTTTTTTTTTCATTTTGGCGTTTTTTTTTCATTTTGGCGATTTTTTCGAATATGGCGATTTATTTTAGTGTTAGATTTTTTTTAATTTTGGCGATTTTTTTCGTTTTGGCGATTTTTTTTAATTTTTGGTGATTTTTTTTTGGTTTGGCGATTTTATAATTTTTGGTTTTTTTAGTTTTACCGTTTTTGAAAATTTCAAGTGTTTGCATCTTACGGTTTCCAAGATATAGCAAATTGTCAAAATTTCATAGTCAAAATTGCATTAAATTTTAGGTTAATTGTTGTAGTCTGTATAAAAATACACTAATTTTACAAATTTCAAGTTTCAATATACATATGTTCATACAATTGTATGTATATTACATGGGATTTTAACATATTTCATTGCTCGTTTTGGAACACCCTTTAATTTTTAATTCTCATATATTTTTTGTTGTAGCGGCCAAGGTTCTACATACTGTGTCCAAATTTCAGGTCCGTAGCTCTTACGGTTCCTGAGAAAATACCGTGTGACGGACAGACGGACAGCGTAGCGAAAACAATAGGGTTTTTTCACCTTTGGTGTACGGAACCCTAAAAAATGAGTGTGTGTGTGTGTGTTTGTAGTATTTCTCTTGACCTGAGATTTTTTTTCTCTTATTTGTTGTATGAAACCCGTAACACCTAAAGGAAGAGACTTGAATAAATTGAATTAGCTTGGTTGAAGGGATTTTGTTTATGTTTTTTTAATTTCATGTGGCTGTGTTTTAATAAATTTTTTATGACGTTTAGATAAATTTTCTTTGAATCTTAATAAAATTATTTACATTTTGATTCTAGAATACGGGCGATTGTGTCGTCCGTTTGGTATATCTAGTTAATAATATATTTGTCCACTATCATTGTCCATTCTGTATTCCACGTGAATTTAAATCGTTCGGAATTGCCATAGCATTGTTGTTATAAATACATATTTCCAACAACAATTCTACAGCAATTTCACACGTATTACATTCACGTGGAATGCAGAACATACCCCATAGTTATGGGTTTGACTGTGTTACGTCGACAGCGCGTCACTTGATACTTTTGTTATGCTGTCGAATAGCCCATACATACAATGCAGTTGGTCGTCATGTATTTATGTATGCCGACCACGCATTTCCTTACGATAGACTTAAGTTATTTTCTCACGATAGACTTAAGTTAGTTTTAAACTTTACATTTAAGTACAGTTGATAAAAGTTAGTAAAACCGTTCAGTTCAGTAAATAAAAGTCAATATAACCATAGACTCGGTGTTTAACTTGTGTTTATGGCAATCCTGCCATTTAATTAAAAAAAAATACCTCAGAGCTGAGGAAAATTCAGTGGGCTGCAAAGAATAAAAAACCATTTTTGATAAAACTATATGAATTTCTCAAAACTTAAATTGCAAAACAAAATACAAAAAGTGCAAAAACTAAATTCTAAAAAAAAAAAAATTATTTGACTGCAGATTATGTTAACTTCTAAATTCTCATTCAAAAGAGTAAAATATGCGCATTAGAATAAGGAAAAACAATAAAATTATGACAATAATAATAATGAGAAGAAAAAATCAATCTGGTTGACTAAAAATGAATCTCCATTAACATAACATTTAAAAAGTGTATCTAAACAACATAACAAAGTGCAAATGGAAACAAATACGTCACCACAACGAGAAGTTAAAAATAAGAAAAATTGATTAAAGAAACAAGTGCGCAATAAAGATGCAAACCAAAATAAATGAAACCTTTTGAACTACGAAAAACTATTCCAAATTTTTTATAAACGTGACTTATTCCATATAAAACCAACGAGTGATTGCGCCCGACCCCTTCTGAATCTAACCAAACTCGATATGGTAGCTAAGTTTTGTAGAACTAACATTTCACCAAAAAATTTAATAATATTGCCAGTGGTTCCCAAATTATGATGCATACAATGTACGAAAAAATACAAAATTTTCTTAAAACTGCCTTCATATAAATTGTTATAACTTTTTTAATTACTAGGCTAGCCGAATGATTTATGCCTTGTTTCAAAGATATTATACTAGTGCTTCAACGACCATAAAAATAAAAAAGGTTATCACAATTATAGATGTTGTTTTTTTTGCAATCCACGATTCATGATGCTGTAACTAAAAAAATGGTACTTTTAAAATCTTTCAAAAATATATATTCCGCCTTATTGTGAATGGCGTCGTCGACGTCACATTAAGACGACACTAAAAATTGTCACTTGTCTACTCTGTCGTCAAAAATTTACTACTATTAACATGCTCCATTAATTTACAAAGCCATAGAGATTAGTAAGAGATTGTCAATAAGATCCAATTTTTGTCGGTAAAGAATATAAAAGTGACAAAATTTGCTGTCGTTTTGATGTGACGTCGACGACGCCATTCACAATAAGGGGGATTATTGTTTACCCCCTTCACTATGTCATCACCAAATCTCTATACGCTACTCCGGCAGGTTTCTGAGATATAAATAAAACTTTCAGCAAAGAAAGAAAAATAAATAAATTTTGTATATATTGAAAAAAAAATAAATATTTTAAAAACCGAAATCTGTTTACACTAATAAAGCCAAATGAATTACAAGATTAATCTGCTAAATCAGTTTTGTTTAATAAAAATATATTTTCAATATACACAAAATTTATTTATTTTTCTTTCTTTGCTGAAAGTTTTATTTATATCTCAGAAACCTGCAAGAGTACCATATAGGGATTTGGTGATGACATAGTGAAGGGTGTAAACAATAATATATATTTTTTTTAAATTTTAAAAGTACCATTTTTTTTAGCGGTACCATAGCTTTAGCTAGTTACAGCATCATGAATCGTGGATTGCAAAAAAACCACATCTATAATTGTGATAACCTTTTTTATTTTTATGGTCGTTAAAGCACTAGTATAATTAATACCTTTGAAACAAGGCATAAATCATTCGGCTAGCCTAGCAATTAAAAAAGTTATAACAATTTATATGATGCAGTTTTAAGAAAATTTTGTATTTTTTCGTACATTGTATGCATCATAATTAGGGAACCACTGGCAATATTATTAAAATTTTTTTGGTGAAATGTTAGTTGTACAAAACTTAACTACCATATCGAGTTTGGTTCGATTTGGAGCGGGTCGGTCCCAAAATCTAGATTTTTTGGTTGGTTTTATATGGAATAAGTCACGTGTAGATTGGCCACCTGCATCTAAGGAAAGAATTGTACGTGAATTTACACCACAACCTCATACTCAGTATCAACCAGCACCAGATTATAATCAGCAATATCAACCAACTGCTGCTGAAAACTCAATTACAGTACCTTATCATCAGGGCCAACAATCACAAAACTGATCAATGCCGCAGCAACACCAACAACATGAGCAACAACTTTAGAAGCAATCCTTGGTTAGTCATCAGAATATTAATCAGCAACAGCAACACCAATACCATTCAATAACAAACCCAAGGAAATTTGTTAAGTATCTTTGTCCAATACATTAAATTTATCATTTTTACTTAAATACAAAAGCATACAATATTTCTTTTAATTTAAATATTATTGCTTGAAACAAAATAAAAATTATTACGTTTAGTTTTGTTTTCAGTTTAAAGATCTTCGTTTGTTTTGGTGAAATAGTAAAATCATTAATTTCTACTTTATAAAAAAAAAACTTACTACTTCTAAAATTTTGCAGTTTATGTTTCTTCATACATATACATTTTATACATATTTCTGTTTACATCAGAAAACAATGAAATTAAATTAATAAATTTCAATTAAAGTGTTATATTAGTTAACTAAATTCATAAACACAAATTGCAATGTGTCAGTCAAAAACAAATTTACATAAGCCAACAGCCAATGTCATAAATGAAGTCGAATTACTTCAAGATAAAATAAATTTAAATAAAATTTAAATTTGTCTTATAATAATAACAATAATAATAGGATTGAATTTTTTGTGGCGCGTATATTCAATGCATAGTAGAAAAATAAAGAAAAGATAACTGAGCAAGGCCATCAATCTAAACGAAATTTAATCTCCAGTCCTAGATGGAATGGGAGAATATAGTCTACAAAGCACGACTAATAAAATAATCCTTCCTTAGATCCTATAAATGTGTAAACACCGATAGAGAAATAAAGAAGGAGACTATTAACAAACATGTAAACACGCTTGTAGAACATTTAGAAAAACTAAGAGTTCTGTTTAATGTCAACTACTATCGATTGACACAGGCTCACAAAACATTTGTAGATTCCTTTTTCTACGATATACGGGAAAAATTATTAACCGTATTATCACGAAAAGGGATAAAAATAGAAATACCTCAGTATCCATGAACCAATTGCCTTCACTCCTTTGGAAGAAAGTTTCGATACAATGTCTACACCAATAATTAAAAACATGCCACAAACAGTCGTAGAATTTCTTAACACAGCCTCGAGGCTTCTACCAGATTTTGATGGAAAGCCAGAAAATCTTCAGTTTCCTAGATGCACTCACATTAGTTGAGTCCATAAAGGATACTCATGAGGCAGTAGCAATAAATATAATTAAAACAAAACTAAAAGGTAGCACAAGAAATATAATAACCAATGAAACTACTATTGATCAAATTATTTTAAAACAAAAATCCACCATTAAAGGTGAGTCTGTCGATGTAATCACCGCTAAGCTGATGAACATCAGACAGTCTGGCAAGAATACAAACTCCTATGTAGGTGAAATAGATGAACTTGCCAAGAAACTAGAAACGGCTTATATATCAGGGTTGCCAAACGAAACGGCAACCAAATATGAAACACGTTCAGCAGTTTCGGCCATTGTCAAAAACGCGTCCAATGAGAGAGTTAAACTGATAATGGAATCAATAAACTTCTTAAATATGACCGACGTTAAAACAAAATTTATTAGCAGTTGTACTAATGCATACGGACAACCTAATGCTATCCTAACTCTTTATAATAATAACAATACTAATAATTTTTCCAATAGTGGACAACGCTACGAATTCTAATTCTTTTAATCAAAATAATAGGAAATCAAATAATAGTAACCACCAAGTTCCTAGAAATTTCAATAACTACCATCGTGGTAGACATCGGTTTAATAATATTTAGTAATAAAAACCGCAACAATAGTAACAACCATAACCGTTACAATAACAACAACAACCTCGTTGCATGAATGAACAAAGTTCGTAAAACGAACTGGCCCCCTAAATACTCAATAGATAACAAAATCCACAACATAACTACAAATTTATACAGCTATCTAGTCTCCAGTAGAGCTGCAAAACTATCGATAGTACTATCGATAGTATCGATAGTTTTGTTGTAAATGAAATATCGATAGTTTTTTCCACTATCGATACTATTGGCAAAACAAAAACAAGTAATTAAAAGAGTAAAAATAATCGAAGTCAGTAAACAGTAGCCGGCAGCTTTGAAGCGAATTATCCGTAGTTGATTTAAGCTTTTTTACAGCGATGGAAAAGTTGTAACAATTGTATAATTTTAGCGCTATTTGAATGCCAAAAGTACCGTAGCACCGCAATGACCCATTTAGCACTACTGGAATCTCTATATTATATTACATGCCAAAATTGCATTAAAATATATTAACACCCTTATGCAAAAAATAATGCGTGCTTGAAGTATACATTAAAAAAAATTTCCATAGAAAAACCGGTTTTAACGTTCACTTATTTTTTTGCACAAGGTGGTTAATCTTTAGCTCGAAGGTATTAGAAAATTTAGTAAATCAAACGATGTTTTCCGGTACTTCAAGAATTGCTTGAGGAAATGGTATTTATTCCAAATTCATCTGCAAATGTGGAAATTTTATTTTCGTACCAAGGAGAGAAGCCGACTATTTGCATCGACTGTGAACAATCGAATAAAAAAAGGTTATAAACGTAGTATATCGTAAATGTTACTTTTATTTATATTCAGATCCCAGCAACTAATATTCTTTGTGCACCTTCTGGCGTTTTGTTAATTGATTTTTAGTTAATTAAAAAGTACAAGTATTAAAAAAATATAAATAAAGAATTAAATACAATCGTACTGAAAAAAATAAATTTTTTTTTTGAAAGTTAGTACAATTTGTAAATATGACATCGCATCCCTGCTTCTGTATACACAAGTACTTAAATACATATGTATGTATATGAATTTATATATAAATCCAAGTGTTATTCGACAAATAGTAGTCACAAGTATCTTAATAAATTTAACATCTTCGACACAGAGATAAATTTTGGTGGTACTGATATCGCGACGGCCGCCAATCGTCTCTTACGATAAAACTTTACAGTTAGTGTCTTAAAAGTTATCAACAATTTTCGCATTTTGATAATTCTAAACCATGGGTAGGCCCATAAAATTTTAAGTTCAATAAAAAAGTATATTTTCGATAATATGCCCCGATTACGATAAAATCGAAAAAAAAGGCTTGATATATTTTTATATACTAATGAAAATGTTGAGGACTCTGGATTTTTTTCGAGTCAAATGTAGTTTATGTGGCAACTTTTATAAAACTATTCGATACTATCGATAGTATCGATAGTTTTACATAAAACTATCGAAACTATCGAGTGAAGCGACTATCGATAGTCTTGCAGCTCTAGTCTCCAGAACCATTTTAAATGACAATAAGTCCACATTTTTAGTAGATACAGGTGCAGACATATCAGTCGTAAAACAACACCAGGTTCTATATGAACCCATAGATCTTACTAAACAAACATGTATAAATGGTATAGGACAAGGTACAATACAATGACTTAAAACAATAAGACCTTATAGCACACGATTTTCATGTCGCAAAGGATGATTTTCCGATTCAAGTACACGGAATAATAGGTATGGACTGTATTCGAAAATGCCAATGTATTTTACAGTACGAAGGTGATCAAGATTGGATTACCTTAATAACTAATGACGTTCCGTACGATATAGCAATCCCTTTAAGGAATGGTCCAAATGTTAATTCCATATCACTTCCAGCAAAGTCTGAAGTAATAAGACCAACAAATTTCGTGTCTACTGAGGAAGAAGTATTAATACCACAACAAATTATTCAAAACGGCGTTTATATTGACAACACTATAACTACTAAATCACAGCCTTTAGTAAAAATCATCAATACCACAAATAAAGACCTAGTAATTAATAAAATTCAATTAAAATCAGAAAGTCTAAACGACTATAAAATTGGTCTTACCAATTCCAATACTAATGCAAAGCAAAATAAAGAAAAATTGGAAAAACTAACAAAGAATTTTCCCGATTAGTACCAACAATTTCTATAAACAAAAATTACGGCTTAATGATACACAACCGGTGTACATAAAAAATTACAGAATCCCTCATGCGCAAAAAGATAAGGTTAACAAACAAGTGGATAAATTAATAAATGATGATATAATAGAACCATATATCGCAATATAATAGCCCTATTCTAATAGTACCAAAAAAGCCATTACCCGGTTCGACACAGAAAAGGTGGAGATTAGTAATCGATTATAGGGGTATCAATAAAAAAACTGATAGCTGATAATTTTCCATTACCTCGTATAGATGACATACTCGATCAATTAGGAAGAGCAAAATTCTTTTCATGTCTGGACTTAGTTTCAGGATTTCATCAAATTGAACTGGAACAGGAATCTAGAGACATTACATCTTTTTCAACAGAAAAAGTCTCTTTTCGCTTTATAAGACTGCCATATGGTATAAAAATTGCCCCAAACTAGTTCCAAAGAATGATGTCATTGGCTTTTTCAGGATTATCTCCAACCCAAGCCTTTGTATACATGGATGACTTAGTAGTGATAGGGTGTTCTTCAGAACACATGCCACAAAACTTGGAACAAGTATTTAATACTTGCAGAATATACAATCTTAAACTCCATCCAGATAAATGTACATTTTTTGTCGTGAAGTGATATTCTTAGGTCATAAATGCACTGATAAAGGTATTTTACCTGACGACAACAAATTTTCCATTATAGAAAATTACACGCTGCTACAAATGAGTACTTTTTTTTATACTTGAAAAGGGACCTAGTGTAGGTTATAGACCTTATTTAGTAGATCATAAATCAATTTTTAAAAGTTCGGAAACACCCTCAAATTTCGGAGTTATTCCGAAAAAACTATTCTCGGGTAGGTCCGAGTACTTATGAACACGTAACTCAGTTGATTTTTATCGGATTTACAACTTTTAAATGGTTTCAGAAAGAAGAAAAATGTGCTTTTCTAAATATATATATATTATTGGTATATATATTAACTTTTTGCAGTGATATTTTCAATTATATCTGATTTTAATTTTATTTTTTCTAGGTTTTTCAACTTTGGCGCCATTTTTTTAAATTAGATTGTTCAAAAACATACCCTTATGTATATATATATATTTAATTAAAGCTAATTTAGTTCTGAGTTAAACCAGCTTTCAATAAATAAAATCGAGTAAAAAGTAAAAAAGTTATTAAGGTTTTTCAAAAGTTAAAAATTTTGCTTTTACAAATATTCATCAATAGCTACTACATTTTCTTTATTTTTTTAATGTTATAATGATATGATTATATAAATATTTTAAAATAACAGTATTCAAATTATTTTATTTAGAAATTAAGAATATATGATTAAAAGTGCTTGCTAGACCTCTTTCGCTTGTACATCAAATCGTCTGTTTCTCTCTTAAGTGACCAGCAGTAATTTGAAATCAATCTTACTTGGCTTTTTCCTTCGAAGCGTCTTTCGATATCCAAAATGTCCTGGTGAAATCGTTCGCCTTGCTCATCACTGAATTGTCCTAGGTTTTCTGGGAAAAAATCTAAATGTGCATGCAGGAAATGAACTTTAATGGACATTCTGCATCCCATTTCTGCATAAGCCTCCAGAAATTCTTTTACTACATCAATATAATTTTCACTTTTTTTATTTCCCAAAAAATTTTCACATAAACTAATAAAGCTTATCCATGCTCTTTTTTCCACAACATTTAGTTTCGTTGTGAATTCTTCGTCAAACATGATTTTGCGGATTTGAGGACCAACAAAAATACCTAAAAATAAAAAAATAATACAATTATGCTTAGAAATCAATAAACATTTGTACCTTCTTTTATTTTTGCTTCACTTATTCTTGGGAAAACTGATTTTAAGTGTAAAAAGGCATCGCTTTCCCTATCCAGGCGTTTCACGAACTGCTTCATGTATCCCAATTTGAGGTGTAATGGTGGCAAAATAATTTTTTCGGTACTCACTAGTGGAATTTTTAAGACGTTTTTCTTGCCAATTTGAAAAATTGTTCTTGGTGGCCACTTTTTTTGCTTGTATTGGTCTTTCCCACGACTGTCCCATTCGCAAATATAGCAAGGAAATTTAGTATAGCCTCCTTGCATTCGGAATAAAATTGTCAGAACTTTTAGATCTGAAACTATTTGCCATTGATACTTTTTATAACATATTAAATCCAGTATATTTTCCATTGTTGCATACGACTCTTTCATGTTAGTAGCGTATGCTATAGGCACTGAGGGCAACTGATTCTCGTTGTGTAATAAAACTGCTTTCAAACCTAAAAAATATGTTAATGGTTTTTGAATAACAAAAAAAGTATTACTTACTTTTACACGAGCCGTCCAAAAATAATCTCCAGTCGTTCGGTTGATGTTGGTAATTCAGACAATAAAATAACTCATCTACATCTGAGCAATATACAAGGTTGTTATTATCATTGTCAGCTTTAAAAATGTGCTCAAACTGTATTTGGGGATTGTCTCTTGCAAATGTTACTTTAAAGTCACTTTTAGTGATATTCCACTGTTTTAGTCGAGACGCTAACATCTCTGTTTGTCTCCATGATAGTTTCAAATCTCGAACAAGATCATGAAAATCTTCATTTGTCACTAAATGGGGTTCCACCGACTGTGCAACAAATGTCTGGTCACATTCCATGTCTGCAGACTTTTCTTCCCCGGATTCAAGTTCTTCTTCAGTCGTACTTGCATTATGTTTGATTATTTTTGGCTTGGATACAGTTAACACATTGGCATAATTAATACGATCACGGTTTTTGTACTTATAACCAACAACGTTTGTTTGACAGAAGTAACAATCTTCTGGTTTATGAAAAATTTGACGATGCCAAACCATCGGAGCAGAGAATGGTAAAGGTTGGTTTATAAAATTTTTAGACTTACATTGTTTAAGTGCAATTGAGCAGGTTATGCAAACACATTCGGGTTCATACCATTTGCTAAAAACATACGAACACTTAAAAAAGGCATTAAAAGAAGTAACTAAGGCTTTATTATTTTTAAAATCTAATCGATGTTTTTGTCAGCGAATAAGCCACAGATAAAACAAAAATTATTACGCTTATCACACACTGAAATAGAAGTTAAAATCCACATTATATTTTTTTATTAAAGATAAAAAAATAACACAAACTTACTTTTTTAATTTAAATATTTAAGTAACACTAATATTTTCACAAATTCCAAATAGTAACACTTTATTTTTAAAATAATAAACAATTTATTTCTTATACACCCTCTACTTTAGGTGTGTATGTTTTGTCATTACGTATTCATTTATTACAGTTTGTGTATTTACCACAAAAGTTACAATCGACATAAAATGCTTACAAAAAATTTTTAAAACATTGTTTCAAATCTATATACTTACATAAAAATTAAATTTATTATAATTTCAAAAAGAAAAGGAAATTGAAAATACTTCCCTTATAGTATATTTTATGTTTAAAATTTACTTCAGAATAGTGAAGGGTATATTAAATTCTGCATTATCAAGTGCAATGCACTCAAGTAATAAATAAATGTCAAAATATCTAACGGCAAAATTAAAACAAAAACATAAAGAGCATTGCAACTTAACTAAAGTATTTAATTTATCTCTTTTGTTATCTCAGTATAAAAAAAGAATTATTCTCACTTAAATTTTTTTCCGCTTGGGGGTATCAACTGCTATTTAAATTTAAATAAAGTTTAATAACTTTCACAAATATTGTCCGATTTAAAAAAACTAAAGTTCATTTTATTTGTTATAAAATTCTATTTAAAATTTTTTATACAAATACATCTGATTTTATAGAAAAAATTATAAAAAAAAAGAACTCAAAGTTAAAAAAACATAAAAAAATAAAAAAAATTGCAGATGTTATTACGAAAATTACTACCAATAATTAATTAATATAGCATAAAATGTATACGGTTGGAAAGATCTATTCTTTGTCTTTCATAAAGCGTTCAAAAATTTAAGATCGGATTAAAATCAACTGAGTTACGTGTTCATAAGTACTCGGACATACCCGAAAATAGTTTTTTCGGAATAACTCCGAAATTTGGGGGTGTTTCCGAACTTTTAAAAATTGATTTATGATCTACTTAATAATGCCTACAACTTACACTAGGTCACTTTCCAAGTATATTTTCACTGTAGCACCGTGTTATCCAACACCTAAAAATGGTGATGAAGCTAAACGCTTCGTAGCACTCTGTAACAGATGGTTCATCCCAAATTTTGCTGAATCGTCACGACATATTACTAGATTATCTAGAAATAATTTTCAATTTGAATGGACTCAACAATGTGAAAAAGCATTCCAATATCTTAAAAATCAGTTGCTGAGTCCAAAAATTCTCCAATATCCAGATTTTTTAAGGAATTCTGCATAACCACAGATGCAAGTAAGCACGCCTGTGGAGCTGTTTTGAGTCAGGAAAAGCAGGATATCCAACTACCAATTGCTTACGCATCCAGATCTTTCGCAAAAGGTGAAAGTAATAAATCCACAATAGAGCAGGAATTAACTGCAATTCATTGGGCAATAAAATATTTCCGACCATATGTTTCCGGCAGAAAATTCGTAATAAAAAGCGATCATAGACCCCTAACTTAATTATTTTCATTGAAAAAACCCGTCATCAAAACTGACCCGTATGAGGTTAGACCTAGATGAATTTGACTTTGTGGTCGAGTATATTAGGGGCAGAGAAAATTCGCGGCGGATGCGCTGTCACGTATAAAGTCCCAAATCACACTATGCAAGTCTTATTGCTAAGCTGATTCGTTTCAGGGAAAGAGACGAGGGGAACAGCAACATTTCTTTTCCCCCCGTCTCTCTCCCCTAACAAACTAATCAGCTTAGCAATAAGACTTGCATAGTGTAAATTGGGACAAACATCGATGAGATCAAAAGTATTGAAGTCAACACAGTACTGAAGGTTACAACAAGACTTCAGGCAAAAAATAATAACTATAATGACAATAACAGCATACAGTCTAATACCAAATCGGTTGAACTAAAAGTATATGAGGCAATTAATGCCCAATAGCGCAGTAAAATGCCACAATTGCATTTTACCAAAAACAAAGTTATCATTAAGAAATTAAAGCAAATCCGTTTTGAGTTTATGTTGAAAGACACGGTTATTAATAGAAATGTAGACTTAGGTCACCTCTAAAGCTTGGAAAAATGCTAATAACATGGGTCTAACAACCATGCGACTACCCTTTGATGTTAGTCTACCCACAATCCTAGGAACCAATATTGAATCCTTTAAAAATAAAGGCAATGAAGTATTAAAAGATAATAATATAACAATTGTGCTCACACCAAAATTAATAAAAATTTTCACCGATACTGATAAATTAAATATCATGCAAAAATATCATGATTATCCTATATCCGGAGGAACAACACGCATGATAAAGAAAATTAGACTTCAATATCATTGGAAAGGCATGACCAGAGATATAGCCCGATATGTAAAACGGTGCAAAGCATGCCAAATAAATACAAGTGTTGTCCATGGTAAAGAGCCATTCATTCTAACGCCTACCCCTTTAAAAACATTTGACAGAATAATAATTGACACCATAGGACCATTACCACGGTCCGAATCATTACATGAATCTGCTGTCACTATGATATGTGACCTAACAAAATACTCAGTCGCAATACCCATACAAAATAAATCAGCCAAAAATGTAGCAAAGGCTTTTATGGAAGGTTTTATTTTGACTTATGGTCCAATGAATACAATCCTTACGGACATGGGTACAGAATATATGAATCAAGTTTTATCAGAGTTATGTTCAATGATGAATATAGAGAAACTCAATTCCACTCCATATCATCATCAAACATTAGGTACTGTTGAGAGATCTCACAGAACATTTAATGAATACCTAAAAACATACAGTCAGGGTCAAAATTTAGTATACAACACTTTGTTTCATGTATGAAGCAAAATATTTTTATTATAAAAGGAAATATGTAAGTTTGAACAAGCTTAAAATTAAATTTAAAGTTTAATATTTTATTTATTTTTAAAAATGTTAAATTAAAATTGAATTCATGGAAATTTTATGGGAAGAAGAAATAAGTACTTTAGAAATCAGTCCAAAATTAGTATACAGTTGATAGATAACACCCTATTTTATATTACTAAAATCTAAACATAAGAAGTTGATATTTTGTTGGTCCTCCATTAAGCCTTAGTACAGCCTCTAGTCGCCTTCTCATGGAGTTTACAAGAGGTTCAGTAACATCTTTAGTAATTTTGCCCCACTCTTCCATTAAAGCTGTTCGGAGTTCGTTCTTGGATGAAATGTTGCGCCTTCTAATGTTCCTGTCTAAAATTTCCCACAGGTGTTCTATGGGATTAAGGTCTACAGATTGTGGAGGGGAATTTAACTGTTTAGGCACGTTGTACAACAGCCACTCCTTGACAATTCTGGCGGTGTGTTTTGGGTCATTGTCTTGCTGAGAGACCCACGGCGTTACAAGACCCAAATTTTCAGCACTTACTATTAAATTATCCTTTAAGATTTGTAAGTAGTCTCGGCTATTCATTGTACTTTCAATGAATACAAGTTTGCCTGGGCCTGCAGCTGACATACAACCCCAAACCATCAAGGACCCACCACCGTGTTTTACAGTGTAGCACTAAGGTTTTGTGGAAGCGGCTCATTATTTCTTGTTCTCCAGACCTTACCTCTTGATTTTGACCCAAAAATCTCAAATTTACTCTTATCACTAAATATTACATTATTCCAGAAAGATTGCGTAGAGGTTATGTAAGATTTTGCAAAGTCTTTACGTTTAGCACGATTTGCAGCAGATATGAAAGGTTTTTTCTAGGCACTCTTCCATGTAGTCCATGGTCATTCAACCGTCTTCTATTTGTCGGTGAACTTACTGCGTCACCACGTTCCTTAGAAATGTCTAGCTATTTTGACGGCGCTAGACTGGAATTTTCTTGACTTTTCTGACTATTTTTCGCACCTCATTCATAATCATTTAGAGAGCGTGGTCGACGGGTATGTTTTCCAGTTTTGGTATTTCCTCGAGCTTTACGTCTCTCAATAACTTTTTGAATAGTTGATCGGCTTTTGTTCACAATTTTAGTAATATCTCCGAGAGATTTCCCATTGCCTCGATGGAACACGATTGAATCTCTAACATCAACTGCTAAATCTTTGCCACGTGCCATTCTGCTAGTTGCATGATAAATACTAAATTTTTAATTGCGTTTAAAACAAAAGTGATCAATGTACGCTCTTCTTATAACGGTATTTATCTTATACTATTTTAATGCTCTGTATACTAAATTTTGACTGTACTTTTAAGAGAATTTTCTCTTTTGTTACATAAAACTTATAACATCTCTTTCAGTAAGAAAAATATATAACTGTGAAACAAAAGTAAGACTGTACGAAACATGTTTACATAAAGAAATTTTAAAAATACTGATTCCTTTTAAAATTATTATTCTTCAAAGTAATTTTTCCCCCTGCATACTAAATTTTGACTCTGACTGTACATCTCATCCGATAAATCAGATTGGGATTTGTGGTTAAAATGTTTTGTATGTTGTTGCAATACCACCCCATCTACAGCTCATGGTTATTGTCCATTTGAGCTGATGTACGGAAAGATACCACCAACTCTATGTTGTACAAAAGAGAACATTATAGAACCATTGTACAATATTGATTCATACGAAAAAGAAGTTAAATTAAGACTTCAAGTGGCGCAACGAAGAGCTGCCAGTAGCATAGAAAATGCTAAGTTTGACAGGCAACAAAGTTCCAATGAAAGGGCGAACCCCAGTGAAGTAGTCCTCAATGATCTCGTATTAGTCCGCAACGAAGCCGGACATAAATTAGACAGTCTTTACAAGGGTCCGTTCAAAGTTACAAGCTTGGACGACAAAAAAAATATTTAAATTACTGATGATCATGAAAAATCATTCATTGTCAATAGATACAGAAGTAATCTAGCATCCAATAGTAATTGTAAGTCTAGAATAATCACATCTTTTTTTTTCAATGCATGTTTTTTTATTTATTGTATCTTCAAATATGAACTAACAATAAGTATTAAAATCTTAAATCTATAAAAAAATTATTAGGCCCGACCAATGTCGGACATAAGCTTAGTGATAGTTATTAATAGGGCGACAATTTCAATGCAAATGCATATTTATTGTCAACACCTTAAAAGCTATTCTGAACAATTTTCTTTGCGTTTCATAAGATTTCCTGTAAAATGGCATGAATTTGTTTTTGCATATTTTGCATATTTTAACAAAAATCTAAGTTCTGTGCATATTTTTGTAATAAGTGCATATTTATTTGCATATGTTCCAAGTTTTTCACAGCTTTAACAATATCAAAAAAAATCCTCCATTTTCTCAAACTTGCACTGAATACTTTAATATCATTTCTGAAATAACCGCCATTTAATACAAGATACAACGTCCATACTATGTACATACATACATACATATGTACATATTTAAATGTTATTCATTATACCAGCTGATGCGGTAATGCCGGTGAAAATTTATGTAGCCCCCTTTTTAAACACAAGAAAACGCATTTTAAAAAAACGAACGATCGAACATTTTCGATGTACAAAAAATTTCTGCGCCCCAACAGGCACTTTACATATGAAAATTTAAAAAACTGTATTTATTTATACAAAAAAAAATTTATGTTAATACTACTCGTTTAAATGTAAATATTCTATGAACTGATTTTATTTTTATATATTAATTTTTTATTTGATTGTGTAGACTGGATTTTATTTTTTGTATGCTATGTTATTTTGTTATGTTTTAATAAATCTAGTAAAAAATTAATTGTTTTTTGTTGCATATTTTTATTTGCGCATATTTTCATTATTTTGGTGCATATTTTGACTTCTATGGTGCATATTATATGCGCATATTTTTAATTTTATAGTGCATGAAATTTGTCGCCCTAGTTATTAATAATACATAAGTAGTGATAAGCAACAAAAAGAAAAAAGTGTTTTCAAGCAGCTTCATCATCTTGAGTGTTGAATATTAGAGTCCGTGTATCTCTCTTTTTTAAGCGGATGTGCCCAGTAAAGTTCAAAATATTACGAGCAAGCGGATTAGGATGTGACTCGAGTTTTGTTAGATATTTGCCTGCGTATTTTACAATTTCTTCAGTCACTAGTGGCATATTCAAATCGCGATGTATATTTGAATTTTTGATGTACCATGGAGCCGATGTTATCATGCGTAAAATTTTATTTTGCCTTCGTTGAATTTTCTCTACATTTGAAGCTGCAGCAGTGCCCTATACTTGAATTCCGTAACACCATATTGGCTTTAAAAGCGACTTGTATATTAAAAGTTTGCAGTCTAGGCTAAGTGTTGATTTTCTACCAATCAGCCAATGTACCTGAGTTAATTTAAGTTTCATTTGAGTTAACTTAGAGTCAATGTGATGTTTCCATGTAAGTCGTCGATCAAGGTGTATACCAAGATATTTCACATGTGAATGTTGAGGAACAACTTTATTGTTAATCCGAATGGGGGAGCAAGTATCTCTTCTTAGGGTGAACGTTATATGAACACACTTTTGTTCATTGACTTTAATTCTCCATAAGTTTAACCAAAGCTCCATCTGGCTAATGTGTTCCTGGAGTTTGCGGGATGCCTCATCAGGGTTTTCGTGCATACTAAGGCAGGCTGTATCGTCGGCAAATGTGGAAGTATGGATACTACTGCTCACAGGCATATCACAAGTGTAAATCAAATATAAAACTGGTTCCAGTATGCTCCCCTGTGCCACACCGGATGAAATAGTTTCAGGCCTACTCGTAAAGTCTCCTTCCACAACAGTGAACTTACGGGAAATAATGTAACTTTCCAAAAGATTTAAAATGTTTATTGGTAAGTAAGTCTTCAATTTTAAAATTAGGCCTTCATGCCACACTTTATCAAATGCCTGGGAAACGTCAATAAAGAGGACAGAACAATACTTTTTTTCCTCAAAAGTTCTTCTTATAAATTGAACCAATCTGTGAGTTTGTTCAATGGTGCTATGCTGACTTCTAAAACCAAATTGATGGTCTGGTATGCACCCACTACTAATTAGAATTGGGGACAATTTTGTTTTGAGCAGTTTTCCGAAAAGCTTTGACATAGTTGATAGTAGACTTATTGGCCTATATGACTCAGCCTTGGTTAGATCTTTGCCCGGCTTTGGAATCATTTTAACCTTGGCAAGCTTCCAGCTGTGTGTATAATACTCCAGTCGTAAAATGGCATTAAATATGCATAATAGGACTCTCATTGCAATACGAGGCAAGTTCATAAGCATCTGGTTACTAATTCCATCAATACCCGGAGCTTTCTTCGGGTTGAGTTCGGCAATTAATTTTTGTAAATCACGCGTCTTAAACTTTATGTGTTGAGGGGGTAGAGCGACTACATTCGGCAAATCAGCAACACCAGTACATATGTTTGGCGTAAAAACGGATTTTAAGTGCTCAGCAAATATTTTACCTTTTTCAGTATCGCTTCTTGCCCAACATCCGGTAGATGTGCGTAGAGGTGGCTTATACTCAATGGGTGTTTTAAGCCTTCTAGCAGCGCGCCACAAAGAGTAATTAGACGCTAGTGTGACATCAAGACCTTCCAGATAATTTTTAAGAGCTGCAGTTTTTTCAGATGCAAGCAACTCTTGGAGTCGTTTAGTGCACTCTTTAAATCTGATTTTATTTTGTGGTTATCTGTGCTGTTGCCATTATCTTCTAGCTCTTCTTTTTTTCACGTACGAGACGTTCAATGTCTGAGGAATAAATTTTATTAAACCCAGTCTGCGGATGGGAGATAGTGGCATGTTCAGCAGCCTGTTTAATATTCTCGCTGAGATTGGCAATGTTAGATTCAATATCATCGGATGTTCTAAGCGTAATGTTTTCCGTACAATGACTACTGAGATATTTTTTGAACCCCAGCCAATTAACACGATTGATCATCTTCACATATGGGTCAGGTAAGTTACTTCTTAATGGGCTATAAATTGTAATGATCGTCGGAGAGTGATCGGACGAGAGATCAAGAGAAGCTTGAACTTGAATTAAATCCCTAGAGATATTTTTTATGACGCCAAAAACTATAACATCCGGAATTTTTTGTATGTCAGTAGGCCAATAAGTGGGCTCCCCACTCGAAATGACATCCAAGCCCATTTTTGAAATAGTGTTGAACAATGCTCGACCTCTGGGGGTAATAAGACGCGAACCCCAGAACGTATGCTTAGCATTGTAGTCGCCAGCTGCTACAAAACAAGGTCCAAGAGATTTGTAGAAATCCTCATATTGATTCTCAGTGATTGAAAATCTGGGAGGGGAGTAAATTGATTATATAACAAAATTTGTACAAAAACTTTCAATGCCAATATTTGTTGCTTGTAGGTGTTCTTCACAAATGTTATCAAGAACATAGTGCTTGAGTCTTGACTTGTATTAGAATTGCTGATCCACCGCAAGCCCTTCCTCTAGGGTCCTTTGTATCATATATAGTGTAGCCATAAATTTTAAAAAGACTTCTCGAAGTCAAATGAGTTTTAGGTACTAACATTATATGGTTTTGTAAAAAAAGAAACTGAATTTTCGGGACACATTCTTACGCCTCAAGGCGTAAAACCAAACCCAAAAAAAATTTAAATTATTCAAAGATTGAAACTCCCGACGACCCAAAAGCAAAGTAAATCGTTTCTGGGAATTACTGGATTTTTTCGAAAATTCATTAAAGACTATTCCAAAATAGGTTTCCCTATGATAAAGTAATTAAGGAAAAACATGAGAGTTAACATAAGTGACCCAAGTTATATTGTTGCTTTTGAAAAACTAAAGGAGATTATAACAAATCCTCCCATTCTGAGGTATCCTAATTTTAGCAAAAGGTTTAAACTTATTACTGACGCCAGTAATTACTCAATTGGTGCAGTTTTAACTCAGGAAGATCATCCGATTTCTTTTGCATCGCGGACATTAAATAATCACGAACGAAATCACTCCAGCATCGAAAAAGAATTGTTGGCGATGGTTTGGGGTGTGAAATATTATAGACCTTACATTTTTGGAAGAGAATTTGATTTGCAAACTGACCACCAGCCACTGAAGTGGTTGCATGCAAAAAATTCTGGTAGATATATTAATCCCGACTGCAACGATGGTTAGTGCAGTTAGGAGAATACGATGCAAGGGTCGATTACATCCCAGGGAAAGAAAATAAAATAGCTGACTTCCTCAGCCGAATTAATTGTTACAGTTGTGAAATTAATACATCTGATAGCGAGAATTTGGGAATCACTTTGAACGAAATGTTTACGATAAAGAGTATTAATGCGGGAGAGGACCAGGAACAATCGGAAACATCTTTGATGGTTCATTCTGGTCATTCTAAGAAGGAAAATTTTTTCGAAACTGTAAGTAGTGGTGATCACAATCGATCAGGGGATGCAGAAACTATGCATTCACAAGAAGAGAATTTTAACGATCACATTCTTGTTCTTGATTCAATTGTAAATCGTTTTAAATACCAAATAATTCTGACTGAAACAAAGGATTTGAAATGAAAATGATTTTTGATAGGAAACGACTTTTTGTCGATATACATGACCTTGACACTAATAATGTTATTAATGTAGTCCAAAGGCACATTAATAGAGGCAAAATTGCAATATTTTCTGAGCTCGACGATCGCCAGTTCAATAGATTGCAACGCATTTTGGTGGACTCATACTCTGATGTTGAGGCGGTGTCTTTTGTGAGATGTAGCTATTTTGCGAAGGACATCGAGAGCGAGAGTGAACTGCGGAAACAGATATCGCTTTTTCATAAAAACGAAGTGGGTCATGCAGGAATTATCCCGACTTATGAGGGAATAAAACATAAAATCTATCATCCGCTTCTGAAAACAAAAATACATGAAATTATAAATAACTGTGAGATATGTTCCGGTTTAAAGTATGACCGTAATCCAATCAAACCAAAATTTCACATAACGGAAACACCATCTTCCGTAAATGAAATTGTGCATATTGACACTTATGTAAATAGTAAGCACTCATTTGTGATTTTCGTTGACAAATTCTCGAAGCATGCTATAGGGTTCTATTTGCCGGATAGGAACAACCAAACGATTATAAGCAAAATAAATGAATTTTTGGCAATAAAAGGACCAGTTAAAAAGTTCATTTTTGACAAAGAATTTAATACTAAAAATGTAAGGGATTTTTTGATAAAAGAAGGAATACAGGTATGTGATGAAAAACGATCGTTTTCAAATCGATTTCAAAGCTATCGTTTTGAAAAGGTGTGATGAATTCCGATCGATTTTGAGTATAATTTTTGAGCCAATTCCACACTGCTTACTTCTAAAAATCACACTAGAAGATAAAATATAAACCATTAATAGAGGTATGAAAAGAAATTTATCAAAAACCTTTGGAAAAACCATTAAAATCAAATTTTAAAATTATTGACAAAACGACTATAGAAAACACATCACAGCTTTTATCGTTTCAAATTGGTTTTGTGCCTAAATCGTTTTTCATCACATACCTGATAGAGTTTCATGCCACCAAACCGAATAGTCACACTGGAAACTTGAACGTCTTAATAATACCTTGACAGAAAAAATCAGAACACTTAACCCAGAAGAAAAATTACCAATAGTTACTCAGATGACAAAAGCCATAAAATTTTACAATAACACGGTGCACAGCACTATAAAATGTACTCTATTTGATGTTGTAAATGGTATTGTAGATCATAAACTTATTGGAATTGGACTGGAGAATAAAAAAAATTATATTATCCAGAAACGTAACCGCAAAGGAAATCTTACACAGAAAGAAGGAAAACAGGGTTCATAAAAAAATTATAAAAGTGTGAGACATAAAGAGCAACCAAAATTTATAAAACGCAATCTAGAAAATGTACACTTGTCAAATATAAAAAGACCTTTTAAATTTGCAGATCCTGACGATCATAATGGTAATGATGATGTTATTGACAACGGAGATACAGGGAATACTGCAGATTAACCCAATCACCGAAGAATCAAGATATGCACAAATTAGGTTAAGAAAAGTTGAAGTAGTAAACCAAACTTCCACTATTTTGCATTTAATTGACACTAAAGAGTTGAACAGCATTGTAAATCTAATTGAGAATAATATAAAAAATTTAGACTTGCATAATAGAGAAATAGTTGAAACAGAAATAAAAACAATAAAATCCAAATTAAAATTAATAACTCCGTTGGAAATTAGAAAGAAAAGAGGACTGTTTAACTTCGTAGGTCATGTTCACAAGTGGTTGGCTGGAGTCATGGACGATGACGATCGACAGGAAATTATCGAACATCAAGTATACTAACATCTGATGAAATAGATAAATTTCAGATAGATTTCTTTAAATTAAAATTTATGAAAATTGATATTTTAAACTACGAAGATGGAATACTAATACTTGCAATAAAAATTCCAATTGATTATATTAAAACTGATTTGAAAATTATATTGGCTTTGCCCAATAAAAACTTTATGGAAATTAATGAGCCAAACGGCTATGTCATTGAAATTGGAAATAATGTTTTTGATTATAAAGAAAATGCTTATCTAAGAAACCTAAAAAAAAGTAAACATTGTACTCTATTAAATAGATGTAATTTTAAGTATAATAACGAAATCGAAACATTGGAAGACGATGTGATTTTAGTAAAAAATGCTAACAATTTGGAAATTATACAGGATTGTGACAGTAGAAGGCTTAGAGTTAGTAAAAATTACCTCCTTATGTTCTATAATTGTAAAATTAAAATAAATAATGAAACATACCAAAATCAAAAAACAATTGTACAGGATAAATACCTTTATCCTACTAACGACCTACCAAATTCAGGCATTATACCAACACATTTTGAACCAATCGAATTAAAAAATTTTGAAAATACTAAGGAAATAGAGGAACTAAAATGCCATAAAAATGTTTCCTATGGTATTAATATATCATTAATAATCATTCTCATTGTAGCAATTATTGTAATATATTGTTTTACGAAAAGAAATAAGGTTAATATTAATTTTAAGGAACAAAAAATTACGGAAAATTATCCGATAGGAAATAATCCAACATCGGAACAAATTTCATTGAATGAAATTATAAACAAATATAAAAATACGACAAATTAATCAAAATTATTGTAATAAATGAAAAAATATATACATACACATGTTTAAAATTATAATAACAATTAATATTTAGAAAGGCAAAATTAAGGAGAATTTTAGTCAAAGGGTGGAGGAGTTACATGTGTAACTAATGATAGGTGCTGGTAAAGTGTAGGGAAACCTTAAAGTTTAGGATTACATTTTTATTTCCTTTCCCACACTTTGCCAGACAGCAACGTAAGCATAAAATGCTTGCGTTGCTTAGCTTAAGTTAGATTTAAGATATTTAATTTAATTTAATTTTTAATTTAATTTATTCATTCATAACACGAAAACCTAGCCTCATGCCCATAATCAGTTTTCACTAATACTACTGCAAAAGGTACTACTACAATAGTTTTATATGTAAAAATATTTATAAATATTTAACCAATATAATAATAATATAACAGATAATAAATAAAAAATCCTTAACGTAGTAACCAAAATTATATAAATATGAATGTATACTAAACAAAGTGTAAAACAATTGAATTAATAAATACATTCATAATAGTGATAATAAAAAATAAAAAATAAAAATAAATAATAAAGCACAAGTTATTAGCTGGAAGACCGTCATCCCAAGAGGTATGAAAGCTGGCGTCAGTCAGTGGTCCAAGGTATACTGCCTATAAACCATTAATATTAACACCCCAAAAAGGTAAAAGAAAAAGAAGGAAAAAAAATATAAAAAAAATAAAAAATAAAAAACTACAACAATACGCTATTTTGTAGAAAAAGCTTTCTTTTGAAAGTTTCCACAGATAAATTAAATACTTTTAAATCAGATGGTAATACATTATATGCCCTAGCTACTCTTACATTATATGAACGCTCCAATATTGTAGTTAAACTTGGTATCCTAATTTGCCTATTTCTACGTGATCTATAGAAGTCAAATAAGTCAACAAGGAATATAGGTACTTGCAACTTAAATGTCTTATAGAAGTGTAATAAATTACGAAATTTAACAAAATCTGCAAATGACAAACCTAAAAAATCTAAAACATACGATGAAACATGTTGACGCAATCTAAGTGAATAAAGATACCTGATAACTCTATTAAAAACTAAGCGAATCTTCTTGAATATAAAGGGTTTTTTTTATTGAGGTATAGAACTTTAAGTTGGCATCACTTTTTTAACTGGCGGCCATTTTGTCAGCTGTCAAGTGATTAATATTTAGTTTGGTTTGCCATTTCATCATGAACAGGTTGACAAAAGAACAACGCTTGCAAATCGTGCAAATTTATTTCGAAAATAATGGTTCAGTTCGCGAAGTTTACCGCAAGCTCCGTCCATTTTATGGTCGACATAATCGTGCATCAGAGCAATTAATTCGGTTAACCATGGATCGTTTTCGCACTACGTTTACTCTATGTGATGATACGCATCCGCAGAGACGTCGAACAGTGCGCACCGAAGAAACAATTGCCGCTGTAGAGCAAAGTGTTCAAGAGGACCCGAATGAATCGATTCGCCACCGTGCACAGCAATTGGAGCCGACTAACCGACTATTTTGTTCCCGAATTGGATGGCATGAATGTGGATGAGTTGTGGTTCCAACAAGACGGCGCTACATGCCACACAGCGCACGTCACAATCGATTTATTGAAGGAAACATTCGATGAGCGCATAATTTCGCGGAATGGACCTGTCAATTGGCCACCAAGATCGTGTGATTTGACACCATTGGATTATTTTCTTTGGGGATATGTGAAGTCGCTCGTCTACGCCAACAAACCAGAAACGTTAGGGGACTTGGAAGCCAAAATTCGTGGCGTTATTGCCAACATACGGCCCCATATGCTCGAAAAAGTGGTTGAAAATTGGACCTGTAGAATTGGCTTTATTCGAGCCAGCCGCGGCGGCCACATGCCCGAAATCATATTTAAACATTAATGGCATAAAATTATCCTTCCAATAAAGCCAAATTGATGGACATTAAAACGATTTTTTTGTGTTTTATTTCAATTCGAAGTTCTATACCTCTGAAAAAAACACCCTATATAACCCAAACTTCCAGAATAAACTTCCAGAGCATATAAAAATAAAAGCATAATTAACCCATAAACAACACGTTTCTTAATGTGGAAAGGTAAAAGCAAATCCAAGCTATATAGTTTACGTAACACAAAGTTAACCCTCGAAACTACGGAGTTAATATGACTCTCAAAATTCAACTTAACATCAATAATAAATCCAAGACATTTAATCTTGTCAACAAATTCAATTGAGACACCTCCCAGTAAAATAGAAATATTACGACATCCACTACCACCAAAAAGCATCGCTTTGGTCTTAGAGGCATTAATATACAGTTGATTATCATCCATCCAATCACTAAGCTTACCGACAGTATACTCAATCATATTTTGCAGCACATCAGGAAAATCACAACTACCCTTAAACAACAGTTGTATATCATCTGCAAAGGAAAATGACTGGCACATATTGCTGGTTAGAGTCCCAAAAAGATCATTAATGTATAATATAAACAATAGGGGACCTAATACAGATCCTTGTGGTACACCACTAATAATAGGAAGCATTCCAGAGCTACACCCATTACTAACTACATACTGTTTCCTGTTGGCAAGATAAGAATAAATCAATTTACAAGCCGATCTAGAAAATCCAAACAATCTATACAACTTATACACCAGACGAGAATGACTCACTCTATCAAAAGCCTTTGCCAAATCCAACGAAAGTAAAACACAAACATTCCTTCCAGTTATATTCTGTCTGATATTATCAGTTAACCCAATTAACAAAGAGGCAGTACTTCTATTGCACCTGAATCCAGATTGACAATCATCTAAAAAGTTGTTTCCATCAACATGTTTAATAAGCTGTATTTTAATAAGATGTTCAATAATTTTCGACAAAATAGGTAATATTGAAATGGGTCTCAAATCATCAACACAACTAATACTATTATTCTTCTTAATAGGAACAATTTTAGCAACCTTCCACAGCAAAGGAAATTTGGAGGATGTAAGAATAGTATTAACTAAGTGCAGAACAAATTTACCAATTACTGGCATTAAAAATTTAATAAATTTAAGAGCAAAATCACCAAAGCCAACAGCTTTCGACTTAATTAAATCAAAAGCAGCATACATTTCCAAAATATCAACCCTCCGAAAAGAAAAACCAACACAAGGAATACTAGAAAAATCAACATAATCACTATCGCACACTATTTGATGCCTAGAAAAAGTATCATTCAAAGTATTCGCATCAAACAAAACAATATCATCAGAAGTGCCACCAACTCCATTCCTTTTCAGTATCGACCAGATCTCCCTACAATCCTTGTTCTCAAAAATTGAACTATGGGCTAGTCTCTTATATTTCCTAATAAATAACTGACTTAACCCTATTTCTATGCTTACAAAAGACTTTCCAGTTCTCAACAATTCTGTTTTGCAAATACACATTATAGGCAAGATCTCTAAGTGATTTTTGATAATTAATCTCTGGTGAGTTTATCCAACGATCCCCACAAATCTTAATAATCTTCCTCTTTAAAGGCACAAACGAATGTAAAAACTTCAAACTATTATTTAGTATTCCTAACTGCTCATCCACATCATCAGTCAAGTACATATTATCAAGCCAGCATTCATGCAATTTACTTTGAATCAACTCATTATTAATAGCATTATAATCATAATATTCAAACATGTGTGCCGTAACCGACCGTGAAGCTCCAAGCGAGAGAAATATAAATGAGTGCCGTGTAATACCAGGACACTGAAATTGATCGCTTTTAACCACCATATCAGGTAAAGAGACAAGAAAATAATCCAACAAGGATGTTGAACTGTGTTGAACATCAAAATGCGTAGGCATTGAATTATGGACAATAGAAAGACCCATTCTATAACAAATACTGCGCACCAATGAAGACGTAGCAGTATTAAACAAATTATTGTTAAAATCACCAACAATGACAATGTTAGCATATCGAACAAGCAAGTCCGATACTTCATTCTCAAAAAAATTAAAATCCCCATGAGGAAGATACACAACTCCAACCAAAATTTTGTCACAACCAATACAAAGTTCCACAAACAAGGACTCAACAACTCCAAAACCACTTCCCCTATAAACTACTCTATGCTTAAGAGTTCTGGAAACATATAGAGCTACACCACCACCTCTATTATACGGACGATAATTTCTATGACATATATAGCCAGGAATGTTAATAACACCATCAGAAACTGTTTCCTTTAACCAAGTCTCACTAACGCCAAACACACTCAAAATTTCACCATCCAACAAATGTTTAATTTCCGAAAACTTAGATGAATTTGGTTTCAAGTTAAAACTTGTGCAATTTAAATGACCTATATTAAGATTACTACTTAAGTTATTAAAATGAGATCTCAAATAACTATTATCACTGAAAGCTGGCCCTAAATTATGCATAACAGTCATATTAACCAAATGTAAATTGAATATATGTTATTGAAGCAAACAAAGAACAATCAAATATTTAAGTAGAGTAGCTACATATATGCATAAAAAATTTAGATTAAAAAAAAATTTAATAAAATACGACCTTCAAGATACAACATCACCGAAGCACGCCACATCACCAACAGCTGCACTAACAGCACCTAAAGGTGTTACAGTCTGTATCACAGGATCACAAGCATCCAGGCCAACGGCACCCGACATGTTATCAGCTTCCAAATTAAGCCCATCATTGAGCAAACCAGTACATTGTTCCATATTAAAAACTTTATGCACATTATTAGGAAACGTCAGTTTTACTTTTGGTACATCCATATTAATGAGCTTGTAACTAATAATTTTTTTTATTTATATGCAGTTGCTTACAAATCGTCATAAGCTTGGCTGCCACAGAAGTCAAATTATCCAAAAGTCGAACCCTGGATGAAATGTCACCACCAATTACATCCTTGAGCAATAAAAATCGCTTCCGGGAAAAATTTGCCATTAATTTATCACGCAACTGCATAGAATTAAATTGCACTAAAACAGCCCTGCCATTATACATATAGGCACAATGATGTAAATCAGTACTAGTAAATACCAAACCACAGAGCGATGCTATTTTCAAAACTGGTTGATGTAGGTCATTAACATTACTAGGTAATCCTCTTATTACAATGCTGCTCCTATTTAGCCTCCTTTGCAATATATTGTTGCGGGTCTCTAAATCATCCAAACGTTTTTTAATTGCCACATATTCATTATTGCAGTTGAGATTACTTCTCAATGCCTTCATCTTCTCCTCTTGCTCAGCACGAAACTTATCAAAAAGTTCAACCATTTTACGCTCAAGGGCTGCAATACTAGCATGTACTTGTTTCTCAAAAATTCGATTATGCTCCTCAAACTGCATTCCAATATCCGTGGAAATATTATGGAGTTCTTGCTGTATATTTCCAGAAACTGATAAATTTGGAACATACTTTTCCTTTGGCGCCGTACTACAACCATCACATATGTATCGGAAAACCTTTTGTTTTGGCAAAAAATTTTATGTTGTTCTATTGACACATTCACACAATTTATATGGAAAAATCTGCCACAAAGGAAACATCCCACACTACTATACGTTTTAGTTACGTTCTTGTTGCAGGAACATGGAAAAACATCTTTCTTTTTTCCCGGCATTTTAATATACATACATATGTACATAAGAAGTTCCAAAAGTAAATAATAACTTGGCGGCAAAATAAAAAATATGTATATATTATGTATGTATATAAATCAGCAACAACGCAAGCAGTAAATAGCACCGGCCAGAAACAACTCATATAATCAATTAGCAAATTTGTTTATATTATAAGCCAATCAGGCAAATTTCAACAGCTCAGCTTCCACTCGATTATTATAACACTTTGACGAATTTCTACTCAATTATTCTTCAAAAATATTTAATTAATTCTTAAATTTTGCTCCTCCAAACAAAATCACTTTAGTTACACATAGAGTTGCCAGATTATCATATTTTTTAAATTTTAGTCTTAAGATTCACCTAAATAAATAAACACTTAAAATATATAAACGTAATTTGCGTGCTCACACACAAACAAGCAGGAGCAAAAACCCACGCAAAAAAATAGCGATAAACAAAAAATCATTCTTTCCATGTTTTTGTTGTTTTTATTACGAATTATAAGTGGTATTTAGCAAAAAATTACGATTTGTAAGAGGTAAAGAAGATTTTATTTGAAGAAAATATTACGAATTAGCGAGGGGACCAAAATGTATGGAAATTTTACGAATTAACGAGATTTTTTCAAGGGACCGACAGTTTATTACGAATTATCGGGAATTACGATTTATCGGGATTTGACTGTATATACATTCATATATTAAAAATATATGGACCATATATAGTTTTTTTTTAGCTGGGTGGGTATACATAAATTCGACGTTAGAGAAACATTATTAAGCAGGAAATCTTTGCAAGGCAGAAAATATTTACTAGGCTGCGCCGTGTCGGGAAACGCCATGGTGGAGCAAATCATTAAGCCAGGCCGAAGACCGACAGTGCAGAAAAACGTTATGAAGCCGGAAAACTTTCAAGGCAGAAAATATATACTAGACTGCACCGTGTCGGGAAATACCATGGTTGAGAAAACATTTAAGACCTGCCGAAGGCCGACAGTGCAGAAAATTGTTATTAGGCAGGAAAACTTGGCAATGCAAGAAATCTTTATTAGGCTGTGCCTTGCCGTTGTCTTGTCAAGAGACGGAAAACAAGTCGCAGTCGTTGGAAAATACATTATACAATCACAATTTTTTACTACAATTTCATTTTATTTAATTGTTTTTCTTATTTTTAAATTTTCTATAGGATAGGATACTTTTTTTTTTAATTTTTAAAAGGTGCCCTTATACATATGTACATTAAATTACAACGCAGAAATAACTAAATGTTTTTCTTTTAAATGAAAAGAAGTGGTTGAAGATGTTTTCGATACAAATAAAGTAATTAAAAAATTATAAAATTAAAAAAATGTTAGCTATAAATTATAAAGCAATCTTCAAATTCGCTTTTAAGATAACAAATACATAATTTTGTTATTTTTAAAAGACGTATGGCTCAAATTCTTATTAGAATTTGGTTAAATAATACCAATATTATTGATAATGATATTGTTGTTAGTGAATTAATTACAGAATTAATCAGCGAAGTTTTAACACTTAGTTTCAGCTTTTAAACAAAATCTTTTAACAATCAAGAAACATACGAGTACAATATATCTATGTACATTAGAGTGGGTCAATTTGTATGGATTAAAATAAATGATTGGTGAATTTTTTTTTTGTCAATATCGTTATCTACGACTAATTCTAAGAAGGTTTGCCCAAGGAACAATGGGTCTAAAATCAAAATCGAACTGCCATTTTTAACGACAAACTTTTCCTTAAGTACATATTTTATATTTTATTTTAATTTGCTAAAAATTTTGACAACAATTCGAGAAAAAAATTTACCCACTCTAAAGGCTCAATCAGACGTGACATAACCATAGCTATAGAAAACGGCAGTTCGAACCAAACTAATGGGCAACACTGTATTTGATTATAGGTGACTCGCCATAACGCCATAACTCTCACTATAGAAACCAATTGAAGTTTGGTTTGGTTATGGCTTTGGCATTATGGCTATGTCACGTCTATTTTAAGCTTAATGTACATATTGTGCTGCTTTATAGACAAGTAAACAAAATGGGTTGCTTACGTCAGAAAGTGCAATTATGCATTTCGATTTTTAAAATAAATTTTTGTTGATAATTGCTTGATCTACAATTTTTGTCTGAGATATTTTTATAATAAAACTAACCGTTTTGCTGTAAAATAGTAAAACCCCATTTTTGCGAACTTGACCTTGAATAAATTTTTGAGCGCTTCATGGAATCAACAATTTCATTATAATGGTGCCCCTAACGTTTATTCACGGCTAAATTGCCGGGACTATCGATAATATAAAATTTTTTGTCTACGAAGATTACTCGATTTTATTTTAATTATTTATTTGCTTTATTTAAGATTCTTCAACATTCAGCGAAAATGGTATCTGGACGGCCACTTTTATATTTGTCACTGCCTGGTGTAGCATTTATTCTTGGGGTATTTTGGTTTCGACGAAGAAATAAAAATTATTTAGAGAGTGATGCTAGAAAGACAAGTGGCGGGGTTGGCTTTCAAAAGGATGCTATTTCTTCTAATAATAAAAAAGAAAATAAAGAAGAAGTAATGACAAAAACTTTAGCAATTGGTACTATCAAAGTAGATGCTGCTCCCTTAAAAGCAACCAAATCTATGAAAATAAATGGCACATTACAAAATGATGATGAAAATCGCATATTTGGCAAATCGGCGCCTATTAAAATTGTGCAAAACGGACGAGGCACATCTCCATTGAAAAAATGTCAAAAGCAAATTGATTCCGAAGTATTAAAATCGAAAATTCAAGATGCTGAACACAAATTATTGGGGTCTATCGATGAAGATTTTGAAAATCTCTCTTCCTCGGTTGATTTGCCTGATTCTCTGAACAATCGTATGTCGTTTTATTCGCGTAATGTCGATACTAAAAAAGATAAACCTGTTGTTATAATAGCCACAACAACTCCCAAAATATCACCAGAGAATTCATTTTTGGAAAGTAATTATATAAAAGAATGTGAAAAAAACAACAATTTGGATGATAAATCATTAGAAAGTAGTAATTATGAAGGAAAAATAGTAAGATCACCAAAAACTATGGCAGTTTCTGCTATAATAAAGAATGGGGAAATATGTAAAAATGATACTGTTGCCGATGAAAATGTCGAAAAGCCCATTATTGTTAATAATGTGGAAACAGAGACCACAAATGTTAATGAAAAGCGCAACGTAGATGCAGGTAGTCCTTCGCTAAGTTTATGTAGTGTACAATCGGGAGATTCTGGCAAGGGTTCAAGTCTACCACGTTCAGAGGCAACACGTTCAAAAACAACCTATGAGTTTTTTCTGCCCAACAGTTTGGTTGGTCAGTTGTATGGTCGCAAGCGTTCATACATTACTTTTATTAAAACAAAAACAAATGCTTCCGTTTTATTGCGTCAGAAAGTATATACTGGCAAACTGCGTGTGTGTGCTGTAGAGGGTACCGAAAGTGAAATTCAAGCTGCATTGGCTCTGATACGCCAACGTTTGCCGGCCAAGCGTTATCCAAATTTAACAATGCAAAGAATACACTTTGCACTTCCACAATCCGTAGTTCCTTTATCAACAGAAAGTCTGCTTAATCTTCAGGTCAGTATCTTAAACCATGTTTATATCGTGGTCAAAATAAAAGATTTATAAAATAATTGTTAATATTTTGTATTGTGTATTTTGCAGTTAAATTTAATTGAAGCCATTAACAACGATGTAGTTGTTAGTGCTATTGTTTCGGGTGGTCATATTTTTGTACAACATCCTTTACACCCAACTCATCCTTCCTTAGCTATTCTACAAAAATTTCTCTACGATTCATATACCACAACGGAAGCGCCTTTGCTGCCTGGTATTGAGTTAAGCGCAGTGTGTGTGATGCCTGTCAATGGTGTTTGGTACCGTGTACAAATTGTTGATCAAGATCCAGAAGATGCAGATAGATGCATAGTTAAATTTTTAGATTTTGGTGGCTATATGAATGTACATTTCAATGAACTAAGACAAATTCGTTCAGATTTCATGAGTGTGCCATTCCAAGCTACAGAATGTATACTCTCAAATATTGAGCCAATAGGTAAGTCATATCTTTCGGAATTTGCAAATATTTATATTAAATTAATTTATTTAACTTCCAGAAACGTGTTGGTCAACAAACTCTGCTGATATTTTATCAAAATTAACCAAAGGCATAGTTTTACAAGCACAAGTAGCTGGATACAACTCTCAAAATATACCAGAAATTTATTTGTTTGCTTGTTTGGGCCCTAATGTGAGTATTCTACTCTTTATTAAGAGTTGAAAAATTAAATACTGAAATGCAAAACTTTTACAAAATAAGAGATCCTTGTTAAAGAATGAGAATTCTAGTTTTGCATGGTGATGTATTGATATAATTATCAACAAAAAAAAAACAGAAAAACTGTTAAAAATGTTTTATGTTAAAAAAAGTTTAAAATGGCTATGTTTCTAACAAAACCAAACTATCCACATATTGCCAAATAATCTTTAATAAAATTCTTATTGCATGGAAAGGCGTTTAGTCTGTTGTTTAAAGATAAACAACGCTGTAAACAAGATTTGATTGTGGTATCCGCTTTTATAATTGGGTAATTGAAAGGCAGAGATTTTTCTCATTCTCTTTTGAACTTACATAAACCTTTTACAATTGGGAAATTAACAGAAAAAGAAAATTTATAAAAGGTATTCACGTCAAAAGTCGCGCTGTTTCAGAAAAGCAAAATTGCAAAATTTTTCAAAAACTATTATAACAACAACCAGATAGAAAATTATTTTTACAAATGATGCAAAATTGTCAGGGTTTGAGTAAGTGCAAGATTATCAGATTAAATAAATGTGTACGCTTACTCAAAAGTTTTTACAAATTTTTAATGAACCTTACTGCATTTTACTAAATTGCGTTCGTTTACCCAAAATACAGTAAATGAGAACACAAATTGAGAGAGTAAAGTGACAGTTCTTGACTGAGTGTTTTGCAAATTTTTACTTCAGAAATTTTTCGTAGTAAAGTTTAGTAAGATAAAAACATGTTTCAAAATGTAAACAATAAACGTGTGTGAAGATAAATTTCGAAATTTAAACCCAAGACACAAACCAACTGCATTAACAGAGCTGTGTTAACCTGATAACAGAGCCCTGTTAGACATGAAAATTTCATACCCAGGTATGTTCGTTCTCCTGAAATTCGTCCTTTAGTGAAAATCGAAATTTGAAAATTTAGAAAAATTAAATTTTTTTATGAAAAACGCAAATATTAAGTTGTTTGGACAACTGGATATTATATAAGGGCACAAAAGACATACCCATTTATGCAAAAAAATATTTTACTTTAGCTTTAAAGTTCATAGTAGTTGATAAGCACTTTAAGGCTAACATAGCTTTGTTAAAAAATCATATGCAAAAGACAACTTTAAATATTTTGTGATTTAATAATAAATACTGGTAACACCACCGTGTTCAACAACCACTTCACAGCTTATGATGTACAAAATTTAATACAATTTCATTCGGGTATTCAAATAATTTTTTATTTTATTAAATAAATTTTTATTATCTTGAAGTAAAGCAACCTAATTTAAAAAATATGAGCTTCTGACATAGTAGGAAAACAGATAAATACAACCATGAAGTAAAAGTAAATGTGAAAAATTATCACAATTTGTTTTATTCGAATGAAACGAGTATTTGAATATCCAGCTTTTTTCGATTTGTTTTGATTGCATGTACATCACTAAAACATTTTTGTATAATTGTATTTATTCTAATATTTTTTTATGGATTTTGCTATGTATTTCGAATCAGTTGGATAATTTGGTGATATTTCCCATTACATGACAGAAATAATAAATTTAAGATAAGAGCAGGCAGGCACTTCTAGCTTCATTTTCAGATGTAACATGAATCAGTATGTGCTATATTAGTAAAAATATTTGAGGTACAAAATACACATTTTGGAACTATCAACTTAAAGTAGTCTTAACAAACGTGGGTACCTACTTTAGAATTTTTATACAATAATTTTTTTAGAATACAACTTTACTTAATATTGCTTGGCAAAGCTTTATTAAGTTTTTATGCATAAGACCCATAAATTTCAAAAAAAATTTAGCCGCCCAGGTATGTTCGTTCTCCTGAAATTCGTCCTTTAGTGAAAATCGAAATTTGAAAATTTAGAAAAATCAAATTTTTTTTATAAAAAAACGCAAATGTTGAGGGTTTTGAAATCTAGATATTATAAAAGGGCACAAAAGACATAAATTCCAAAAAAATTTAGCCGCCAGGTATGTTCGTTCTGCTGAAATTCGTTCTTTAGTGAAAATCGAAATTTGAAAATTTAGAAAAATCAAATTTTTTTATGAAAAACGCAAATGTTAAGGGTTTGGACAACTGGATATTATAAAAGGGCACAAAAGACATAAATTTCAAAAAAAAAAAAAAAAAAAAAAAATAGCCGTACAGATATGTTCGTTCTCCTGAAATTCGTCCTTTAGGGAAAATCGAAATTTGAAAATTTGGAAAAATCAATTTTTTTTTATGAAAAACGCAAATGTTGAGGGTTTTGAAATCTAGATATTATAAAAGGGCACAAAAGACATAAATTCCAAAAAAAAATTAGTTATACATATATTTATTCTATATGCGTATATGTATCATATTTATGTTAATTCCTTTAATTATATTTTTTTATAAGAATATGAATCGAAATATAAAATATACTTTAACAAATCATTAATATATACTTACGAGCATGATACAATAATATAAAGGTAAAACCGTTCTCTCTTTTCGTCGCCATATTAACCTTCTGACGTTTGTCCCGATTATTTTTTACTCTCAAAATTAATGCTACCTTATTAATTTATGAAATCCGAGTTTTTTTTTATTAATTTTTTGACGTTCTTGTTTATTAAATTAAAAATAATGGAAAATATTTTAATTATTTCATAAATTTATAAAAAATAATCAGCAAAGAAGTTACAGCAACACCAACAACGGCAGCAAGCAAGATACAACAGGAATCAAGGCGGAACTTTGTCTTTATACTCTCTGGTGTATTGCCTTACATCAACTGCGTCCAAGGTGTACGCACTATGTGCAAAGTTTTACAAAAGGCCTTTTGTGTTTTCACACTGATGAGAGCACAACATCCAAGCAGGGGGCAAATCGCGGCAATCCTTATTGAACGTAATTACGAAAAATTTCAATAGAATTTATGTGGAAATATTTCGTAATTCGGTAACGAGTGTCGCGATTTGCCCCCAGATCTCGGCGACATCTTTGGTCTTTGCAAAGAAATAATAACAAAGCTGTTTATCTGAAATACATACATATATTAGAATATGTGTGTTTGGACGTAGCTGCCTTACATTATTCGGATGAAATTGTTAACGGGTTGTAGCATTCTTAAGGATATTATTAAACCATGTGGTCCATTTTAAGGAGAAATGTGATAATTACATGTTCCTAGTCCAATCATAGGCCATGTCCTTAGCAAACAAAAAATAAGAACAGTGTTTGTTGTATATGTATATCAACAAAGCATTAACTCTTATTCAGCTACTTCCAAGCCATATGCACAATGTGCAAACTTTTATATAGAGCATTTTGTACTTTCATACAGACGAGAGCACAACACCCACCCAGATTTCGGTGACAACAATGCTTGCTGTTACTTTGCAAAGAAAAAGGATCAAATTTAAGAGCTTTTAAAGGTGTTTACCTCAAATGCAAATGGCGCAGTATATGTGTTGTGCTTGAAGTAAACTAGCAATAAATTTGCTCACGAAGTATATGCGAATGTGTATTATATGTATGAAACAACCGTGAATTCCGCTAATAAAACATCGATGTATCGCTTCTATTTAAAGCGTTTCTTTATATCGATGTTTTTAAGAACGAAGTTGCATCCCAAGCCGTGAGGCTTTTTTGTTATCTATTGAATTAAATAAGTAATCTTATTACACACAGATTTCGTTATTCTCATGTTCAATTAACATTAAAAAATATGTGTTTAACTACAATTTCTAAACTCAAATTACACATTTCAAAAAGCATTCCTAAATAAAAGTTGCCATTATATGTGTGTGGCAACGCTTTCCTCTCTTTTTACAAAAAAACAGTAATCAAATAATCGGGGAAAAAGTCAGAATTAATTTTATACGTCAAATGTGGTTGTAAAGGGTGTTTTTTATTGAGGTATAGAACTTTAAGTTGGCATTACTTTTTTAACTGGCGGCCATTTTGTCAGCTGTCAAGTGATTAATATTTAGTTTGGTTTGCCATTTCATCATGAACAGGTTGACAAAAGAACAACGCTTGCAAATCGTGCAAATTTATTTCGAAAATAATGGTTCAGTTCGCGAAGTTTACCGCAAGCTCCGTCCATTTTATGGTCGACCTAATCGTCCATCAGAGCAATTAATTCGGTTAACCATGGATCGTTTTCGCACTACGTTTACTCTATGTGATAATACGCATCCGCAGAGACGTCGAACAGTGCGCACCGAAGAAACAATTGCCGCTGTAGAGCAAAGTGTTGAAGAGGACCCGAATGAATCGATTCGCCGCCGTGCACAGCAATTGGAGCCGACTAACCGACTATTTTGTTCCCGAATTGGATGGCATGAATGTGGATGAGTTGTGGTTCCAACAAGATGGCGCTACATGCCACACAGCGCACGTCATAATCGATTTATTGAAGGAAACATTCGATGAGCGCATAATTTCGCGGAATGGACCTGTCAATTGGCCACCAAGATCGTGTGATTTGACACCATTGGATTATTTTCTTTGAGGATATGTGAAGTCGCTCGTCTACGCCAACAAACCAGAAACGTTAGGGGACTTGGAAGCCAACATTCGTGGCGTTATTGCCAACATACGGCCCCATATGCTCGAAAAAGTGGTTGAAAATTGGACCTGTAGAATTGGCTTTATTCGAGCCAGCCGCGGCGGCCACATGCCCGAAATCATATTTAAACATTAATGGCATAAAATTATCCTTCCAATAAAGCCAAATTGATGGACATTAACACGATTTTCTTGTGTTTTATTGCAATTCGAAGTTCTATACCTCTGAAAAAAACACCCTATACCTTTATATTATTGTATCATGCTTTATATTATTGTATCATGCTTACCAGTATTTACATACATACATATAAGAAATTTATTATTCGACATATTGTCAGAAGTTTATTTTAATTTGAAATTTATTTGCTGGTGGTTCAGCGTTGTCTATATATTTCATTGTTGCTGTAACAAATCATCAGTAGACTTCAACCACACATTTTGAATAGTCACAAACCTCTTATCTTATGCACAGACTTTCAAGAACTATTTGAGAATTCACAAATAATAATATTTTTGAAAATCACAAAAGAAAAATAAGCGTAGTAGGCTTTGAAACTAATACAAAAAACCCAGCAAATAATTTATATTCGATTTGAAAAAAAATAGATTCAAATCGAATATAAATTATTTGCTGGGTTTTTTGTATTAGTTTCAAAGCCTACTACGCTTATTTTTCTTTTGTGATTTTCAAAAATATTATTATTTGTGAATTCTCAAATAGTTCTTGAAAGTCTGTGCATAAGATAAGAGGTTTGTGACTATTCAAAATGTGTGGTTGAAGTCTACTGATGATTTGTTACAGCAACAATGAAATATATAGACAACGCTGAACCACCAGCAAATAAATTTCAAATACATACATATATCATTTTATTGTCAATTATATTTTTTCTTAAATTTTAAAAAGTTTTCTTTTGAACTACAATCATTATATAAAACATAATTATTTTAAATAAAAAAATATATATATAAAATATATAAGGAACAATTTTACATAGTGCGCGTTTGTTGTCACAAAAGCTGTGTACGGCGTGGCCTCTTCCGATATTTCAGTTTGATGATAACCCATCTTAAGATCTACAAACTATTCATCTAAATTTGGCATCGGGTAAGGTATCTTCTTTGTTATTCGCTTTAAAGCTCTGTAATCCACGCAGAGTCGGAATTCATTATTCTTCTTTGGAACTAATACAATGCCGGATGCATAAGCAGATATTGACGGAAGTACAATATTACTGTGTAGAAGTTCACTTACTAATTTGTCGACTATTGGTCTTCTTGCAAATAGGATACGATATGGTGCTATATATACTGTCTCATCGGTTTTTAGTTCAATATCCATTTTGACAATATTACACTTTTCAAGCTCATATACAGATTTGGAAAAACATTTTTGGTTTCTATTAACTAATGTTTGTCTACGTTTACCTTTTCATCACATTTAAATTCACCTCGAGTGAAACCATTCAGCGTTACCAACTGTTGTTCTTGTTTCCCAAACGTATAAGCAAAAGATTTTCTCAATAATGAGCTACCAGGATCAACGAAACAATTTGTAAAATAATTATTTATTTTTATTGTCTTAGTTAAGTCGGATGACCGTTGTTTGTGTGGAATATCATCCATTGATTGTCATAGTACGTCCCCCAGTTATATTCTGAAGACAACTGTCTGATGTATGGGTTGTTCTTTGCAAATCACACAGCGATTTTTACATTGGGGTTCGGGGCATTTGTTGGCAAAATGGCCCACCTTGTTGCAGTTAAACATTTCGAGTTATTATTTTGTTTTTTTACATTAATCGTTATTTTCTCATTATAATTTTTCGTTGTTCCCTTAGAATATTTTAAATAATGGGGTGACTTACCGATATCATTATGCATATTGTAAAACTTAATTGCAGAAATTATAATTGTTCGAAATTTTTTTTCTCAGGTCACTCGTTGATGCCATTTATTATATGTCTGCATACTGCAGGTTCCGAAAGGTAACCACGTTTCCCAAATGCAAGCATTCTATAAAAATAGTCCTGTGATGTTTCGTTTCTACCCCTCTCCATCCGTGACATGTTTACGTGTCACACACGGAAAAAGTAATGATTTAGGTGGACAAAAATATTTAACTTATGAAGATGATTTTTTATGTAGAGATTTAACATAATATGATACTTTATGACAACTTAAGCATAAATAACGACTATAGAAAGAAAATAATGGGTTGATCCGAAATATTGAATAAATCATAAATATAAAAAATGATAACAAAAACTGAGTTTATTTTAGATTATTAATTACATTAATAGACAGCAATAAATGAACATACAAATCATTAGTTACAGCATTGATGAACTCAACTCCAAGTAGTTCTCTTATTCAAACTTAGTCACCATCGATCGCAATTTTGCAATTATTGCTATAAGTGATTTTTTTTTAAGTTTAAAATTTTTAAACGCACTAATAATCACAAATTAATATTTTACTTATTAAGTAAAATATTTTTTTATTAAAAATACATTGAAATTGATTATTGAGGGGTTTAGCTGGATCCTATGCGCATTTCACTGTTGCTAACGTAGATCATCAGGGAACCTTTACCCAAAGCTTCTTAGAACAACTAGAGTTATTATATTATAAACTTTCATTTAAACAAATGAGAAGCTCAATAACAAATAAAGTTGAAACAAGAACTCAATAATCATGTTTTTTATTTTCTTACTTTACTATTGCTACATTGGCTGACTTTTTTTCAGCTTCAAATTGTAGTCGTAAGAGTATGTAAAAGAAAATAAATGTAAATAACAACAACAGCTATTTAAGAATACAGTGTTGCCACACAAGTATTTTTTGACCGGGTGCAGTCAAGTTAATAATTAGTGTTTTTTATGGGAATTGTTACAATTTAAGTTTAAAATTTTTAAACGCACTAATAATCCCAAATTAATATTTTACTTATTAAGTAAAATATTTTTTTATTAAAAATACATTGAAATTGATTATTGAGGGGTTTAGCTGGATCCTATGCGCATTTCACTGTTGCTAATGCAGATCATCAGGGAACCTTTACCCAAAGCTTCTTAGAACAACTAGAGTTATTATATTATAAACTTTCATTTAAACAAATGAGAAGCTCAATAACAAATAACAAAGTTGAAACAAGAACTCAATAATCAACATGTTTTTTATTTTCTTACTTTACTATTGCTACATTGGCTGACTTTTTTTCAGCTTCAAATTGTAGTCGTAAGAGTATGTAAAAGAAAATAAATGTAAATAACAACAACAGCTATTTAAGAATACAGTGTTGCCACACAAGTATTTTTTGACCGGGTGCAGTCAAGTTAATAATTAGTGTTTTTTATGGGAATTGTTACAATTTAAGTTTAAAATTTTTAAACGCACTAATAATCCCAAATTAATATTTTACTTATTAAGTAAAATATTTTTTTATTAAAAATACATTGAAATTGATTATTGAGGGGTTTAGCTGGATCCTATGCGCATTTCACTGTTGCTAATGCAGATCATCAGGGAACCTTTACCCAAAGCTTCTTAGAACAACTAGAGTTATTATATTATAAACTTTCATTTAAACAAATGAGATGTGATTTTTTTGAACACGTAGACAAAAACTACAATAACTTCTAAAGTGATTAAAAGTGATAGCTTATTATTTGTATGGATTTTCTAAAACACTTGAACAACGTAATTATAAAATTTAAATGCGGGTACTATGAGGTACTTTTTTCTTGTAGTCTATGGAATCACCGTTTTCAATTAAACTTAATACAGTTTCTTTAAATAACTTCAGCTCTAAAACTATACTATGTAGCCGAATTAAAAAATGAAAAATTAACTTGCAAGAAGTCCATTGATATAAAAAAAAATTAGAAAGATATATTAATGCAAACTGAAATTAGTATAGAACGAAGACGTATGCCTAACTGAGGTGCGTACGTTACCGATATGCATACATCACGTTTTGGGTACCGTCGTAAAAAAGTGTGTAATGTTATTGCTTAAATATTACTGCCACTTAGTCACCCAAACACTTAAGAACGTTGACACATATTATCATAAGTATTGAAGAACATCGGTATTACCAATTTTCGTCCACCTAAATCGTTATTTTTGCCGTGTGTGCGTGTATATCCGTCTCATTGATCATAATAGAAAAATTCTTCAAAAACGATGTTACAAATTCTGACCATGAGAAGAAAACTTCTTGAAGCGAATCCATCCAATATTTTGCTGCACCTTGCATCTTTTGTTGGACAGCAAATATAACTATTTGATCGCTCCAGTTGTAGGCGTTCTTAAGCACCTCTATACGTTGAATAAATAGCTTTGCTCCTAATGATTCATCAGATGAAGGATTGAAAAAGGGAAGCAAATTAACGACATCCGTTATGTTAGAGTAATCATTTGGGCCAGACTTGTTTTCAAAACTGTTGTTTGATAGAGAAGGAATGCTAAAATGTAAACTTCGTTGCTATAAATTATTTGCACCTGGGTAAGAACTATGGCTTTGTCCCCCACAGCTGCCATAATTTGTAGAAGAGTTTATTTGATTTCCTTGTATTCTATTAAAACATTCATTCTGTTGTAAATAATTATTATAGACATTGTTTCCAGTTTCATGAAACATTGAGTATGCCGGAGTATTTAACAGCATATCATGCCCTGTATATAAATTGTTGAATTCAGTTGTCTTCAGTTCAGACGAAAAATCGAATTGTTGAAAGTTTATAATAAGAAAAATTCAAATAAAAATGCAAACAATTATGAATCTATTCAAGTGAGCGGCAGTGTATACGGTATTTCAAAATAATAATCATTTTTGGCACATGCGATATTTTTGCGCCAAAAACTTTTAAAGGTACTGAATATATTAACAGCCGTATTCATAAAAATTTTAAACAGCATTTCAAATGTTTAAGCAAAATTCGCTAAAATTGTATTCATAATAGAATTTGAGCTTAAAAAACGTTGTTAAACCTTGTGTAAATCAGCAAATTTTAAAATTGACTGCACTCATTTTTAAATCAATTTTAAGATGACGTTGTTGTAATTTAGCTTCGTTTTTGTTTACATTTTTAACTTTGCCTGTATGTATGTACATATGTAATATCCCTTTTAGACAGGGAAAGTTTACTTTGCAAAATCTTAATTCAGCTGGGAGAAAGAAAGAAAGAGATAGCGTTCCTCTCTCTCTCTGTCTTTCACACAGCTAAATTAAGACTTTGCAAAGTAAACTTTGTGTGTCTAAAAGGAGTATATGTACTTATGTATTAGTGTCCTGCACAAGACCCCTTATAAGAACTTTTAAGACATGAGGGATTTTTCAAATGCTTTACTACAGCGAAATCTTCTACAACAAACGTTAACAACACTGTTTGCAAGAAATTTGTTTTAGTATTGTAGGTATAGGAGTAATGTTAGGAACACAACTGCGACGAACGACGAATTTTTCGGTGCGAACTTTCGTCATAAAAAATAAAACACATTTGTTCATATGAAAATGAACACAACACCGCCGTGCAACGAAATTCGTCGTGCGTGACGAAATCTGAGATAGATTTATTTCTATTTTATACACCGAAGAACGACGAAAAAATATTCTCTCCCTCTATTTACATACACAATAACCAGTGTGACCAGAATTTAAAATAAAATTAAGCTAAATCACGTATGTCTTTAATATATTTTATATTTTTACGCAATTTGGATTAAAAAAAGGGTAAAAAAGCTAAATCCGTTTTTAAAAAAAGCTAAAAAAAAAATAAGCTAAGACCTTAATGAAAATTTTAAAGCTAAATCCAGAAGAAATAAGCTAAATGTAGCACAAAATTAGCTAACATGGTCACACTAACAATAACCAATTTTATCAATTATAAGAGCTGAATTCGCTGAGTAAATTCGTCGTTATTGTGCTTCACATAACGAATTTACGCAGCGAATTCTCATCGACGAATTCGTCGACATGGGCGAAATTCGTCGTTCGTCCCAATTGTGTTCCTAGCATAAAGAAGAAAATACTTCGTGACGGAAGAATTTGTGATGTTTGCTCCTTTCTACGCATGGCCGCGTATACAATCGTCATGCATGTATATTTCTGCGCACATGCAAACGCACACACATGCATTAACATTAGTTGTATGCGGTTAATCACATACCCACTTGAACTCAGATTCGATAAAAACGAATGCTCACTAAAGCGAAGAAATTTCGAAACAAAATTGTTCGATATTTGTTCGCAAATCTAAAAAAATTCGAATGTGTGACGGTAGTTGCATGGAAGTGTGCCAGCCTGTTAGACAAAAGATACCAGGCATGACAGTACTGTAGGTGAAAAAAAGATAAGAACACACTAATAGCCTTTTCACACTTACTCACATCTTTCATCTTTCATCAATTTGGCAAGATGATAACATCTTTCCTTAAGAATTACACAGAGCTGAATGTTTAACATCTTTCAACATCTTCAAAAGATATTCCTATCTCACTTTGTTCCGTTCAACATCTTTCGATTATTTTAGTGTCATCACTAGAAAAAATGTATGCAAGTATATATGTACATACTTACATATACTATAAAAACGTATACATATGTATGTATACCCTGCAAATAACGCGACTACTCCATAAAGGACAAGGACTAGTCCAAATGCATGGATCAAACATGGTCGATTTAACATTGCGATGTCCTAGGGATGGACCACATGGTCCAAATTTGCATTACATCGGACCACCCCAAAACTACCCCATATGGAATAGTTATAGACTACTCGTGTACAATTTGTAAGTGCCTTAGAAGAACGATCATAATCGTTTAAACACGAGCACTTATCGTGCAGCATTGAATGTTTGTGTTAAAACGACATAATCCATGACTGCGTTAGATGGACCATGATGTAACTAGTCTGTTTCATGTGGATTGGAGCAAGTAGTCCAACATTATTTGCAGGGTATCTATATATGCATGTACATATGTACATACATACATTCAAGGCTACATTTTGGAATATCCTTCCCAAAAAAGATCCGTGATTACTCTTAAGTTTTTATTATATACATATGTATTTATATGTATGCATATAATAAAATCTGTTATATATTTTTCCAAATCGAAATAAATTACATAAAGGTAGTTGCAAATGTCTACGCGTATAAGGTTTGTAATATTTTTTCATCATCATTTTCCGCTGGCATAATTTCTACTAATTCTGCATATTGTAGCATTATTTGAATCTGCTCCTCAGGAGCCAGCAATCAAATCAATTTCTACTGAATTTTTAAATATTACATATGTGCAATAATTGAATGAAAAAGAAATTGCCACGATACCTAGTGCAGAGTTTCTTAAACAAGGGGTCGCGACCCCTTTGGGGGTCACGAGAAAGTTATGAGGGGTCGCAAGAAACAGGATTTTATTCCTTTATTTTATAAACGCAAAAAGCTTTTTTCCTCCTTTTGAAATTATTTTTTCGAATTAAAATATTTTATGTATTTAAAATTGTATTTGTTATATTTCTCCGTGCTGAAAGGCTAAAGCAAAGACAATAGAAATATATAAAGATGTTGCACTCCCATACAATGTGTTGCCGGTGCTAAAATTTGATTCGGATTTACGCTAAATTCGGAATTCAGTGGGAAATAAGAGAACTCAATAAGTGAATTCAATGAAAATTCTATGAGGGAGTTGCAACCCAACCCACATTTGGAGTTCTCGTCAGGGGTGCCAGAAGCTTTGCGAAGAAAATCATAATTTGTCAGAAAGAAAATCATATTTTGAAGAAAAAAATAATTATGAGTCCAATTTTTTTTTTCAAATAAAAAAGTAACAACAATTGACATATTTATATAAAAATCAAATTTTTTTCTTGTATAATGCCCAAAACAATGATGCATTTTTGTTCATGTAGGACACAGGGTGCACATTAAAAGATCAGTGGCTACATTTGGGGTGGAAAACTATCGATGGTACTATCGATAGTTAATTTTTCTTGTGACTATCAATGTTTTAACTCAGCAATCGATACTTCAAAACAATTGATATTTTTTTAGTCACTATCGATAGTAAATGGTACACCACTGATCTCACTTATTTTTCATGCAACTATTTTAGTTTTGCTATTTATTGAACTGACAACTAAAATTCTATTTTATTTTGTTTTGTTTTGTTTGAAAATATTTTGTTTTGAATTATTAGTGTGAATAAATACTTACATTATGTGAGAACCATACAACTTCGATACTATCATGATAGTATCGTCGATATATCGATAGTTTTTCTGTCTTTCGATAGTTTAGAATCGATATATCGATAGAGTTTTTTAAATTATCGAAAAATTTCGATAGTGACACTATCGATAGTTTTCCATCTCTAGGCTACAGGTATGTTGCGTTCTTTCCAAAATATACAAATTTAAAGCTAGAATTTGCTCAATAAACTTAAATTCTTTTTGGATCAATGTTAAAGACGAATTTCTAATAATCTCCGACTTAGCGATCGAAATGCTACTACCATTTGCTAAAACATACTTGTGCGAATCAGCGTTTTCAACGCTTGTGATTAAATCAAAAAATCGTTCTTGCCTTACCAATCAATGTTGAAACAGCCATGAGATCTGCGCTATCTTAAATAATCCCGAGATTGGATCTACTCTGTAAATCAATGCAAGCACACCCATCTCATTAATTACACACTTATTTTTTGCTTTTGTTTCTGAATTTTGAATTAATTTTAATTTATACATGTACATACATACTTATTTTTCGTTTGGTTTCTGAATTTTGAAATTAATTTAATTTTTTTTTAATATAAAATTTATAGTAAATATGTTAATCTGTATGTATATATTTTTATTATTTTAAATACATTCTATATAAAATCATTAGAACATGCATTTTCAAAATTAAATTATACTTTGTTGGGGGTCACTAAAAATTTCGTATTACCAAAATGGGTCACGTAACAAAAAAGTTTAAGAAAGTCTGTTAGAATGGAGGTACCACATAAAAACAATAAGGAATCTCTATGAAAAAGTCTTCGCTTCTTTCTGCTGGGATACCCCTTAGTCTAAAAACATTTCATAGAGAAAATCTTCTTGATTCTATTAGGCAGTTTTTTCTCTGTGTTTCAGAAAAAATTAAGAATTACAGTTGAACCTCGATTATCCGTGCCTCTATCAACCGTCTATATCTATTATCCGGCATGATGTCACTTTGTTTCTTGACCTCCATGAACCGTGTTTTTACCTCTATTATCCGTGCTTCCATTTTATATGCTTCAATTAACCGTGCTATACATCTATTATCCGTGTAAAAAGTTAGATTTAATGTTTTAATACAAACTAAAATTTTATGTTTTATTTATAATAATATGTACACTTTGTGCTTTTATATAACCTCTATTAACCGAGTTTTTCGATTATCCGTGCTAGTTCCGGTCCCGTGCGACCCGGATAATCAAGGTTCAACTGTATGTATTTTTATGTCATGTGCGAAAATCTAAAAAGAGTACTTTTAACTTAGTTTTGTTTTCCATAATATGTTCGCGGCAGCACAAAACTCATTTATGCAATTTCTTAAAATTAAAAAAGTAACAACCATATGACATACATACGTACATACTAGGGATGTAACGAATACCAGTTTAGCGAATGCGAATGCAAAAGCGAATAACTCATTTTAATTTTTGCGAAAGCGAATGCGAATGCAAATATTACAATACGGTAAAAAATCACATAAAAATAAATTTCTATAAGAACATGTAGTTGTATTATGTACATAGATGTACTCATTTAGCATTTTATTTGAATTGAGCAAATATTTATTAATTTATTAAAAACACAAATTTTTAAAACAAGAATGAAATTATGTGCCTAATTTTGTAAAACGCAACGCCAAGCGTTGATAAATTTTATATGGAAAAAATTTATATTACGTTTGCGTTTTACAAAATTAGGCCCTATATTACAATTAGTATAGAAAACAATTAAAAATAAATTTAAAAATTGTTAGACAATCAACCCATTCGCACTTTGGTCCTAAAGCCTTGTACTTTTCTGTTTTAAAAACAAACTGAAAAATATTTCCAAACACCGCTGGATTTTGGTTTCATTTTGATACTTATGAGAACTTATTAATATGAAAGTTTCCCGCTAAAATTTTAAAGCTTTTATTAGAATGCTTTACTTGTAAGTATATGTATTTTTTTTCATGCTGGCTTAAAATAATTTTCGTCTTTTTGACGTTTGTTAATCGCAAACTATTTTCGTAAAAGAAGTACCAAATTTTTTTTGACTTTAGTATTCGCTTGAAATATTCGCATATTTTAGCGAATGCAAATATCAAAAGTAAGCGAATAATTTGCGAATGCGAACATTCGTTACATCCCTAGTACATACGATTCATTTATTAATTATTAGTAAACTAAAATGATAACTATTGTTTAACTAATACTTCATACTCACAGTGCATTGTTTAACTAAAGTCTTAATATGAGCGAAGAATGGTAACCCTATCAAACAATTATATATGGGTATTTCTCTGGTGTCGAACGTGATGTCGTACGCATTTAAAATGTAAAAAAACAAAACGCAAAAACATTTTCAGGTTAATTTTCATTCTAAATTATAACTTATATAGAGAGCACTAGAATATATATTAAAGTTGGCAGCAGATAGAACTAGGGATCAAAGAAAATGTCAAAACACAAGTAGCGGTTCGAACGCGACAAAAATGGAAGTAGTTTTCATGCTCACGCTTAAGGCCCAACTATAATATGAATAAGCTAGCTTAAGCAACTTTGCGGTTACATATAAAACGCATGTGGCAAACTATAATGTACTTAACAAACTTTTCGTCAAGTTTCGTCAAATGTCTTTTTAGTTAATTTTATTTATTATTCGAACTCCATTTTGTTTCTATATTTGTGATTTGAACGGGCTAAAGTTCGTATCGCTTTTTTAAGCCAAATTACATGTGATAATTATTAATGAACAAATAACACCAAAGTCTGTTGTAAATATTCCGACTAACAACACATAGTTGAACGGAACAGCCAGCCGTTTTCGAAGGCCACTAAACCTTCATCATCAGCGTTCTTTTGTGTTTGGTCCACTGTGTGTGGTGTCAGTTGATGTAGATTTCTGCTTTATATACTTAGCATTTTATTGCAAATGGAATATGTGAATTGTTTTGATTCATCGTATTTCAATTTGCTGAAAGCTTTTTTGTATTGTAAGCTCAATTTTACCATCACTATATTTACAACAGTCTTACCATTGTCGTTTTGTTCGTTTTTACTAATTATACACATGTTACTTAATTTGCTTATTTTTTGTTCTACTTAAGACAAACTTTTTTGGTTTGTTACTATTAAGTATATTTTTATTTAATTTTTGCCACAGGCCCATTTGCTCATTTGCTTAAGTAAAGTGCCAAACTGAACGCACATTCCGTAAGGAAACAACTGTTTGTACATTTTTTAAACTCAAACAAGCATCAGCAGAAAATATTCATTGATTTTAAATATTTTTTTATTGTTTCTTATTTTAAACTCGGAAAATAAACCAAAACTTTTATTTTCAATGTTTGTTTTACAATACACATATACACACATACACATGTATTTACTTATGTATGTTCACTGTTGTACTTTTTAGTAGGCAAAACAAATAAAACAAGTGATAAGGTGATGGATATATTTATATGTAAATTTCTAATCGATTAGGACATTCTTTCCAGTTAGTTTGATTGCGCTGATTTACACGGGCATAATTGTGCTGGCATAACATGCCAGTTTGTAGGTGACAGAGGCAAAGAGAGTGGTTTTGCGGTTGGCTTAACTTTTCAACCAGCTACAACCCCGCATTAGCAGCATAAAACCAATACACATACAACTTAAAAAACAGCAAATGTTAAATGAATACTAAAAACACTAACACACACACAGCTGTGTATACGAATACATTTTGTGCCAGATGAATTAGTCTCGTGTAATTTGGAAAAGAACAAAAATTGTGCGGCTTAAAAATTGTTCTCGTCTAAACTACCTCATTGAATTGCATTCATTTAGGAGATATGAGAAGAAACAAAATTATTGACAATACCTAGATGTGCAGCAGTGGCTAAAGAATACTTAAGTGCATGTAAGTACATTATGGCCACCTAAAAGTCACATCTGAATTGTTTAAGCATTTGACAGACATCGTTCAATTCTGACATTAGCTTAAGCCATATTATAGTTGGGCCTTTAGAAAGAAGAAATTCAGCAAAGCCTAACATAGTTTCGTATTGCAATTAACTTCAGAATTTTACGTAACAATATTGCTTTTAAAAGCGTTTGGCTTGGACAAAAAAATCTCCTGTTTGTATTTTTTTAAGCTATAATCTAGGTCGATACGTGACGTTTTCAACGTGACATTTTTCCGCAATGATTCCAGTGTTTAATTATTAGTAACTTTTAAAAAAAAAATTATTCTTCAAAATATAAAGTGGATATTATTAATTAAATTAAAATGTTTCTTTGTGAATACGCTGTCCGAGCTCCTTTTATTTCAACGCCATCGCAAGAAAACGAGTGCAATTTGTGGATAGCACTAATTTTTTTTTACTTCCATTTTTCAATGAATTGAAGGGAATACTGTTCAACTTGTTTAGATGAAATAAAATATATATCTATTCCATGAACATTACCCCGCGCACAGTTAAAAAATGCAAAAGCGTCAGATAACACTATATTTTTTGATTTGGTAATTAACCAAACTTTTCTTTTTAAAACGGCTCCCACTTCATCAACAGCACCTTTTCCGTGCGAAGTAGCAAAGTAATTCCATTCCATGTAGCTGCAACCAAATTGGCTTATAAAATCAGGCATACGTGATATGATAAATTTATTTTTGAATTGCGAGCTGCTCCCGTCGGAAAATAAAAAAAAATTGGAAAATCCACCATATTGTTTTTGTAAAGGGTGTTTTTTATTGAGGTATAGAACTTTAAGTTGGCATCACTTTTTTAACTGGCGGCCATTTTGTCAGCTGTCAAGTGATTAATTTTTAGTTTGGCTTGCCATTTCATCATGAACAGGTTGACAAAAGAACAACGCTTGCAAATCGTGCAAATTTATTTCGAAAATAATTGTTCAGTTCGCGAAGTTTACCGCAAGCTCCGTCCATTTTGTGGTCGACATAATCGTCCATCAGAGCAATTAATTCGGTCAACCATGGATCGTTTTCGCACTACGTTTACTCTATGTGATAATACGCATCCGCAGAGACGTCGAACAGTGCGCACCGAAGAAACAATTGCCGCTGTAGAGCAAAGTGTTGAAGAGGACCCGAATGAATCGATTCGCCACCGTGCACAGCAATTGGAGCTTTGTCCATCAACTTTATGAAAGATTTGAATGTGGCATGAATGTGGATGAGTTGTGGTTCCAACAAGACGGCGCTACATGCCACACAGCGCACGTCACAATCGATTTATTGAAGGAAACATTCGATGAGCGCATAATTTCGCGGAATGGACCTGTCAATTGGCCACCAAGATCGTGTGATTTGACACCATTGGATTATTTTCTTTGGGGATATGTGAAGTCGCTCATCTACGCCAACAAACCAGAAACGTTAGGGGACTTGGAAGCCAACATTCGTGGCGTTATTGCCAACATACGGCCCCATATGCTCGAAAAAGTGGTTGAAAATTGGACCTGTAGAATTGGCTTTATTCGAGCCAGCCGCGGCAGCCACATGCCCGAAATCATATTTAAACATTAATGGCATAAAATTATCCTTCCAATAAAGCCAAATTGATGGACATTAAAACGATTTTTTTGTGTTTTATTTCAATTTGAAGTTCTATACCTCTAAAAAAAACACCCTATATTTATTTTACAATATTCGATATGAAACAAAAAACATCATCTTTGCTATGGCTTAATTTATCGCTCACTACAGCAATAGACATTGTTTCTCCAAATAACCAAGCCACGCACGTAAAAATAGTTACTTGCTTGTAACTAAAATGAGCGCTCTGAACTTCATTTTGCAAAATAAGCCGGTAATTTTTTGCAAAATCAATTTGCAGCACTAGTTCACCAGGTATTATATTTTCTTTTACTTCATTGAAATATTTCTGTTGGGACCGTTTATTAAAAAAATGCAACTTAAATGCTTGTAGTTGTGTTTCTAATTTATGGAAAAGTTCAGAATATGTATAAATGGTATAAGTTAACGACACACTATTATCAATTTTTCGTCAATGTTGCCATTTTACTTTCTCATAAATTTTTATTAAATAAATAATGGGAACTAACTCTGATTTTATTTCTTTTACGCAATTGTCACATTTGCTTGTCATGCAATTTTCATTATTGATATCGCAGCAAACTAACTGCAAAAAGCTCTGAACTTTTTCTGGACAACTCGGTGTTAAGGTTGCACAACCTTCTAGTAAAAACCCAAAATTAGCATGATACATGCAAACACACATGTTGTGCGGCATCTTATTTGTTAATTTTGTAAAACTAGGTCTTGATTGAAAAAATGCCTTTCTGCTTACACTTTCATTAGGGAAATCATTTTTATACAATTGATAAGCCTCAGATACCGTCATAAGCATAAATCGTTTGACAACTACCATACCAGCATACAATATAGTATCTTTCTTTCCAGCTCGTATAAAATTTTACAAGGGACTGTTTATAACTTTCTAACATATTGCTGGCTGGTTGGCTTTCCTCATAACTTTCAGCAATATTTTTGCATTTTTTTGTCAAAACATTGAGAATTTTCAACTATTTATGTTCATTTGGCAATGAATTTTCAACTTTTTTCACTGCTTTCGCTAATGTTTGCTTACATTTATACGGCATGGATGAGGTATTTGTTATTTCCTTTAATTTGTTTCGAATATTTCTTTTTCTTAACCGATCTTTTTCTCTTTTTGATGAAGTAATTTTTATATCATTTTTAGCTAATTCCCTACACTTTTTTCTAATATTTTGCATTCTTTCTTTGTTTTTTTAAAGGTAGATATTTAACTTTTCTGGGTCTTTCTTCAAATTTTCTCTCCATTTTTTGCACTTTTCTTTATTTTTTTCACTGCAGTTTTTGTTCATCTAAATATATAAAAAATATGCACATACATACATAGTTGCATAAGTGCAAATATTCATACATGTTAGCAGGGATTAAGTTTTAAAAAGTAAATCTGATACTTACTGTGTTAAACGTGACCAAATTCGAATAGATTAAATCTTATTAAGTTTTATTTTTTTTATCAATTTTCTCTGATTGGATTAAAAAATGCAAAAAATTTTGTTTAAATTAAAACTTTGAAACAACTTCTTCGAGCAGTTATGACGCAATGGCAATAAATGATCATTTTTAAGGTCGAACGTGATTTACGAAGTAGACTAAAAGAAATTAAAAATTTACCGTTAATCACATTTTCATTGTTCTCTTTTAACTTTTTCTTAAATAACTAAACGTATAAGAGTAATTTTGTGGAATAATTGTTACAATTGTTCTCTTGTTTTAACGAATATAATATTAAAAAAACATGCAAAAAATCGTATCAGAAATAAGTAATGGCATTTTCTTCTTAGCGGAAAATTTTTTGAATAAACTGATTAAATTAATAAAATTTAAATATTTCTCTATTACAATATCGTACAAAAGCTAGTTTTTAATGACTTCTAATTTTTTGGTCACGGTAGACCTTTTGGGAAAAGTGCCGATATGCTATAGCATACGGTTTTTGTTTACATTTGCTATATTATTTCTTAAAAATGGATAAAGATATTGAATTAGTGCTGAAATTAGTTCGGAAAAACGAAAATATAATAGAAAATAAAATAAAAAGAATGTGTTACAGCTAAATACAAAGAAGATGCTTGACAACGTATGTGTGAAATGTACATAAAATTGTTCTCAAAACAACAATACTAATGAAGTTTATAACGAATCAGCTCTTGTCTAACGATGTGTTAACCAATGACATATAGGCCCAAATTCACAGTCATTAGTTAACTAATAGCAATAGTTTAACCAATAATATTTGATTCACAGCTCTTTGCTTACCAAATGTCAGTGGTTAACAAATAGTTATACAACAGCTTTTTCGTTGTAAACTTTATTAGTGGTTGTCAAGCATATTCTTTGTATTTAGCTGTAACACATTATTTTTGTTTATTTTCTATTAAATTTTGGTTTTCAGCACTAATTCAATATCTTTCACGGAAAAGTTAGACGAGCGAGCACTATTAGTTAGCTAATGACTGTGAATTTGGGCCTTAATGTTATCAATTTATCGCAATATTGTTTAATATATTTCCAACTTTTATTTGCAGAATGTTATATTTATCAATAAGGAACTTGTAGCCCGAAATCTTGCAAAATGGGTAGATATAAGAGACTGATTATTCCCTATGGAAATGTAAAGAGAAGAAACAACACAGGCTCCCAAAAGTAATAAAAACTGACATATTGGAAGTCAACATAAAAAATTAGTAATCTTAACTTATTAAATTCTTAAAGTTATACATATGTTACATACATATATTACAGAAACCAAAATACAATTTTATCAACCTACTAAAGCTTTGTCCCACTTCCCTACTTTTTTCCCTCTTTCATTTCTACTAACCACCAATATTGCCTCTAATTATCAAAATCTTTAAAAATATCTAACACAATACTAAACAAAACAATATAAATGCACTAAAAGCCATAACGAAAATAAATTCAAGAAAAAATACCTTTTAACGTGAAAGAAAGCCTTCATATACAAGTAATACGAGTATTGATGAGTAGAGACTCAAAAATATCTTGAAATAAAAGAAACTTTAAAGTACACAATGAATTATGAATTTTCACAAAAATTTGCTAAAAATCACTCATTTAGCTCCTTAAACTTAAAGAACAAATAAAAAAGCTTTCATGTAGGCATCTTTTTGTAAATATAAACTTAGGTCTAGGATTAAAAGAATATATACAAAATATTAAATTAAAAATCTAAGCTAATAAAATACTTCACAAAAATATTGTTTGCTTAACATAATTCAATCATTTTATTATTCAAACAATTATTATTTGCCCATTTACATTTTTTAACATTGTTTTATATACTTTTTTACATTTAAGTGACAATATCAAATAGTCATTATTTATATATGTTATTTCCTTATATTTTTTGTTTAAACTTACAACTATAAAAGATATTTAGTTAACAAATTATCTTATTAAATATAACCTTCTTATTTAATTTTAAACAACCACGAATTTTTATTGTGGTGTGTTCTAAGCTTATTAATGAAGATATAACAGAAATACATACGTGTATATAAACATATATTACATAATCCTATTTTATTTTCTCTATTTTTTATTATTATTTATTTTTTTTTTTTTCATTAAAAATCTTGTAATTTCAAAGAGTTTTCAGTTAAGAAAAATCTATAAAAAATAAATAATAAAAAATAAATAATAAAAAGCATTTTATTTTCACCTTTACAACATTTATTAAAAGTGTTTAAATTAGAAATCTATTTAATTATAAAATTTCTTCAACAAAACTTAATGTGAAAGTGGCAAACTTTTTAAAAAAGACGAAAATCTTAATCATATTTTTATACATCTGAAATTTTTAATAAAACATTTGAGTTTATTGGAATTGTATGAAAAGAACAAATAAAATTAACAACTAGTGTTATTTTTGTATCTACTTATTATAGTACTCGTATTATAAACACAAGAAGTAGATTTGTATTTGACTAAAAATTATTTCATTATTTAATATAAATTCTAGTTATTTGTGTTGAAGAAATTCAGAATGTTATTGTCTAGAAACTATATCTATCTCAAAGTGCTTTAAAAACAGACTTTTTTTATATGTACTTGCAAATACAGTTAGTTAATTCACAGAATTGATTGATTGATTGATTATTTTCCCCAAATACATTTAATTTAAACATTGGAAAAATAAGAGTCCAACCTAAATTAGAGCGCCAAGCGCTGCGTTAGCAACAGGGTACGTATTTTCAGTACATTTAAAAGAAGAAAATATTTGAATGTACTGAAAATACCAGGGACCGATTTTTATAATTTTATTTTAAAAATCACTTCTTAATCATTATTTTTTGATTTTTAGTTATTCCTCAGCAAATAATAGTTATTTCTTGATTTTAATTATCCCTCACAAAATAAGAGTTATTTTGTGACTTTTATTTGATCCTCACAAAATAACTTTTTTTTGTGACTTATTTATCCCTTTCAAAATAAGAGTTATTTTGTGACTTTTATTTATTCCTCACAAAATAACAGTTACGTTTCGATTTTTTTTACGACAGGCCAGAGCCTGTAAAAAACTTATATGTTAAATTATATTGACTTTTTTGTAGTTTATTCATTTTAAAAATTAAAATTTTTTTGAGCAAAAAAATAAAAAAAAGAAGCCAACAATCGGTAAGAATGTGTTAGTGTCGTTTAATTGATGATTTTTCGAAAACGTACAAATAAAATCGTCAATCAATTTAATTTTGTGTTCGTTGTGTGCGATGGCATATAAAGGGTGTACCACCAAGAACGCAAGATTTAAATTTTAAATAAAACACAGATATTTAAAAAAAAATCGTGAAACTTTATTATATCGTAAAGTAGACAAAAAGAGGTTATGTGTGGAACAACAAATCGGGCAGATGGCAGCCGCGGCTTTGCTGGCACACACGCGATCTTTTAATGAAATTTTCAATGGCCGTTTTGCATAAATGCTGCGGTATTTCATTAATGCAGCGTCCATTTCCTCTTTTAAGGCTTGAGTCGTCGTCGGCTTATTCGCGTAATCGACTTCAAAAAACCCCAAAGAAAAAAGTCTAATTGTGTTAAATCGCACGATCTAGGCGGCAATTCTGGTCGCCAAAACGCGAAATAACACGACCGGGAAATGACTGATGTAGCAATTGAATTGTTTCTCTGGCTGTATGACATGTGGCGCCGTCTTGTTGAAACCACATGCCCTCCACATTCATTTCTTCAATTCTAGGCACAAACTGGTTATCATTTCACGATACCGAACACCATTGACTGTTTGCTCTTGACCTGCGTTTGAGCGACATCATCACGTACAGCTGCGACATTTTCGGTCGATCGACCTGGTCGAAGGCGCGTTGTCTTTACATCACTAACAGACCCAGTTTCGGCAAATTTATCCATTAACAGTTGACTCTTTTGGAGCATTATTGTGACCCCAAATTGATCGCAAATTTGCGAACTGTAGCCGCAAAACTTTCACCATTTTGGTAAAACAATTTCACAATGAGAATGCGTTGTTCATTCGTGTAGCGCTCCATTTTTACTAACCTCGTACCTTCTACTAGCAAACAATAACAATTGTTCAAATGTCAAACAATGACACTTCGAATGGCGCCAAATTTAAATCTTGCGTTCTTGTTGGGACACCCTTTATGTCTTTATCGGATGATGATTTATTGTTATTAGCGGCATTAAAACTTTATGAAATTTTTGTATAAAAAAGCACATTAAACAAATATACAGACTAAATAATAATTTTTCTTTCTTCCACTCTAATTTTTCATCTATTATTATTATTATTATTGTTATTATTATTATTATTATTATTATTATTATTATTATTATTATTATTATTATTATTATTATTATTATTATTATTATTATTATTATTATTATTATTATTATTATTATTATTATTATTATTATTATTATTATTATTATTATTATTATTATTATTATTATTATTATTATTATTATTATTATTATTATTATTATTATTATTATTATTATTATTATTATTATTATTATTATTATTATTATTATTATTATTATTATTATTATTATTATTATTATTATTATTATTATTATTATTATTATTATTATTATTATTATTATTATTATTATTATTATTATTATTATTATTATTATTATTATTATTATTATTATTATTATTATTATTATTATTATTATTATTATTATTATTATTATTATTATTATTATTATTATTATTATTATTATTATTATTATTATTATTATTATTATTATTATTATTATTATTATTATTATTATTATTATTATTATTATTATTATTATTATTATTATTATTATTATTATTATTATTATTATTATTATTATTATTATTATTATTATTATTATTATTATTATTATTATTATTATTATTATTATTATTATTATTATTATTATTATTATTATTATTATTATTATTATTATTATTATTATTATTATTATTATTATTATTATTATTATTATTATTATTATTATTATTATTATTATTATTATTATTATTATTATTATTATTATTATTATTATTATTATTATTATTATTATTATTATTATTATTATTATTATTATTATTATTATTATTATTATTATTATTATTATTATTATTATTATTATTATTATTATTATTATTATTATTATTATTATTATTATTATTATTATTATTATTATTATTATTATTATTATTATTATTATTATTATTATTATTATTATTATTATTATTATTATTATTATTATTATTATTATTATTATTATTATTATTATTATTATTATTATTATTATTATTATTATTATTATTATTATTATTATTATTATTATTATTATTATTATTATTATTATTATTATTATTATTATTATTATTATTATTATTATTATTATTATTATTATTATTATTATTATTATTATTATTATTATTATTATTATTATTATTATTATTATTATTATTATTATTATTATTATTATTATTATTATTATTATTATTATTATTATTATTATTATTATTATTATTATTATTATTATTATTATTATTATTATTATTATTATTATTATTATTATTATTATTATTATTATTATTATTATTATTATTATTATTATTATTATTATTATTATTATTATTATTATTATTATTATTATTATTATTATTATTATTATTATTATTATTATTATTATTATTATTATTATTATTATTATTATTATTATTATTATTATTATTATTATTATTATTATTATTATTATTATTATTATTATTATTATTATTATTATTATTATTATTATTATTATTATTATTATTATTATTATTATTATTATTATTATTATTATTATTATTATTATTATTATTATTATTATTATTATTATTATTATTATTATTATTATTATTATTATTATTATTATTATTATTATTATTATTATTATTATTATTATTATTATTATTATTATTATTATTATTATTATTATTATTATTATTATTATTATTATTATTATTATTATTATTATTATTATTATTATTATTATTATTATTATTATTATTATTATTATTATTATTATTATTATTATTATTATTATTATTATTATTATTATTATTATTATTATTATTATTATTATTATTATTATTATTATTATTATTATTATTATTATTATTATTATTATTATTATTATTATTATTATTATTATTATTATTATTATTATTATTATTATTATTATTATTATTATTATTATTATTATTATTATTATTATTATTATTATTATTATTATTATTATTATTATTATTATTATTATTATTATTATTATTATTATTATTATTATTATTATTATTATTATTATTATTATTATTATTATTATTATTATTATTATTATTATTATTATTATTATTATTATTATTATTATTATTATTATTATTATTATTATTATTATTATTATTATTATTATTATTATTATTATTATTATTATTATTATTATTATTATTATTATTATTATTATTATTATTATTATTATTATTATTATTATTATTATTATTATTATTATTATTATTATTATTATTATTATTATTATTATTATTATTATTATTATTATTATTATTATTATTATTATTATTATTATTATTATTATTATTATTATTATTATTATTATTATTATTATTATTATTATTATTATTATTATTATTATTATTATTATTATTATTATTATTATTATTATTATTATTATTATTATTATTATTATTATTATTATTATTATTATTATTATTATTATTATTATTATTATTATTATTATTATTATTATTATTATTATTATTATTATTATTATTATTATTATTATTATTATTATTATTATTATTATTATTATTATTATTATTATTATTATTATTATTATTATTATTATTATTATTATTATTATTATTATTATTATTATTATTATTATTATTATTATTATTATTATTATTATTATTATTATTATTATTATTATTATTATTATTATTATTATTATTATTATTATTATTATTATTATTATTATTATTATTATTATTATTATTATTATTATTATTATTATTATTATTATTATTATTATTATTATTATTATTATTATTATTATTATTATTATTATTATTATTATTATTATTATTATTATTATTATTATTATTATTATTATTATTATTATTATTATTATTATTATTATTATTATTATTATTATTATTATTATTATTATTATTATTATTATTATTATTATTATTATTATTATTATTATTATTATTATTATTATTATTATTATTATTATTATTATTATTATTATTATTATTATTATTATTATTATTATTATTATTATTATTATTATTATTATTATTATTATTATTATTATTATTATTATTATTATTATTATTATTATTATTATTATTATTATTATTATTATTATTATTATTATTATTATTATTATTATTATTATTATTATTATTATTATTATTATTATTATTATTATTATTATTATTATTATTATTATTATTATTATTATTATTATTATTATTATTATTATTATTATTATTATTATTATTATTATTATTATTATTATTATTATTATTATTATTATTATTATTATTATTATTATTATTATTATTATTATTATTATTATTATTATTATTATTATTATTATTATTATTATTATTATTATTATTATTATTATTATTATTATTATTATTATTATTATTATTATTATTATTATTATTATTATTATTATTATTATTATTATTATTATTATTATTATTATTATTATTATTATTATTATTATTATTATTATTATTATTATTATTATTATTATTATTATTATTATTATTATTATTATTATTATTATTATTATTATTATTATTATTATTATTATTATTATTATTATTATTATTATTATTATTATTATTATTATTATTATTATTATTATTATTATTATTATTATTATTATTATTATTATTATTATTATTATTATTATTATTATTATTATTATTATTATTATTATTATTATTATTATTATTATTATTATTATTATTATTATTATTATTATTATTATTATTATTATTATTATTATTATTATTATTATTATTATTATTATTATTATTATTATTATTATTATTATTATTATTATTATTATTATTATTATTATTATTATTATTATTATTATTATTATTATTATTATTATTATTATTATTATTATTATTATTATTATTATTATTATTATTATTATTATTATTATTATTATTATTATTATTATTATTATTATTATTATTATTATTATTATTATTATTATTATTATTATTATTATTATTATTATTATTATTATTATTATTATTATTATTATTATTATTATTATTATTATTATTATTATTATTATTATTATTATTATTATTATTATTATTATTATTATTATTATTATTATTATTATTATTATTATTATTATTATTATTATTATTATTATTATTATTATTATTATTATTATTATTATTATTATTATTATTATTATTATTATTATTATTATTATTATTATTATTATTATTATTATTATTATTATTATTATTATTATTATTATTATTATTATTATTATTATTATTATTATTATTATTATTATTATTATTATTATTATTATTATTATTATTATTATTATTATTATTATTATTATTATTATTATTATTATTATTATTATTATTATTATTATTATTATTATTATTATTATTATTATTATTATTATTATTATTATTATTATTATTATTATTATTATTATTATTATTATTATTATTATTATTATTATTATTATTATTATTATTATTATTATTATTATTATTATTATTATTATTATTATTATTATTATTATTATTATTATTATTATTATTATTATTATTATTATTATTATTATTATTATTATTATTATTATTATTATTATTATTATTATTATTATTATTATTATTATTATTATTATTATTATTATTATTATTATTATTATTATTATTATTATTATTATTATTATTATTATTATTATTATTATTATTATTATTATTATTATTATTATTATTATTATTATTATTATTATTATTATTATTATTATTATTATTATTATTATTATTATTATTATTATTATTATTATTATTATTATTATTATTATTATTATTATTATTATTATTATTATTATTATTATTATTATTATTATTATTATTATTATTATTATTATTATTATTATTATTATTATTATTATTATTATTATTATTATTATTATTATTATTATTATTATTATTATTATTATTATTATTATTATTATTATTATTATTATTATTATTATTATTATTATTATTATTATTATTATTATTATTATTATTATTATTATTATTATTATTATTATTATTATTATTATTATTATTATTATTATTATTATTATTATTATTATTATTATTATTATTATTATTATTATTATTATTATTATTATTATTATTATTATTATTATTATTATTATTATTATTATTATTATTATTATTATTATTATTATTATTATTATTATTATTATTATTATTATTATTATTATTATTATTATTATTATTATTATTATTATTATTATTATTATTATTATTATTATTATTATTATTATTATTATTATTATTATTATTATTATTATTATTATTATTATTATTATTATTATTATTATTATTATTATTATTATTATTATTATTATTATTATTATTATTATTATTATTATTATTATTATTATTATTATTATTATTATTATTATTATTATTATTATTATTATTATTATTATTATTATTATTATTATTATTATTATTATTATTATTATTATTATTATTATTATTATTATTATTATTATTATTATTATTATTATTATTATTATTATTATTATTATTATTATTATTATTATTATTATTATTATTATTATTATTATTATTATTATTATTATTATTATTATTATTATTATTATTATTATTATTATTATTATTATTATTATTATTATTATTATTATTATTATTATTATTATTATTATTATTATTATTATTATTATTATTATTATTATTATTATTATTATTATTATTATTATTATTATTATTATTATTATTATTATTATTATTATTATTATTATTATTATTATTATTATTATTATTATTATTATTATTATTATTATTATTATTATTATTATTATTATTATTATTATTATTATTATTATTATTATTATTATTATTATTATTATTATTATTATTATTATTATTATTATTATTATTATTATTATTATTATTATTATTATTATTATTATTATTATTATTATTATTATTATTATTATTATTATTATTATTATTATTATTATTTTTTTTTATTATTACTATTATTATTATTATTATTATTATTATTATTATTATTATTATTATTATTATTATTATTATTATTATTATTATTATTATTATTATTATTACTTATAATAATAATAATTCTAGTTCTTTAAAACATTCTAAAAAAACAAACATATTTTCCTTAAACAAATTTCGAAACAAACAAACGATTTTTAATATAAAAACAGGACATTGGGTGGTGTGAATAAAAAAAATATGAATATACTCGTATGTATTTGCTTTTTAGTTAAAAGACAAAATTCACATACATAAATACATGTGTATTTGGGGTTTTAAAAACAATTTTTAAGTTATTTTTTTTTATTCACACTACCCATTAAGATTAGAAAAATTAGAGAATATAATATTTATAATAATCATAAAACTGTTTGTAGACTTTTGATTGTTTGGTTTTTTACAAAGATCAATGGTACATTTTCATAAAGTGCAAATTAATTTTTTTCATCCGCGCATTTCTCCATGTCACAGAACCAATAACACAAAGCAAATGACGTTTTTTCGTCAATCAGATTTGGAGACGTATAAATAATCAGCCGTCATATAAAAATATCAAAATTTTTTGATTCTCATCAATCAGTGCCGACAACGTGTACGTGTAGCCGAAAAGAAACGACTGCACGCACACAACTATCTGATTGATGGGTTTTTTTGTACGTCTCTTGGGCACTTTATTTTGTGAGGAATAAATAAAAGTAAAAAAATAACTCTTATTTTGTCAGGGATAAATAAAAATTAAGAAATAACTGCTATTTTCTGAGGAATAAATAAAAATCAAGAAATAACTAATATTTTCTGAGCAATAAATAAAAATCCAAAAAATAAAAATCATTGCTTCTATGGTAGTCCATGTAACGTGGAGTACCATGATATATTCCTTGTGCACTAGGGATGTCAAACGGGAAATCCCGAATCCGGAAATCCTGGGATTTCTTAGCATCCTAACTAATATTATAAATGTGAAAGTGAGTCTGTTTGTTTGTTTGCTACGCTTTCACGCCCAAACCATTTAATCGAATTTGAAAATTCGGAACCGGTTTTTTATATTTAATTCGGGTTTTTTATATTCAGGGCTACCATGAACAAAATTTCGCGTGGAATTTCTCCCTTTTCCAATTAGAAGTTTTTGTTTTCCCTATTACTTACTATTAGTTTAAATTGTTCCCCGGGAAAAATTTCACGCTGAATTTTATTCATGATAGCCCAGCCCTGATTCAGTTCGGGGTTTTTCAGAAAAAGACATTTTTGAGCTGGTTAGGGCAATTTTCGTTTGGAATTTGATTGTTTAATCCGTTTTAAAACCAGTTTTCATTAAATTTTTCATCTTTTGTCGCCTTTTTGTCGGTGTTTATCGTTTTTTTAACATTATCAGTGAGTAACAAGTATCAAAACATTCATAACTTTAAAGTATGGTTCCGTATTATCAGATCAACGCAAGCGGAGCCGCGGGTAAAAGCTAGTTTTTATATAAAAAATATTTATAAATTAAAATTTTCGTTGATTTTATGGTATTTTTTATAATACTCGTATTTAAAAGTCCCATACAATTTTATACGTGCAGTTTTAACAATTTAATAACTATTCGATACAAATTCCTTATAAATTAATAACAAGAGCAAAATAAATTAACTACTTTCTTACGGTTATTTTCATCAAGGGTGCTACAATATACAACTAGAATTGCTTTGAAGACAAAGAGCAGTAATGAGCTTTGGAAGGAAAATAGCATTTGGAAAATTCATAAGTTTGACAAATTTGTTCCCTTTTATTCTATATTATGAGCGCAATTATGAATAAAATTCCACGAGAAATTTTCCCGGGGAATAATTTCAAACAATAGCATAATAGGGAAAATAAAAAAATCTCATAGGAAAACGGAGAAATGTCTTATGGAAGTTTTTAATAGTTGGCGTTCATAACGACATATGTATATGAATTTAAAATTTTTCAGTAGAGCTAAAATATTGTTCAAGTGCTCAGGCAAACTGAGCCTATAAAAATGTGGTAATCAGACGTAATTACTTGAGTTTGATTAGAATTGTGTAAACATTTCTTTGAATTTTTCGACATGTTCAGCCTTACAATAGTTTTCGTAGTCGTGACGAAATCGATAAAAAAAGAGAATGCTTTTCATATGTAACAACCGTAAAGGCTACTTGTTGATCAATCGAAAAAAAAACATTAACAGATATATTTAACAAAATAATAATGTTTTTGCAACTTATTTCTATCAAAGTGAATCTAAAAATTTTCGTAAATTAACTTAAGCGGTAGTGTCAAAAGTCCACACTGAATAAAAAAAAGTATTTGCTTTTTACTTAAAAATTTGTTTTAAAACCCCAAATTTGTATGAGTGTTTTTTTAATTTTTAAGTAAAAAGCAAATACTTTTTTTATTCATACTACCCAATGTTTTTCTATAATCTAAACCAAAACGAATGTACATATCTGGACTTTTGACACTACCGCTTAAGTTAACCCTTAAGTAATTCAAAGAAATGTTTACACAATTACCATTTACCATTTACAACAATTACCCATTTACATTAAAAACAAAAACAAGTTTTCATATTTAGTTATTGTTTTCAGTTTAAGTTCTCTAATATCAAGTGTGATTAATCAACTTAAAAATAGATCAGAAAAATTCTTTTGATTCTTATTTCATACTCGTATTAGTAAATTTCTAACTTTAAAGACAATTGTGCAATGATATATTATCAACATAAAACCTTTTAAAATGCATAAATAAAATAAAATTTGTTGTTAAAGTAATATTTATTAAAAAAAAATTATTTTACCAAAAAAAATTTTGATCCCGAAAATACAGAAATCCCGGGATCCCGAAAAATCCCGAGATATCGGGATTTACAAAATCCCAAATGCCGGGATTTCCAAAAATCGATCCCGATTCACATCTCTATTGTGCACGTAGCACTTCTCTATTATTGTTTTTTTCAGTTTAAATTTGGAAAATAATTGTTATTTGCGATCCCAGGAAAATGCGTAACCTGCTGCTAACGCATAGCTTGACGCTCTAACTAAGGTTGTTCTCTAAATTGCTACCGAATTTTTCTTTTCTTGAATAAAACAGAATATTGTTATTGTATGTAATACAATTTTCATAAAATAATATAGACTGTAAAGCTCAACTGCAAAACGTTTAAATGCCTGGAATAACATATATAAAGCTTTATTAAAAAAATACATAGGAAGAATTTTATTTAAAATAAAAGGAAAATAAAATGTGAAACAAAAAAAAAACGCTGAATATTTTTGCAGACAATTTGGAATTAGTACATATACACAATAAATCATAAAAAGTTACACCTCAAAATATTATAGATGTTCAGGAGTGAGAAAAAACTGTTGATACTGTATAAATGATGCAAGTCTGTAATATAAAGACAAGCATAACAGTATTATATTGTTCAAGAAGACTCGAGGTCGTTCGAGATTTGTAAGTGAACTGATTTATGGAAAAACAAAACCAATTTAATAATTTTGGGTTGTGACTGTTTATGATTTAGTGCTAGTTTTTTACTAGTTAGTTAAACTTAGTTTAACACACGTTTGAGTTAACCAAGATACAAATTTAAACGGCGTTTAACAGATCATGCTGTTTTTCAGTGCTGGATTAACAGCTGTCAAGTTAGCTAGAAATGCCATACTTTGTTTTCAATCTAGATATGGGATTGTTGAAAATATGTTATGTTAATAGGGCAAGACTTAAAAAGCGATATGACAATTCTTTAAATTTATTTTAATAAAACTTCAATAAGTGCTTTAGAATATATTTAAGAATTTAAAAATAAATAATATTGACTTAAAAATAGTGACGCTCTAAAAATAAAGTACGAAAGAACATCAAATTTTAAATCTAACGAAATATTTGAAAGAATTCCAATTCATTCAGCCCAATCATGAACAAAAATTCCGCGCGAGTTTTTTCACTTTTCCCCTATTATGAATCTGTTTTTCCCCTTTTTTACCAAATGCGGGAATAAAAAACTCCCCGGGGTAAAAAGTAGGTATTATGAACGCAATTGAATTTGCTTTTTTCACTAAAAATCTTTCGCTGGCAAAACAGAAGGGAGTTTACATAAAAACATATTTAATACTCCATTAAAACAAAATGTATATACATAAACTTGTATTTTATAGTTCTTTTATTTGGATTAACACAAATAATGCCCAAATAAATCACTTATAAACTTATTTTTACTTATTTTTTCAAGTTGGTGAATTTTAATAATTTTGTTTACTCTCTCACTCAACAAACAAGCAAAACAACGAGGTTCGTAATGCGGTGATGCCACATATTACTCTTTTTTGTTCCCTAGGAATTTATGATTGGAGGAATGTTTTCTCGAGAAAATTATTTTCCGTGAGAAATACGTTCCGAGGGAATATTCATGATTGGGCTGATTAAGTAGTATAAATGTAGGGATACTGGCTCAATGTATTTTTCCCATAAGGATCATTCTAATTAGAATACGTATTTTCCATAAGGATCATTCCCATTAGAATATAATTTTTTTCCATAAGGATGATTCCAATTGGAAACATTTTATAATTCTGATACATATAATTTCCATAAGCACCAATCAAAAAATATTGATCATTCCATAGTAGTATATTTATGGGCATTCTGGCACACGTGTATTTTTGCATAAGGATCATTCTAATTGGAGTAGTGTATTGGTCCATAAGGATCATTCGAATTAGAATATATCTAGAAATTCTGCCACACATATACGGGGCTATCATGAATAAAATTCCGCGTGAAAATGTTCACGGGGAATAATTCCAACTAATAGTAAGTAATAGGGAAAATAAAAATTCTAATTGGAAAAGGGCGAAATTTCACGAAATTTCTCTCCAATTAGAACATATATTTACCATTAAGGATTAAACTAGTTAGAAAAATGCGATAACTCTGATATATATTTTCCGTAAAGATCATAAGAAGTTTAACAAAGACATTTTTTGTAAATGGAACAATTCGAGTGAAATTCTCATTTGAGTAATTTTATTAAAATGAGAGTTCGATTGACTCACAAATATTTATATAAAAGACCATTAAGAATTTATGTTTAGTTATTGTGATTCAAAAGTACTTGAAATTACGTCCAACAAAAAAAAATTCTAATATAAAATTAGAATTTTTTTATTTATATGAAAGTTTAAGAAATACATATAAAATTTAATTTATTTTAATTTTTTTGTTTTAGATCTATCAACAAATAATTAACATTGCCCAAGGAATAAAATCAGAATACACAAAAATTATGACATTCCCTTGAATGAACCTTACAAGATTTTAAGTTTTGAATGGAAGGTTACACACTATGGATCCAAAGTTATTGCATATTTAGACAACAATAAGTGGTTTTATCTTCCACAAAGTATCGTTAAATATTTAAACAGAGAGGATCCTTACTTAGCAAAAATCAATGACAAAATTTGGACAATTATTTACAAAGGACGTCAATCACCAAATGGTTCAGCAATATTCGAACTAAACTATAGCTAAATTTTTTATTTGTCATGAGAAATTTTATGTAGTTGCAAAATTTTTAAAACAATAAATGCGTTTAGTGAAGTAAAGTGAGAGTCGATTGTCAGGCATGTTCTGAAAATCGTGTAATTGTTTTTGCTAAGAATTTTGAAAATTTCCATGTAAATGGAAAAAGTAATAAAACATTGTAATGTACATACATGTGGGTTTTGGCTTCAGTGAGCACTCACCACTTTCTTTTTCACCAATTAAAACGCTTCCACCGAATTCTTTTAATACAATTCATTATTTATTTCACATAGCTAGTAATTTAGCTAGGTAAGTTTTATCGTTGTTTTAAGTATTTCACAGTTTAGGTTTTATTCTAGCGTTTAAGCATTTTACTTATTTTTAGTCTTATTCTAGTTATTTTTATTTTTAGTCTTATTCTAGTTAAGTATCTCACATATTTTATGTTTATTCTATGACTTAAGTGTTTTACATGTTTAAGGTTTTATTTAGGTGTTTTTAAGTGTTCGTACTCTGTTGTTCAATTATTGTCCGCGGTGCCGTGTGTATGGTTTGCCTGTTAATTCTTAACTAACTATTCTCTGTTTTGTTCGTTCTTATTCATACATTTTATGTTGGTACCCCTTTTTAAATAAGTCGTTCTGCGTAAGTCAACATTTCACGGTTGGTATCTCTACATACATATATACATATGACCATGTGTCTTGCACATGCATGTTTACCTTTCATTAAATTTTTAAATGTCATCCTTTTTTAACAAAAGGAAAATAAATAAGAAAGAAGATAGCTCATTTAAAACATAAGCCCTCATACATAAAATTTAAAATGAATTTGAAATATGTACATGTATTTTATTTAAAATTTTTCCTGAGAAATTTCTTAAAATGCATTTTAAATTTATAATAAAATACAAGTATGCGTATTGTTAATACATACATTAGTTCATTATAATCAGGGCTATCATGAATAAAATTCCGCGTGAAATTTTTCCCTGACAACAATTCCAACTAATGGCAAATAATAGGGAAAACAAAAATTTCTGATTGGAAAGGGGAGAAATTTCACGCGGAATTTTATTCATGATAGCCCTGAATACTTTTATTTACTTTTATTATTATTAGAAGTTGTAGGTATTTTTAAAGCAATACCTTCCCTTTCTTTTTTTATAACAAATATAAAATTTTGTTTATGTAGTATTTTAAGTTCATTTAACCAATGGTTCATTATAAAAATATATTTAATGTAAATTTTGCTTATGTTGTATTCTAAGTTCATTAACCAAGTTTTGTTTACAAAGTAATAAGTTTCATATTGCAATCAGTCATTTACCTTTAAGAGTAGTATTGCAATAATTTATAAAATGCAAAGTCAGGCTTTATGACAATTGCTGAAAATGTACATTGCTAGCAATTTTAATGTAGAAATAAGAAAATAAAATTGTATAAAAGACTGGCAAAAATAAAGAAATTATGGCAAACAAAAATTAACTTTCTTGATTGCTTAACGGGTCTTAGTGCTTCTACTAAGACTTAAATTCAAATCATATTAGCACATGGTGTTTCTACCTGGGCTAAAAACAAAATAAAACAAAACAAACTTACACACTCTGAGCTCCAAAGGAAACCTTTCGTGCTTAGCCATTTACACACAGTTGTCAACGCAACATTTGGTGACCCCGACGGTACTGTAGCAAGATACAGGATTCCATCAACAGAAGACATATTTCAACACAACAGTCCTGTAGCAAGGTACACGATTCCATTAACAGAAGACATATTTCAACACGACAGTCCTATCACAAGGTACAGGATTGCATCATCAGAATACACGTTTCAACTCGAAGGTCCTGCAGCAAGGTACAGGATTAGACCATCAGACATTTCAACCCAACGGTTCTGAAGCTAGATCATTTTTTAGCGGAGCAAATAGAGGGAATAATCCGCAATTTCAAAAAAAGAATTCTACAAGAAAAACTTCAGAGTACTTCTTGGAGCGTCTACAGCGGCTTGACAAGACATGGCTAGAATTTGAGACCACTGACAACAAAATAAGGTGCCTCTCAAATCTATCATTAGAACGCAATTATTTTACAGACCAATACTTACGTATTTCGGACGATACACTCAAACACAAAGAGCTGTTTGAGTCCGAAAGTAAAAAAGTGAAGAAACCAACACCATCGATGACACAATTACAAGAAGGCGCAAGCAGAGGTATGCAGGAAAAGACAACCTGATGATATCACAAACAGTGTTCTTCGCAATCAGCGGGCATTGACGAGAGCATTAAGACGAACTATTGATGAAGTCAGGGCAGAGGGAAATCAACAGGTAGCATATTATCAAGGCAAATTATCGCTCATTAATAAATATATGCATGAGTTCTCTACAAACAACGATACGTTATTGCAATTGACTAATGAAGAACAAATAGACGGCTACACCTTGGATGATTTTTACGAAATGCAAGCTGAGGTGCACAACATTCAATGTGAGCTAGAGCAGTATGTGAATAATATCAGCGAAAATAACCCACGTAGCACTGAGCATTGTCAACCCCATCTACCAAAAATTCAGATTCCGAAATTCAGCGGCAGTTACCTACAATGGGTAGTCTTTAAAGATCTTTATACCCAGCTAATCCACAACGCATCATTGACCGAAGTTGAGAAAATGTTTTACCTAACTACACATCTAGCAGACGAACCAAAAGCACTAGTAAAACATTTGCCAATTACAACAGCAAATTACGAAATTGCATGGAACATTTTGGTTGATAGGTACGATAATAAAAGGCTCATTCTGACAACGCTACTAAACAACTTGTTTTCTCATCCGCAAATGAAAACCGAAATGGCACAAGCTCTAAAAAATATACATGATGGTACTAAAGAATGCATCCATGGTTTAAGCGCACAAGGACTACCAGTGGACAGTTGGGACGCCATAATTGTTCACATTTTGTTGGGAATGCCTGGGCATCCCATATTCCTAAAAATGTCCCCAGCTGGGAGATTACAATGAACACAAAAAAAGAAGCTTTGCGTCAACTCCTTTAAATCAGATCATGCTGCCAAGGCATGCACGTCACGGTCTTGCTCAAAGTGCACAAAAAGACAACACATTGTTGCACTTAGAATTAGCAAGAGGAAACACTTCAGCAACATCGGCAGAAGGAACACAAAAAAAAATAAGCCAATCGTAGCTACAACAAACAAACAGCTCATCAACAAAACTTACGTATTACTAGCCACTACAAGAGTAAAGGCAGTTGGAGCCAATGGTCACACATGCACATTCCGAGCTTTATTAGGTTCTGGATCACATGTCAATCTGGTTACAACCCGCGAACTGAACAAACTATCATTGAATTCCTCAAACTCTTTATTGCGCATTGAAGGAATTGGCCGTAAAGTTCAAAACGTATCCCAACGAATCAATATAGAACTATATGCATATTCAGGCAGCTATGCCACCAGAATCGAAGCATTTGTCCTTCCAACTATTGTACCACCTCAGCGTACAAATTCTTTCGACACGTCAGATTGAAATCTTCCTGAAAATATTAAATTAGCTGATCCATGTTTCAATCAAATGGATAAAATTGATATATTGCTTGGAGCAGAATTTTACCATGAATTGATGCACTCACAACAAATAAAGATCAATCAAAAACTACCAATTCTGCAAAACACAGCATTGGGTTGGATCGTCACGGGTAAATTACAAAAAGGAAACGACAACTCGGTAACTTGTGCAGTGTTTACCCCAGAAGAGCAAACAACAACCCAGCATATTGAAAAATTCTGGAAGCTTGAAGATACGAATAATACAGAACGAGCACTATCTTTGGCTGAAAAACGATGTGAGGATCATTTTGCACAAAACGTTGAAATAAACGAGGATGGGAGATTCATTGTGCGCCTTCCAATCGCAGAAAATCCAACCGTTCTCGGAAGTTCCAAAACAATAGCATTCAATCGATTTTTAGCGTTGGAAAAACGATTGAACCTTAATCCTTAGAACAGGATACATCAAATTCATGAAGGAGTACGAAGACTTGGGACACATGGAAGAAATACAAGAAGACGACATTCCTAATTTACATTACGTCATGCCGTAACGCTGCGTACTGAAACCTGACAGCTCAACCACAAAACTAAGAGTAGTTTTTGACGCATCAGCTAAGACATCCAGGGGTTCCTCTTTGAATGACATAATACATGCCGGGCCAACCCTACAAAGTGAGCTGTTTTCGGTACTGTTGCGATTTAAGATGCACAGAATTGTCTTCACTGCAGACATAGAGAAAATGTACCGGCAAATTCAAATCGATGACACGGACCAGATGTTCCAGCTCATCATATGGAGATACAACAAGCATCAAGACATCAAATATCGTCTAAAAACTGTAACATATGGCACCTCCTCTGCACCATACCTAGCAACTAAATGCCTTCAACATTTAGCTATTCAAAACGCTACAAAATATCCACAAGGTGCTTCAATAGTACGTGATGATTTTTATGTGGATGATTGCCTCACCGGAGCTGATTCTATTAGCACAGCATTAGAGTCACAACGACAACTAAGCTTAATCCTAAGAGAAGCTGGTTTTAAGCTGCGGAAGTGGTGTTCAAATCATCCTCAGTTATTGAGTGGAATTGCAACTGAAGACCAGGAAATCAACTTGGATTTAGACGAGAATTCAGATTGCTCAATTAAAACACAGGGATTAATATGGCTCCCAAAGTCTGATCAATTATGTGGACGGTCACAAAAGCCAACGGCCACAAAGGTAACAAAAAGAATAGTCAGTTCAGAACTAGCCAAGATATTTGATCCTCTAGGGATTTTTGGGCCGGTAGTTGTATGAGCCAAGACATTTTTGCAAGAGCTGTGGCAGTTACCAATTTCATGGGATGACGAGTTACCCATGAATCTTCAGAATGAATGGAATAAATTTCGCACAAATATAGAAACCCTAAACAAAATAAAGATAGACAGATTCGTATTAAAACACGGAAACCCAGTCATCACAGAAATTCATACGTTTGTCGATGCATCTGAACGAGCTTATGGAACAGCAATCTACATTCGTTCAACATATAAAGACAAAACTGTTTTAACCAGACTGCTATGTTCCAAGTCCAGAGTAGCACCCATTAAAAGGCAAACGTTGCCTCGCTTGGAATTATGCGCCACGGTATTAGGTGTTGAACTAACAAATAGGGTAAAAGAAGATCTTCGTCTACAAAATACGGCACACTTTTTTTGGTAGGACTCAAAAATTGTTCTTGCTTGGATAAACTCGTCAGCAGCATCCTTCCACACCTTTTTAGCAAACAGGATAACAAAAATTCAAGTCCTAAGCGATTCACATCAATGGCGACATGTCAGTTCTAAAGAAAATCCAGCCGACGCAATATCTCGAGAAATAGCACCAGAAAACCTATCACAACATTCAATGTGGTTTTATGATCCTCTATTTTTCTCGGGACAAAGGAGTGAATGGAAAACTTCAACTTCACAAGCAATTGAGACACCTTGCAACGAAGAACGTAAAATGACGAAGCATGTTCTAACAATAGCCGCCTTGCAGCAAAATTATGCAGACACTATAAATCGGATAAACCACTGAAACTCATTTAAAACTCTTCAACACACGATCGGTTATGTGTTGAGATTTATTAAAAATTCCAAAGCTACAAATATTTATCGCTCAAACAAAAGGGAGCTCGATGCATTCGAATTAGAAGAAGCTCTGAACATTATCATCAAGATCATCCAAGCAGCAGAGTTCGGGGAAGAACTAGAAAGGCTATCACATCAAACACGTGTACATAAATCAAGTACCTTGGCCTCGTTATACCCATTCATGGATGAGCATCAGATAATGCGCGTGGGTGGTCGTCTGGAGCAGTCAACATTATCGTTGAAGGCAAAACATCCTGCAATTTTAACACATAATCATCCTATGACAAAGTATTAATGCTCAAGCTAGACGAGAATCGTCATTTTGGCCCACAGTCATTGTTAGCAGCATCCAGGTCACAGTTCTGGATTACGAACGGGAAATCACTGGCACGAAGTACCGTCCACAAATGCATACGATGCACTAAAGCTAGGCCGGTTCTTTTCAAACAATTAATGGGCAATCTTCCGGCAGATAGAGTGACGCCAGCACGTCCTTTCATAACCACAGGATTGGATTATTTTGGCCCAATTTGGATCCATCACAAAATCAGGGGTAAAAGGCCAGACAAGGCCTATATAGCAGTATTTTGTTGCTTCGCGACTAAGGCCATTCACATGGAAGTCGTATCAAATCTGTCTACAGAAGCATTCATAGGCGCACTACGACGTTTAATCAGCAGAAGAGGCCACTGTCAGACTTTGTATTGCGACAATGCTACTAACTTCGTAGGAGCAAACAATAAAATTACTGAATTAAAAGAATCAATATATTCTCAATCAGCGCAAGAGAAGATTACATGAGTATGCAGCAATCACTCAATAAACTTTAAATTCATTCCACCAAGAGCCCTCACTTCGGTGGACTTTGGGAAATCCGCCAAACATCTTTTACTGAGAAGTGTGTCAGCTGCATCACTTACATATGAAGAATTGGAAACAATAGTAGTTGAAATAGAAGCAATCTTGAAGTCACGGCCACTAATTCCTCTCTCATCAATCTACGATGATCTTGAAGCTCTTACGCCAGGTCACTTTTTAGTAGGGGAACCCTTGACATCAGCAGTAGATGTAAATGCCCAATCCCCAAGCATATCCTTAGATGCAAGATGGAAAATAACTTCAGAAATTAAACGCAAATTCTGGAAGGAATTGACTAAAACTATTTACATGAGCTACAGCATGTAAATAGTTTTCCTTCACCGAACGTCATTGAAGGCATGCTTGTTATCCTTAAGGAAGATAATACTCCAGTACTACAATGACCATTGGGCAGAATCAACCACATTTACAAGGGAGATGATGGACTTATCAGGGTCTGCGACGTCAAAACAGCAAAGGGAATTTTCAAGAGGCCAATACACAGACTGGAACCTTTGTTCAACGACTCCCTTACAGAACATTCCGGATATTACAACTCGAACTTACAAAAGAGGCAAAGTTCATCAGAAGGTGATGTAATACAACCAAAACGAAACGTAGTGTCATATGCCTCATTGGGAGTCTTCAATATACTTTTTGTTTCACTACTTCTGTTACCGATAATAGTGGTCTCTCCAATCAATGTTAGAGAATTTTCTTCCGATCCAGGTGTGTATTTCGAAGGCATGGGCTCGACAAAGTTGATGACAGCTACTTGGAAATTCATTATATACTAGAAACAAAGTTTTTGAAGTTGGTATAACATAGTTTTCAGGACTCTGCAAGCAATCGGTAGCCTTTGAATCATGCGAGATGCTTTCCATACAACTTCAACATATTTGGGACAATCTTATTCAAGAATCAGACCTTTTAATTTCAAAAAGGAACCGGAGAGCTGCACTCGATGTCGTGGGGAATATGGCCCATGCTCTATTTGGAGTCCTGGGGATCGATTCTGGTTCTATGATAATGTGAAGTGAAAAAAAACGTTTCATTTTCGTTTTCATATCAACTTTTCACACCGTATTTTCATAGTTTCACAGATTGCGATTCTGGTTCAAGTTATGAAAAAATGTTTCATTCCAGTGTAGCTGTGAAATGTCTCTATTCATGTTATTTAACTTTAATTGTCAAATGCAGAGATCTAAGTTTCGCAGTTACGATGTCGTGCTAAGCCGCATGTTATTTTTTATTATTGTTTGAGGAGCTACCTCTGCTTATATTTATGATTGAAGTATATAATCTGGCTTATATTTGAGCCTGATTTATTTATTCACCCTTATTCTATTTGGCGTCGGCAACATAACACGATGTTGTTTTTAATGTTTTTTGTCAAATCGGTATTTCCGTAGATAGTATTGCCATTTATCTATGACTATAACATGTTTGAAAGATGACTTGATCGAGAGGGTTCTTAGCTATGTTTGAAGAAAATCGGTCCAGCCGTTTAGAAGATTTTTAATTTTTGTTATATATTATTTTCATGCATACTTATGTACATATGTACATACATACATATGTATATTCGTAAATATGTAAAGTTTTTTTGGTTCGTTTCTAGGCAATTTTTTTATTTTTATTCCATGTATCTAATTTTAATGGGATAATCGTGGCAGGGATTAAGTTCTTGTTGAATTTATATACATATGCACATACATATATATGCATGTATATGTTTCTACGTTTTTATGTATGTTAATAACACAATTTATATATATGTATGTATATAGGTATGTATGTAAATATGTATATATGTATTTCATATTTTTTCAGCCTTTTGCTAGCTTTAAGTTTCACTCAATAAAGAAAATATTTCACATTACAATAAAATATTTTACGAGAAATACAATTTAAAATATGTTTGGCCAATGAAGTGGTTCCATTTATGAACCTAGTGTGCATGTTTCTGTCAGGTAGAGAAAAGTGTAAAATACCAGCACAAATGAGGATTCCAAAAAAAATGATAAACAAGCTAAACAACATGCGTTTTTTACCTATTTTTTTTTAATAATGTGCATAGAAACATTCATTCATACAAACTAGCATACGTACATGTGTACACATTTATGTAAATATACATATTTTTCATGTAGAAATTGGCATATTGTTCTTCAAAATTCCTCATAGTGCTTCACAAATACAAATTGTTTTTAAAGACTGTGGAATTGTTGCATTGATTTCTCTTTTCAGTACTAGAATGATACACATATTCTTTTGCAAATGGAGTTTGAAACTTTCTTCAGAAAACATATTAATTTTAGTGTGGTATGGCATTTTGATATATTAATTACTAAAAAATTTTATAATAAAAACTATTATAAATAACAGGTCTGTTCCAGATGCATAACAAAACAGTCCGAACTTGTACAAAGTTATCCAAAAGCGTTCCAGATAGTAAATTTCGTGCAGTTTTGAGAGCGAATGAGATAGTAATTTTTTTTCATTTCCTGTACAAACTAGTACGAACTCTTTCTTCTGTTTAAGTTCGGACAAGAATTAAATAATCAGCTGTTTTTTGTTTACATATCGAACTGAAAAATTAACCAGAAAGTTTGCAAATATAGGAAAAAAAGTATTTGCATACAAATTTATTAAAAATCAAAATGGAAGGTTTTTTGAACAAAGTTGAAGTTGTAAGTACATTTGTACACATTTCCTTATTTATTTAATATAAAAATGCCGTTTTTAGATAATTTACTTTTTAGAACTCATTTTCATTTGATTTTTAAAGCTGTTGCCAATGATGCAAAACTTTTGTTTTTATAATGTTATGCGTTTTAAGCGACTAAAATCACTTAAATTAAATTTAATTTAAAAAGTAAGCAGCACTAGTATTTTAAGATGGGCAATTATGGTTTTTTGCGTTCCAGCAATTTTGGATAACTTTTGCATATTCAGAGAGTAATTTTCTTTTTACTCTCATTAGTCCGAACTTGTACGAAATCTTGTGGAACACACCTAACATTTCAAGTTAACTTCCACTCGTCGCCAAATTATTTTTTTGCGGCCGATAATAACTTAACTTATGCCTCCCTTGGCTTCTGACCAATTGCCAAATTATGCAAATATGAAGATGAATAAATATAGAAAATGTCTGGATAAAATGTTTTAATGGAACTATCAGACGAAATTAGGGATGAGGATAAGTAAATTAAATATTTTAAAAGTGTTATAGTAGTATTAGTATGGGTTTTTAATGGGTTTCCATGCTTTTTCACTAATGAATTGTGTGTGTAAAAAAACTTTTCATATGAAAAGGTTTTGACATTTGTTTACACTTTTTCATAAAACGAGAATCAGTAATGATGTGTAACTGTGAAAACGTTTTGTTTCATTCCAATTGTTTTTTTCATATGAACTAGAAACTTCAGTAATAGATTCTACCATTAACATTCTTAAGCAAAGCGAGAACAATACTAAGGTGCACTTTTCAGAACTTAAGAAAACCATCTATCAAGATCTAAATAAAGTTCAAAATGAGAATTGAAATCTACGACAAGTCCAAAATCTAATGTCTCTGGCAATTCAATTAAATACACTTGCCTCAGATTTGCAAAGATTTGAAACAGAGCTGGTCGCTGCCCTCACGCATACGAACCACGGAAATATAAGCCCACTTATCCTTACACAAAAACAGTTAAGATCAGAGATTGCTAAAATTAAAAGACACCTTCCCATGGGCCGTACATTACCAGTTGAAGACACCGACTTGCTAGAACTAATTTTCGTTATTGAGTTATCATTGGTGGACCAAGGAAAATTTGAAATTTACAAAGTCATTGCAATACCCACACAAATAAACAATACGACCATTGTCATAACAACCGACATGGAATATCTTGCTGTTAATGACCAATTCAATAAATGTACTGTAGTCATAGTCGACATATACATATGTCCAGCATTGCAAATACAAATGGCCAAAGATTCCGGCAGTTATTCTTGTGAAATTGCTCTCTTCAACAACAAAACATCCCCTGATTGTAATTTTGGCTATATCCAGAACAATATCTCTTTTATTCCATTGCACAACGTAAACCAATAGCTGCATGCAACAACAACTCCTATAGAAATAACTGCAGTCTGCGGCAATGATATCATACATATATATGTCAAGACTTCTGGTATAATGACCATGAACTCAGCTTGTATAATAAAAGGAAAATTTCTTACAATTCGTAGACACGAAACTAGTGTCACTACTTTGCGCAACTCATATGCAACATTTGGTTATATCACCTCAATAGGAAACCCCTCTGAAGTTAAGAAAATATTAGAGCCAAACCTCGTCTTGGATACCAAATTAGATCAGCTTACGGATATTCAAAAACAACTAAGGCACATTAAGAATTCTTCACTTGATATACATCAGCCAGCAATTCATCACCCAAACATAGGCTTCTTTGCTCTACTTCTATCGCTACTCATAATCCTAACACTTACTGCCTGGCAATTTCGAGTCAAATGTAACAAAACCGCCTCAATCAACCTAACACCGGCACCGCCAATGCCAACACCACGTCATCCAATTTCTGAAGTTTAGCACTGCAGGTTTTCGCTGACAGCTCAACGCGGCGGAGAATGTTAATACATACTGTTACGTTTAAATTTTATTAAACGTGTGAGTTCTTTTGATTGCTCAAAAATAAAAATAAGTAACATCACAATTTTTATTTGCTACTGTTTTTCCTTTTATTCTTAACGAAGCAAATTACAACTTGTCTTTACTTAACTACTTCTTATCGTTAGTATCCACTTTCAACGAGGTCTTAACTTGACTACTTTCTGATTAGCACTGCCTCAACGATATCAACTTGACTACTTTCTGATTAGTACTAACTATAACTGTTCGCGACTGACTTACAACTGCAACTAACTAACTCATTGGCTGCGTCACCTCTTTTTATATTTCACACAAATTCCACTAGAAGTTTCAAGCAATGTCTAGACGATCATTATAATCTTATATGCTGCCTAATTAAGTTCATGTGGTAACTATGTACATACATGTGTATATGCGTACGTGTGTACATCATTAACTAAGCAACACACGGTGGTTGTTTATCTTTTGCTTTTCGTTTGAATTGGCATGTATTTTTGTGTGTAAATATGTGAATCTTCTTAATAGCAGACGCTTTTTTTGTTGTTGTTGCTTTTGCTTGTTTAATCAAGCTAGGCATGCTTATTTAGTTGTTGGCTACTATTCTAGACTATTCTTTGCTTTGACCCTGTAGGAATATTTTCGCGTAGCATTTACATTAATCCTGTTGGAATATTTTTGTGTAATGCTGCTTAACATTGTTGACGGCTATTTTCGTAACAATACATTAGTTCATTATAATACTTTTATTTACTTTTATTATTATTAGAAGTTGTATGTATTTTTAAAGCAATACTTTCCCTTTTTTTATTATAACAAATATAAAATTTTGTTTATCTAGTATTTTAAGTTCATTTAACCAATGGTTCATTATAATAACAAAAATTAAAATTTTTAATTTTTTTTAATTTTTTTTTATTACAACTTACAGTTAGTTAAAAGTAGGATTTTATCGGACGTATAAAAACTTTATCATTTGCAAAATTTTACTTTAACCTAAAGTGAGCGATAAATTACAACCAAGTTTATCCTACTTGGTAAGTTAAATCCAATTTGCAATAATGGAAAGCTTTTTATACGTTGTAATAATGGCCCTAAGAGTAGTATTGCAATAATTTATAAAATGAAAAGTCAGGCTTTATGACAATTGCTGAAAATGTACATTGCTAGTAATTTTAATGTAGATATAAGAAAATAAAATTGTATAAAAGACTGGCAAAAATAAAGAAATTATGGCAAACAAAACTTAACTTTCTTGATTGCTTAACGGGTCTTAGTGCTTCTAATAAGACTTAAAAGTAGTAGGGAATTGCCAATTCTGCCCCAATTAAAGTTGTTAAATTGTTGGTGAAATTGTTAAATTGTGGGCTGAAATTGTTAAATTTGGGTAATTAAAATTTGAAAATTGTTAAATTCTTGGAAATTTGTGTTTTCGGCGGCGCTTTGATGTTTTTTGTTTACATTAGGAGTTTTTGTTTACATTAAGTGTATGTCTGTCTGTCCGTCTGTCGGTCTGTCTGTCTGTCTGACCGTGGATGTTTGTGTGTGGAATATTTTGTGTGAATGTATTAAGGCGGTTCATAGTTTGGCGGCTTTTGTGTGTGTATATACAGACGAGGAAAATCATGAAAATGATTTTTCCTAATACCAATGGTGAAATAGTGATTATTAATTTTTCCTAATGCCTACGGCAATGCATGATAATTTTTCCTAATGCCGGGCAAAACATGATTATTATTTTTTTCAAATGCCGACGGCAAAACATGATTATTATTTTTCCTAATGCCTACGGCATGCATGATAATTTTTCCTAATGCCTACGGCAATGCATGACAATTTTTCCTAATGCCTGGCAATACATGAATATTGTTTTTTCAAATGCCGACGGGAAAATGATTTTTCCTAATGACGACGGGAAAACGTGAAAGTTATTTTTTCTTATGCTAATGTAGGTGTTGCTAGACTGTGGGAATTTTAGGCTGACCGTGATTTGAGTGGGTGGCGTTGTTGGCGTAATATGTAACCATAGGAATTTGTAGATGTGTCTGTCTGTCTGTGAGAATTTAGGTGAAGGTTTGATTGGCAGGGGGCGGGGTGTAGTTGAGATAGATCGATTGCGTGTATATATATGTGTGTGTGTGTATGTTTGTAGGAATTTCAATGTATATATTTCTTTAGGAGCTTAAGGCTGATTGTGATTTATGAGGGGTGAGGTGTTCTAGTAATATGCAACCGGGGGAATCTGTGTGTTTGTATGTCTGTAGGAGTTTAAGGCTGACCATGATTTAGGTGGGCAGGGTTGTTGACGTAATATGTAGCCATGGGGATTTGTGGATGTGTCTGTCTATAGTAGTTTAAGGCTGATCGTGATTTGAGGTGGGTGAGGATGTTGTTGAGGTAAATTGGCTATGTGTATGTATGTATGTATTTCTGTAAGAATTTAAGATGATTGTGATTTATTAGGGGCGAGGTGTTCTTGTAATATGTAGCCGTGAGAATCTGTGTGTATAGATGTCTGTAGAAGTTTAAGACTATCTGTAATTTCGGGTAGGTGAGAGTGTTGTGTTGTTGAGATTAATCTCGTATATTGTATTATTGTATATGTATGTATGTGTGTATGTATATCTGGGGAGAATTTAAGGCTGGTCATGATTTGTAAAAGGTGGGGTGTTGTTGAAATTTTCTTGGATATTTCTTTTATGAATTCTGCTATGTGTGTGTATTTGCGCTGGTATTTATATGTAGGTAAAAATAAATTGTTTTCAATATCGACATTTGGTACTATAAAATACTATCATAAATCTGGACTTCCCTAATCCTAGTATGCTTTTATACTTACGATTGCTTTATATTTTCTCATGCTTAAATTTGTCTCGCGTTAAAGCCTGCCCGTGTGAAATTTGTTTATATTACAGATTTTGTTTATTTAACTACATTCGTCTTTTTTGACTGAAAGAGTTTTCTACACACAGAGAAAAACCAACTTCAAATCAGTAAAAACCATGCTGAATTAATAAGAAACATTAACGAAGGTTTAGTCATAGTGAAATTTCTTAGTTCGATATGAACAAAATATTAATTTACAGTATTCATTTATTAAACTCATTAGTTTGTAGATATCTCAATATACATTTTCTATTATATTAAAAATTATTGAATTAATGTGACGAATTCTTATTTTTAAGCTGCAGATTTGCCCTGAGTGTATGGATTGTTTATATTTGCATTGTGCTTTAACTAAACGACGCTTCATATATTTTAATGATGTAGATCTAATAAATACTTAAGCATTGATAAGAAATTTGATATGTATACATACATATCTACAAATTGATTTTATGTATGTATGTATGTACATATATGTGTACATACAAATAAGTGTTTAACTCAATCTTTGAATACATTTTTTATTTTATTTTTTGTCATGTGATGTCTGTTGTTGTTGAAATTAAAAACATTTTAATTTTTATCTGCGTTTACTTAAAAGTTTGTGAGGATTTTCTGTTTTAAGTAAAACTGAATTCGTGAAGATATGTACATACTCTATAGTAATAGTAACTATAATAGAAATATTTCTTATACTTAATTTATTGAAAGTTGATGCAGCGTTAGTTAGTCAACGTTTGACATTTTTGGGGTATAAAATATTTTCTAACTATAACCTTCTACATTTATTTTGGAAAGCTTGCTTTGCTTTTTAAAAATGTATAAACATTTTTAAATGAAACTGATCCGGCACTCCAGCTTAGGTCCTGATAGTTTTTTGTTGTTAGTTAAGTTACTTCTTTTTTATTTTTTATTGATAAACATTTAAAATCAAAAGGGAGTTTGATATTGTAATTATTATTTTCATAATTGTTGAAAACAGTCGCTGTTTTGTTTTTGTTTTTTTGCGATGAAATTATTTGAATTACTTATAAAACCTTACGCGTTTATAAAAATTATGTTATTTTCCATATTACTCAATTTATAAGACTTTTAGAATTTGTCCTTTAGTGATTATATATTCTATTATGTGATCACGAATACGAATGCAGTAAGCTGATGTCTTTGCTTACTGTTTCAAATTAAAATTTTATTCAATTGAATAAAAGGAGCTTTTTTCTTAAACTGTGATGTAGTTAGAAGCGCTGGAGATTCTTTCATATAACAGCTTTCTTGGAATTTTAGATGCATATAATATAGAATTGGATAACATTTTGTACTTTTAATTTTTATATTAAGAAGTACGAATATGAGACTGAATTTAAATGTACTTTTAAATTAGTTAAATCATAATGAACAAACATATTTTCTTCTTGAATAGCGATCAACAGAAAACGAACTCGTTTTCATATAATTTAGGTATACCCTATCGACGGCTCCTCTAGGATACAAGATGACTGTGTATGACGAAATTTCTGTTGCTTTATACTGATAATATGTTTACATTAATAAGGTACATATACATATGTTCATTTTATGAAGGGTGAGCACCTATGGCTTTTATTTGATGTTCTATATGATTTTTTTTAATTTTATTAAAGTTCAGCGTATTGTATATATATTTCTGAAATGTTTAAGTGTGTTTTGTGTGCCCATCAGACAGAGTGTACGTATTAGTTGGTCAGTCAGTCTCTATTTTTATTTATTTTTTTTTCTAATGTGCAACTCCTTTTTTCAGATTTTACTACTTGGAATAGAGAATTTTTGTCTAATTTTTTGCTGGGTATATACATTAGGTATATAGAAATTAGTTTACATACAAAGAAATGCATGTTTAATAAACAACTATTGTATCAAATCGATCTCAAATAACTCAGTTACCTCTACCAGCAATTCACCGTTGGTGTTTTCATAAAGTGTTAGAAACAATGAAATATCTATGTTTTGAGAGAATTTTTCCCCTCAAGTATTTCTACATGAGGTTTGAGGGGTCAGCCACTGTCGCATTCATATGTAATGATTATTCACTTAAAAAAGGTCATCATCACCATCAATCATCTCCGTATACAATACATTCATGAGTTGGGTTGATCCAGATACAATTGCTGTCTCATCACATTCTAACAGTTTTATATATTTTGCTAGTATGCATGCCTTAGCATGCTTCTATCGATAGTGACGTAAGAGTCCGAGATGTAGAGTGTTACAATTAAAAATCTTTACTATTAGAATTTACCAGTTCGCTCTTTTGAATTTTTACAAAGTAGATACATATGTATGTATGTATTTCATTAACCACAAAATCATAAAATTTCTTTGCTTACAAAATTGTATGACGTGGGGATTTTTTTTTCTATAAATTTATTTAATACTCATACAGATACAGATATAAAGTAAGATCTGTTTACTGTACATTTTAAAATTTATGCATGCTTCAGCATGATTCTAGTTGAAGCCTATATTCATTCACTAAGTTTGTTTGATACTTATTCATACACACGTACATTCTTAAAGATTGGATATCAAAGTCCAATTTCCGTAGTTTATCTATATTTTCTAAAGATCTGATAGCTAAAGAAATAAATAGAGTGAAGATCTTCTATAATAATAATCCCATTTTCATATTGTAAAATTTTGCGTGCTAGCGCTTTCGATGGGAAAATGTACATACAACTTTATAAAAGTGATAATATGATGTGCTGCTGAATATTACACTATGTTATAGTTCATTTTAAACATTGAAGTTTTACCAATATTTCATTCAGACCATCAAGTTTAGAGAATTCCACTACATTTAGTTAATTACCTTTCTTAAGATCCATCATTCCTAATCAATCCTACAAAAAACTAGATTTTTCGTTTTAATTTTATTTTTATTTTTATTAAATTCAACATTCATTCTTCAAATTACTTTATACTATATTAAGCAGCTTTTTCTCATTTGTGGAATGTTTAATCGTAAACATTTTAATGGTGAGATGAATTTTTCTATTTTATACACTAAGTAAATCTTTATATATACCAATCCACTTATATGAACCATTAAAGCTAATTCTTTTCTCGTCATTCCTTTCAATGATCTATTAAATCATTCTAGTATTGATGCTTTCATATTAAGTAATGTTTAATCTTCTATTTATGTATGAGTTTTCCAAAGTATTTAATAAAAAATTCTCTAGAATCATCTGTTTGTAAGTTTTTTGGTACCCGTACCACTTCAAAAATATTTTCCATTCCCTTGGTTTTTAGAGTGCAGCCTTTAATTTTCAGCTGTACTAAACTTTGAGAATGTGTCAATTACAGTCTTCGAAAATCAACAATTTCTATTTTCTGTAGAATAGTTCTCCATTTCACCTAACTTAGCTCCATAAAACTTCATATATTCCTGTCATTGCATCTCTACAAGCACAAAAAATTGTTGAGATTTAATATGGAGTTCGTTTACTAAATCTCTTTTTAAGGACATTGAGTTATTTCATAGATTTTTTCGAAAGTGTTGTGATCTACATGTTGCACTTTCAGCTATTTATACTAATATACTAACATGTAGTTAATTTTCTAATCTGTTTATTTAATCGTAAACTCGTCAATTTGTTTGTAATTATTTAATTTTTAGAATTGCTTTTGCAATTTTATAACTGTCTTCTTTCTCTACATTTATTTCACGTTGTAGTTCCTCAATTGGCATTTAAAAATATTCTTAAATAATTATGCTTTAAGCTATATTATTAATTTGTCTTGTATTTTCCAATACTGATAAGTCAGTATAAATGCCTTCGGAATTGGAAGTCTATGAGTAAAAATCATCGTCATTATCATTTTCAGTATTAGCATCATTAAATAAGATGGTATTATCAAATATTGTTTCTTTTGCTAGTTTCTTTGAGGTACTTGTCTATATCTTGAGTGAAGGTTTCTCAGGCTTTAAACTTGTATATTTTCAACTTATGTCTTGATTTTACTTTCTTCTTTCATAAGAATTCTTTTAATATTTTTAGAACTATTTTTGAATTCTTCTGTTATAGGTTTAAATGTATCTTTTAGTTGTTCACTTATATCTATTTCACCAGTTTTATACTACGAAGCTTTTTCTTCATCACATTTCTTGTCAACAGCAAATGCTTTAAATCTTTGTCATCCATATTCGCTAACAGCAAATAACAGGTATCAGCTACTAGATCAACTTATCAGGAGCTGATCTGGTTTTCAGATCAGCTTATCAGGAGCTGGTCTGGTTATCAGATCAGCTTATCAGGAGCTGGTCTGGTTTTCAGATCAGCTTATCAGGAGCTGGTCTGGTTTTCAGATCAGCTTATCAGGAGCTGGTCTGGTTATCAGATCAGCTTATCAGGAGCTGGTCTGGTTATCAGATCAGCTTATCAGGACCTGATCTGATTTTCAGATCAGCTTATCAGGTAACAGATCAGGCTATCAGGAGCTGTTCAGATTTTCATTTCAAGATATCTGAGTCAGATTTAGTTATCAGTGTACAAGTAGCTAGCCATTTATAACATTTATATACATGAAGTTTAAAGCCAGATGAAATACAAAAAAGTAAAGTTTTATGTAGTAAAATTATTTTCTATAACGATCATCGTTAAATATCATATTGGAATTACTTTGGACTGAAATAACAGATTCACTATCTGTAAATTTTGTAATATCTTATTGTTCTAATTGATGAAATTAATTTATTCAGGTATTCATATTTGGATGGATAAAAAGATTTTGAGTATAAATAAATGTTCTCAAATTTAAGTCCATTAGGACTTTCTAGCCAGTCAATCATAGCTTTTTTTTTTGCAATTTGACAGGTCAACTATTGTTCCACGAATAGAATTTGATATAAGGGAAATATGATTTATTTTTGAACTATCGTTCGATGATTCATCAATACTTCGTACCATGCTATATTTATGTTGTTTTGACTAAGGGTATGAGTCAATATTTATAAAATTCATTTCATAAATATCAGCTCATGCTCATAGTCAAAACAAAGTATGCTTTAAGTGTTTAAAACCAGTATTACCATAAAAATGGTGGTTTTAAACTTTTAAAATATACTTTATTTTACTAACCGCATTTTATAACTAAATGCATTTCATAAATATTGACGCATACTCATAATCAAAACAGCATATAAATATCCTTTGTTTTGACTATGAGTATGAGTCATTATCTCTTATTATAGAAAAATAAAATAGTATGATTATATGATATCAGAAATCATGTTTTCTAATATCATATAACCATACTATTTTATTCTTTCAATAATAATAGATAATATTTATGAAATGCATTTATTTACAAAATGCGATTAGTAAAACAACATAAATATAGCATGGTATGAAATTTTGATGATTCATCAATATTTCGTACCAAGGTATTTTTAGGTTGTTTTTACTATGGGTATGCGCTAATATTTATGAAATGTATTTCATAAATATTATCTCTTATTATAGAAAAATTAAATAATGTAGCTATACGATTTCAGAAAATATTTTCAAATCAGTATTATCATACAAAATACTGATTTTAAACTCTTACAGCCTTATTTATAAAACTTATTAAGGCTTTGGAAAGGCTTTTTAAAACAAATTTTTTATAAAAATTTTTTCTTAAAAAGTCCTTATAAAGCCCTAATAAGTGTTATAAATAAGGCTGTTAAAATATACTTTGTTTTACTAACCACATTTTTGTAACTAAACGCATTTCATAAATATTGATGCATACTCATAATTAAAAAAAAGGATATTTTTATGCTGTTTTGATTACGAGTGTGGATCATTATTTCTTATTATAGAAAAAATAAACTTATGCAGCTATACGATTTCAGAAAATATTTTCTGATATGGTATAGCTGTATTAGTTTATTTTTTTATAATAAGAGATAATATTTATAAAATGTATTTAGCTACATAAATGCGGTTATTAAAACAACCTAAAAAACCTTGGTACGAAATATTGATGAATCATCGAACGATAGTTCAAAAATAAATCATAGTTCCCTTATATCAAATTCTATTCGTGCAACAATAGTTGACCTGTCAAATTGCGAAGAAAAACGCTATGATTGGCTTGCTAGAAAGTCCTAATGGACTTAAATTTGAGAACATTTATTTATACTCAAAATCTTTATATCAACCCAGATATAAATATCTGAAGAAATTAATTACATCAATTAAAATAATAATATATTACAAAATTTACCGATAGTGAATCTGTTATTTCAGTCCAAAGTAATTCCAATATGATATTTAACGATGATGCGTATGGGAAGCATATTTTTGTAAGGGGAGAGATAAGAATGTTGATTCATTCTACTTCTGTAAAACTTACACCAAAATCATCAAACATTTAATACGAGATCATGATAATGTATATTTAATGTTTAAGTAAGGTGAGAAAAATAAAAAGCATGTTGAAAGAATAAATATGGATTTTTGATTATAAGCAAAGATAGTGAATTAAACGATGATCGTTATAGAAAATAATTTTACTACATAAAACTTTACTTTTTCGTATTTCATCTGACTTTAAACTTCATGTATATAAATGTTATAAATGGCTAGCTACTTGTACACTGATAACTAAATCTGACTCAGATATCTTGAAATGAAAATCTGAACAGCTCCTGATAGCCTGATCTGTTACCTGATAAGCTGATCTGAAAATCAGATCAGGTCCTGATAAGCTGATCTGATAACCAGACCAGCTCCTGATAAGCTGATCTGATAACCAGACCAGCTCCTGATAAGCTGATCTGAAAACCAGACCAGCTCCTGATAAGCTGATCTGATAACCAGACCAGCTCCTGATAAGCTGATCTGAAAACCAGACCAGCTCCTGATAAGCTGATCTGAAAACCAGATCAGCTCCTGATAAGCTGATCTAGTAGTTGATACCTGTTATTTGCTGTTAGCGAACATGGATGATAAAGATTTAAAGCATTTGGTGTTGACAAGAAATGTGATGAAGAAAAAGCTTCGTAGTATAAAACTGGTGAAATAGATACAAGTGAACAACTAAAAGATACATTTAAACCTATAACAGAAGAATTCAAAAATAGTTCTAAAAATATTAAAAGAATTCTTATGAAAGAAGAAAGTAAAATCAAGACAGAAGTTGAAAATATACAAGTTTAAAGCCTGAGAAACCTTCACTCAAGATTTGATAATACCATCTTATTTAATGATGCTAATACTGAAAATGATGATGACGATGATTTTTACTCATAGACTTCTAATTCTGAAGACATTTATACTGACTTATCAGTATTGGAAAATACAAGACAAATTAATAATATAGCTTAAAGCATAATTATTTAAGAATATTTTTAAATGCCAATTGAGGAACTACAACGTGAAATAAATTTAGAGAAAGAAGACAGTTATAAAATTGCAAAAGCAATTCTAAAAATTAAATAATTACAAACAAATTGACGAGTTTACTATTAAATATACAGATTAGAAAATTAACTACATGTTAGTATATTAGTATAAATAGCTGCAAGTGCAACATGTAGATCACAACACTTTCGAAAAAATCTATGAAATAACTCAATGTCTTTAAAAAGAGATTTAGTAAACGAACTCCATATTAAATCTTAACAATTTTTTGTGCTTGTAGAGATGCAATGACAGGAATATATGAAGTTTTATGGAGCTAAGTTAGGTGAAATGGAGAACTATTCTACAGAAAATAGAAATTGTTGATTTTTGAAGACTGTAATTGACACATTCTCAAAGTTTAGTATAGCTGAAAATTAAAGGCTGCACTCTAAAAACCAAGGGAATGGAAAATATTTTTGAAGTGGTACGAGTACCAAAAAACTTACAAACAGATGATTCTAGAGAATTTTTTATTAAATACTTTGGAAAACTCATACATAAATAGAAGATTAAACATTACTTAATATGAAAGCATCAATACTAGAATGATTTAATAGATCATTGAAAGGAATGATGTGAAAAAAATTAGCTTTAATGGTTCATATAAGTGGATTGGTATATATAAAGATTTACTTAGTGTATAAAATAGAAAAATTCATCTCACCATTAAAATGTTTACGATTAAACATTCCACAAATGAGAAAAAGCTGCTTAATATAGTATAAAGTAATTTGAAGAATGAATGTTGAATTTAATAAAAATAAAAATGAAATTAAAACGAAAAATCTAGTTTTTTGTAGGATTGATTAGGAATGATGGGTCTTAAGAAAGGTAATTAACTAAATGTAGTGGAATTCTCTAAACTTGATGGTCTGAATGAAATATTGGTAAAACTTCAATGTTTAAAATGAACTATAACATAATGTAATATTCAGCAGCACATCATATTATCACTTTTTATAAAGTTGTATGTACATTTTCCCATCGAAAGCGCTAGCACGCAAAATTTTACAATATGAAAATGGGATTATTATTATAGAAGATCTTCACTCTATTTATTTCTTTAGCTATCAGATCTTTAGAAAATATAGATAAACTACGGAAATTGGACTTTGATATCCAATCTTTAAGAATGTACGTGTGTATGAATAAGTATCAAACAAACTTAGTGAATGAATATAGGCTTCAACTAGAATCATGCTGAAGCATGCATAAATTTTAAAATGTACAGTAAACAGATCTTACTTTATATCTGTATCTGTATGAGTATTAAATAAATTTATAGAAAAAAAATCCCCACGTCATACAATTTTGTAAGCAAAGAAATTTTATGATTTTGTGGTTAATGAAATACATACATACATATGTATCTACTTTGTAAAAATTCAAAAGAGCGAACTGGTAAATTCTAATAGTAAAGATTTTTAAGTGTAACACTCTACATCTCGGACTCTTACGTCACTATCGATAGAAGCATGCTAAGGCATGCATACTAGCAAAATATATAAAACTGTTAGAATGTGATGAGACAGCAATTGTATCTGGATCAACCCAACTCATGAATGTATTGTATACGGAGATGATTGATGGTGATGATGACCTTTTTTAAGTGAATAATCATTACATATGAATGCGACAGTGGCTGACCCCTCAAGCCTCATGTAGAAATACTTGAGGGGAAAAATTCTCTCAAAACATAGATATTTCATTGTTTCTAACACTTTATGAAAACACCAACGGTGAATTGCTGGTAGAGGTAACTGAGTTATTTGAGATCGATTTGATACAATAGTTGTTTATTAAACATGCATTTCTTTGTATGTAAATTAATTTCTATATACCTAATGTATATACCCAGCAAAAAATTAGACAAAAATTCTCTATTCCAAGTAGTAAAATCTGAAAAAAGGAGTGGCACATTAGAAAAAAAAAGAAATAAAAATAGAGACTGACTGACCAACTAATACGTACACTCTGTCTGATGGGCACACAAAACACACTTAAACATTTCAGAAGTATATATACAATACGCTGAACTTTAACAAAATGAAAAAAAATCATATAGAACATCAAATAAAAGCCATAGGTGCTCACCCTTCATAAAATGAACATATGTATATGTACCTTATTAATGTAAACATATTATCAGTATAAAGCAACAGAAATTTCGTCATACACAGTCATCTTGCATCCTAGAGGAGCCGTCGATATGTACCTTATTAATGTAAACATATTATCAGTATAAAGCAACAGAAATTTCGTCATACACAGTCATCTTGTATCCTAGAGGAGCCGTCGATAGGGTATACCTAAATTATATGAAAACGAGTTCGTTTTCTGTTGATCGCTATTCAAGAAGAAAATATGTTTGTTCATTATGATTTAACTAATTTAAAAGTACATTTAAATTCAGTCTCATATTCGTACTTCTTAATATAAAAATTAAAAGTACAAAATGTTATCCAATTCTATATTATATGCATCTAAAATTCCAAGAAAGCTGTTATATGAAAGAATCTCCAGCGTTTCTAACTACATCACAGTTTAAGAAAAAAGCTCCTTTTATTCAATTGAATAAAATTTCAATTTGAAACAGTAAGCAAAGACATCAGCTTACTGCATTCGTATTCATGATCACATAATAGAATATATAATCACTAAAGGGCAAATTCTAAAAGTCTTATAAATTGAGTAATATGGAAAATAACATAATTTTTATAAACGCGTAAGGTTTTATAAGTAATTCAAATAATTTCATCGCAAAAAAACAAAAAAAAAGCAGCGACTGTTTTCAACAATTATGAAAATAATAATTACAATATCAAACTCCCTTTTGATTTTAAATGTTTATCAATAAAAAATAAAAAATAAGTAAGTTAACTAACAACAAAAAAACTATCAGTACCTAAGCTGGAGTGCCGGATCAGTTTCATTTAAAAATGTTTATACATTTTGAAAAAGCAAAGCAAGATTTCCAAAATAAATGTAGAAGGCTATAGCTAGAAAAAATTTTATACCCTAAAAATGTCAAGCGTTGACTAACTAATATTGCATCAACTTTAAAAAAATGTAAATTGAGTATAAGGAATATTTCTATTATAGTTACTATTACTATAGAGTATGTACATATCTTCAAGAATTCAGTTTTACTTAAAACAGAAAATCCTCACAAACTTTTAAGAAAACGCAGATAAAAATTAAAATGTTTTTAATTTCAACAACAACAGACATCACATGACAAAAAATAAAATAAAAAATGTATTCAAAGATTGAGTTAAACACTTATTTGTATGTACACATATATGTACATACATACATACATAAAATCAATTTGTAGATATGTATGTATACATATCAAATTTCTTATCAATGCTTGAGTATTTATTAGATCTACATCATTAAAATATATGAAGCGTCGTTTAGTTAAAGCACAATGCAAATATAAACAATCCATACACTCAGGGCAAATCTGCAGCTTAAAAATAAGAATTCGTCACATTAATTCAATAATTTTTAATATAATAGAAAATGTATATTGAGATATCTACAAACTAATGAGTTTAATAAATGAATACTGTAAATCAATATTTTGTTCATATCGAACTAAGAAATTTCACTATGACTAAACCTTCGTTAATGTTTCTTATTAATTCAGCATGGTTTTTACTGATTTTAAGTTGGTTTTTCTCTGTGTGTAGAAAACTCTTTCAGTCAAAAAAGACGGATGTAGTTAAATAAACAAAATCTGTAATATAAACAAATTTCACACAGGCAGGCTTTAACGCGAGACAAATTTAAGCATGAGCAAATATAAAGCAATCGTAAGTATAAAAGCATACTAGGATTAGGGAAGTCCAGATTTATGATAGTATTTTATAGTACCAAATGTCGATATTGAAAACAATTTATTTTTACCTACATACCAGCGCAAATACACACACATAGCAGAATTCATAAAATAAATATCGAAGAAAATTTCAACAACACCCCACCTTTTACAAATCATGACCAGCCTGAAATTCTCCCAAGATATACATACACACATACATACATATACAATAATACAATATACGAGATTAATCTCAACAACACAACACTCTCACCTACCCGAAATTACAGGTAGTGTTAAACTTCTACAGACATCTATACACACAGATTCTCACGGCTACATATTACAAGAACACTTCGCCCCTAATAAATCACAATCATCTTAAATTCTTACAGAAATACATACATACATACACATAGCCAATTTACCTCAACAACATCCTCACCCACCTCAAATCACGATCAGCCTTAAACTACTATAGACAGACACATCCACAAATCCCCATGGCTACATATTACGTCAACAACCCTGCCCACCTAAATCATGGTCAGCCTTAAACTCCTACAGACATACAAACACACAGATTCCCCCGGTTGCATATTACTAGAACACCTCACCCCTCATAAATCACAATCAGCCTTAAGCTCCTACAGAAATATATACATTGAAATTCCTACAAACATACACACACACACATATATATACACGCAATCGATCTACCTCAACTACACCCCGCCCCCTGCCAATCAAACCATCACCTAAATTCTCACAGACAGACAGACACATCTACAAATTCCTATGGTTACATATTACGCCAACAACGCCACCCACTCAAATCACGGTCAGCCTAAAATTCCCACAGTCTAGCAACACCTACATTAGCATTAGAAAAAATAACTTTCACGTTTTCCCGTCGTCATTAGGAAAAATCATTTTCCCGTCGGCATTTGAAAAAACAATATTAATGTATTGCCCGGCATTAGGAAAAATTGTCATGCATTGCCGTAGGCATTAGGAAAAATTATCATGCATGCCGTAGGCATTAGGAAAAATAATAATCATGTTTTGCCGTCGGCATTTGAAAAAAATAATAATCATGTTTTGCCCGGCATTAGTAGAAATTATCATGCATTGCCGTAGGCATTAGGAAAAATTAATAATCACTATTTCACCATTGGTATTAGGAAAAATCATTTTCATGATTTTCCTCGTCTGTATATACACACACAAAAACCGCCAAACTATGAACCGCCTTAATACATTCACACAAAATATTCCACACACAAACATCCACGGTCAGACAGACAGACCGACAGACAGACATACACTTAATGTAAACAAAAACTCCTAATGTAAACAAAAAACATCAAAGCGCCGCCGAAAACACAAATTTCCAAGAATTTAACAATTTTCAAATTTTAATTACCCAAATTTAACAATTTCAGCAACAATTTAACAATTTCAGCCCACAATTTAACAATTTCACCAACAATTTAACAATTTTAATTGGGGCAGAATTGGCAATTCCCTACTACTCTTAAATTCAAATTATATTAGCACATGGTGTTTCTACCTGGGCTAAAAACAAAATAAAACAAAACAAATTTACACACTCTGAGCTCCAAAGGAAACCTCTCGTGGTCAGCCATTTACACACAGTTGTCAACGCAACACGTATGTTTAATATAAAAATAATCAAAATTTTGTCCAAAAAAACGTAACCACCAAATGCTAATGAAAAATCTTTCAATTCAGACAAAAGTTTGTCAAGTTAAAGAGTAGCCAATATTGTTGGATGCTATGACATTTGATAAACAAGTGTCTGGGTCAAAACTTTTTTCATTAGTGTTTGTTAGTTACGCTTTTTTGGACAAATGTTTGACAAGTGTGACCGTACCTTTAGTTTTTTCAGTTGATAGTTGAGATTTAAAAACTTGAATCAATTCATGCTTAGAGTTAACTATTATTTTGTGAAAATCTTCGGCAAATCCAAGTAGTAATTTTAGGGGTACACAAAAATTTAAATATCCATTTACGGGTGTGTGGTCTTATCATTGTTAAATGGTGACCATCCTGGATTTAATAGAGTATCACTTTAAAATTTATTCAACGACACGTAGTTTTTTAATTCTTTTGCAATACCCAAATGACGTGTGCAATCAATTTCTATACCATTAATTTCATAACGAATTTCATCAAATAGGTACTTATGCCATACAATTGTTTAAGAGACATATGGATGTAGAAACTGTTGAATCCTCCTTTGTTGCAAGATCTTCGATACATAGAAAACTTTTAGTTTTCACTAAAACATACAAATCTTGGTTTTGAATTGATATACGAATTTCATTATTATTTTTAAATGACTGTAAATATGATGTGTAACTGTGGTACTCTTTCTTGATAATTGAATTGTCCAGTTGAAGCTATTGCAATATATTAATTATACTACTCATTTGTTTCTTTTCTTTGGTTGTAATTACGTTAATAATTTTAATATTTTAATTTAAATCCAAAATTTCTTAAAAAATCTTTATTAGTTTTATTTAAAAGGTTAGCTTTTGAGGCTTTCGATGTTTTTTATTTTTATAATATTGTATTTTTATTTTTTTCGCAAAAATTTGATGAATTTTCACCTTCGTCGTCGGCTGATAGTGATTGAATAAATCGTGCCATAACCGCAAAAATAACTTAACCGACATAATTTTCGAACTTAAATTTTTGACCAGAATCGATCATTTGCGATGGTAAATAGTCGATTTTCGTCAAAAAACGAAGTCCAAAAATTGTGTCGCTTAAGCTATGTTAGCGGTTATGGCTAAAATGTTAAATGTTAAATCATTGGACAGATAATTTTTGTTGTAAAATATATGTAGACATGTTGTTTATATACTATAGAGTAGCATGAACAATTCCATCCATGAATCTACTGAAATGTTTGTTTACTAAAGCCCAACTTCGAATAAATATGTTAATACTGAACAAACTGTTGCTTTTATCATACTGTGAGTGGAAACCTTTCGCGTCATACTGTTAACACAAAGAGATTGTTCATTAAAACGACTTTTGTTCATGCTGCTTTCTCTCATCCAGCGTTACCGTTGAAAAATAGCAAAAAGGGGCACAAAAAGGAGATATTCACCCCTATCGTAAATAAAATGTGAAATTTTTGTTCCCATGAAATTTTCATTCCCCATGAAGGGAAATTCGCAATCGTGAATTTTATGGGAACGTTTGTTCCCGCTATCAATGCGTAGTGAATGTAAAAAAGGGAAGAAGACTTTTAAAGCTTCAAAATTAATTGAAAATCAAACAAATTACGTTTAATAATAAGAAATAAACATATTTTGGGTTTCAAATGAAATGTTATAGAGTGTTTAGTTGTGTTTTTAATTGTTTCCGGCACCGTGCAAAAAAATTTTTAGTATACAACAGCCATCAAACTCTGATTCATATTCAATGAAAAAATGTGTTCCAAAGAATTATTGTTATTAATCGTGCACATTATTTATTGATCTTGCCCTAAAAATAGTTATTCATAAGTTTTAATATATAATTGCTAGTATAATATTAAAACTAGGCAGTGTATTAATTCAGTTCGCCTGCAAAAATAAAGTGAACAAAACGAAGGGAAGAGTGAAAAAATCCATGTGAAATGAATCCAATGAAATAAAAAATTATTCACGATTGCAATTTGGGGAAAAGGGAAAATATTTCGAGGGAAAAACTGTTTACGATAGGGGTGATTAAAAAAAAAGTGGCACAAAAAGGGGATTTCAAAGAAAAAAAGGCGCAACTTTAAAATCAAGGAAAATTAAAGAAACAAACATATTTATTTATTGTTAAAGAACATACATACACACATTTACTTTCATAAATAAAATAAATAAAAAGACAACATAGCTTACAATCATACATACATACATTCATACACAACTATATTTTGCTGTTGTTAACAAACATACAATCATACACAATTATAAGTTTTATTAACATTTAATCAATTGCTTACACATCATAAGGTTCATTAACCCTTGCTAAGGAAATTTGCTTATTAATTAATTGTTTAAATACAAGGTGCATTTACCTCATTTATAAATTAGGTCATTTTATTGTGTTTATTCAAAAAATATTAATATTGCATATGTTATTATCTATAAGCTAAGCACTTTTATTAATTCTTAATTTTATATAAAAGAAAGTAAAAATAAACATATTTTAAGTCGTTTTCAATAAGCAAGAGTGTTTTATTACTGAACGGCTTCCTTCAAGTTACAAGTGCTTGTAAGGAATAACTATTTGGGAACTTAGTGCTAGTTCAAATTTATGTGTTTGAACTAATGAACACAACACAAACATTTTGGTGACCCCGACGTGATCTATAACAGGATCAAAATTCAATCAATAACTACATATTAACACTAGGACATCACTAAGCAGTTGGTATTGCTTAGATTCTCCAATCAGTGGATATCATTTATTCAACATCAAAGGTTAAACCAAGTCATCCTCGGGTCCCACAACAAGGCGAAAATGGCGAGTCTACAAGCTCTTATGATCCAGCAGGAGGAAATGGCAAATGACATAGACAGGATTATTGCTAATATCAAGAAGGCCCACAGGATCGAAGGAATCTAGAATTTTACGAAAGCAAGTCCGATGAATTAGCGAAACTTTGGGAGGACTTTGAGAAAACAGAGAATGTCATTCGTAGAGATCAAACACTTCCTGACAATGATTCGTATATTGTGAGAAATTTGCACGGGTCCCTTGGAGAAAGGTATATAGAACTGCTATGGAAAATATCGACTTTCAAATCAAGAAATTAACCGAGGGCACAAAGTCATTGCCAGCAGTAAGGACTTCAGAAACTTCATTGAGTAACCAGAATACACCAGTTAAAGGACTAGGCAGACGAGTGACTGCCCGTATGGCTGACTTAACACTGCTATTAAAAACGTTGCCACCATTAGAGGAAGATCAACCGCAAGAGTTTCATACAATCAATAAGAAATCTATGGAATCAAGTCCAAACCTTGTATGATGAGTTATGGAAACAGACCGAAGATCCTTCAACATTAGGATTAAATCAAAATGAATACAATAATTTGGAAGACTTAGTGCAACATACATTAATACAATTCGCAGTAAATACAAATAAACAAAAGGAGAGCGGTGTTAGCGGACGTAGCGTAGCATGTTCAACACAATTACGAGCAGAGTTAGCATCACACAGTTCACTATCGCTTCCAAAAATTTTTATTCCCCACTTCAATGGAGACTATTTGAAGTGGATCCAATTTTATGAACTATTTCAAGAAATGGTACACAAGCAACCACTTCCAAGCATACAGAAAATGTGGTACCTCAAAACCAATTTGTTAGGGGAGGCTGGCAAACTCATAATTGGTAGCTACATTGATTGAAAAAATTCTGAATCAGCCCAAGGGAACATTATCTCCTGCATCAATAAAGACTCTTCATGATATACCATACTCATTCAATTATTGCTGAAAAAACTCGAACACACCATTTACATTCGATTCATGCAATCACTACAAAAGTCAAAAGAAGTGCCTACAATTAGTGAATTATTGTCGTTTCTAGAGAGGCAATTCGAATCAATGGAATCGATTGGGCACAAAGAAAAATCAACCAATCATCAAATTACAAGCAAGGCTATAACTTCTGTAGCATCAGGAGAAGGTAGCATCAAATGTAAGCTGTGCAACAACAGTAACCATTGCATTCACCATTATAAACAATTTATTGCAATAACAGAATATGACGTACTAAAATGGGTACAACAACACGGATTATGTGTGAACTGTTTCAAGGCCAATCATTCAGCAAAGGCATGTCCTCATGGTAATTGCAAGAAATGTAATAATAAACACAACACGTTATTACACTTGCCACCAAAATCACAGCATATAGGTATCTGAAGTTCACCTCTTCAGTTGACTAACCAAAAACAACATCAAGGCCGCAAATGGCAATTCAAGTGAATTTAGAGTCATACTAGACTCAGGATCACAAGTCAACATTGTGAGTGAACGACTTATCAAAAAATTATCCCTTTCAACTACAGAAGCCCCATTATGTATTGATGGAGTTGGAAGAATCTAGAAAAGAGCACATAAACGCATTAATGTGCAAATGTTATCCAGAGATCATAACGTCTCAACAAACTTGGAAGCCTTCGTGTTACCCAGCATCATCCCAGCGCAACCGAGTCATATTATCGATGTTTCATATTGGAAAATTCCAAAGGACCAAAAGTTTAACATGCCAGAGAAAATTGATATTCTTCTTGGCGCCGAGTTCTACTTCAGCCTTCAGATAAAGTTAAGCGACAGTCTTCCAATACTTCAAAATACGTCACTTGGGTAGATTGTAGGTGGATCAATCAAAGAGCACACTCCATCTTGCTCATCCTCGCCATTGAAGGTCAATAGAAGAATCAATAGAACAACTATGGAAACTCGATGAAGTAGGAACAAACGCGAAAATATTGTCTCCGGCAGAAAATCTGTGTGAAAGTCATTTCAATCAACATGTAAGAAATAATTCTAATGGGCGCTTCATTGTCAGCTTACCATTTAAAGAGAATCCAACTGCACTAGGCCACTCACACCAATTGGCGTACAATAGATTTATTAGTTTGGAAAATCGACTCCATAAGAACGAAAATATGAGACGTGAGTACATCAATTTTATGAGAGAATATGAGCAATTGGGCCACATGGAAAAGGTTAATATACACAATATACCTAATCCAAGATATTTTATTCCACATCATTGCGTGCTAAAGCCCGAGAGTACATCAACAAAACTTGGAGTAGTGTTCGACGCTTCCATTAAAACGTCAACAGGATACTCGTTAAATGACTTAATGTATACTGGCCCTACTGTACAAAGTGGTTTATTTTCGATTCTACTTAGATTTCGCATGCCTAAATTCGTATTTACAACTGACATCGAGAAAATGTATCGTCAAATACTAATCAACTCAGCCGATCATCAATATCAGTTGATCATTTGGAGAGAGGACCCTTCATCACCATTTAATTATTAAAGGTTGAACACCGTTACCTACAGCACTAGAGCAGCTCCATACTTGGCCACAAGGTGCTTATAACGTATTGCAGAAGAAAATACAGCACGATACCCACTCGGCTCTCATGTGCTAAGAGACAACTTTTATGTGGATGATGGTCTCGGTGGCTCAGATAGTCTAAATTTGGCGATTGAGACTCAATGGCAACTATAAATGATACTGCAAGAACATAGCTTCATCCTGAAAAAATGGTGCTCAAACAATGGAAGGCTGCTGAAAGATATACCCCACAGTGACAGAGTAGTTGATTTAGATCTTGATGGCAACAGTCATAAAACAATAAAAACTTTGGGTTTACATTGGGTGCCCCAAGATGATCAGTTTCGCATCAAAGTAAAACTCAATGAGCTCCAAGTAATCTCAAAACGGACAGTTACATCAGAGCTTGCAAAATTATTTGATCCTCTAGATCTCCTTGCTCCTGTTGTTTTCAAGGCAAAAGTCTTTATCCAACAATTGTGGCAGCATTCGTTAGATTGGGATGACCGATTACCTCACAATCTTCAAATGACTTATGAAAGTTTCCGAAATGATTTGAAAACACTAGATGAGTTCAAAATTTCGAGACATATATTCTATGGTGGTATTCCAGTAAAAACATAGCTTCATATATTCGCAGATGCATCTGAAAAGGCCTATGGTGCAGTTGTATACATTCGCGCAAAACTTAAAGATGGAACAATAATTGTTCGACTGCTATGTGCAAAATCAAGAGTAGCCCCTGTGAAACAACAAACATTACCTCGGTTAGAGCTATGTGCTGCGGTCATAGCAGCCCAACTCGCTCATCTAGTAAAAACGGATCTGTCCCTACAAAATCAATCTATGTTCCTATGGACTGATTCCCAAATTGTTTTTATCATGGATTAACTCACAATTATCTTCTTATAAAACGTTTGTGGCTAATAGAATTTCAACCATTCAGTCATTAACAATAACCGACCAGTGGCGTCATGTAAAATCAAAAGATAATCCAGCTGACATTTTATCGCGAGGAGTGCAACCAGCCAATCTAACTAACAATGGATTGTGGTTTCAAGGACCAACGTTCCTTCATGGCAAGGAGGTAATATGGCCATCAAAATTTCCACATCAAATACCCAATACAGACACATCGCAATGAAAAAGACAATTATAGCAGCCACAACATCAAGCACTGACTTCATTTATAGAATCAACCATAAAAATTCATTTCGAACCTTGCAAAGAATTCTAGCACATGTCCTCAGATTCATAAAAAACATTAGAATGTCTATTGCAAGTCGACCAACACACTCATCAATTACGCCAAAAGAGTTAGACGATACCCTTCACATAGTTGTTAAGGCAATACAGTCTTCAGAATTCGCAACAGATATAACGAAACTACAAAAGGCCGAGACGATTAACAAAAATAGCTCACTTAACAGTTTAACACCATTTTTGGATAAGGAAGGCATACTTCGAGTAAGAGGGCGGCTAAAGCACTCCAATTTACATCCAGATATGAAACATCCAATAATACTACCATACAACGATCCTTTGGCAAGACTCTTGTTTATTATCATACATGAAGACAATAAGCATTGTGGACCGACTGCAATGCTGAATACAATAAGACAAAGATTTTGGCCAATTATGACCATATCCCCTGGTTTGGGATTTTTGGCCTTAGTTTTCCATTTGTAGCGTTGTTGAAGCTCGTTTAAATATTCGGTAGACCACCTTTTCCAAAATTTGTTTTTAATTGTGAAACTAACTTCCAGTGAGACACGCCTGAAATCTTCAGATTTTCTGCCCTGCTATCCACTTGAGCAGTAAGTGCTTCGCCAATCAGAAAATGGCCAGGAGTTAAGGCTTCGAGATTGTCCGGATCATTTGAGAGCGGTGTTAGCGGACGTGAGTTCAATATTGCTTCTACTTCTATGATTATCGTCTCCAACTCTTCGTGGGTTAATGATTCGGTTGACACGCTGCGTACCAAAAGGTGCTTTGCTGACTTCACGGCGGCCTCCCATAAGCCTCCAAAGTGGGGAGCTCTTGGTGGGATAAAATTAAAGTGTATCCCCTTAGAGCTCGAAGCGGATATTATTGCCTCTGTGCCTTATCAGCATGTATTGCTTCAGATATTTCCGATAAAGTGTTCTTTGCTCCTAAAAAATTTGTTGCATTGTCACAGTAAATATTTTGACAATGACCACGACGAGCTATAAATCTTTTAAGGGCACCAATGAATGATTCTGTTGATAGGTCAGACACCAGCTCTAAGTGAACTGCCTTTGTGGCAAAGCAGCAAAATACTGCTATGTAAGCTTTTGTTGGCCGTTTGCCCCTCACTTTGTAGTGTATCCAGAATGGACCACAATAGTCCACACCTGAATTAATAAATGGTCGAGCAGGTGTGATTCTAGGTTGGGGTAGATTGCCCATTATTTGTTGATAAAGAAGTGGCCGTGCTCTAGTACATCTTACACATTTTTGAATGGCGGCTCGAGCTGTTATTTTCCCTTTTATTGGCCAAACTATTTATCTTATTGTATTCAGCATTGCAGTCGGTCCACAACGCTTATTGTCTTCATGTATCATAATAAACAAGAGTATTTTATTACTGAATGGCTTCCTTCAAGTTACAAGTGCTTGTAAGGAATAACTATTTGGGAACTTAGTGCTAGTTCAAATTTATGTGTTTGAACTAATCAACACTAGCCCATTCACAAACAAATTTGAACTAGCACTAAGTCCCCAAACAGTTATTCCTTACAAGCACTTGTAACTTGAAGGACGCCGTTCAGTAATAAAACACTCTTGTTATGCTTATTGAAAACGACTTAAAATATGTTTATTTTTAATTTCTTTAATATTAAATTAAGAATTAATAAAAGTGCTTAGCTTATACATAATAACATATTGTTACGAAAATGGCCGTCAACAGGTTTAATGCAGTATTACACAAAAATATTCCAACAGGGTTATTGGAAGTGTTAGGCGAAAATATTCGTACAGGGTCAATGCAAAGAATAATCTAGAATAGTAGCAAACAACTAAATATATGCGTAGCACATACAAGCTTGATTAAACGTAAGCAAGCAAAAACGACAACAAAAAGCGTCTGCTTATTAAGAAGATACACATGCCTACGTACATACATGCCAATTCAAACGAAAAGCTAAAGTTAAACAACCACCAAATCATTGCTTAGTTAATGATGTACACACGTATGCATATACACATGTATGTACATAGTTACCACATGAGCTTAATTAGGCACTTTGTAAACAACATATACGATGATAATGATCGTCTAGACATTGCCTGAAAATTCTAGTGGTATTTGTGCGAAGTATAAAAGGGGGTGACGCATCCAATGGCAAGTTAGTTAGTTAGTCAGTTATAGTTGTGTTGTGAACGAGTTGCAATTGTGAGTCAGTTGCAAACAAGTCAGTTGCGAAAAAGTTGTGAACAAGTCAGTCAGTTGCAAATAAACAAGTCAGTTGATAATTAAGTTGTGAGTTAATAATAGTCTGCGATACAGTGGTCTTGTATTCATTTGCAAATCTTCGGGAGAAAAACGTAACAATATGCAATATTAATATTGTTTGAATAAACACAATAAAATGACCTAATTTATAAATGAGGTAAATGCACCTTGTATTTAAACAATTAATTAATAAGCAATTTTCCTTAGCAATGGTTAATTAACCTTATGATGTGTAAGCAATTGATTAAATGTTAATAAAACTTATAATTGTGTATGTTTGTTAACAACAGCAAAATATCGTTGTGTATGAATGTACGTATGTATGATTGTAAGCTATGTTGTCTTTTTATTTATTTTATTTATGAAAGTAAATGTGTGTATGTATGTTCTTTAACATTCTCCGCCGCGTTGAACACGGTTCAAATAAGTTCTGGGCACTGTTACTGGTTGATGGGACAGGTTCAAACTCTTAAAGTATCTATGGTTGCTGGTCTTCATCGAAATGCGGGCCTCGCTGCATTTTGGTAGGTTCGCCTTTGTTTGTTGTGTATTTTCCATATTAGCAGAATAAGTAATGTTATTAAGCATAGGACTAATGCGGTGTAGCTTACTGCATGATGATGTTGACTATTAGAGTTAATAACTTCGGGTAAATGTTCTAGATTTGCGTCATTTAATTGCTTTTGAAGGCTTGTTAGCTGGTCTAATTTCGTATTGAAATGATGGCTTGTAGTATTAAATATCTTTTCTATTTCTTCTGGCCTACTTATTGAGTCAATACGCTTTAATTTAACATGTGATGTATGGACACTATTTGTAATTCCGAAATGTCCTTGTATTGTTACAAAATTGTTTTTGATTATGCAATCGGGACCCACTTCCATTAGTCCAGTGTTTTTAATTATGAACAGCGTAGTTTCCCTGCCACATGCCATGGATGATTCAATTTCCATAGTAGTAGCAAAAATCCACTTGTTTAGTTGATCTAATTGAATCCAAGCTGCTGGACCTGGGATCTTGGTGAGGTTGCAATTGGCTGTGGATCGATTGTTGAATATATTGATCTCACAAAGATCAACCGCAGAATTCCTTTTGAACTTAGATTGCTTATTTTTGCAAATGTACTCTTTGTTTTTTGTCATGATACAGTTAGATATATCATCTGTCGTAAACGGAATATATTCATCTATGTGTGCATCTATAAAAAAACAATAAAAACAAATTTCTCATACATAAAAAGTACACATTCATTTTATGAGAACTCATATACTAAGTTTATTTGCACGTTTTATTTCAGTTCGGGTACGAATCAGCTGACTCTTTTTTGCTTTTAGAAATCTCAAACAAGTCGTTAGTTTTTCTGTTTCGTTCAGTTCTGTTACGGTTCAACCTGTGAAAATTAAAAAATTTTTAAGTAATTCTAAGGGACAGCAAAAATAAAATAAAAATTGTGATTGTGCTTTAAAAATTTAACTTTTATCAGAAAAACATAAAATTGTATTAAAATGATAGAACTCATCACTTTAGTCGAAAACTGGTCAGAAACAGGTGATAAGTTATAACATAAAATGTAACTATTAAAATTTAGAAACAGAACGGCACAGTACAGAACATCAGCAGAAAGTAAAGAATAATGAAGCCTTTACTAACTCACGTGAACAATTGCTGATTACTGGGGATGAGACGTATGTATAGAGAAAAAGAAATTTTTAATTTTACAATTGTTTATTTGACGATTGTTAATAAATTTCTATAATACCGGATAGTTGAGTATTTGCAAATACAGTTTTTATTTACAAATAAGACGAGTATAAACGTAGTATAGATAGCTAATAAATATAAAAAAAAATTATAAAATCTTTGATAATAATGAAACACTAGTCAAAATCTGGCATTTGATATTGATCGAAATTCCAATAGAATATAAATGGAAATTTCGTTCGAAATTGAATGCCGTAATTTGCCCGTTCTTAAGATTTACTAAAAAATAAGTTAACAAATTTTTTGGCATCTTTTGGGGCATATCACTTTTTTACTTAAAAACCAGTATAATTCAAAAAATTTACTTAAACATTTACCCCCTTATGCAAAAAAATATTTTACTTTAGCTTTAAAGTTCATAGTAGTTAATAAGCACTTTAAGGCTAACATAGCTTTATTAAAAAATCATATGCAAAAGACAACTTTAAATATTTTGTGATTTAATAATGAAAACTGGTAACACCACCGTGTTCAACAACCACTTCACAGCTTATGATGTACAAAATTGAATACAATTTCATTCGGGTATTCAAATATTTTTTTTATTTTATTAAATAAATTTTTATTATCTTGAAGTAAAGCAACCTAATTTAAAAAATATGAGCTTCTGACTTAATAGGAAAACAGATAAACACAACCATGAAGTAAAAGTAAAAAAATTTGAAAAATTATCACAATTTGTTTTATTCGAATGAAACGAGTATTTGAATATCCAGCTTTTTTCGATTTGTTTTGATTGTATGTACATCACTAAAACATTTTTGTATAATTGTATTTATTTTAATATTTTTTTATTGATTTTGCTATGTATTTCGAAGCAGTTGGATAATTTGGTGATGTTTCCCATTACATGACAGAAATAATAAATTTAAGATAAGAGCAGGCACTTCTAGCTTCACTTTCAGATATAACATGAATCAGTATGTGCTATATTAGTAAAAATATTTGAGGTACAAAATACACATTTTGGAAATATCAACTTAAAGTAGTCTTAACAAACGTGGGTGCCTACTTTAGAATTTTTATACAATAATTTTTTTAGAATACAACTTTACTTAACATTGCTTGGCAAAGCTTTATTAAGTTTTTTTGCATAAGACCCTTATTGCTTTATTCATAAAAAACATTTCAGGTTTATTACGCGCTTATTTGACACATTTCTATGGGAAATTTGTCAATTAAACCTGTAATAAACCTAAAATATTTTTTATGAATTAGACCGTTAAAGTTTTGATAAAAAAATTTAAACTTCGATTCTGAAGAGGATAATACATTAATTGTAATCTTTTTATGCATAATGCATACTATTAAATACCTTAATATTTCAAAATTTTTTAGCAATGCTAATTTATGTTTACGCTTTATGTTTTTTTTTGTAAATTTTTTTATATAGATGAAATAAGGTCTAGCTCACCGACTTTGCAACTTTTGAATCTGGATATATTTTTGCGTTTAATTTGACCAATTTGTCCATTGACTTAAACGAGTAGTTGCAACTTATCATCAGCAATAGTCACTTTCCTCCGAAAATAAGCATATTTTTGTGGTAAAAACTCTGATATTTTTAGATCATTTGCTTTTGAGAATTGGCCACGTGTTTGGCTGTTTTAGTTTTCTAAAATCGTGCAATTTCAAATCCATCGATTTACAGAACAGCCTTTTAAAAATATGTACTTTAATTAAATTTGGCTTTCACAATAGCTGTCGAAAATACAGTTCTTTATCAAAGACTTATATTATGTAGATCCAACAGAGGGGGAAAATAATTAATATCATGTACAAGGCCATATCTAAGCAAAATTTCTTTATAAATACTATACGTCTCTGGAACCAAATACCCCCTCAAACTCAAGTTATAAGCAATGCAAGCCAATTTAAATGCACAATTTTTATCTTTTATAGTCACAATTTTTAATTCTAATAATACTTCCCAAAGCCAAACAATATGTAAATATGTATCACAATGTCAACATTATTTCATAATTACATTTGATGTTTCATTTTAGGTTATTTTCATTCCTGTCTTTGTTATTAATATCAAAGTATTAATTTTAATAATCTTTTTATTTTTGTTTTTATACCAAATTACGCATGCCGATATCCTACCTAAGACTGTAATATAAGACTTGTTCTTGTTGTGTTTTATTCTGCATAAATAAATAAATTAACCCAGCTAAAAAAATTATATATCTTCCATATATTTTTAATGTATGTATATAACTATATACATATGTGTATGTATGAATTCATATATGGAAATGTATGGGATTATACATGGCAAAACTATTATATATGAACTAATATATGGACTTATATATAAATTGTATTATAATATATGAGCTCAAGAATACATTGAAAACTTCGAAAGTTTTAATGCCATTGACGTTAACTGGATATTTATCCAAAATGCATTTGCTCCATTGTCAAAATGCGCTTTGAAACTTCAAAAAGAACAATATACATATATTGGGAGACTTTTTCAGATATCCCCTTTATACGCACTTCTTATTTGCAAATATAACTGGAAAGCGTTGCCGTATAATTTTTTTATTGTAAGTTAATAACTCACGAAAACTATTTGCAAATAGCGCACCAAGGCACATTTACTACAGGTACATGCATTAGGAAAAACTCTGTGGCAACTCTGTGCTTCTCACATAGCTTTGCAAAGTAATTGTCAAAAATTTGTATGCATCAAACAAGGCACAAAAGTAATTGTCAAACGAATTCTTCGTTATAAACTTGTAAACAAAAAATCAGCGGATGAGCAATATGCCTGATACGTGTACCTGTTTGATATGCCTTGTAGCGCACTATTTGCAAATAAAGTGTAAAATGTTTCCAACTATTTTTGCTTTGTAAGAAATTTAATACAAATTTCACAATGTGTGGCAATATCATTCACAGATAGTAATGTATTCTATCTACGTATAAACGGTGAGTTCAGTATTTGCAAATAGTTTATTTGCAAATAAGATTTGCGTATAAACGAGGTAAGAGACTGGTTAGTATGTGAGTTAGAACTACAGGCATTAAGGCGGAATTACCCGACTGTAAATATAGAACTGTAAATGTAAATGTGTCAGCTGTTCGAATCTGTTGCATGAAAAGCTATGCTAATGCTTACCTGACTGAAATGGCACGTAAATGTAACGTCTGAACCTGCAGAAAATAGAATTTCATGACGACGTTACGTGACATTTGTAGACAGTGATGGGATGTATGTATATTGAATGAGAGTGTGGCACAAAAGCACTGATTTGGTCCTTTTGTTTCTTTTAATAGTTTAAGCTTTTGAGTGGTTAATTTGTATACGTACATGGCATATATAATAAATTTAGTTTTCTAGCAAAGTTTTTTCTATAAAATCTAATTAGAGACTACCAATCGTATGTTTTTTTTCAAATATAAATACACATATATATATATGTACATATGAATATGTGAAATATACATACATATGTGCGTACAAACATTCAAGCGTACAAAAAACTATTTTTATTTAAAAATAATACCAATAAAACTAAAAATAGGTACGTTTAACCATAATAATTATAATGATAATAAAAATATAAATATTTTTTATAATTATAATACGATGTAATGTAAGTATGTATGTATATACGGGTATGAAGCTGAAATAGTAATTTCAATAAATGTCAAAGTCATTAAAATGTTTGTAAGTATAAAATAATGATTTGATACAATTTAAATAATTTTGGTACTCTTCCCACACAATAAAAAAAATGTGTAGATGTTGAACTCTCATCAATGTTTTGAACAGCTGTTTTCCATTTTATTTGATTTTTTTAAGTGCGCCAAGATAGCGTCGACGAAATAGCGACGATTTTGGGAATTAAAAAACCGGCAAAAATGGGGGGAAAAACGTGTGTATTTTTAAAAATGTATCAACAGGCTGGCATTGATTTTAGGTATTAAAGGGGGAAACAAAACAAAAATTGTTTATGAATTTTCCCAGGAGCACTGTCCAACTGTCATGCTAGAGTGTCATATATTCGTAAAGTGGACACTTAGGAGAACAAAATGAGAGAATCGTGCAAAAAATCTGTCGAGCCGTTTTCGACAAAATCGAGCAAATCCAAAATGGCAAAAAAAAACCGTGGAAAAATTTTCCCAGGAGCACTGTCCAACTGTCATGCCAGAGGGTCATATATTCCAAAAGTGGACACTTAGAACAAAATGAGAAAATCGTGCAAAAAATCAGTCGAGCCGTTTTCGAGAAAATCGAGCAAATCCAAAATGGCCAAAAAAAAAACCCTGGATGAATTTTCCCAGGAGCACTGTCCAACTGTCATGCCAGAGGGTCATATATTCTTAAAGTGGACACTTAGGAGAACAAAATGAGAGAATCGTGCAAAAAATCTGTCGCGCCGTTTTCGAGAAAATCGAGCAAATCCAAAATGGCCAATAAGGCTTAGGTCTTAACATCTCTGTAATAAAAAATGCCAAATATGCGAATTTGAGTAAATATAGACACTCGTGCATAGGCATAGCTGGCCTGGAGCTCTATCGTGCACCTAGATACTTATTTACTCTTTATTGCAGCAAAACTAATGCAATGATGTTGTTAAAACTTTTAAAACGAATACAATTTCATGAACGTTTTCATATGACATTTAAGTTGTTTGAAAACGTTTGGTACTGTTTTATAAAATACATTTATTTCAAATGTTTTACAAAATTCAAAATTAAACAAAATTTTCTGTTTGAAACATTTCGTTCTGTGTTACAAAATTAGGCCATAAATTTCTATGTTCAGTTTAATATTAACTTATCTTATCTTAACTTATTAATATCTTTTTGATGATATAAAGGTAGTCACTACACTATCACAAAAATGGTCTCAAATGTGGTTTTCGAGATGAAAGAATAATCGGAATACGTTCAAATTTTTGCAAAAGATATTGATGTTGTTAGTTGATTTCTTTCAAAGTGAAATTTGAAAAATTTTGAGTTTATACTCTCTTGTTTGATTAAGTGCGATAAGTAAATATAAAAACAATTCTTTATGACGACTTCTCTGGTCATGTGTATAATGAAAACAATATTGATTATATTGAATCAACTATTCGGCCTTTTAGGAATCACTGGAATTGACAGCAGGCGGCGTCGTGACCACCTGATTGCATTTGATGTTGATTGACCAAACGCTGACGTTCTAAACATATTGAAACTTTAATAATACCAACATTTACAGCAAATCCACTCAAAGTACCAACTTCCGGTAAAACAATAGATAAGAATAAAGAATTATTATACACAGCTGTTTGTAGTAAGGAAAGAAAACAAACTTACTTTTGCTGTATATTTCAATATAAATGCCAGAATTGTCAACATTATCTGTATTGCCATGTATGCTATTTTGCAAGGCAATAATTTCAAATGGTGGTAGGCGATCAGTCATGCCATCACACCAAACTAAGTCCTAAAGCAATAATTATTGACGATATGATAAACATGTGGTTAAGCCAAAAAGCTTTCCTCGTCCTTCATGCGAGCATAGCGAATATACAAAATCCAGATGACCACGGGGGTCAAACCATATCAACCCCTTCACATCATTTGCCAATTTGTGAACAATAAACAAATATAATTATGTATGTATTTCTAAACCAAATTTATTTACATACATATGCATTTCTTTGTACTAGTTTTTCATATATGAAATTTCTTTCCAGAATTGAAGATTAATGCCTAAGGGAACGATGATACACAACGATAAAAGCACTTCTATAACATATCCCGTTATTTGGCTCAGCTTTCAAATATGGCTAATGTCATTTTACTTTAAAATTTTTTGGTTGAAATAAAATAAATTCATTTATTTCCATATTCTGGGAGTGTATCAGGGAACGAAGCCGATCGGCTGTGAGTCGGCTAACCGCCGCCGCCAATTTTCAAAGACCCTCAGCCGCCGCCGACTTATGCGGCTCATTTTCGGCTTCGACTTAGCCGTTCTGTTAATCAGAATTTTCTTTTGTTTGCAAATTATGTGTTAGCTTCTGTCAGTAATGATAACTAACTAATTGTGCTTTGAAAAATAGTGATTTTTATCATAAAGAATTTGATATCACTGAAAAATAAAGCATTTGGTAGCTTCACCATTGAAAAATGTGGCTATATCACGCCACATCTGATAACTAGGTGTGTATATAAAAATCTATTAACTATTTTATAATACATTTTGCCATTTTCTATTCACCAATTATTTGCGGTTTAATTTAAATAAAAATTAAATGAAATGTATATTTTGGAAAATTTTGGATGAAATTTACTTTTTATTATTTCTATTTGGTCACCAAGTCACATCTTGAAAATTTTGCAGGAGACTGCTAAAACATTTGGAAAATGGCTAATGCAGCCCATTCATTATACAATATTGATGCATATGTTATAAATCAAGTCTTTTGATATTTGCCAATATATTGTGCCACCTTGGCGACATTAATGTGCAATACGAAAAATTGCTAAATTTTATTGCAAGTGGCTGGACCTCTTAGGGCCATTATTACAACCTAAAGTTAGCTAAAAATAGGATTTTATCGGACGTATAAAAATGTTTCCATTATTGCAAATTGGATTTAATTTACCAGGTAGGATAAACTTGCCAGTAATTTATCGCTCACTTTAGGTTAAAGCAAAATTTGGCAAATGATAAAGTTTTTATACGTCCGATAAAATCCTACTTTTAACTATCTTTAAGTTGTAATAATGGCCCTTAATGGTTCAATCTCGGTAGGATTAACAGTTTGACTTACCCCAAATATTTTATATAGATCTAATATTGTTTTATATCTAATATTTCGGTAATAAAATTACGTAATATAATATTACCGTTACTTTTTAAGATGGACTTCGTGTTCTTTACCTTCCAGATAGTTTTGATCAGTACTAATGTCCCTTGAAACACAGGACTTACTGGATTTCAGCTATCGATAAAGGAAAAAATGCTGATAACAACAATATAAAAAAAAGTATTTTGAAAAAAATGTGGATTGGTGTAGCATATCTTCCACGTACAGATTCATAAAAAATTTTTTGTTAACGATTTTTTACATTAAGTTTCACGAAAAACGTAAAAATAATTATTAAAACCCTAGACCTATCATTAATTGCCTAATTATAACAGTAACATGTTAGTGTTATATATATTTTCACTTAAAATATCTTTTTTCTGTAAAAAAATACCTTTATTTTGAATTACAATATGAGGTGATCGCATAGACTATTATGTGGTAGTGGTTTGCTTATACAAATTGTTGACATTAGCCGACTCAGCCGATTTGTACTAGCCGCCGACGGTTTTATTTTTTAGCCGCCGCCGCCGAGATTTCTTCGGCACAAGTCGACTTTTAGCCGCCGCCGAAGATATTTTTGGTCAGCCGCCGCCGCCGACAAATCAATATCGGCTTCGTTCCCTGGAGTGTATTATCTGTCTTTGACTTCATGTTTGCAACACGTTTGCAATTTTTTGACAATTACTGTCAAATTGTTCATAAAGCATTAATTTGCGCAGTGTTGCTTTATGTCCATGTCTCCACTAGCCATGAAATTTGGTCCATGCTATGACATCAGTGCCCGAGCATATGTCTGAGCAACAGTGTTCGCCATGAGATTCGCCATCCGCAACTATTTGCAATTGAAAGAAAAGAGACAGAACAAAATTGGCAAATATTCCATCACTATCACTACCCGAAAACACTTTAATATGCCTGAACAGGGACATTGCACGTATTCACCGCAACAAAAAAGGAAATAAAAAAAGGTAACCGAACATGTAGCACTTTGTGGGATTAAAGGTAAAATTTAGAAGTTTTACATTTAATCGAGCGGTTTCTGTTTTACATAAAGCTAATAAAACACATTTATAATAATGCATCATATTTTTCTGAAAAAATCGCCACAGAATTATTCTGCCGGTGTGATTGCTTGTGCTAAGACAAAAACTTGTTCGTGTGGTCATGGGATTAGAAATGTGTGGCTTTTTTTGCTTTATTATAGTACGTTTCCATATACGTGATTTAGTTCAAAACATTTGATTTGCCCAAATTAAGTAATTTGCGAAGTGATTTGCCATACATTTTTCATATGAGCAAATTATCTGAAATGACTTAATTTGCTACAAATTAAGTCGAATTTGTCAATACAACACTGCGCTGCTGTATTATTACAAATGCAACTCTGGGTCATTCATTACTGATGACTTACAAATCCGAAAAAGTGACATTTAAGTACGAATTAAAATAGCAGATTCTATTTGCTTATAAAAAGGAAAAAGTAATATAAAAAAGCAAGTTATTGTCAATGTTGTTTTCCATTCTAATGTATATGTTTTATTTATTTTGCTGTTCCAAATTATTATTAAACAAATTTGTGTGCTTCTTTTAGGTTATAAAAATAAATAAACAATTCAAACGTCAAATTTATTTCGAAAATTCGAACATAGAAACACTTACAACACATAATGGAAACACTTCGACATGATTTTCTCAAATCAACTTAATTTGCTCATAATGGAAACGTACTATTAATTATACAACTCTAAATGACAATAATACAACTCTGTGTGAATCAGAGTTGAAAGCATAAAACGAATATAAGACGCCATATTTGGCATTTTTTATTACAGAGATGCTAAGACCTAAGCCTCATTGGCCATTTTGGATTTGCTCGATTTTGTCGAAAACGGCTTGACAGATTTTTTGCACGATTCTCTCATTTTGTTCTCCTAAGTGTCCACTTTACGAATATATGACGCTCTGGCATGACAGTTGGACAGTGCTCCTGGGAAAATTCATCCACGTTTCTTTGGCCATTTTGGATTTGCCCGATTTTCTCGAAAACGGCTCGACAGATTTTTTGCACGATTTTCTCATTTTGTTCTCCTAAGTGTCCACTTTAAGAATATATGACCCTCTGGCATGACAGTTGGACAGTGCTCCTGGGAAAATTCATCAACAATTTTTGTTTTGTTTCCCCCATTAATTCTTAAAACCAATGCCAGCCTGTTGATACATTTTTAAAAATACCCCCGATTTTCCCCCTATTTTTGCCGTTTTTTTAATTCCCAAAATCGACGCTATTTCGTCGACGCTATCTTAGCGCACTTTTTACAGTTGGGTAATTCTGCCTTTAGTCTTTTTAAAATCCCGAAAAACTTCGAAAATAAGATACATCTTCACATATGGTAACGCTGATGATGGCAAGCAAAAGGCAATTGCTTTCTTTTGCAACTAACTTCATTGTGAAACGCGAATTTTCCAATAGCAAAGCGTCGCCGTCGCGTTGCCGCCGCGTTATTTCGGTATGCTCCATACAAAATGTATGGACATGAGAACTTTTGACAGCTAAAAAACGCTTGCCGCTTTTGTTTAGGGATGGCTGTTAGCCAGAGCTGCACATCTAGGTATTGTCAATAATTTTGTAGTAATTTTGTTTCTTCTCATAACTCCTAAATGAATGCAATTGAATAAACTAACTTGAAAGAATGCCCTAATCTATTAGAAATTCACATATAAATATATCCATCACCTTATTACTTGTTTTATTTGTTTTGCCTACTAAAAAGTACAACAGTGAATATACATAAGTAAATACATGTGTATGTGTGTATATGTGTATTGTAAAACAAACAATGAAAATAAAAGTTTTGCTTTATTTTCCGATTTAAAATAAGAAACAATAAAAAAATATTTAAAATCAATTAATATTTTCTGCTGCTGCTTGTTTGAGTTTAAAAGATGCACAAACAGTTGTTTCCTTACGGAATGTGCGTTCAGTTTGGCACTTTACTTAAGCAAATGACATTTGACGAAACTTGACGAAAAGTTTGTTAAGTACATTATAGTTTAACACATGCGTTTTATATGTAACCGCACAGTTGCTTAAGCTAGCTTATTCATATTATAGTTGGGGCTTAAGTCGTCAATGAAACAGCGACGATAACACATGCGTAGCGGGTGTATTAAATTCTTTATAGATACAGTACAAGAAAAAAAGTGGTATGCGAAAAATATTCTATGATCAGTAATCCTTTTTGCGACATTCAATGTATTTGATGTTACAAAACTTTTAAGGAAATAAATGAATATATATTAAAAAGATATTATGATTTTTTTTGAGCAGCTTCACTAAACTGTATTTAAAATCAAAACTTAAAAGACCAATAACTCGGGAAATATTGGAAATATTCTGTCAGATAAGCTATTTAAAAATTTATTTTTAAGAAATTCTTCGTAGTTTCCTATTTAAAGTTCACAGCCCCGTAACTCGGACCGCCCGAAATTTTTTTATTCCATTTTTAAATTTTCTATCATATAGACTCCTTTTTATATATATTTAGCTGCTTCACTAAACTGCATTTGTTGCAAATATTTATTTGTTTTCGATGTACTTCAGAGACGAATAAAGCTACGGTCACACTTGTCAAACATTTGCCCAAAAAAGCGTAACCACTAAATGCCAATGAAGTCTTTCAATTCAGACAAAAATTCGCAAAGTTAAGGAGTATCCAATATTGTTGGATTCTATGACATTGTCTATTACTTGTGTTCGAAACTGTTTTATATGATAAACAAGTGTCTACATCAAAATTTTTTCTTTAGTGTTTGTTGGTTACGAGTTTTGGGGCAAATGTTTGATAAGTGTGACCGTAGCTTAAGACAACTTTTTTCACACATACAACTATAGTTTTATTCTTGACACCACTGCTGTAGAGGGAAGCATAAACCTTCAAAATTTAACATTCCTCTATTTGTATTTATTTTGGTTGAATTTATATTGACTGGATATGATGATATACGATTCGCATTTTTGTTAAAATTATATATTGAGGAAACTACAGCCCATTTAAAACAAAATTGGTCATTGTTCTGAACATTTACAGAAGCTTTTCTACTGCTCAGCTTCTGTGACAGTGGAAAATATGTAGAACCTTTTAATGGTTGATATTTATTAAGGTTTGTCTCCAATTTTATAGTTTGAACCAACGTCCATCCCCTGTCTCTTTCCTAGAACTCCTCCATTTTATTTATAACTTCTTTTATTTTATGGGTAAAGACTTCATTAAGGTTATTTTCGTTAAAAATTGATTCTACTTTCGCTTGAAATGTTTTAATCTCTAATGAAGTATTTTCCATATCTTCTGTAGAGAGCTTGGCGTATAATCCCGATTGTTCAATATTAATTTTCATCGGTTTATAAACAGTCAACCACAAACCAATTATTCAAAAATTCCTCAGGAAAGAGACATCCCTCATCACTGTTTTCAAATAGTAATGTTTGTATTCTGGATTTGAATGCGCTATGTATTCTCTTGACACCGTTTTGAGGAATAGGGAGTTCTGCTACATATTTTGATGATCCAGCATGGATTTTTTCATGATCAAATAAATTTTTTTGATTAGTAAACAATTTTCCACATTCAATACAACTGTATAAGTTTTCCATTTTTTTATAAAATTTAAAGTTCTTAGGAATTGAACTTATCACTGCTAAAATAATTTTTATTTAATTTAAAATTGTTGAAAATCTTTTTTTTTATTTTGTTATTTTTAAAGCAATTTATTTATTTTTAATGGATACACTTATCACTGCAAAAATAATATTTATGTATATAATTTAAAGTTTTTAAGTATTGTTTTAGATTTTTTGAATGATGTTACTAGACTAGAAGTTTGTTTGAAAAAAATGTCTTATTTTATACTTTTTTTTTACACAATACATGCATACCAGAGAAGCGCAATGAGTAGTGAAAAAGTAAGTAGAGTTGAATCATGATTTAAAATTTCTTGTACTTATGCGCACTCATACTTATTGCAATGTTGTCTATGAGTCATATTCACTCAAAAGTTTGAAGTTCTCATCGCACTCATACTTAGCAAGATTTATGACGTTGTTTATTTCGACTCTCCTGAACTCAATGTTTATAGACGATGCAAAATAACTGCCAGTTCATAGAAGCCATGTGAAAATTCTCGTCTGGCTATTTATATTGAAAACAAAAACAAAGCACTCAAAATTTGTTTTTGTTTTCATTATAAATAGACAGCCGAGTACTTTTACATGGCTTCTATAAACTGGCAGTAAGTATTGTATGGCAAAGCCAACTTCGTATACGAACATTAAAATATTCATTATGAGGTTACAAATGTGTTTTTTATACACTTTATACTGTTGTAGTTGTACTATATGGATGAGTTGAATGAGCTGAATCAATATAACTAGTATTTTTCTGAAATTATAAATCAAACTGAGTTGATTTATGAGTGTGAGTGTGGTACGACGTCGCATTCATATTTATTGCAACCTATAATGTAAACAGAATAACAGTCAGAAACAGAATAAAGTCTGCAACTTCAGGAAAATCGCTGACAAATTAATGAAGCCCATAATAACATCGACGGCAGTAACTTCAAATGCTCTCCAATTTTTGTTTTATTTTCTTTTGTGCTTGTTTTTCTTTGTAGTTTTGGTTACAAAATGTATGAAATTTATTGAAAGTATGGTAAGATTTTTGTGAGAATGAACATTAAGATGTGAGAGAATAAGAAAAAACGCTCTCAAAATAAAATAGATTCTATCTCACGACCAGTGTGCACACTTCTACCGATATTCAACAATCTACCAATTCTACCGAACAAGGCCTGAAATCTACCGAATATTGTTATTTAGTAATTTAAGTCGATATATGTGCAAATTGCCTCTTTTGCCACATAGCAGTGCGGCCGCATAGAGGTCATTTACTGTCATGAAAATGACTAAAACAGAACAAAGAAATAGGTTAAAAACTGAAACTATAAGTAACCTAATATTTGCCAAAGAATTTTGCCTTGGGGATGAATTATTTATTCCTACCACTGATTTAATAATTTTTGCACAAAAGTTTAAATTCATAAATGGATCTTACATATAATATTTGTAGTTACAAATGTTTGTCAAATAAAAGTTATTTTAGTAGCTTCATAAAACCTATATAAAAAAACTGAATTCCTGTTATTTATGAATATTATTTTATATATGCATAGCATATCTATATAAAGGGTAAGGGTAAATATCTGGGGATGACACTTTTTTTGTTGGAAATGCTTCATTGTTTATGGCAGTTCAATTTCCAATCACATGTGAAGTTTTAAATGCGCTTTTGGAACCTGTTTAGTTTGATACTCCTTGCACTTACCCTTTATATATACATAAGTACATATATTTTGTTATTTTTTTATGTTTCTCTGAATAAAAAAAAATTTCTACAGAATTTCATTCAAATCTAACGATTTATTTTTTTCGATTCTACCGAATTTAAAAAAAAATTAAGTGTGCACACTGTTCACGACTGGTTTTTGCGGCTGTTTTTTGTGTCAATTTGTATGGAAAATGTGTTGAAGCCGGCATTCTGTTTAATCATATACTTATAAATCAATATTATTGTGAGTGTGCGTAACTCAGAGTAGTTGATTTTAAATGAGTTCTACTCACTTTTATTTCAAATCTTATGAGTCAGTATGAATAGCGAAAAATTGATTCATTGCCAATCACTGATGCATATATTTATCTACAAAAAATTATCTTTGATTGGAAAATTCTCATATTCATCTACACTTATGATTTTGTTAATTGTTAAGTTTAAACAATGAAATAGAACGGTTTGCTTGTCCTTCATAAAAAGATATTTTTGTAATGATTTTTTCGCATACCCTTTTCTCAGAACAAATAAAAAAATAAATCTATATAACACACACACGTACACCTACATACAAAAAGCATACATACGCATGTCTATAGTTACCCTATAGGAACTCAAACCCATTTGTAAGTATGTAACTTCAAACTGGTATTTTAATAACCACATCTGGTTGATTCAGTGACTTTTTTCCTTGTTGCCGACTCACTATTTTAACAGAGGCATATCATAGGCGGTAGTCAATTGGCCATCTCTGCATGACTTTTTAATTGACTACTAACTACTTATTTTCCCAACCAATTTCTAGTTTATTAATATTATAGCAAAAAAAAAAGATATATGTATGTATATTTATATGATATATATATTATATACTATATAGATATATGTATGTATATATTCATATATATCTATGTAAATATGTGTACAATGTACATATACATAAATATTTATTTTTATTATATTCACCAAAAATAAAAAATACGTACATACATATGTACACCCATACATACGACCCGCTCATAGAAAATATTATACATATTAAGTAGTGAAAAATACTAGTTTTTTTTTTGAACAAAAACATTTGACATTTGATTTCATGACATGCTTCTTTTGTTTTTTTTATTTTCTTTTCATTTACTTATTTTGCTTTTTAACCCCCGACTAAAAATGGGGTGTTATAAGTTTGTAGTGTGTGTCTGTGTGTCTGTGTATCTGTCTGTCTGTCTGTCTGTCTGTGTCCACGTACAGGCCAAACCGCTGGACCGATTTTCATTTAGTTTTTTCTGTTTGAAAGATGACTTGATCGAGAGGGTTCTTAGCTATGTTTGGAAAAAATCGCTCCAGCCGTTTAGAAGATATAACATCTTTTCTGAAAAAAGTCGGGGGTTTTTAAAATGTTTAATTTTTGTTATATTTATTTCTTACGTGTGCTTCTATTCAATATGTTTGGTTGATATCTGCATGAGATTTAAACCAATTTGTAGTCACTTGAAAAATAATTAATTTATAAGTTAGTGTTTTTTGTCAACTGATTATTTTATTTACTACAGGGTATTAATAGTTTTTCATGTATTTTTTTTTAAGAATTTTGAAAATTTCGATGTAAATGCACATGCATGTTTACCTCTCATTTAATTTCTAAATGTCCTATACTTTTTTAACAAAAGGAAAATTAGATTTAAGCAAAATATATCTACATGCTGCGACATGAAAAAGCATGCATACGCATGTCTTTCGTTCTTAATAGTATTTTGTGTAATTGTTTTTGCTAAGAATTCTGAAAATTTCCATATAAATGAAAAAAGTAATGAAACATTGTAATGCATATATGACAATGTGTCTTGCACAACTACAATTCTACATGCATATGTATGAGTGTTGTGGTCTTTGACAATATTAAAAAGACAGATTCTGTGATTAAAATGTTTTATGAAAAATAAAATTAATTAATTAATAAATAAATTTGCTCTATAAAGGGTTTATAAAACAAATTTTTTAAAATCTCATAAATCCAAAATACATTCTGTGAATAGGGTAGTATAAGTGTTTACTTGTTTATTGCATTTGTGGTAGTACCAAGCCATGAACAAGAACTAAATATACATACATACATACATATGGATGAGTATAGAAGATAAGCACACAACAGTGAAAAAGTAAAGCAAAACCACAAAACATACAGAAGTGTCACGAGACGGAAGATACGGGTATTTTTCTGTTTGTCTCGTTTTCCCTCAAATTTTGTCGTCGTTTTTGTTTTGCTACGTCTTTCTAGTGCAATCAATTTTTACTAGCTGTTTAATTGGTAAGTAGTAATACACTACAGTATCAAATACACTATGCTTTTCTCTTTTTTCCACGAATTTTAACAAAAACCTGATTGGAGCTTTTTTTAACTGTCACTTTTTTCACTTCTGTGTATCCTGTGGCAAAACGTTGAAAACATTTAGTTCACAGGATCTGTGTTAGTTCATTTTATGTCTTAGTGCTTAGTTCAAAAATTGAACTAGTTCAAAAATTGAACTAGTGAGCGTAAAACAATTGAACTGGTTCACTTAGTTCAAAGTACTGAATCGTTCATTTGAACTAGTTCGTTCATGAACTACACAAGACTATAATCAACTCTCACTTTACTTTACTAAACACTTTTATTGTTTTAAAAATTTTGCAACTACATAAAATTTCTTATGACAAATAAAAAATTTAGCTATACTTTTGTTCAAATATTGCTGAACCATTTGGTGAGTGACGTCCTTTGTAAAGAATTGTCCAAATTTTGTCATTAATTTTTGCTAAGTAAGGATCCTCTCTGTTTAAATATTTAACGATTCTTTGTGGAAGATAAAACCACTTATTGTTGTCTAAATATGCAATTACCCAGTAAAAAATAGAATCATCCAAAGAGTAATCTTGGAGCGCTCCTTTGCGAGTAATGGATTACTCCATAAAACTCCGGACCTCATTGGATTTTTAACACAGCATGTCCGCAGACACGAGTACTCCTTTTAAGCTCCTTATGGAGTACTCCCTTTGATCTTGAAAATGACGACAGAGGGAGTAATCGTTTTTGTCTCCTAAAAGAGCATAAAGGAAGTAAACATTCATATAAAATACAAATTTGGTTATATTTTATAAAAACAAGAAAATATTCATTGTATTTATTTATTTATGGAATGTATGCTTTACAAAATTAATTTATACAATACAAAAAAAGACGCGGGTAACTAGACCATTAGCGCTCGTAGTAGTTTGTTATGTATATAAAAAGGAAATTAATTAGAAAGTAAATTAAATTATTCAGTCGAGTTTAAGAAATAGTGAAAGTATTAAACAAAAATTGAGTAAAAGATATCTCTGATATTGTGATTCAATAAACATCTTATTTTAGCGACATTCTCTTTAATAGAGCAATCCATAATATTCTCCAGGGAGTTGTCCAGTCTAGAAAGAGGACATTCAGTAAGTACATGTGGAACATTCAAGTATGTGTTGCAGTTAGAACAAGTGGGTGGGTCTGATTCATCATAATAATGTTTTTTAAGAAATAGCGGTTTCCCAACTCTTAAGCGTGCCATCATAATACACTTGCGTCTCCAGCAATGTTATCTGCGAATTCATTGCCCTTTTTACCAATATGGGAAGAAATCCAAAGCACTAAGATTTCGTGGTTTAGTTCCGGTGGAAATACTATACTGTCATAGAAACATTTGCGATTTTTTATAAAGGCTCTACAAACACTTAAACTATCTGTACAGATGAGCGTTTTAATCCATTCTGGATTGAATAAGTGATAGCAGATTTTATAGCCACCATTTATGCAGTCAGTATAATCGGGCAAACGTTCTCTTTTAACTATTCGATATTCGAATGTTGAGCTTTGTCTTATTACGAATAAGTGGTTACTCCATTTGATAATGAGCCATCAGTAAAAAGAGTGAGATCAGGTAAAAAATCCAATTTCTTCTATAACATTAATTGTTTAAAAATGTTGGGGTATGTTTTTGCCTTATCATAAGCCCTGAGACTGTCATCTATTAAAACTAGTTGCTTAAATTTGTACGGAGTTTAAGGTTTGCTAGGGATGGTGATATTATTCTCTTTTAGCAAATTCAAAATCTTACCAACTGAAGATGATCTTAATGATGTAGGTAAATCAAGCTGTTTCCAACAAATTCGGTGTAATCCATCCGAAACCATTGTAATTGACCGCGAAGCCAATGAGACGGAACTATTTTCGACCATCAACTGAAAATCTAGAAGATCTGTTTCTGTTATTAAGAGCTGTATGGGACTTGCACGTAATAAACCGGATGCGGTTCGATAACAGTTGTTAATAGAAGTGTTTAGTTTTTTAATATTGCTTTTTGACGTCCAAAAAAAGATACCTAAAATTCTCATTTCCTGCTTTAAGGCTGGTACTCTGTTCAAAGTTGTGAAAAAATTTCAGCACCATTGATTATTTCGCGTGAAAAATTTGACATGTGCTAAATGTAGGCCAAATCGCGGTTTTTTTTATAAATTTCTCGCTTTTATTGCTTGAAAGTATGCAAAATTGTGAAAATTCCGTGCGAAAAAAGCACGGCTCATGTTGTTTCGCAGCTAACCTAAAATGATGCCAGACTAATTTTGCATGGAAACATATTATTTTACGTGTTTTTCGCAACAAGAACAGAGTACTACTTTTGCGAATTTATTTCGCAAATATTTTATACTATAGAGGATAAGACTCTTTAAAGTTGTTTGGGACAGGGTCAGAACCAGACGATATCGTCCTAACTGACCTCAATCCTTTTATTATTGAATTATAACCTGAGACATAAACAGACAAAATTTCCTATTTGCCTTCAAATTTATTTAGTAAAATTATAAACACAAGGAGTTTGTTTTTTTTAGTTTAAGTTTGTGTTTTTATTTTAATCTTTATGCGACGATGATTTTTAACAGAAAGAGAACAATTATAAGAATGCGTCGCTTTTTATAGGTCAACGAATGTATTGGAAAACAATTAACAATGTTTGAAAACTACAAAAATTATTGGAATTGAGTATTTTTTTACATTTAACGAAAGTAAGGTAACGGAATATAATGTACAAAGTAACTTAAATTAATAAAAGAAAGAGAACAAAATATGTAAAGCGAAAAAAGTGAAACAAACAATTCAATGTACTCAATTATGGAATTTAAATAAAATGCAAAAACAAAGCTCTTTACTTATATGTAAGTAAAATATCATAATGACACTGAAGCATAAAAGAAAGGAAATACAGTGGCTTACAAATAAAGTAAAACAATCGTTAAGGCAATGAAATATAAAATAATTAAAATAAGAATAATAAAATGAATAATTGAATAAAATATTTGTTACAATACCAAATACTTTTTTTTTTGTAGTTTGACAGTATTTCGCACGAAATTGTGAACAGAGTACCAGGCTATACTTAGATGTTCAAATTCCGTATACAAATGACATTGCAATTGCAGTCCCTTTTGTTGCATACATGTAAAAGTTCAGACTTATCTGGAGGAATGACTGCACCTAGTGATGCCAACTTTTGAGACTCAAAACGCGTAAAAATTTTTGAAAAAAGGGCTAGAAAGGGCTAAATTGAAAAAATATTAAAAATAAAAAAAATAGTAAAATTTTTCGAAAAAGCGCGAAAAGGGGCTAGTATTAAAATGTTTCTGTTGAAAATAAAAACATTAAATCAATTTTTGTGAAGTAATATATTAGAATATAAATAACTATCATGAGATCAACACATACATAGCTTTAGAGCTTCAATATTGTATTTACATATTTCATTTAAATACATATGAAATAAGGTATGTACATACGTAGATTAAATAGTTAGCATATACATACATATATAATAGAAATATATATACATATGTAAGTTTACATAAATAGATACATTTAAAATTGGCCGTTATTAAATAAAATTTCGATTTCTCGCTCTTCCAAAAACATACATTATCTGTTTTAGGCTGTACTGAATTACTTTCAAGGCATAAAAAATTTGGAAGAAATAAAAGATTACTCTATATTATTCTTCTTTTTTAAATTGGTAAAGCAATAACGACTTTTTATTCATTTTATTTTGCTAGATTAAAGGAAGAAAAAGTTCGCAAAAGTTTAAATGTAGCCATATCGAGTAAAAACTAAAAAGGGGCTAAAGGGCTGAAAGATTACTGTAAAAAGTGCTAGGTTTGCGCCTTTTTTAGTTTGGGGCTAAAATTTTTTTTCGCGTTTTGACTGACTGAAAACGGGCTAAATCTAGCCCTAAAAGGGCTAAGTTGGCATCACTGACTGCACCTCTGTGTCTAGCCCAAGTGTTAATTTTTGAGTCTAAATCATCCAAAGAACGTTGAATATCCGCCTCACAGCAAGATGCGACAGCAAAAATATCTGCATATATTCCAACGTAATCAATACTAGGAACACCTGTAATGGTTCTGGTCAAGGAATTTACATAAATCGAATACAAGATTACTGACAAGGGAGAACCCTGTGGGACAACATTGTCAAGAGGATATTGTAATGAATAATGACCATCGATTTTCACTGTAACTCTGCGATTATCAAGAAACGACTTTAATACTTTTAAAATTTGTTTGGGTATACCCCAATCGTTGAGTTCAGTGATAACAAAAGTTGAAACCACTCGATCAAAGGCTTTTTCCAGATCTTCCGAGAGGACAATACAATGTTTACGGTTTTTAACATTCAATCGCAAAGATTCATCTAATTGATGACGCAAGGCATGGACACCATGTTTCGGGATAAAGGTGTGCTATATGTTAGAAATTTTATGTAACCAGTGATTCCAAAAGCATTTTGCTTTAATCTTCTCAAAAATTTTCGAACGTGTTGGCAGTAAAGAAATAGGGCGGTAGCCGTTTATTCTGTTTGGGTCTTTTCCTTGCTTTGGAATAGGACACAAAATAGCAATTTTCCAATCATGAGGAAAAACACCATTAGTTAAAACTCTGTTATATAACTCACAGAGACGGCTTTTTAAAATTATTGGGGCATTTTCTACCATGGAATATGTTATTTTGTCTCTAGCTGGTGTATATCCTTTTAAAGTTTTAAGAGTGTTGTTGAGTTCATTGGTGTCAATATTTCGTGTTAATTCTGCAAAACCTTGATTCGACTGCTGTAATTCATCTATTTTAAGACTCAATTTTCCAGAAATTATTTCAGAATCAAAGGCATCATTTGCACCAATAGAGCTCCAGAATTCAGCAAATTTTTCCGCTATTGCTTGAGGATGTGAAAGAGTACTATGATTCATGCAAATGGCAAGAAAGTGGTCTATTAATTTGGATTTTAAATAGTTCACTTTTTGCCATAAATATCTAACGTTTATTTCAGGATTAAGGGAATTGAGAAAACGATTCCAAGTTACCGGCTTAGCATTTCTGTACTCTCTTTTAACTTTTGCACAGGATCTCCGGTATTCAATGCAGTTTGATTGGCTACGATGGCGCTTAAAGGTTTTCCATGCTTAATTTCTAGCTTTAGATAAACTGGCAATATAAGAAATAAAACAAGTAGGGTTGTTGTCTTTTAAAGGTTTACGGGTAAGAGGGATAGTTTCGTTCGCCGTTTTTCGTAAGATGCGCTTTATTTGAGCAGCTTCCCTATTGACATTAATGGATTTAGTAAATTCATCATTAACTAATATTGCTCTCTCTTTAAAAAGAGACCAATCAGCATTATTAACTCGAAAGCGCGGTATGAAATTCTTTGCAATAGCTACATAGTCGCTAGTACTTGTAAATGAAAAATGATCTCCAACCTCTGGTAAAGCCAATCGTGACCACGATAAATCTGGAGCAATGTCTACACTAGCCATGGAGACATGTTGGGAGTGAAGAAATATTTTAAATGCTTAGAAAATAAGTTACCTTTCTCACTATCGCTTCTTGCCCAACCTCCGGTAGCAGTACGAAGTGATGATTTAAGATCAACGGGTCTTTTAAGATTTCTAGTAGCGCGCCATAAAGAGTAATTAGATGCGGACGTTACATCAAGACCTTCTAAATACTTTTCCAGTAGTGCAGTTTTTTCCGACGATAGCAGCTCTTTGAGTCGTTTAGTACATTCTTTAAGTCTGATTTTATTTAGGGGTGGTCTGTGTTGTTGCCATTCTCTTCTAGCTCTCCTTTTTTCACATACAAGACGTTTAATTTCCGTAGAATAAATTCTGTTAAAGCCGGTCTGCGGATAGGAGGTAGTGGCGTGTTCAGCAGCCTGTTTAATATTGTCGTTAAGATTGGCAATGTTAAATTCAATATCATCGCATGATCTAAGTTGAATGTTTTCTACGCAGTGACTACTAAGATATTTTTTGAATGCCAGCCAGTTGATTCCATTAATCATCTTCACATATGAGTTAGTTAAATCACTCCTTAGTGGGTTGAAAATTGTAACTATTGTTGGAGAGTGATAGGAGGACAGATCTAGAGAGGCCTCTACGTGAATTAAGTCCCTATGAATATTTTTCGTGACGGCAAAATCTATAACATCTGGAATTTTTCTTACGCCACTAGGCCAGCTTCAGTTTGACTGGAAGATTGATAAGGTCGAAAGTGATTATTGCCGCACCTATTGATGATAATTTGACATCTTCTTTTTCATAATTTTGCGCACTTCTACAACGTTTTTTTCCTTAAGACACTCAAGTAGTTCTTCTAATGGAATATCTACTAATTTCCTATAAAAAATGCGTCCTTGAATTGTGTTTAAGGTCTCATGTAATGTAATTTTAATTGGAATGCAATCTCTATATTTAGCTTTTAAGAATTTCTCTGCAGTTTTGTTATCGGTTGAAATTCGGGGGATGACCTCTTCCATTTTACTTTAAAAAGAAAACTCACTTATCCAAAAACTAACTGTATTAAATACCAGACAGAAAAAAAATAAAATATGAAACTTTCGTTAACGTAAAAGAGATAAAAAAAAACTAAGAAAAAACACGCGATACCACAAGAACGGTAAAGCACACAAGCGTCACGAGAAAAAGATGTTTACTCGGCAACAGCCTGCAGTAGACTGATCCACATGTGAAAATATTCTTTTTTGTTGGATTCGACGATGTCGTAGTTTTTGACAAGTAGGTCTATCGGTAAACAGTTGCCTTACATTTACGAAATGCCAGCTTGAAAGATTCTTCATATTCCAGGTATGTTGGATACATTTTTAACAATTAGTTACTATACCCGTACCTTTTCGCTTTTTTTAATAACACGTCTTTCACTTTTTAAAACTAAACTGACTAAATAGAAAAACAAAACAAAAACATCAACAATTAACAGTTATGTCAAAGAAAAAAAAAACCAAAAACGAACTGATATAGGGTGTTTTTTATTGAGGTATAGAACTTTAAGTTGGCATCACTTTTTTAACTGGCGGCCATTTTGTCAGCTGTCAAGTGATTAATATTTAGTTTCGTTTGCCATTTCATCATGAACAGGTTGACAAAAGAACAACGCTTGCAAATCGTGCAAATTTATTTCGAAAATAATGGTTCAGTTCGCGAAGTTTACCGCAAGCTCCGTCCATTTTATGGTCGACATAATCGACCATCAGAGCAATTAATTCGGTTAACCATGGATCGTTTTCGCACTACGTTTACTCTATGTGATAATACGCATCCGCAGAGACGTCGAACAGTGCGCACCGAAGAAACAATTGCCGCTGTAGAGCAAAGTGTTGAAGAGGACCCGAATGAATCGATTCGCCACCGTGCACAGCAATTGGAGCCGACTAACCGACTATTTTGTTCCCGAATTGGATGGCATGAATGTGGATGAGTTGTGGTTCCAACAAGACGGCGCTACATGCCACACAGCGCACGTCACAATCGATTTATTGAAGGAAACATTCGATGAGCGCATAATTTCGCGGAATGGACCTGTCAATTGGCCACCAAGATCGTGTGATTTGACACCATTGGATTATTTTCTTTGGGGATATGCGAAGTCGCTCGTCTACGCCAACAAACCAGAAACGTTAGGGGACTTGGAAGCCAACATTCGTGGCGTTATTGCCAACATACGGCCCCATATGCTCGAAAAAGTGGTTGAAAATTGGACCTGTAGAATTGGCTTTATTCGAGCCAGCCGCGGCGGCCACATGCCCGAAATCATATTTAAATATTAATGGCATAAAATTATCCTTCCAATAAAGTCAAATTGATGGACATTAAAACGATTTTCTTGTGTTTTATTTCAATGCAAAGTTCTATACCTCTTAAAAAAACACCCTTTACATCTCTCATTGATCCATTTGGAAAATTGACCGAGGCATAAATAACAAAACAAAAAAAAGTTTCGATAGCTCGCTTATTACTTCAAATTGATGAACAAGTCATTACTCCTTTACTGCTCGATTATGGATTAGTCCATATCTTTTTTTCTGGGAACTTTGGATCCATATTGTGTAACCTTCCATTCAAAACTTAAAATCTTGTAAGGTTCATTTAAGGGAATGTCATCAATTTTTGTATATTCTAATTTTATTCCATGGGCAATGTTAATTATTTGTTGATAGATCTTATAACGGGTGTTTTTTTAGAGGTATAGAACTTCGAATTGAAATAAAACACAAGAAAATCGTTTTAATGTCCATCAATTTGGCTTTATTGGAAGGATAATTTTATGCCATTAATGTTTAAATATGATTTCGGGCATGTGGCCGCCGCGGCTGGCTCGAATAAAGCCAATTCTACAGGTCCAATTTTCAACCACTTTTTCGAGCATATGGGGCCGTATGTTGGCAATAACGCCACGAATGTTGGCTTCCAAGTCCCCTAACGTTTCTGGTTTGTTGGCGTAGACGAGCGACTTCACATATCCCCAAAGAAAATAATCCAATGGTGTCAAATCACACGATCTTGGTGGCCAATTGACAGGTCCATTCCGCGAAATTATGCGCTCATCGAATGTTTCCTTCAATAAATCGATTGTGACGTGCGCTGTGTGGCATGTAGCGCCGTCTTGTTGGAACCACAACTCATCCACATTCATGCCATCCAATTCGGGAACAAAATAGTCGGTTATCATGGCTCTATACCGGTCTCCATTAACGGTAACTGACTCTCCAGCATTATTTCGGAAGAAGTATGGCCCAATGACTCCACCAGCCCATAGATCACACCAAACAGTCAGTTTTTGTGGATGTAATGGCGTCTCAAGGGTCTCATGTGGATTCTCTTCACTCCAAATGCGGCAATTTTGCTTTTTGACGTAGCCATTCAACCAAAAATGAGCCTCATCACTGAACAAAATTTTGCGATGAAAATCAGCATCGAGATCAATCTCATTTTCGGCCCATACACCAAAATCACGACGCATTGCATGGTCTCGCGGCTTTAATTCTTGCACAAGCTGGATCTTGTAAGGTCGCAAGCCAAGATCTTTGCGAAAAATCTTCCATAAAGTTGATGGACAAAGCTCCAATTGCTGTGCACGGTGGCGAATCGATTCATTCGAGTCCTCTTCAACACTTTGCTCTACAGCGGCAATTGTTTCTTCGGTGCGCACTGTTCGACGTCTCTGCGGATGCGTATTATCACATAGAGTAAACGTAGTGCGAAAACGATCCATGGTTAACCGAATTAATTGCTCTGACGGACGATTATGTCGACCATAAAATGGACGGAGCTTGCGGTAAACTTCGCGAACTGAACCATTATTTTCGAAATAAATTTGCACGATTTGCAAGCGTTGTTCTTTTGTCAACCTGTTCACGATGAAATGGCAAACCAAACTAAATATTAATCACTTGACAGCTGACAAAATGGCCGCCAGTTAAAAAAGTGATGCCAACTTAAAGTTCTATACCTCAATAAAAAACACCCTTTACAATATAACAAAAATTAAAAATTTTAAAAACCCCCGACTTTTTTCAGAAAAGATGTTATATCTTCTAAACGGCTGGACCGATTTTCTTCAAACATAGCTAAGAACCCTCTCGATCAAGCCATCTTTCAAACGGAAAAAATTACATAAAAATCGGTCCAGCCGTTTGGCCTGTACGTGGACACAGACAGACACACAGATACACAGACACACACTACTAACTTATAACACCCCTTTTTTAGTAGGGAGTTAAAAATTAAAACAAATTAAATTTTATATGTATTTCTGAAACCTTAATATAATGAAAAAAAATGTAATTTTATTTAAACTTCATTCTTACCATTTTTGTTGAACGTAATTTCAAGTACTTTTGAATCACAATAACTAAACATAAGTTCTGATTGTTCTTTTATATAAATATTTGTGAGTCAATCGAACTCTCATTTTAATAAAATTACTCAAATGAGAATTTCATTCGAATTGTTCCATTTACAAAAAATGTCTTTGTTAAACTTCTTATGAGAAAATTACATACTCTCATTTTAGTTTCTCTTTCATATTTTTCTAATTGGTTTGATCTTTACGGAAAATATATATCAGAGTTATCGCATTTTTCTAACTTGTTTGATCCTTAATGGTAAATATATGTTCTAATTGGAAAGATCCTTCTTATGGAAATATATATGTGTGGCGGAATTTCCAGATATATTCTAATTCGAATGATCTTTATGGACCAATACACTGCTACAATTAGAATGCCCATAAATATTCTAATTGGAATGATCCTTATGGAAATCATATGTATTAGAATTATAAACATTTTCCAATTGAAATCATCCTTATGGAAAAAGATTCATATTTTAATTGGAATGATCTTTATGGAAGATACGTATTCTAATTAGAACGATCCTTATGGAAAAATACATATTCTAATTAGAATGATCCTTATGTGAAAAATACATTGAGCCAGTATCCCTACATTTATACTACTTCATTACACACATTAAAATGATTTGGATGTGGTCTTATCTCCCTTATTTTTCTCACAATTGTCCTGCCCAAGTTATTATCTTCGTCGTCATAAGAAACATCCCTTTTATTTATGCATGAATGTATTTATTTATTAAACTTTTCAGTAAAACCTGTTTTTTTTTTGCAATTGCGTAATATTTATTTATACATATTGTTACGGAAATGGCCGTCGACAGGGTTAATGAAGCATTACGCAAAAATATTCTGACAGGGTTAACCCAAGTGTTACGCAAAAATATTCCTGCAGGGTCCATAAAAAGAACAATCTATGTATTAGTGTCCTGCACAAGACATCTTATAAGAACTTTCAAGACATGAGGGATTTTTCAAATACTTTACTACAGCGAAATCTTATAAAACAAACGTTAACAACACTGTTTGCAAGAAATTTGTTTCAGTATTGTAGGTATAAGAGTAGAGAAGAAAACACTTCGTGACGGAAGAATTTGTGATACTTGCTTCTTTCTACGCATGAGCGCGTGTACAAACGTCATGCATGTATGTATGTGTGTATGATCTTTTATTTTTCTGCGCACATGCAAAGGCACACACATGCATTAACATTAGTTGTATGCGGTTAATCACATAATAGCTTACCATCTACATATTACACATACACTCAAACATACAATATGAAAAATAACAAGCATACACTAATCAACAGTACTTCTTTTGAGTGTTTGTTAAAAACAAGCAGTCTTTTCGACATCGCTTGTTAACACTGATATACACGTACACCAATACATCCATCATGCTTCGCTTATAGTACGACAGCATTTATTATTGGTTTAGTATAATACATGCGACGTGAATACATTTAAAAATCATGAGGTATTTATATTTAAAGACTGTTTACGCAGGTCTCTACTATGTATATACCCAGCTATGGTAGCCAAGAATGATAAACTACAAGATTAGGCTAGATAGGATGTCACACGTCTATTTTAACAGTTGCCATACAGGCTGGGAAAAATTGAATGAAAGACTTAAAGCATAAGTATGGGAAACTAAGAAATTTTAACAAGGAAATCGCAACAATCAAATTCTATTCGACTTTATTTTATTTTCTCTACAAATGTTTTTCTTACAAGCTATTGAGAGTTTCTTTTAACTTTTGAAATTCAACTTGTTTTATAAATTTTAACAAAGCGCTTAATTTTGAATTTTATTAGTTATTTAATATTTTCTGGGTTAATACATAGTACCAAATCGAAACATACCAAAACTAAAGACACTAACCAAGGTACATTTAAAGCGCAGTATTCACGTTCAAAATGCATGACACAAGCATCGAATACGTGTGCATGAAGAACTCAGCATACAAGTGCATGCATTGCACGTTAAATTGATAGCATCTTGTTACAAGCTAATTGCAAGGCAATTGTCAAACTACGTACAAAAACTTTTTACGTATAGAATTTGACAGTTCTTTGAAACCTCACTGCTTTGAGTAGTTTATCTAGATAAGTTTGTATTGTATACATGCATGTGCAAAAATCAAAAAATTTAGATTTTGCTTCGAGCATTGTCGGTGTGACTCATGCAAACAAAATTTAACTAATATTATCATAATGCAGGTCCTGCATTTTGACCGTGAATAATACGCTTAATACAGGTACATGCATGAGGCACAACCCTGTGGCAACTCTGTGCTTCTCACATACCCAGGCAGAAACTGCCAACCGTACAAAATATCTAGCACTGGGAAAGCACTTTTATTCAAGAAACCCAAACGGTTTGCCAACGTTACGGTTTACAATATGAAAAACTACTTGCCAATGCTTTTTAATAAATTTTAATATGTTAATTTTTTTTATATTAATGTACATGAATTTCTTTATGTGAAAGAGTGATAGCAACTTTTTAATATGGTAACATCTACTATGCTTAGCTCTATTTAAATTTTTTTCTAGTCTAAGTCTTTAACGACATGTAATCCTTCGTCTCTGGATGACAGATACGTAAAAAATCAAGAAATTAGTTAAATATATTGACTTTTATTTATAAGACTTATTAATGGCCTATTTCCCAACTGCGAAAGAAAACTTTCGACTTACAATTTACATTGAAAACAACATGAAAATTTGTTTTTGTTTTCAATATAAATTGTAAGTCTAAGGTTTTATTTCGCAGTTGGGAAATAGGCCATAAGGATTTAAAAAAATATTCACTAAAAATTTTACTTAAAAAGCCTTAACAAAGACTTAATAATTTTCATAAATAAGAATGTAAGTAAATATTATCACATTTGTACACAGAATGTTTTGTTACTAATAATTTCTGAAATAACCATGACATTTCCTTTACTTAGTCCTGATTCACACACGTCAGGTTTGAGTCCTCAAGTCTTGAGTTTTAGGGACAGAGCGGTGAAGAGAATAAAAAGGGGTGCATACTTGACCGTACTAGTCAGTTTTTATATTTTCTTTTCTTTGTCATCCGTAATATTCTGAACGAAGTTGGCTGCAGGTTAATACCTTGACATTTCTTTTCATTACTTGTTTTACAGCTTATAAAATTGTGTAAAAGTGTTTTAAAAAATAAATTTTCTATTGCAATTAAGTAAGAAAATAAACTACACATTAAAATAAAAAAACATGTCTCTGAAGTGGAGTCGGGAGCAAACAGAAAAATTAATTATTTGTATTGAGCAAAATCCGTGTATTTATCACGTAAAATCTGTGGATTATTTAGATAGAGTTAAAAAGGCTCAAGCTTTTGATTTTATTTTGGAAGAGCTTCAAGAAATTGATAAAAATATGCCTGTAGCAGAAATTAAACGGAAGTGGAGAGTTTTGCGTACTAAATACATGCAAGAAGTGCGTGCAATAGGCCAGTCAAAAAAAGTGGAGCTGGTAGCAACGATGTTTAAATTCCCAAGCTTTGGTGTTTCCATCAACTGCAGTTTCTAAGAACACACTCGCAAAATAGGCAAAGCAAAGATAACACAGAGGTAAATATAGTTGGTCTCATGTGGAAAGGTCATAGCTCGCATTTTTTTAAAACTGATATGTACATATATATATATATTTCTAGATCACCGTTGATGAAACAGAAATTAGCACGTGCAGCACCAGCGAAGGGAATTTCAGCAAAGAATCTCCTAAGCAAACCAAGGTGGGTTGGAATATTTTAAAAAATACCTACATATGTACATATCGATGGTCACAAGTAGAAAGGCGTTAACTCGTAGTTTCACGAGTTTGAGTTTGTCAGTGATTCCAATACATTTCACAAAAATACACATCGTCACAAAAATTTATTGCAGTAGTATAAAAAATAAAGTAAAGTAAATAAATATGTAACTATCAACTAATATCATCGAAATATTACAGGCTTCAGGTCCGATGCATGGTTTCCGGTATGATTTAAAGGACTTCAAAACCATTATAGCTCAAAGAAATATGGAAAAAAAGTATTCTTGGCTTGGAAACCTCGTCACCGATGAAATGGAAATGATAATTCTCAAAGACCAAGCCGACGCTGCTTGGGAAGTTGGGAAGTCGACACAAAAGCGAAATTCTTCTGAAACTGCCATATTCCGAAGATATTTTGCAGCTCTCTATGGAGGGAGTATTTGAGGAGGATGATTTTGATCAGTATTAGTAAAGTAAGAGTAGTAGGGAAATATAGCTTCTGCGACAATTAAAATTGTTAAATTGTTGCTGAAATTGTTAAATTTGGGTAATTAAAATTTGAAAATTCTTGAAATTTTATACCTACGAGGGTGGTTCAATAAGTCCTTTAAATATTTTTCGAGGGTGGTTGTATAAGTCCGTCTTTTTTTCCTAATGCCTACGCAATGCATGATTATTTTTCCTAATGCCGACGGCAATACATACTTATTTTTCCTAATGCCGACGGCAATGAATGATTATTATATTTTTTCAAATGCCGACGGCAAAACATGATTATTTTTTTCAAATGCCGACGGCAATACATGATTTTTATTTTCTAATACTGCAGAAAAAATTCCCAGTGTTGCCAGACTGTAGAAATTTGTTATCGTAATACTATATCAGTAATATCAGAGAAAATAGATTTGATGACTACTAGGCGATTCTCATATGAATCGTGGGAATGTGCTTGTGTGATTTCCTCACGCTAATAAATTGGTTATAAATAATAATATTAAATAAATGAATAAAATAATTAAATAAATTATTTTTAACCCCCGACTAAAAAAAGGGGTGTTATAAGTTTGTAGTGTGTGTCTGTGTGTCTGTGTATCTATGTGTCTGTCCACGTACAGACCAAACGGCTGAACCGATTTTGATTTAGTTTCTTCTGTTTGAAATGTGACTTGATCGAGCCATGTTTTGAGAAAATCGGTCCAGCCGTTTAGAAGATATCGCATCTTCTCTAGATATATTCGGGGGTTTTAAAATTTTTTTTTTTTTATATTTATTTATAAAACGTTCTCATGTATGTGAACTCCCTAATGTTTGTGTGTGGGGGTCCAGCTTGTTTGTCGCTGGTAAGCTTATATTCTGTTTATTTGTTTAAGAAATATATTTGTATGTATGTATGATGCATGTAGGGTTGCCAGTCGTACTGATTTTGCCAGTACATGTACTGATTTTTGTTTAAAGTACTGATTTATGCAGAACTAGCAAATCAGTACGCAAATGTACTGATTTTTTCATGTATGTACTGTTTTTGTACTACTTTTATATATTAATTATGATCAATGTATTTATAAGAAAGCCTGTCATAGTGTTTATTTATTTTCTTTGAATCACCAGTGATCTTTACTTTACGTTCGCTTTAAGGCGAATTTATTTTCAAAGTGGTATCCATATAATGATCACGCAAATTCTGCCAAAACTGTCAGAGATCATATAAATTTTAGTTTAAGTTAATGTTAATATTATTGAGATTTTTTTAATTTAAATTTGCAAGAAAGATTTGCTATAAGTGATTTCTGATACATGCAAATAATGAATTTAATGTTTCTTTTTCGAAAATTTTTTTGATTCGTACAAACAAATTTGAATCGCAAACAATATTAACTAGTCATTGTTGTAGTAAATTCCACGCGAAACAAGTGTCACTCATTAATTTCATATACAAACATATGTATGTATCTTTCTGTTTTATGAATTCGTGTTTTTAATAAATTAATACATATTTGCTCAATGCAAGACTCAGTTTAAATAAAATGCTATATGTAGTACATCCATGTATGTAATACAACTTCATGTTTTTATATAAATTTATTTTCATGTGATTTTTTAACGTACTGTTATATTTGCATTCGCTTTCGCAAAAATTAAAATGTAGTATTCGCATTCGCATGCGCTAAACTGGTATTAGTTACATCCCTAGTTAAAGGATTTTATATTGAAAAAATTAATATACTGATTTTTTTTTCAATTGTACTGATTTTTTTTCTCTCATGTACTGATTTCTACGATTTCAAAACTGGCAACCCATGTTGTATGCATGTATGGATGTATGTATGTATGTGTATGATGTATGTATGTATGTATGTGTATGATGTATGTATGTATGTATGTGTATGTATGTATGTGTATGTATGTATGTGCGATCGAAGGAACTTGTGCGCGGAATATTTTGTGGCTATTTAGAATACATTTATATTTTGCAACGTAGTCATTTTCTTTGTCTACGATTATTTTAAAGCAGCAAAGTTTCAACTAAGTACAGTCATCAGCAGAGAAACAAAAAGTAAAAACTGTGAATGGTGCAAGGATACTGCTACTAATTTTCGTATAAATACGCCAACTTTTCTAACCAACACATCAGTATTTTATTGTATTTACAAGTAGTATCATCAGCAATTGTGTTAAAGTGACATAATAATAAAATAATTAAAAATGAGTTATACAGGTTATCAGTGTAATAGATGCCATAAGGTATACAAATATCAAAAGTCCTATTTGGATCATGTGAAAAGTCATAGCGTGCATGATGAAATGGTCGTAAGTCGGGATACAAATCAAGAGCAACCGCAGACATTTGTTCAAAATCGTCAACAGCAGATAAATTCATTTCATCACCAGCAGCACCCTTCTCTACAGTATCCTCAATATCAACAATACGGTATGGCTAACTGTTACCCTACACCAATGTCATGGAGTAAGCAGTTTTTGGCAGCAGGAGTACCAATGCAATATGAGTATCCAAGTTACAATTATAACCCCGTCACACCAGTTAATCAAATGGAGCAGTATTCTAATTTGATGCAATGGCAACCTCTTAATTATTATCAACAAGAGCAGCAGCTACAACAACAAGCTCATCAACAAGGTGTGGATATCCTTGGAGGGACTTTATACAACGACGCTATGGACATAAGTTTACCGGAAAGTGATGGAGAAGTAGAAGTAGAAGAAAAAAGAGAAGAAACTCTGCCAACTCCAATGAGTACTTCGCATGCTAGGAGAGAAGAAGTCGAAGAGAATTATTACAAAATATCGAAAGCCTTCAAAAACCATATCGCCACATATGTAATACTAAATAAAAAGGACCAACTTCTCTTGGAAGAATTTATTAAAGAAAACATGAATATTTTTATTGATAGACTTCAAATGTCTTTGTCTAAACATATAATAATTAAATTTCATGTGAGTATTGTAGCGGAGTACATCAAAATTGTAGAAGAAGAATTGGAGTTGTGTGTTATAACACATGTAGCCAAAATGAGTTTGCTGACGAATGCAGATAACATTGAAGAATTATTCCGTAAACAGATTGAGGAGATTTCAACAAAAATGTCCGAATTCGAAGAGCGAGATTCTGGTTGGACTTTGTCACGCATAGTTCGAGCAGAAATCAACACCAACAAATCTTCGATAGTAAAAGGATCAAGTTGGATATCCACACCTACAAAATTAGTAAGAAAATTTGCATGCATCAATATTGAAAATAGTGATGAATACTGCTTCAAGTGGTGTATAATCGCTGCCATGGATACTACAAAATACGATCAGCCAAAACGTTGCAGTTCTTATAATATTCAGGACATTTCTGCAGACATTATTTCTACGCGAAATGGTGTAACACTAAATTTCAAAAACTTAACTTACCCATTAGCACTAAACAAAATTAAGGAGTTCGAAGTAAATAATCCAGCAATAAGTGTTAATGTGTTTGGGTACGATGAGGGAGCAGATCAAATCATCGGTCCCTATTATGTGACCAAGGATGAAAAAGTAAAGCATGTCAACTTGTTGCTTTTGGAGAATGGTGAAGTTCATCACTACATTTTGATAAAAGACATAACCAAGTAAGTTAGAAAATTATACTAATACTCTTTAATTTTAATGATACATATACTTGTTTTTTATATTTTATACTATGTACATTTTACTAATAAACTTTTATATATTTTTTATTATTCACAGACTTTTACGAAGTCAGATAACTCACCACCATGATAAGCTACATATCTGCAACACCTGTCTCCAATACACTCATAACGAAAATGGTATGAGTAGCCATAAGGAGGAATGAGGCAAAATAGTGACAACTATGCCGTCAGGTCCAGATGCAGTTCTAAGTTTTAAGGGGCATCAGAGGAAAAGGGATGTCCCCTTTGTGGTGTACGCAGACTTCGAATGCATCCTGGAAGACATTAGTAATAACGTGAGTAGTAAAACCAGTCTTGTCAAAAAGCACACTCCTTGTGCTTTTAGTTACTACATTAAGTGTCTCCATAGCAATAAGTTAGATAAATTAAGGGTTTATAAAGGCAAAGATGCTTCACAAAAATTTGTTTCATTTTTAATTAAAGATTGTGAGGATATTTATAATAATCATTTAGTAAATAATAGGCAAATGGATACTTTATCCCCTTCTGATATTTATAATTTTTATAGTGCGTTGAATTGTCATATTTGTCAAAAATTTCTAGGTAAAGATCGCGTTAGAGATCATTGTCACATTAGCGGTAAATATAGAGGTGCAGCCCACAATAACTGTAGTTTGAATTACCAAATTCCCAAGTTTATACCAGTTTACTTTCACAATTACTCAAACTATGACTCACATCTTTTTATTAAAGAACTAGGTGGAATTTCTATGCAACTTAAAGTACTCCCTCTCAATAAGGAGCTTTATATATCACTCTCGCAATTTACACAAACGAGCGATGGTCATAATTTTGAAATTTTGAAATAATTCTGCAACAAATACGTCTCATGATTAATTTCGTCAAGGCGAATCCAAGCCATATCTTCTTAACTACATTGAATCTTGTAGTGATTTTGAAAAAATACAAAGAGTCTTTGTGACCCTACTTGGTCTTCGAAAAGATGCTAAAACCTTTACTGAGAGTCCAGATGAAGCACTACTTCGTATATTCTACTGTGTGCAACAGTATTATTTCAGAGAATAAATCATTGCGCTTTTGAAAAACTGAGAACTATCAGCAAACAGCAAATACAAAAGTTTGAGTATATTCATTGAACACACTAGTGGTGTTCCACTGCTACGTGTTGGTGGCAGATTGTCGAATGCCGCTCTGCCATATGATGCTAAGCATCAAATTCTGTTACCAAATAATTCAGAAATCGTTCGTAAATTTGTCAGATTCCAGCATTTGAAATATTTACACGCAGGTCCGCAGACGTTAATGGCTATCGTAAGATAGAGGTTTTGGATCGTTCACGCTAGAAGATTAATCCGTAAAGTTACTGGTAGTTGTCTACAATGTTTCCGATGTCGTCCGAGATTGAGTAACCAAATAATGGGCAATTTGCCCGCTCCTAGAGTTGTCGTATCGAACCCCTTCACAGTGACTGGTGTGGACTGTTGTGGCCCTATCACCACAACGTACAAGCTTCGAGGTTGCCGTACTACGAAAAGCTATATTGCGGTCTTTATTTGTTTTGCTACAAAGGCAGTGCATATGGAAGTGGTGCTGATTTGACGGCTAAGGCGTTTTTATCATCTCTAAAGCGGTTTGTAGCAAGACGTGGCATGTGCTCGAAATTATTTTGCGATAATGCAACCAACTTTGTGGGTGCTCGTAGGGAGTTAGAAGATATGAAAACTAAATTTTTTGAGCAACAACTACAAGGTAAAATCTCAAAATACTGTGCCCTAAATAATATCGAATTCCACCATATACCATTAAGATCCCCACACTTTGGTGGATTGTGGGAAGCGGCCGTAAAGGCTGCAAAGTATCATTTGTCTAGAATATTGGGTTAATCTTATCTGACTTTCGCAGAGCTATCGACGGTTGTTGCTGAGATAGAAGCAGTGTTAAAATCGAGGCCGTTGACGGCAATATCCAATGATCCAAATGATAAAAGTGTTTTGACACCTGCACATTTCTTGACTGGTGGTCCGTTGCTTAGTATTGGTGAACCTACTATTGACAGCAAACCATGGTCACATTTAGATAGATGGCTATGTATTTCTGCAATTCAACAACACTTTTGGAAGCGATGGTCGATGGAGTACCTACACGAACTGCAACAGAAAGTCAAGTGGACCAAGAAGCAGTGCAACCTTAAGGAAGGTGATCTGGTGCTGGTAGCTGAAGATAATTTGCCTCCTAAGCAGTGGCTTCTTGGTAGATTCCTCACGGTAAAAAGAGATGCTAAACAGGGTGACCGATGACATTTTTCGAAAAGTGGCACAAAAAGGGGATTTAAAAAAAAGTAGCACCAAAAAGGGGATTTTTTAAAAAATCTCTCATGTCTTGAAAGGTCTTATAAATAGTCTTGTGCAGGACACTAATTTATACTTGTGATATGCCCGTGAGCAGTAATATCCATACTTCTACATTTGCAGATGATACAGCCTGGCTTAGTATGCACGAAAACCCTCATGAGGCATCACGATATCTTCAGGAACATATAACACAGCTTGAGCTATGGTTAAAATTGTGGAGAATAAAAGTAAACGAACAGAAGTGCATACATATAACCTTTACCCTACGAAAAGATACTTGTCCCCCATAAGAATCAACAGTCAAGTTGTTCCTCAACATTCACATGTTAAATACCTTGGTATACACCTTGATCGTCTGCTTACATGGAAACACCATATTGACTCAAAGCTAACACAAATGAAGCTTAAAACAACTCAGATACATTGGCTGATTGGTAGAAATTCAACACTCAGTCTAGATTGTAAACTTTTAATATACAAGTCGATTTTGAAACCAATATGGTGTTACGGAATTCAACAATGGGGCACTGCTTCAGCTTCCAATATCGAGAGAATCCAACGAAATCAAAACAAAATTTTACGGTTAATAACATCGGCTTCATGGTACATAAAAAATTCAAATATACATCGTTATACCTGTTCACTTGGCAATCACAAATGCTGGAAAGCCAAATCAATGTAGAAAGCAAAAAACAATGTAACATAATATCCACTACTATAACACTTACATGTATGTACTGACGGTACATCGAATAAGTAAAAAATTATTAATGTGATGATCGTAAAAGATAAGCAAGAATAGTTAAACATACGTAGGTAGAGTAATATAACTTCGTGCTAACCTAAATAGAAAAATAGAAAAACAGGGGAAATGAATAGTGATACTTACATATGTATGTATTTACCAAAGGTAAATCAATAATTGTATACAACAATCATTTCTCACATTCCGTTTCATTAAAATTTACGTTAAATAGCTGATGTTAATAACAATCGCTACCCAAGTAGATAGAATAGGGTGCTGATAAAGTGCGTTGCTGCACAGAAAAATATTGGTATTTCCCCCAGATTAAAAGTCCAATTTAATTTTTCTTCTCTTCTTAAGAAACTCACATTGGTTAATAAAAATATTTCATTCAATAAAAGAATTGAAATTACTAAACTTAAGGCTGACTAAAAATTATTTCTGATTAAAAATTCACTATAGTTCAATTAAAATCTAAAAATGTCTCACATAAAATATTCTTTGCAAGTGGATTTCTTTATCTAAGAGCTAAAAAAAAGTCTGCTGCACTTATGCAGTTTCGCTTACAGTTTAGAAAATATTCGAGAAAAAAATTAAAATTTTGGGTTTTTTACCAACCTTGGTCCACTGTTATGCTAATGGAGAAGTCAAATCTTGTTCGATTTTAAAATATAGACTTGGTATGAGTTAAGAACAAAATGTTTAACATTTAGAAAAATTTTTGTATTAAAAGCACAAAAGTTATACGCAAATTAAATAAAATATTTGAAAAAATTAGATTTTTTGCCGTTTTTTGCAGAAAAAAGTTTGTTAATTATTTCGCTTTTATTTAAAAATTTTGCTTGAATACCAACCCTATAGTTTTTAATATTCAAAATATTATACTATAGGAAACATTACAAAAAATTTTTTGTTCAAAATTTTCGTTATTTTCAGCCGAAAATTTGATATGTATGTATGTATATGTTCCTTTCCCTCCTCGAGGGAGCATAGGGCCATAACAAGGTGACTCCAATAATCTCGATCTTCTGCTCGATGCTTGACTTCGTTCCACTTAATACGCAATCTCGAAAGTTCTACTGTCAGTTGCCGCTTTCAGGTATGCGCTGGTCTCCCCACTCGTCGGCTTCCCTGTGGGTTCCAATCTAGGCATTTCTTAGTAATAACATGGTCTGGCTTACGGAGGGTGTGACCTATCCTACCCCATTTCCGTTTACTTAATTCCATTCTAATAGGCTGCTGATTTGCCTCGGCCCAGAGCTGGTTGTTGGATATTGTTGCAATCCAGAAAATACCTAAGATTTTGCGGAGGCATGTATTGAGAAATACCTGAACGCATTGCATGTCACGTGGTGCCATATTCCAAGTCTCGCATCCATATAACAGAGTGGATTTTATATTAGAATTAAATAATTTGATTTTGGCTTTTTTCGAATAATTGTAAGATTTCCAAACCGGGTTTAATTGTGGAAATGCACTCCGCGCCCTATTTGTGCGACTAGATATATCTGCTGCTGAGCCACCAGTTGTGGCAATTATGCTACCTAGGTAGCAGAAGGACTTAACATCTTCAACCTCTTGATCACATACGAAGAAATGGCGATCTGTGTTACTATTTATACGGAGCGATTTTGTTTTGGATATGTTTATCTTCAGCCCAACCAATCTTGCGATGTCACTGATGCTGGAAATTTTCGCCTGCATCTCTGAGAATGAGTGGCTAAGTAGACATATGTCATCGGCATAGTCTAGGTCCTCCAACCGTCCTTGTAAGCCCCACGTAATTTCTCTTTTATGATGGCTTATTACCTTCTGCATCACAGCATCGAGGACGCAGCTAAATAGTAGAGGTGATAAGACCTTTCCTAACTCCAGTTTTCACTGTGATTCTGTTGCTCAGTTGTTTTTCATGCAACACACGGCAGGTGGAATTTTTGTACAGGGCTTTGATTAACCGTATTAATTTTTCGGGTACACCGTTGCATAATAGCGAGTTCCAAATAGCGTTATTGTTAGTGTGTCAAATGCCTTCTCAAAGTCTATAAAAATTAGGTATAATGGTGGTCTCCATTCCACTGATTGCTCAACGATTCTGAGACTATTTACTTGGTGAACGCAAGATTTTCCGGAGCGAAAGCCAGCTTGCTCATTTCTGAGTGATGGGGATATTTATAATGACTCCATCAGACATCTCATCAGGTAAGAATTCGTGGGTCCAAAACGCTCTAATAATGAGTTCCAGCTATCATGCACTGTTTGTTCGGTCGGCTGTAAGCAATTCTGGAGAGATATTATCCAAACCAGGAGATTTGTTTGCTTTCAGAGATCTTATCGACTCGCTAATTTCAATTATATCAGGGCAACCAGTAGAGATGCAGGCATTTGATGTATGTGACATTGATCAGTGGATGTTGATAGCATACCGGAGTAATAGCTTTCCCATAGTGTCACCTGTTGAGATTTCAATGTTATGAGTTCTCCAGCATCGTTTTTTAAAGGCTTTCCGGTCGATAATTTTCTATTTGTCAGCTTGTTAACCGACATGTACATGTCCCTCACACAATGGGTTTCAGCCGCTGCTTTCGCTATGTTGTTGATTCAATTGCGTTTATCTCTGCGAACACTGTGCTTTACTTCGGAATTAAGGCGGTTGTATAGTTGCTGTTGGCTGGCCTTATTCAAGCGTGTTTTGCTGGTGTTATTTGTTCTCTTTGCGGACTTCCTCTGCTGAATTAAGTTCCACGTAGCATCGCAAATCCATTCCTTTCTAGTACTAGTTTTGAACCCCAGATGTTTTTCCGCTGCCTTAGTGAAAATTTCCTTAACATGCTGCCATGTTCGGGTTTCACGGTTAATTGAAAATTTCATAACCCAGCTAAAAAATAAGTATGGAGCATATATGATATCCCATATATGGTTCGGATCCAAAAAATGAGGGTATATGGGCATATATGATTATATATATTCATATATTTTCATACATGTGTGTATGTGTAAATATTCCCTCTACAGTATGCAAAGTTCATATTCATACTCTCTTGATTCACAAGAGCGCACTACTGTGCAATAAATTAAATTACATTGTGTTTAATGAAACCTTTGTTTGGAAAAATAATGAAAAAGGAACTAAAAGTCATTTCATTAATCATTTTAAATCAAAAGGTGAATCAATTATTTAAAAAGCACAAAACTCATATTCGTACATAAAACTTAATTTAAGAAATAAGATTTAAAACTAATGCAATTATAAAATAAAAAATGATCCAATTTTATACTAAGACTATTTTTCAATATTATTTTTGGTAGTTGTATCAATTTTGTTTCTTAAATATGTATTGAAAATTCCGTTATTTTTTATAAAATTAATGACTGAATTATCTTTTTGATTATTTGATATATTAAAAGGGGCCACAATATATAAAATCATACAAGAATGGTTATTTTGAAACAAAACTTTTTTTTTAAACGTTGAAAGTACGCATATAAACTTTGCATACTGTATCTATTTTCTAATGGATTTCCAATTCACCAGTGATAAAATCCAAGCTTTTTTGATTGCAAAAACAATCTTATGTGAAATATCATGTATGCATACATTCTTGTATGGCTCCATTTGGTTGGTTGGTTTACGTGGCTACCTACTACACGCAGGCATTCAAGTAGAATCTAAATGATTCCTTTTTGAAAGGACCACTACACTCATGGGTGTCAACCTATGTAAAAACGGTATCTAAGTATACTGATACGGTGATAGTAGGGTTTGGGATTTCCCGAACTTTTGCACTTCCCGGGAAACGGGAATGAAAAAATCGCGTCCCCGGGAATTCCCGGGATAAGCTAATTTTCTAATTTAAGTACATTTATTAAATGAAAGTTGGCGAAATTTCGATTGTTTTGTTAAATAAAAGTTAATACAAAAGCACTTCTAAGATAAATTTATAAGAAATTTTAAGTGAATTCAAGCAAATAGAATATACATAGCTATTACACAGTACTACCGTAATTAGTAAACAATTTTATAATAAGGCTTCCAAATCATTTTATTAAGAATTTTCCTTACCTGTTTCTCATTATTCTTGAACATTTTCCAGGATGATTCTTATCGTTAAGTACTATACAAACAATTTACAATAGTATACTCAGCTGCACCCTGAGCCACAGTCTGTGTAAATGCTTTTAATTTTAATAATTTTATTTCATCTAAGATATTTCCTTCAAGGTTTTAATAATAGCGTCAGCTTATAATGAATTTAAGTATTGTCAACTCAGAGTTCTTACAACTTCTATGAGCTTAGAGTTTTCAGTACACTTTTCAATATTTGTTCACTAATCCCAGGAAAATCACGTCAAGTTTGTTTAACATCGAATTATTTACTTAAGGAAATGATTTGATCATTGCAATCATTGATACTCACACAAAGCATTCCACTTTCTTATGTTATAGTGATTAAAAGATAGTCATTAAAGCTGTTTCAGACTCTAATACAAGTAATAAAATTTTTGGCGAAAATGCCTCCCTGATTTCATTTCTCTTTCAAAAATCTCAACAAAAAAACAACTCAAATTGTCAGAGTTTTATTTTCCACAAAAGTAATAATACTTGTATTATAGTCTGAAACGGCCTTTACTAAATGCATCTTGCATGTACTCGTAGTTTTTGAAGAGAACAATAATTTTTCTCGTAGTTAGACGAATTAGGTGAAATGGTATGACTTCAATTTTATGAAATTTCTCTATAAATTTGAGCAGCTCACATTTTTATCTTATATTAAAAAAATTAATGGACATTTTACTGATTGATTGTTTATCGGGGTCGAAGAAATTTCTTATTTCTTACAGTTACAATTGAAACAAAAATAATATTTTAGAATTTGATTTAAATGAAATTGTTCCAATGAAAAATTTCCTTCGACGTCGATAAACAGGGTATTAAATACAGGGTGGGCCAAAAGAAACCAAGGGGTGTAAAAGTTTAATAACTTTTTTGTTTATTATTTTTTTTTTATTTTTTCTTTTTTCTTTTTTCTTTTTTCTTTTCAGACTCTAATACAAGTAATAAAATTTTTGGCGAAAATGCCTCCCTGATTTCATTTCTCTTTCAAAAATCTCAACAAAAAAACAACTCAAATTGTCAGAGTTTTATTTTCCACAAAAGTAATAATACTTGTATTATAGTCTGAAACGGCCTTTACTAAATGCATCTTGCATGTACTCGTAGTTTTTGAAGAGAACAATAATTTTTCTCGTAGTTAGACGAATTAGGTGAAATGGTATGACTTCAATTTTATGAAATTTCTCTATAAATTTGAGCAGCTCACATTTTTATCTTATATTAAAAAAATTAATGGACATTTTACTGATTGATTGTTTATCGGGGTCGAAGAAATTTCTTATTTCTTACAGTTACAATTGAAACAAAAATAATATTTTAGAATTTGATTTAAATGAAATTGTTCCAATGAAAAATTTCCTTCGACGTCGATAAACAGGGTATTAAATACAGGGTGGGCCAAAAGAAACCAAGGGGTGTAAAAGTTTAATAACTTTTTTGTTTATTAATTTTTTTTTATTTTTTCTTTCAGATTATATAGACAACACTTGGAGAATTTATAATGGAGAGGTTCACAACTGAACAGAGAACCAGAACAATAGAATTTTATTATTTAAACCAGAGATGAAAATTTGATTATGAGTGATGAAGCTCATTTTCATTTGAATGGCTTTGTTAATAAGCAGAACTGTAGGTTCTGGGGTTCTCAAAATCCAAGAGCCATTCATCAACGCCAATTGCACCCCATCAGGTGTACAGTATGGTGTGGGATCACATATGAAAATGTCATTGGGCCCTACTTCTTCGAGAATGAAGATGGAAGTGCTGTAACCGTAAATGGAGAGCGGTATCGGTTTATGATAGAAAATTTTTTACGTCCTGCTCTTGAAAACAGACCTGGTATGTGGTTTCAGCAGGACGGAGCCACTGCCCATACTGCCTGAGACACAATGGCACTTTTAAGTCAAATTTTTGGAGAGCGAATAATTTCTCGAAATTCGAAAATTATTTGGCCAGCGCGATCGCCAGATTTGACAGCACCCGACTATTTTCTTTGGGGTTTTCTGAAGGAGCGAGTGTAGGCAAACATTGTTGCAGAAATTCGAACGCTACAGCCACAAGTTTTGAAAGATGTTATGGAAAATGCTCTAAAAAGAGCCCATCAGTGCGAAGCTGAAAACGGTGGTCATTTAAGAGACATCATTTTTCATACTTAGTGAAAAAAAAATTCCATTTTGTATATTATATAATCTGAAAGAAAAAATAAAAAAAATAAATAAACAAAAAAGTTATTAAACTTTTACACCCCTTGGTTTCTTTTGGCCCACCCTGTATTAGTATCAACTTTAGAAGATACCTTGAATAAATTTGATCGTAAAAATTTAGTCATACAATCATTCAAACGAACTTTTGTAATATAAAAAAACAATGAAACTTTTGATATTAAATTAAAACAATAGATGTATAAGGTATACAAATACCAAAAGTCCTTTTTGGATTATGTGAAAAGTCATAGCGTGCAGGATCAAATGGTCATAAGTCGGGGTACAAATCAAGAGCAACCGCAGACATTTGTTCAAAATCGTCAACAGCAGATAAATTAATTTCATCACCAGCAGTACCCTTCTCTAAAGTATCCGCAATATCAACAATACGGTATGGGTAACTGTTACCCTACACCAATGTCATGGAGTAATCAGTTTTTGGCATCAGGAGTACCAATGAAATATGAGTATCCAAATTACAATTATAATGCCAATTTGATGCAATGGCAACCTCATACTTATCATCAACAAGAGCAGCAGCAGCAGCAACAACAACAACCTCATCAACAAGGTTTGGATATCCTTGGCGGGACTTTATACAACGATGCTATGGACATAAGTTTACCGGAAATTGATGGAGAAGTAGAAGTAGAAGAAAAAAGAGAAGAAACTCTACCAACTGCAATGAGTAATTCGCATGCTAGGAGAGAAGAAGTCGAAGAGAATGTGAGATATTACAAATTATCGAAAGCTTTCAAAAACCATATCGCCACATATGTCATTCTAAATAAAAAAGACCAACTTCTCTTGGAAGAATTTATTAAGGAAAATATGAATATTTTTATTGAGAGACTTCAAATGTCTTTGTCTAAGCATACAATAATTAAATTTCATTTGAGTATTGTGGCGGAGTACATCAAAATTGTAGAAGAAGAATTGAAGTTGGGTGTTAAAACACATGTAGCCAAAATGAGTTTGCTGACGAAGGCAGATAACATTGAAGAATTATTCCGTAAACAGATTGAGGAGATTTCAACCAAAATGTCCGAATTTGAAGAGCGAGATTCTGTTTGGACTTTGTCACGCATACTCCGAGAAGAAATTAACATCAACAATTCATCGCTAGTCAAAGGATCAAGTTGGATATCCACTCCGGAAAAACTATTAAGAAAAAAAGCTTGCATCAATATTGAAAATAGTGATGAATAATCGGTGCCATGGATACTACAAAAACGTTGCAGTTCTTATAATATCCCTGACATTGCTGCAGAGACGATTGTTACGCGAAATGGTGTAGCGTTAAATTTAAAAAATTTAACTTATCCATTAGCACTAAACAAAATTAAGGAGTTCGAGGTAAATAATCTAGCAATAAGTGTTAATGTGTTTGGGTATGATGAGGGAGCAAATCAGATCATTGGTCCCTATTATGTGACCAAGGATGAGAAAGTAAAGCATGTCAATTTACTGCTTTTGGAGAATGGTGAAGTTCATCACTACAATTTGATAAAGGACATATCAAGGTAAGTTAGAAAATTATTCAACACTTTAATTTAATGACATACATATACTTGTTTTATATATTTTATAATAGAAACATTTTACTTATAATCGTTTATTTTGAGTTTTATTATTCACAGACTTTTGACGAATCAAATAACCAGCTATGGGCATAAATTAATTTTTTGCAACAGCTGTCTCCAGTACACTCATAGAGAGAACGTCATGACTAATCATAAGGTGGAATGCGGCAAAATTGTGACAACTATGCATCAGGTCCAGATGCAATTCTAAACTTTAAGGGACATCAGAGAAAAATGGATGTCCCCTTTGTGGTTTAGGCAGACTTCGAATGCATCCTTGAAGACATTAGTGATAATGTAAGTAGTAAAACCAGTCATGTCAAAAAGCACACTCCTTGTGCTTTTAGTTATTACATTAAGGGCCATTATTACAACCTAAAGATAAAGTTCCTGATAGTTAACCTTAACATTAGCTAACGAGAACGATAAAGTGACCATTAATTTATTTCATTATTACAACTGTCCGATAAAATAATTAATACAAATGATGTATTGTGGCAACTCTGGTGTACATACAGGCTACTTTGACTGTTAAAATGCTTAAAGTTCACTTTGAAAGTTACCATGAGGATACACCTGCTGTTACCTTATCAGTCACTTTTACATTAATGTTTACTTGTAATAATCAAAATATATTTACCTGTCAAATAACATCCTAAAATTTACTATTTGTAAGTTGTAATAATGGCCCTAAGTGTCTCCATAGCAATAAGTTAGATAAATTAAGGGTTTATACAGGGAAAGATGCTTAACAAAAATTTGTTTCATTTTTAATTAAAGATTGTGAGGATATTTATAATAATCATTTAGTAAATAATAGGCAAATGGATACTTTATCCCCTTCTGATATTTATAATTTTTATAGTGCGGTGAATTGACATATTTGTCAAAAATTTCTAGGTAAAGATCGCGTTAGAGATCATTGTCACATTAGCGGTAAATATAGAGGTGCAGCTCACAATAACTGTAATTTAAATTACCAATTTCCCAAGTTTATACCAGTTTACTTCCACAATTACTCAAATTATGACTCACATCTTTTTATTAAAGAACTAGGTGGAATTTCTATGCAACTTAAAGTACTCCCTCTCAATAAGGAGCTTTATATATCACTCTCGCAATTTAGAGAAATGAGCGATGGTCATAATCTTGAAATAAGATTTCTTGATACATTACGCTTTATGGCTGAGAGTTTGGAATCATTAGCCTGCAATTTGTCGGATAATGATTTTAACACTATAAGGTCCTTATTTCAGTCAGAAAAAGAATTTCAGCTTATTAAGAAGAAAAGTATTTTCCCCTATGAGTACCTAAATTCATTCCAAAAATTAGACGAGTGCCAGCTGCCTTCACGCAGTAATTTCTTTAATAAGTTGAACAATAAAGAGTGTTCTTTAGAGGAATACTCACATGCTGTAGAGGTATGGAATACTTTTGGTTGCAAAACAATGAAAGATTACATGGAACTTTATTTAAAAACAGATGTCCTCTTACTGACAGATATTTTGGAGAACATTAGAAAAGTTTGTAAAGGTATTTATGAGCTGGATCCATGTCAATACTATACCGCACCTGGACTTTCGTGGGATGCAATGTTAAAATAAACAAAAATTAAACTAGAATTATTGACGGACATAGACATGTACAATTTTATGAAAAAAGGTATACGTGGGGGAATCGTACAGTGTAACCAAAGATATTCGAAAGCAAATAACAAATATTTGAAGGATTTCGATAAAGAGAAGCCCTCAGAGTTTCTTGTCTATTTAGACACAAATAACCTTTACGGTTGGGCAATGTCGGAATATCTTCCTCATGGTGGGTTCAGATGGTTATCGCGAGACGAGCTGAATCTGGATCCAAACAGCATATCTGACAATGGAACAGACGGTTATGTATATGAGGTCACTTTGGATTATCCTTCTCACTTACATGACTTGCATAATGACCTACCTTTTTGCGCTGAAAATAAAAAACCACTGTAAGCGAAGTATAGCAAGTTGATAACCGATTTCTCTACAAAGCAATCATACGTGATACACTTTAGAGTTCTGAAACAATGCTTAGAAAATGGCTTAGTTTTACTGAAAACACATCGTATTCTAGCATTTAAACAATCTCCATGGTTATAAGGCTATATTGACCTAAATACCAGACATAGAGCCACTGCTAAAAATGCTTTTGAAATTTTTTTTTCAACTACTCAATAATGCAGTGTATGGTAAAACCATGGAAAATGTGGATAAGAGGAGAGATGTTAAAATTGTCAATAATTAGGAGAGAACGAATTGTAATCGTTTGGGGCTCAAGATTGGATATCAAAACCAAATTTTCATAGTTTATCTATATTTTCCGAAGATCTGGTAGCAATCGAAATGACTAGAGTCAAAACCTGCTACAATAAACCAATTTACTTAGGATTTTGTGTACTTGAGTTGTCCAAATGGAAAATGTATAATTTTTATTACAGGTACATGCAACCTAAGTTTAAGACAAAACTCCCATTGAACTATATGGACACAGACTCTTTTATATATTCAATAAAGACGGATGACTTTTACGCTGACATAAAAAATGACATAGAAGAACATTTTGATACATCGCACTATCCCACTGACAATACTTATAATTTCCCATTAATAAATAAAAAAGTTTTAGGCATGATGAAGGATAAAAACTACGGTAAGATAATGACAGAATTTGTTGGGCTGTGATCAAAAACGTACTCATTAAGTGTACAAAATCAAAATGACGTTAAAAAATCGAAGGGGGTAAAAAGATCCATATTAGATAAATATAGTTTAGCTACCTATAAAAACTGTTTATTCAATAAGACTAATGTATACGATAATATGCTAACATTCAAATCTAAGCTGCACCAGATATATACTAGTGAATTAAATAAGGTAGTCTTAAGTTATGGAGACGATAAGAGAAAAATGAGGTCAAATAATATTAACACATATGCATGGTATCATTTTCGTATTAAGGAAACTAACCCTGAATACGAACTTGATATGTTGCTAGATGAGATTGCTAGAATGCAAGAAAATATTTAAACTTAGTTAATTTTTAGTTAAGTGGTAAATTTTTAAATTGTATATAAAATCTTAGTTATTAAGAAATATTATTGTAAATAAAATTCTATTTATTGTTGTTAAAATTATTGTAAATAAAATCTTACTTATTGTTGTTAAAATGATTTTAAATAAAATGCTATTTATTAAGAAAAATTATTGTACATAAAATCATATTTATTAAGAAAAATTATTGTAAATAAAATCCTATTTATTAAGAAAAACTATTGTACATACATATGTAAATACATTTTTAAGAAAAAATTTGAAATAAAATATTGAAAAGAGAATGAAATATGTGAATGGTGTTTATTTCTTTATTGGCTTTACTCCGTTGAATAAAAAAAAACTTTCGTTTTTGCTTATTTGCAAATTCTTGTTTTCATATCGCTTAAACATGCACAGTCTTGTTTTCTCTGAGAGGTTCTGCACAAAACAAATTGAACTTCACAATATTATGAAATTCCATTAAATTTCATTAGATATTTTCATAAAGAGAAACAATTTAGATAATCGGATAAGTTCTTATATTTTTCACTACATACAAGTTTCTGTAATTTTCTATTCGTATAAATGATTCCTAAATTTCCTTTAAAAAATAATATAAAACAAGGAATAATTTAATTTAATTTAATTTAATTTTATTTATATTAATAATACATTTTAATTTAATTTTATTTATTTTAATTATAATGATGGCAACATTTCATAGTATCCAATTATTAAATTTTCTAATATACTTTTACGCAAAAAATATATTGTACATCTGCAAGTATCTGGTCCTTCCTCACACTCAGGATTATACCAAGGACAGCTTCTGAAGTGGCCTTCTGTGTTGTCTTCATCTTCCATGATACCATATTCTTCGTTCTCATCCAGCATATTTTGAAAAAATTTGATCATCTCCCAATGATCAACAAGCCTGAAGCTTTCAAAATCTCTTATAAATTGATTTAGAGTATGTTCAATTTGACTCATTTTATTTGCTGATAAATTAATGAATGATGATTGGTTGAAGGTTTTTTTTAAGACTAATTTGCTCTTTAAATTTTTTAAGTAGTATCTCTTGATCTTTAAAATATCTATACCATCATAAATATTCCATACTTCTTTTTTAGCACTCTATATCTCTCTATCCCTTTTCTCTCTGTAACCATCTCTTTCTGTCTATTACTATCCCCCACTTATTCACTATTTCACCATAAATATTTTCGATTAGCCTTCTTGAAGTCATCATCGCTACCTTTAAGATCATTTTCAGTTAAACATTCAAAGTTAGCAGAAGTAAATAAAAAATCAATCAAATCAAATTAATCAAAATTAATTCACTAAAAAATAAAACCTTAATCCACATAAAGGAAAAGACATCAATTAAATACACCATTCGAAAAGTGACAAGAGTAACAACAAAATATGGGCCAACACTAAAGGTTGAAATGGAAAACCACAAAATGTTCCTGCCAAAGCGATATAATACTTTAACCGATGATGAAATTAAAGAACTCTCGAGCGGATCATATTGCTTAAGCAGAGAAGGTGAACAAAGCTTAATTGTTGAAAGCGAGCTGAGTGAATTTCTAATTCAAAATTCCCAATTTCCTATTTGGCAATGAAATATATTAATTATGTATTTTAAATTATAAATAAAAAGACATGAACGAGTTTTGTAAAATATAAATGTTTGTGCTTTTTTATTTAATATTTTCAGTTATTTCATAAAGAAATTTAAGACATAAATGACCACAGGTAAATGTATTGAAATTCTGATGTTGATTATAGTTGTATTTTATATTTGTACCAAGATATTTGACTACTTCCGAAGGAGGTTGTAAGTTTCCAAAGCTGTCGAAATATTCTTTTTCATTATTGTTTTTATAATATGCTACCCAATGTGTACCAGGTCCTGTTGATACGTCTAAATTGATTATTCCACATTCTATTTTCTTTGTTCGTTTTGGTAGAGCATTCAACATTAAAACTCCTCTAAAATATGGAATATTTATAGAGAAACGGTTTATATCCACATCAGATAGTGGTCTGTTGGGTAGCATCTCTAAGAGTTTTTTGATTCCTCTTTGTAAACTAAACCATAACCCCATTTATATGGTTTTAAGTAATGTCCCTTTCCAACTGCTATAGATTCCATCGCTCTATTATGTCTAGTTGCTTCATCTAGTTGATTTTTTGCATTCTTTGTTGCATTTACAGCTTTAGCTATAGCAGCACCTCCAGTTTTTAGACTACCAATTGCACCCAGAGCAGTTAAAATCGGTATTAGAGGTAAAAACCCACAAATTTTTGGGACACGTATTACACGTGGTTCCTTTTAATGATTTGTTGATAGTTTTTCGGGCAATTTTAATTGCTGAGTTAATATCTAATGGTTTTTCCTTCTTAAGTATTTTTGTTGCAGCTCTAATTGATGTTCTAAACAGTAAGATAGAGGTTTTGGATCGTTCACGCTAGAAGATTAATCCGTAAAGTTACTGGTAGTTGTCTACAATGTTTCCGATGTCGTCCGAGATTGAGTAACCAAATAATGGGCAATTTGCCCGCTCCTAGAGTTGTCGTATCGAACCCCTTCACAGTGACTGGTGTGGACTGTTGTGGCCCTATCACCACAACGTACAAGCTTCGAGGTTGCCGTACTACGAAAAGCTATATTGCGGTCTTTATTTGTTTTGCTACAAAGGCAGTGCATATGGAAGTGGTGCTGATTTGACGGCTAAGGCGTTTTTATCATCTCTAAAGCGGTTTGTAGCAAGACGTGGCATGTGCTCGAAATTATTTTGCGATAATGCAACCAACTTTGTGGGTGCTCGTAGGGAGTTAGAAGATATGAAAACTAAATTTTTTGAGCAACAACTACAAGGTAAAATCTCAAAATACTGTGCCCTAAATAATATCGAATTCCACCATATACCATCAAGATCCCCGCACTTTGGTGGATTGTGAGAAGCGGCCGTAAAGGCTGCAAAGTATCATTTGTCTAGAATATTGGGTTAATCTTATCTGACTTTCGCAGAGCTATCGACGGTTGTTGCTGAGATAGAAGCAGTGTTAAAATCGAGGCCGTTGATGGCAATATCCAATGATCCAAATGATGAAAGTGTTTTGACACCTGCACATTTCTTGACTGGTGGTCCGTTGCTTAGTATTGGTGAACCTACTATTGACAGCAAACCATGGTCACATTTAGATAGATGGTTATGTATTTCTGCAATTCAACAACACTTTTGGAAGCGATGGTCGATGGAGTACCTACACGAACTGCAACAGAAAGTCAAGTGGACCAAGAAGCAGTGCAACCTTAAGGAAGGTGATCTGGTGCTGGTAGCTGAAGATAATTTGCCTCCTAAGCAGTGGCTTCTTGGTAGATTCCTCACGGTAAAAAGAGATGCTAAACAGGGTGACCGATGACATTTTTCGAAAAGTGGCACAAAAAGGGGATTTAAAAAAAAAGTAGCACCAAAAAGGGGATTTTTTAAAAAATCTCTCATGTCTTGAAAGGTCTTATAAATAGTCTTGTGCAGGACACTAATTTATACTTGTGATATGCCCGTGAGCAGTAATATCCATACTTCTACATTTGCAGATGATACAGCCTGGCTTAGTATGCACGAAAACCCTCATGAGGCATCACGATATCTTCAGGAACATATAACACAGCTTGAGCTATGGTTAAAATTGTGGAGAATAAAAGTAAACGAACAGAAGTGCATACATATAACCTTTACCCTACGAAAAGATACTTGTCCCCCATAAGAATCAACAGTCAAGTTGTTCCTCAACATTCACATGTTAAATACCTTGGTATACACCTTGATCGTCTGCTTACATGGAAACAGCATATTGACTCAAAGCTAACACAAATGAAGCTTAAAACAACTCAGATACATTGGCTGATTGGTAGAAATTCAACACTCAGTCTAGATTGTAAACTTTTAATATACAAGTCGATTTTGAAACCAATATGGTGTTACGGAATTCAACAATGGGGCACTGCTTCAGCTTCCAATATCGAGAGAATCCAACGAAATCAAAACAAAATTTTACGGTTAATAACATCGGCTTCATGGTACATAAAAAATTCAAATATACATCGTTATACCTGTTCACTTGGCAATCACAAATGCTGGAAAGCCAAATCAATGTAGAAAGCAAAAAACAATGTAACATAATATCCACTACTATAACACTTACATGTATGTACTGACGGTACATCGAATAAGTAAAAAATTATTAATGTGATGATCGTAAAAGATAAGCAAGAATAGTTAAACATACGTAGGTAGAGTAATATAACTTCGTGCTAACCTAAATAGAAAAATAGAAAAACAGGGGAAATGAATAGTGATACTTACATATGTATGTATTTACCAAAGGTAAATCAATAATTGTATACAACAATCATTTCTCACATTCCGTTTCATTAAAATTTACGTTAAATAGCTGATGTTAATAACAATCGCTACCCAAGTAGATAGAATAGGGTGCTGATAAAGTGCGTTGCTGCACAGAAAAATATTGGTATTTCCCCCAGATTAAAAGTCCAATTTAATTTTTCTTCTCTTCTTAAGAAACTCACATTGGTTAATAAAAATATTTCATTCAATAAAAGAATTGAAATTACTAAACTTAAGGCTGACTAAAAATTATTTCTGATTAAAAATTCACTATAGTTCAATTAAAATCTAAAAATGTCTCACATAAAATATTCTTTGCAAGTGGATTTCTCTATCTAAGAGCTAAAAAAAAGTCTGCTGCACTTATGCAGTTTCGCTTACAGTTTAGAAAATATTCGAGAAAAAAATTAAAATTTTGGGTTTTTTACCAACCTTGGTCCACTGTTATGCTAATGGAGAAGTCAAATCTTGTTCGATTTTAAAATATAGACTTGGTATGAGTTAAGAACAAAATGTTTAACATTTAGAAAAATTTTTGTATTAAAAGCACAAAAGTTATACGCAAATTAAATAAAATATTTGAAAAAAGTAGATTTTTTGCCGTTTTTTGCAGAAAAAAGTTTGTTAATTATTTCGCTTTTATTTAAAAATTTTGCTTGAATACCAACCCTATAGTTTTTAATATTCAAAATATTATACTATAGGAAACATTACAAAAAATTTTTTGTTCAAAATTTTCGTTATTTTCAGCCGAAAATTTGATATGTATGTATGTATATGTTCCTTTCCCTCCTCGAGGGAGCATAGGGCCATAACAAGGTGACTCCAATAATCTCGATCTTCTGCTCGATGCTTGACTTCGTTCCACTTAATACGCAATCTCGAAAGTTCTACTGTCAGTTGCCGCTTTCAGGTATGCGCTGGTCTCCCCACTCGTCGGCTTCCCTGTGGGTTCCAATCTAGGCATTTCTTAGTAATAACATGGTCTGGCTTACGGAGGGTGTGACCTATCCTACCCCATTTCCGTTTACTTAATTCCATTCTAATAGGCTGCTGATTTGCCTCGGCCCAGAGCTGGTTGTTGGATATTGTTGCAATCCAGAAAATACCTAAGATTTTGCGGAGGCATGTATTGAGAAATACCTGAACGCATTGCATGTCACGTGGTGCCATATTCCAAGTCTCGCATCCATATAACAGAGTGGATTTTATATTAGAATTAAATAATTTGATTTTGGCTTTTTTCGAATAATTGTAAGATTTCCAAACCGGGTTTAATTGTGGAAATGCACTCCGCGCCCTATTTGTGCGACTAGATATATCTGCTGCTGAGCCACCAGTTGTGGCAATTATGCTACCTAGGTAGCAGAAGGACTTAACATCTTCAACCTCTTGATCACATACGAAGAAATGGCGATCTGTGTTACTATTTATACGGAGCGATTTTGTTTTGGATATGTTTATCTTCAGCCCAACCAATCTTGCGATGTCACTGATGCTGGAAATTTTCGCCTGCATCTCTGAGAATGAGTGGCTAAGTAGACATATGTCATCGGCATAGTCTAGGTCCTCCAACCGTCCTTGTAAGCCCCACGTAATTTCTCTTTTATGATGGCTTATTACCTTCTGCATCACAGCATCGAGGACGCAGCTAAATAGTAGAGGTGATAAGACCTTTCCTAACTCCAGTTTTCACTGTGATTCTGTTGCTCAGTTGTTTTTCATGCAACACACGGCAGGTGGAATTTTTGTACAGGGCTTTGATTAACCGTATTAATTTTTCGGGTACACCGTTGCATAATAGCGAGTTCCAAATAGCGTTATTGTTAGTGTGTCAAATGCCTTCTCAAAGTCTATAAAAATTAGGTATAATGGTGGTCTCCATTCCACTGATTGCTCAACGATTCTGAGACTATTTACTTGGTGAACGCAAGATTTTCCGGAGCGAAAGCCAGCTTGCTCATTTCTGAGTGATGGGGATATTTATAATGACTCCATCAGACATCTCGTCAGGTAAGAATTCGTGGGTCCAAAACGCTCTAATAATGAGTTCCAGCTATCATGCACTGTTTGTTCGGTCGGCTGTAAGCAATTCTGGAGAGATATTATCCAAACCAGGAGATTTGTTTGCTTTCAGAGATCTTATCGACTCGCTAATTTCAATTATATCAGGGCAACCAGTAGAGATGCAGGCATTTGATGTATGTGACATTGATCAGTGGATGTTGATAGCATACCGGAGTAATAGCTTTCCCATAGTGTCACCTGTTGAGATTTCAATGTTATGAGTTCTCCAGCATCGTTTTTTAAAGGCTTTCCGGTCGATAATTTTCTATTTGTCAGCTTGTTAACCGACATGTACATGTCCCTCACACAATGGGTTTCAGCCGCTGCTTTCGCTATGTTGTTGATTCAATTGCGTTTATCTCTGCGAACACTGTGCTTTACTTCGGAATTAAGGCGGTTGTATAGTTGCTGTTGGCTGGCCTTATTCAAGCGTGTTTTGCTGGTGTTATTTGTTCTCTTTGCGGACTTCCTCTGCTGAATTAAGTTCCACGTAGCATCGCAAATCCATTCCTTTCTAGTACTAGTTTTGAACCCCAGATGTTTTTCCGCTGCCTTAGTGAAAATTTCCTTAACATGCTGCCATGTTCGGGTTTCACGGTTAATTGAAAATTTCATAACCCAGCTAAAAAATAAGTATGGAGCATATATGATATCCCATATATGGTTCGGATCCAAAAAATGAGGGTATATGGGCATATATGATTATATATATTCATATATTTTCATACATGTGTGTATGTGTAAATATTCCCTCTATAGTATGCAAAGTTCATATTCATACTCTCTTGATTCACAAGAGCGCACTACTGTGCAATAAATTAAATTACATTGTGTTTAATGAAACCTTTGTTTGGAAAAATAATGAAAAAGGAACTAAAAGTCATTTCATTAATCATTTTAAATCAAAAGGTGAATCAATTATTTAAAAAGCACAAAACTCATATTCGTACATAAAACTTAATTTAAGAAATAAGATTTAAAACTAATGCAATTATAAAATAAAAAATGATCCAATTTTATACTAAGACTATTTTTCAATATTATTTTTGGTAGTTGTATCAATTTTGTTTCTTAAATATGTATTGAAAATTCCGTTATTTTTTATAAAATTAATGACTGAATTATCTTTTTGATTATTTGATATATTAAAAGGGGCCACAATATATAAAATCATACAAGAATGGTTATTTTGAAACAAAACTTTTTTTTTAAACGTTGAAAGTACGCATATAAACTTTGCATACTGTATCTATTTTCTAATGGATTTCCAATTCACCAGTGATAAAATCCAAGCTTTTTTGATTGCAAAAACAATCTTATGTGAAATATCATGTATGCATACATTCTTGTATGGCTCCATTTGGTTGGTTGGTTTACGTGGCTACCTACTACACGCAGGCATTCAAGTAGAATCTAAATGATTCCTTTTTGAAAGGACCACTACACTCATGGGTGTCAACCTATGTAAAAACGGTATCTAAGTATACTGATACGGTGATAGTAGGGTTTGGGATTTCCCGAACTTTTGCACTTCCCGGGAAACGGGAATGAAAAAATCGCGTCCCCGGGAATTCCCGGGATAAGCTAATTTTCTAATTTAAGTACATTTATTAAATGAAAGTTGGCGAAATTTCGATTGTTTTGTTAAATAAAAGTTAATACAAAAGCACTTCTAAGATAAATTTATAAGAAATTTTAAGTGAATTCAAGCAAATAGAATATACATAGCTATTACACAGTACTACCGTAATTAGTAAACAATTTTATAATAAGGCTTCCAAATCATTTTATTAAGAATTTTCCTTACCTGTTTCTCATTATTCTTGATCATTTTCCAGGATGATTCTTATCGTTAAGTACTATACAAACAATTTACAATAGTATACTCAGCTGCACCCTGAGCCACAGTCTCTGTAAATGCTTTTAATTTTAATAATTTTATTTCATCTAAGATATTTCCTTCAAGGTTTTAATAATAGCGTCAGCTTATAATGAATTTAAGTATTGTCAACTCAGAGTTCTTACAACTTCTATGAGCTTAGAGTTTTCAGTGCACTTTTCAATATTTGTTCACTAATCCCAGGAAAATCACGTCAAGTTTGTTTAACATCGAATTATTTACTTAAGGAAATGATTTGATCATTGCAATCATTGATACTCACACAAAGCATTCCACTTTCTTATGTTATAGTGATTAAAAGATAGTCATTAAAGCTGTTTCAGACTCTAATACAAGTAATAAAATTTTTGGCGAAAATGCCTCCCTGATTTCATTTCTCTTTCAAAAATCTCAACAAAAAAACAACTCAAATTGTCAGAGTTTTATTTTCCACAAAAGTAATAATACTTGTATTATAGTCTGAAACGGCCTTTACTAAATGCATCTTGCATGTACTCGTAGTTTTTGAAGAGAACAATAATTTTTCTCGTAGTTAGACGAATTAGGTGAAATGGTATGACTTCAATTTTATGAAATTTCTCTATAAATTTGAGCAGCTCACATTTTTATCTTATATTAAAAAAATTAATGGACATTTTACTGATTGATTGTTTATCGGGGTCGAAGAAATTTCTTATTTCTTACAGTTACAATTGAAACAAAAATAATATTTTAGAATTTGATTTAAATGAAATTGTTCCAATGAAAAATTTCCTTCGACATCGATAAACAGGGTATTAAATATTAGTATCAACTTTAGAAGATACCTTGAATAAATTTGATCGTAAAAATTTAGTCATATAATCATTCAAACGAACTTTTGTAATATAAAAAAACAATGAAACTTTTGATATTAAATTAAAACAATAGATGTATAAGGTATACAAATACCAAAAGTCCTTTTTGGATCATGTGAAAAGTCATAGCGTGCAGGATCAAATGGTCATAAGTCGGGGTACAAATCAAGAGCAACCGCAGACATTTGTTCAAAATCGTCAACAGCAGATAAATTAATTTCATCACCAGCAGTACCCTTCTCTAAAGTATCCGCAATATCAACAATACGGTATGGGTAACTGTTACCCTACACCAATGTCATGGAGTAATCAGTTTTTGGCATCAGGAGTACCAATGAAATATGAGTATCCAAATTACAATTATAATGCCAATTTGATGCAATGGCAACCTCATACTTATCATCAACAAGAGCAGCAGCAGCAGCAACAACAACAACCTCATCAACAAGGTTTGGATATCCTTGGCGGGACTTTATACAACGATGCTATGGACATAAGTTTACCGGAAATTGATGGAGAAGTAGAAGTAGAAGAAAAAAGAGAAGAAACTCTACCAACTGCAATGAGTACTTCGCATGCTAGGAGAGAAGAAGTCGAAGAGAATGTGAGATATTACAAATTATCGAAAGCTTTCAAAAACCATATCGCCACATATGTCATTCTAAATAAAAAAGACCAACTTCTCTTGGAAGAATTTATTAAGGAAAATATGAATATTTTTATTGAGAGACTTCAAATGTCTTTGTCTAAGCATACAATAATTAAATTTCATTTGAGTATTGTGGCGGAGTACATCAAAATTGTAGAAGAAGAATTGAAGTTGGGTGTTAAAACACATGTAGCCAAAATGAGTTTGCTGACGAAGGCAGATAACATTGAAGAATTATTCCGTAAACAGATTGAGGAGATTTCAACCAAAATGTCCGAATTTGAAGAGCGAGATTCTGTTTGGACTTTGTCACGCATACTCCGAGAAGAAATTAACATCAACAATTCATCGCTAGTCAAAGGATCAAGTTGGATATCCACTCCGGAAAAACTATTAAGAAAAAAAGCTTGCATCAATATTGAAAATAGTGATGAATAATCGGTGCCATGGATACTACAAAAACCTTGCAGTTCTTATAATATCCCTGACATTGCTGCAGAGACGATTGTTACGCGAAATGGTGTAGCGTTAAATTTAAAAAATTTAACTTATCCATTAGCACTAAACAAAATTAAGGAGTTCGAGGTAAATAATCTAGCAATAAGTGTTAATGTGTTTGGGTATGATGAGGGAGCAAATCAGATCATTGGTCCCTATTATGTGACCAAGGATGAGAAAGTAAAGCATGTCAATTTACTGCTTTTGGAGAATGGTGAAGTTCATCACTACAATTTGATAAAGGACATATCAAGGTAAGTTAGAAAATTATTCAACACTTTAATTTAATGACATACATATACTTGTTTTATATATTTTATAATAGAAACATTTTACTTATAATCGTTTATTTTGAGTTTTATTATTCACAGACTTTTGACGAATCAAATAACCAGCTATGGGCATAAATTAATTTTTTGCAACAGCTGTCTCCAGTACACTCATAGAGAGAACGTCATGACTAATCATAAGGTGGAATGCGGCAAAATTGTGACAACTATGCATCAGGTCCAGATGCAATTCTAAACTTTAAGGGACATCAGAGAAAAATGGATGTCCCCTTTGTGGTTTAGGCAGACTTCGAATGCATCCTTGAAGACATTAGTGATAATGTAAGTAGTAAAACCAGTCTTGTCAAAAAGCACACTCCTTGTGCTTTTAGTTATTACATTAAGGGCCATTATTACAACCTAAAGATAAAGTTCCTGATAGTTAACCTTAACATTAGCTAACGAGAACGATAAAGTGACCATTAATTTATTTCATTATTACAACTGTCCGATAAAATAATTAATACAAATGATGTATTGTGGCAACTCTGGTGTACATACAGGCTACTTTGACTGTTAAAATGCTTAAAGTTCACTTTGAAAGTTACCATGAGGATACACTTCCTGTTACCTTATCAGTCACTTTTACATTAATGTTTACTTGTAATAATCAAAATATATTTACCTGTCAAATAACATCCTAAAATTTACTATTTGTAAGTTGTAATAATGGCCCTAAGTGTCTCCATAGCAATAAGTTAGATAAATTAAGGGTTTATACAGGGAAAGATGCTTAACAAAAATTTGTTTCATTTTTAATTAAAGATTGTGAGGATATTTATAATAATCATTTAGTAAATAATAGGCAAATGGATACTTTATCCCCTTCTGATATTTATAATTTTTATAGTGCGGTGAATTGACATATTTGTCAAAAATTTCTAGGTAAAGATCGCGTTAGAGATCATTGTCACATTAGCGGTAAATATAGAGGTGCAGCTCACAATAACTGTAATTTAAATTACCAATTTCCCAAGTTTATACCAGTTTACTTCCACAATTACTCAAATTATGACTCACATCTTTTTATTAAAGAACTAGGTGGAATTTCTATGCAACTTAAAGTACTCCCTCTCAATAAGGAGCTTTATATATCACTCTCGCAATTTAGAGAAATGAGCGATGGTCATAATCTTGAAATAAGATTTCTTGATACATTACGCTTTATGGCTGAGAGTTTGGAATCATTAGCCTGCAATTTGTCGGATAATGATTTTAACACTATAAGGTCCTTATTTCAGTCAGAAAAAGAATTTCAGCTTATTAAGAAGAAAAGTATTTTCCCCTATGAGTACCTAAATTCATTCCAAAAATTAGACGAGTGCCAGCTGCCTTCACGCAGTAATTTCTTTAATAAGTTGAACAATAAAGAGTGTTCTTTAGAGGAATACTCACATGCTGTAGAGGTATGGAATACTTTTGGTTGCAAAACAATGAAAGATTACATGGAACTTTATTTAAAAACAGATGTCCTCTTACTGACAGATATTTTCGAGAACATTAGAAAAGTTTGTAAAGGTATTTATGAGCTGGATCCATGTCAATACTATACCGCACCTGGACTTTCGTGGGATGCAATGTTAAAATACACAAAAATTAAACTAGAATTATTGACGGACATAGACATGTACAATTTTATGAAAAAAGGTATACGTGGGGGAATCGTACAGTGTAACCAAAGATATTCGAAAGCAAATAACAAATATTTGAAGGATTTCGATAAAGAGAAGCCCTCAGAGTTTCTTGTCTATTTAGACACAAATAACCTTTACGGTTGGGCAATGTCGGAATATCTTCCTCATGGTGGGTTCAGATGGTTATCGCGAGACGAGCTGAATCTGGATCCAAACAGCATATCTGACAATGGAACAGACGGTTATGTATATGAGGTCACTTTGGATTATCCTTCTCACTTACATGACTTGCATAATGACCTACCTTTTTGCGCTGAAAATAAAAAACCACTGTAAGCGAAGTATAGCAAGTTGATAACCGATTTCTCTACAAAGCAATCATACGTGATACACTTTAGAGTTCTGAAACAATGCTTAGAAAATGGCTTAGTTTTACTGAAAACACATCGTATTCTAGCATTTAAACAATCTCCATGGTTATAAGGCTATTTGACCTAAATACCAGACATAGAGCCACTGCTAAAAATGCTTTTGAAATTTTTTTTTTCAACTACTCAATAATGCAGTGTATGGTAAAACCATGGAAAATGTGGATAAGAGGAGAGATGTTAAAATTGTCAGTAATTGGGAGAGAACGAATCGTAACCATTTGGGGGCTCAAGATTGAATATCAAAACCAAATTTTCATATTTTATCTATATTTTCCGAAGATCTGGTAGCAATCGAAATGACTAGAGTCAAAACCTGCTACAATAAACCAATTTACTTAGGATTTTGTGTACTTGAGTTGTCCAAATGGAAAATGTATAATTTTTAGTACAGGTGCATGCAACCTAAGTTTAAGACAAAACTCTCATTGACTATATGGACACGGACTCTTTTATATATTCAATAAAGACCGATGACTTTTACGCTGACATAAAAAATGACATAGAAGAACATTTTGATACATCGCACTATCCCACCGACAATACTTATAATTTCCCATTAATAAATAAAAAAGTTTAAGGCATGATGAAGGATGAAAACTGCGGTAAGATAATGACAGAATTTGTTGGGCTGCGATCAAAAATGTACTCATTCAGTGTACAAAATCAAAATGACGTTAAAAAATCGAAGGGGGTAAAAAGATCCATATTAGATAAATATAGTTTAGCTACCTATAAAAACTGTTTATTCAATAAGACTAATGTATACGATAATATGCTAACATTCAAATCTAAGCTGCACCAGATATATACTAGTGAATTAAATAAGGTAGTCTTAAGTTATGGAGACGATAAGAGAAAAATGAGGTCAAATAATATTAACACATATGCATGGTATCATTTTCGTATTAAGGAAACTAACCCTGAATACGAACTTGATATGTTGCTAGATGAGATTGCTAGAATGCAAGAAAATATTTAAACTTAGTTAATTTTTAGTTAAGTGGTAAATTTTTAAATTGTATATAAAATCTTAGTTATTAAGAAATATTATTGTAAATAAAATTCTATTTATTGTTGTTAAAATTATTGTAAATAAAATCTTACTTATTGTTGTTAAAATGATTTTAAATAAAATGCTATTTATTAAGAAAAATTATTGTACATAAAATCATATTTATTAAGAAAAATTATTGTAAATAAAATCCTATTTATTAAGAAAAACTATTGTACATACATATGTAAATACATTTTTAAGAAAAAATTTGAAATAAAATATTGAAAAGAGAATGAAATATGTGAATGGTGTTTATTTCTTTATTGGCTTTACTCCGTTGAATAAAAAAAAACTTTCGTTTTTGCTTATTTGCAAATTCTTGTTTTCATATCGCTTAAACATGCACAGTCTTGTTTTCTCTGAGAGGTTCTGCACAAAACAAATTGAATTTCACAATATTATGAAATTCCATTAAATTTCATTAGATATTTTCATAAAGAGAAACAATTTAGATAATCGGATAAGTTCTTATATTTTTCACTACATACAAGTTTCTGTAATTTTCTATTCGTATAAATGATTCCTAAATTTCCTTTAAAAAAATAATATAAAACAAGGAATAATTTAATTTAATTTAATTTAATTTTATTTATATTAATAATACATTTTAATTTAATTTTATTTATTTTAATTATAATGATGGCAACATTTCATAGTATCCAATTATTAAATTTTCTAATATACTTTTACGCAAAAAATATATTGTACATCTGCAAGTATCTGGTCCTTCCTCACACTCAGGATTATACCAAGGACAGCTTCTGAAGTGGCCTTCTGTGTTGTCTTCATCTTCCATGATACCATATTCTTCGTTCTCATCCAGCATATTTTGAAAAAATTTGATCATCTCCCAATGATCAACAAGCCTGAAGCTTTCAAAATCTCTTATAAATTGATTTAGAGTATGTTCAATTTGACTCATTTTATTTGCTGATAAATTAATGAATGATGATTGGTTGAAGGTTTTTTTTAAGACTAATTTGCTCTTTAAATTTTTTAAGTAGTATCTCTTGATCTTTAAAATATCTATACCATCATAAATATTCCATACTTCTTTTTTAGCACTCTATATCTCTCTATCCCTTTTCTCTCTGTAACCATCTCTTTCTGTCTATTACTATCCCCCACTTATTCACTATTTCACCATAAATATTTTCGATTAGCCTTCTTGAAGTCATCATCGCTACCTTTAAGATCATTTTCAGTTAAACATTCAAAGTTAGCAGAAGTAAATAAAAAATCAATCAAATCAAATTAATCAAAATTAATTCACTAAAAAATAAAACCTTAATCCACATAAAGGAAAAGACATCAATTAAATACACCATTCGAAAAGTGACAAGAGTAACAACAAAATATGGGCCAACACTAAAGGTTGAAATGGAAAACCACAAAATGTTCCTGCCAAAGCGATATAATACTTTAACCGATGATGAAATTAAAGAACTCTCGAGCGGATCATATTGCTTAAGCAGAGAAGGTGAACAAAGCTTAATTGTTGAAAGCGAGCTGAGTGAATTTCTAATTCAAAATTCCCAATTTCCTATTTGGCAATGAAATATATTAATTATGTATTTTAAATTATAAATAAAAAGACATGAACGAGTTTTGTAAAATATAAATGTTTGTGCTTTTTTATTTAATATTTTCAGTTATTTCATAAAGAAATTTAAGACATAAATGACCACAGGTAAATGTATTGAAATTCTGATGTTGATTATAGTTGTATTTTATATTTGTACCAAGATATTTGACTACTTCCGAAGGAGGTTGTAAGTTTCCAAAGCTGTCGAAATATTCTTTTTCATTATTGTTTTTATAATATGCTACCCAATGTGTACCAGGTCCTGTTGATACGTCTAAATTGATTATTCCACATTCTATTTTCTTTGTTCGTTTTGGTAGAGCATTCAACATTAAAACTCCTCTAAAATATGGAATATTTATAGAGAAACGGTTTATATCCACATCAGATAGTGGTCTGTTGGGTAGCATCTCTAAGAGTTTTTTGATTCCTCTTTGTAAACTAAACCATAACCCCATTTATATGGTTTTAAGTAATGTCCCTTTCCAACTGCTATAGATTCCATCGCTCTATTATGTCTAGTTGCTTCATCTAGTTGATTTTTTGCATTCTTTGTTGCATTTACAGCTTTAGCTATAGCAGCACCTCCAGTTTTTAGACTACCAATTGCACCCAGAGCAGTTAAAATCGGTATTAGAGGTAAAAACCCACAAATTTTTGGGACACGTATTACACGTGGTTCCTTTTAATGATTTGTTGATAGTTTTTCGGGCAATTTTAATTGCTGAGTTAATATCTAATGGTTTTTCCTTCTTAAGTATTTTTGTTGCAGCTCTAATTGATGTTCTAAACATTTTTTTTTATCATTTAGCTTGTTCTGTTTAACATTTTTCTTTTTCTCCACACACATACCAAATTTTGTTTTGGCTTTCATTGCGTTAGTAACAATATAGGCAAATGATTTTTCAGCAATACTACTATCTTTTGATAAAACTCGATCCCAGGCTGAATTTTCAAGTATTTTATCAGCTTTATGTCTAGTGCTTAAATCCTTATTTTTTGAATAAGCTATATCGTGATCTTCCAATAAATTAATTTCTTTGTCACCTCGATTTAAACGTTTTTGTAGTTTTGTTCCAGGTCCACAGTACTGATATCCAGGAAGATAAAGTTCAACAGGTAGAGAGTTTATTATTTTATCTACTATACCTCATCCAACGAAGGTGTTTTTATGACTAAACGTTTTCTGATATCGTATAACCATATTATCTGATTTTTTTCTATAATAACAGGTAACATTTATGAAATGTATTTAGTTACAAAAATGCAGTTAGTGAAACAACATAAAAATATTTTAGTTCGTAATATTGATGAATCATCGAACATCACTTCAAAAATAAAGCATGGCCCCCTCTAACCAAATTCTATTCGTGCTCTAATAGTGGGGCAATCAAATTGTGGAAAGACTAATGTTATGATCGGTTTACTAGAAAGTCCTAATGGACTCAAGTTTGAAAACATCCATTTATACTCAAAATCTCTTTATCAATACAAATATGAATACCTGAAGAATTATGATATTTGATGATGTTGCATGTGAGAAGCAGAATAATATGCGTACATATTTTTGTATGGGACGACATAGGGATGTTGATTCATTCTACTTGTGTCAAACTTATACTAGAATTCCCAAACATTTAATAAGAGACAATGCAAATGTTATTATAATGTTTAAGCAAGATGAGACAAATATGAAGCATGTTTATAGGGATCATGTTGGCAGCGATATGAGTTATGAAAAGTTCCAAGAAATTTGTCGAGAGTGTTGGAAGGATAAATATGGCTTTTTAGCGATAAGCAAAGATAATGAATTAAAGGATGGTCGCTACAGAAAGCAATTTGACTATTTCACAACTATATAAACTACTTCTCATAAAAGATTGACTTTAGTTATTAATCTAGCTTTAAACTTGATACATCTATTTGCTATAACCTCATCTGATACCTGATAAGCTGATCTCAAAACTAGACCAGCTACCTGGAAACCAGACCAGCTCCTGATAAGCTGATCTGAAAACTAGACCAGGTCCTGAAAAGCTGATCTGAAAACCAGACCAGGTCCTAATAAGGTGATCTGAAAACCAGACCAGTTCCTGATAAGCTGATATGATTGCTGATACCTGTTATTTGCCCTTAGCAAACATGGATGAGAAAATTTTAAAACAGTTGGTGTTGACAAGAAATGTGTTGAAGAAAAAGCTTCGTAGTATAAAAACTGGTGAAATAGATATACGTGAACAATTAAGAGATATATTTAAACCTATAACAGAACCTCTTAAAGAATTCATAAATAGTTCTAAAAATATTTAAAGAATTCGCATGAAAGAAGAAAGTAACATTAAGACAGAAGTTGAAAATAATACAAGCTTAAAGCCTGAAAACCCATCAGCCAAGATGGAGACAAGTACACCAAAAAAAAAAAACTAGTAGAAGGGACAATTTTTGACAATACCACCTTATTTAATGGTGTTAATACTGAAGATGATTTTTACTCACAGGCTTCCAATACAGAGGATACTTATACTGATTTATCAGTTTTGGAAGAAAAAAATGAATTAGATACAAACTTCGGCCCACATAAAGATTACAATAATGAATGGAAATTTGGTGATAGTAACTTAAAACTGAATGAAGATAAAATACATGTTGGTGGTCAAATATGGGCTCTAACACCAGGACTAGTTTCTCTAATGTTTCATAAAATACCAAAAAATTATGATAAATTTGAAATTGAAATCTATAAAAAGATTTTAATTACTACTAACGCATATAGAAGAGACTTTAAACCTGATGGTCAAATTAAGGGTACTAGAGGATATAAATATAAACATATTATTAAGAAATTTATTGATGAGAAAAACCAGAAGAATTTATCCGAATCAACAGAATCTAAGTCCAAACGTAGCTATTTAGGTGATGGAATGATGCAATTTAACATCAATAAGGCCAACTATATATACTGGGACTATCCGAATGAGTTAGTAGATCGACTTCTACTACTGCTCGCATCACAAGGTGCAGGTAATACTAATCACAATAACGAGATTGTATCAATTATTGAAGAACTACGTGAAGCGAATATAATACACTGACTTTAATAAAGTATATAGAGTATGTCTGTTGATAAATTTGGACACTATTTAAACGATACTAGCAGCACAATTTCATTGAAAAATGCACCTAAACTGCTGGGGTTCTTTGTGGATACGAACAACAACATTGATGTCCAAAACAAAAGAATCAAAAATGTTGCAAAAGCTCTGGAGGAAAACGATGTTATCAATAAATTGTTTTTGCAAACTCAAATCGACAAATTAGAAGAGAAATTATTAACATACTTTAAGGGAGACAATACTATAATACGAGAAGATATTCAAATGCAAATTGAGGAACTACAAAGCGAAATAAAATTAGATATAGAAGAAAATTATGAAATTGAAAAAGATATTCTACAAATTAAAACATCCTTTGAAGAACAAATTGGACAGCTAAATGAAAAAATTTATAGATTAGAAAATTACATGTTTGTATCAATAGCTGAAAGTGCGTCAAGTAGATCACAACACTCTGCAAAAAATCTCTAAAAACAAATTGATGTCTTCAAAAATTTAGTAAACGAACTCCATAAGCAAGCACGAAAACATTTTGTGCGTCGCAGAGTTGTAATGAAAGGAATAGATGATCTTTGGCAAGCTGATTTAGTTGAAATGGGGAACTATTCTAAGAAAAATAGAAATTATCGATTTTTGTTGACTGTAATTGACACATTCTCAAAATTTGCATGGGCAGTACCGCTAAAAATAAAAACTGCACTCGAAACAACTAAGGCAATGGAAGATATTTTTGAATTGGGACGAGTACCAAAAAACTTACAAACAGATGATGGCAAAGAATTTTTCAACAAACACTTTGGAAAATTAATGCATAAATACAACATTAATCACTACTCAACATATAGCATTATGAAAGCATCAATAGTAGAACGATTTAATAGAACATTGAAAGGAATGATGTGGAAAGAATTTAGTTATAATGGTTCATATAAGAGGATTGATATATACTAAGATTTACTCAATGCATACAATAGAAAAGTTCATGGTATCATTAAAATGTCTCCTATTAAAGTCAACTCAACAAATAAGGAAAAGCTGCTAAATACAGTATACAGTCATTTGAAAATGTATAAAATGTCGAAATTTAATGTGGGAGATCATGTTCGCATAAGCAAATATAAGCACACATTTGAAAAAGGTTATACTCCAAATTGGACAACAGAAATTTTCACAATTACAAGAGTTCAAAATACAAATCCTGCAACATACATATTAGAAGATTATCTTGGCAATCCTATTGAAGGTGGCTTCTATACTGAGGAATTTTCAAAAACTAGATTTCCAAATACATATCTAGTTGAAAAGGTTCTTAAAATTAAAGGGAAGGAGGTATATGTTAAATGGCTGAGATTTTCTAATCAACACAATTCTTGGATAAGTAAAGATGAAATATTATAGTTGGAAGAAAAACTAAATTAGCAACAACAACAACATCAATACCACCAACAACAATAGCATTAATATTAAGAAACTAATGTTAATTTTAAAATTAGAAAATGAAATAAATATGTAAATCATGCTTATACCCCATACAGTGTACTAAACATTATTTAATTGTAATCCGTCTGTTATAATGTCAATAACACTTACTCTGAGCTCTAACTCATCAGAACTATCTGCTAGTTACTTTCCTCCTATTGAATTACATAGTGCATATGAGTGTGCTCTAACTGATTTTCATTCATACAGCAGTATTCTAAATGTAGACACCTACAACAATATGTTTCATATAGGGGAACATATAATTGAAATACCAATTGGATCTTACGAATTAAATGATATAGTTGATTTTATAGAAGAGGAATACAAACGACTCTGCCCAGCAAATAAGATTTTTATTGAAGCCAATAACAATACAATGCAAGTTAAAGTTAATAGTTCCAAGGATCCTGTATATTTTAATAAAGACAATACAATTGGAAAACTTTTAGGATTCAATAGAAAAATCCTAACACCAAACAAATATTATTATTCAGATCTTCCAGTTAATATTTTTAAAGTGAATCTGTTGCGAATTTAAAGTAGTATCGCTATTAACACATATATGAATAACTCCAAATCGCATACACTTCATGAATTTCCGATTAATATGCCTCCAGGCTATAAAATAGATGAGGTTCCAAGAAATCTCATCTATTTACCTGTAACCACCAGAGAGATAAGTTCGCTAGCGCTGCGCGTAATTGATCAACACGGTGATTTAATTAATACATTGAGAAATATAGCAGCAAGAACAACAACAACATTAAAGCGACCTGCTCAACAAAAAGCTCTAACAACATCAAAAAAAATTTTCTAAAGTCCTTGAATTTTAAATTGAAGACAAAATGAGTTCAATAATAGATGTCTTAGATAAACCCTTGTCTGATGAGAATATAATCAAAAAGGACTATCATACATATGTACCATACTTACAATCTTACAACAATAATGATGAAATTAGAATTTCAATACAAAATCAAGATTTGTACGAGCTACCCAGTGAGAGCTACATTTATGTGGAGGGGTTTGTTGCGGATGATAATAAGGTCAAATCTTCTTCTTCTTCGGAGAACTTTTTATTAAAAAACAACTTTGTAGCATACCTATTTGATGAAATTCGCTATAAGCTCAATGGAATTGAAATTGACCATACAAGATATTTACGAGCCACAAGAACCATAAAAAATTTGGTTTCTCTGTCACCAACAGAAAGCAATGTGATGCAAAATGCTGGATGGAACAAAATTGACGATGTCACTCTTGAAAATGGATTTTTCAATTTTTATGTACCTGTAAAAATGCTTCTAGGATTCGCTGAAGACTACAACAAAGTTATACTAAATGGAAAACATGAATTGATACTCTTGCGCAATAAGAATGATGATGATATTTTACGCTCGAGTGTTTCTACTGAAAAAGCTAAACTTACAATTTCACTCATCTCATGGAGAATCCCACATGTACAATTATCCGACTTTAGCAAATTGAATGTGATAAAAATTATCAACAATGGTGCTTCTATACAATTAAACACAAGTACTAGCCATATTTGGAATGTTAAACTGGCTGCAAATAGAGAACGCCTCCGTTTTGTATTGATTGCTTTTCAACAAGAAAATAAGTTTGTTCATTGTGATTTTTTTAAATGCATTTTTTTTATTTATTGTATCTTCAAATATGAACTAACAATAAGTATTCAAATCTTAAATCTATAAAAAAATTATTAGGCCCGACCAATGTCGGACATAAGCTTAGTGATAGTTATTAATAATACATAAGTAGTGATAAGCAAAAAGTGTTTTCAAGCAGCTTCATCATCTAGAGTGTTCAATATTAGAGCCCGTGTATCTCTCTTTTTTAAGCGGATGTGTCCAGTAAAGTTCAAAATATTAGGAGCAAGCGGATTAGGATGTGACTCGAGTTTTGTTAGATATTTGCCTGCGTATTTTACAATTTCTTCAGTCACTAGTGGCATATTCAAATCGCGATGTATATTTGAATTTTTGATGTACCATGGAGCCGATGTTATCATGCGTAAAATTTGATTTTGCCTTCGTTGAATTTTCTCTACATTTGAAGCTGCAGCAGTGCCCTATACTTGAATTCCGTAACACCATATTGGCTTTAAAAGCGACTTGTATATTAAAAGTTTGCAGTCTAGGCTAAGTGTTGATTTTCTACCAATCAGCCAATGTACCTGAGTTAATTTAAGTTTCATTTGAGTTAACTTAGAGTCAATGTGATGTTTCCATGTAAGTCGTCGATCAAGGTGTATACCAAGATATTTCACATGTGAATGTTGAGGAACAACTTTATTGTTAATCCGAATGGGGGAGCAAGTATCTCTTCTTAGGGTGAACGTTATATGAACACACTTTTGTTCATTGACTTTAATTCTCCATAAGTTTAACCAACGCTCCATCTGGCTAATGTGTTCCTGGAGTTTGCGGGATGCCTCATCAGGGTTTTCATGCATACTAAGGCAGGCTGTATCGTCGGCAAATGTGGAAGTATGGATACTACTGCTCACAGGCATATCACAAGTGTAAATCAAATATAAAACTGGTCCCAGTATGCTCCCCTGTGCCACACCGGATGAAATAGTTTCAGGCCTACTCGTAAAGTCTCCTTCCACAACAGTGAACTTACGGGAAATAATGTAACTTTCCAAAAGATTTAAAATGTTTATTGGTAAGTAAGTCTTCAATTTTAAAATTAGGCCTTCATGCCTTACTTTATCAAATGCCTGGGAAACGTCAGTAAAGAGGGCAGAACAATACTTTTTTTCCTAAAAAGTTCTTCTTATAAATTGAACCAATCTGTGAGTTTGTTCAATGGTGCTATGCTGACTTCTAAAACCAAATTGATGGTCTGGTATGCACCCACTACTAATTAGAATTGGGGACAATTTTGTTTTGAGCAGTTTTCCGAAAAGCTTTGACATAGTTGATAGTAGACTTATTGGCCTATATGACTCAGCCTTGGTTAGATCTTTGCCCGGCTTTGGAATCATTTTAACCTTGGCAAGTTTCCAGCTGTGTGGATAATACTCCAGTCGTAAAATGGCATTAAATATGCATAATAGGACTCTCATTGCAATACGAGGCAAGTTCATAAGCATCTGGTTACTAATTCCATCAATACCCGGAGCTTTCTTCGGGTTGAGTTCGGCAATTAATTTTTGTAAATCACGCGTCTTAAACTTTATGTGTTGAGGGGGTAGAGCGACTACATTCGGCAAATCAGCAACATCAGTACATATGTTTGGCGTAAAAACGAATTTTAAGTGCTCAGCAAATATTTTACCTTTTTCAGTATCGCTTCTTGCCCAACATCCGGTAGATGTGCGTAGAGGTGGCTTATACTCAATGGGTGTTTTAAGCCTTCTAGCAGCGCGCCACAAAGAGTAATTAGACGCTAGTGTGACATCAAGACCTTCCAGATAATTTTTAAGAGCTGCAGTTTTTTCAGATGCAAGCAACTCTTGGAGTCGTTTAGTGCACTCTTTAAATCTGATTTTATTTTGTGGTTATCTGTGCTGTTGCCATTATCTTCTAGCTCTTCTTTTTTCACGTACGAGACGTTCAATGTCTGTAGAATAAATTTTATTAAACCCAGTCTGCGGATGGGAGATAGTGGCATGTTCAGCAGCCTGTTTAATATTCTCGCTGAGATTGGCAATGTTAGATTCAATATCAGCGGATGTTATAAGCGTAATGTTTTCCGTACAATAACTACTGAGATATTTTTTGAACCCCAGCCAATTAACACGATTGATCATCTTCACATATGGGTCAGGTAAGTTACTTCTTAATGGACTACAAATTGTAATAATAGTCGGAGAGTGATCGGACGAAAGATCAAGAGAAGCTTGAACTTGAATTAAATCCCTAGAGATATTTTTTATGAAGCCAAAATCTATAACATCTGGAATTTTTTGTATGTCAGTAGGCCAATAAGTGGGCTCCCCACTCGAAATGACATCCAAGCCCATTTTTGAAATAGTGTTGAACAATGCTCGACCTCTGGGGGTAATAAGACGCGAACCCCAGAACATATGCTTAGCATTGTAGTCTCCAGCTGCTACAAAACAAGGTCCAAGAGATTTGTAGAAATCCTCATATTGATTCTCAGTGATTGAAAATCTGGGAGGGGAGTAAATTGATGATATAACAAAATTTGTACAAAAACTTTCAATGCCAATATTTGTTGCTTGTAGGTGTTCTTCACAAATGTTATCAAGAACATAGTGCTTGAGTCTTGACTTTATTAGAATTGCTGATCTACCGCAAGCCCTTCCTCTAGGGTCCTTTGTATCATATATAGTGTAGCCATAAATTTTAAAAAGACTTCTCGAAGTCATATGAGTCTCAGATACTAACATTACATCAATATTTTTTTCCGTGAGGAAGTGCTCAAGTTCATTTTTATGTTGGCGAATGCCGTTTGCGTTCCAGAAACATATTATTAACGTGTTCATGGCTTATTAATTAATGCTTGAAGCAGAGTATTCTGCATTCGCAGCATTTCTTGCATCATGCTAGTCATATTTGTTGTAAAATTGTTTATAGTTTGCACCAGATTATCAATAGTAGCTTCAAGGCGATTAAAATTAAAGCTTGCGTCAGTATTTTTTGAATTATTTGGCGGGGAAACATTTTGTGTGGGAATTGAATTTGTCTTAGCAAGTAAGTTTTCGTATGGCCATATTCTTGACAATTATGGCACTGTACGGGCCCAGAACGCTTGTGTGGTTCTTCAACTGTTATTTTTCGGTATAACAGGTATTTTAAGTTATAAATTGGGTGCGTCTCATTTTTTTCAATTTTATATCATTAGGCTCAATTTCAACACGAAATAGGGGTTGGGGAATCTTCTCCCTATTTATTATATTGGACACATTTTTTACCTTAAACCCCTGGAGGCTGAGTGCATCTTTTATTTCTTCGGGAACAACATAAGAAACTATGCCCTTCAATACGATCTGCATGCCTTTAGCGCTCTTAAGCTGGTATGTGTAGAAGCTTGTTTTATTTTTTTCAAATTCAGCAACCATTTTGCGGAAATCTTTTTCGTCATAAATTTCGATTTTAGTTTCATCGATGTTGCCACGTTTTATTGGATCAATATGAAATTTATTCTCACCAATGACCGAAATTAATTTTTTAATAAGGGCATTTGAATTTTTTTCTCTCAAATAGATTGGTGGCGGCTTGGATGTTTTATTCGAGGATACCTCGGGTTTGTCGTTGTCATCTTGCAAAATTTTAAAGCGGTTTTGGCGATTAGTTAAGGCTGCACTGTTATCCCTAGACATTTTTTGAGCAGATGAAATTTTTGAAGAATTTGGGCTTCGCCCACGCTTTACTACGGTTATATATCTGTCCATTCCGACTTGTACCTTGAGTTTCGAGCCGCTGTTATCTGTAGTGATAACTTTGTTAAGTGATGAACACGAGCCTGAAGGGGATGATATTACTGGTTTATATGAAGAAGTACTAGGCAACTGCAATGTTAATGAAGCACTACGGTTTGACATTGGACAAAGCGAAGTTGATGGCTGACGAAAAATTGGCTTTGACGTTAAAAAAAGACTCATCAGATTTATTATTTATATTTTTTTCATTAAGAGTTTCAGAACTCACAGTAAAATAAGCATTTCTGCCGATAGAACTCACTTAAATTTTTTTTGTATTTGAGGCTCTCATACAAAGAATTCCTCAAGGGTTATTCGTTTGTGTTTTTTTTTTGTTTGCGGTCTTTTTTTGTTTTTGTTATTTATGATTGTTTATTTGTTTAGAGGTACACATATATAGTATTCCTCAATATCACTTTGTTTAAGTTTTTTTTGTCATTCATGTAACGTATGTTATTATTTCTATTCACGTTGCGGTTGTTACTGTTGTAACGGTTGTTATTGTTATTGAATTGATTCCTAGCTCCGATATTATTGAAGCTTCTAGGTGCATATCGGTCACTTGTATTCCTGTTATTGGGATTCCTGTTACCATTATTCTGACCATGGGAATCACGGGCCCTATTAGAGCTATTGGGTCTGTTACCAATATTTCTAGAGTAACGATGTCTACAATTAGAGAAATTAGGAAAATTATTGTTGTAATTGTTTTGGAAAGTTAATATAGCATTAGGTTGTATGTATGCGTCAGTAGAACTGCTTATAAATTTGGTTTTAACTTAAACTATGTTTAGGAACGTTCCTGATTCCATGATCAGTTTTACTCGTTCGTTGGATAGTAGATTAGTAATGGCGGTCTGAGACATGTTTTAGGAATTCAAAACCGGGAAAAAATAAAAACGATGGCAACCCTGTTACAAATGGGGGGATTTTGGGGATTTCCATGCTGATATATTTTTGTCTACGTGTGTGTGTGTGTGTGTGAGAGAGTTTGATTATTTCTGTTTGTATATGTGTATGTACGTGTGAGTGTGCATGTGTGTGTGTTTTTGTATTACTTATTCGTTTGCCGGTGTCCACTACTTTTCAGACAAGAAATTGGTGTCTATGTAGGGATCGCTATTTTATATGTATATTGTGGTCTGCTGCTGTGAGTTGACATTGCTATGCTTATGTAGGTTTATTATACGTATGCATTTATGTTTGTGATCTCTGAGGAAGTAATCTAATAGCTGCAGGTAGTGACAACCCTGATAGGTGTTTGGAATGGAGGTGGATAGGGAATATATTTGGAAATGTATATATTTATAATATAAGATATAATACAATATATAATATATGTTGTTGTAGTAATGTATGTGATCGTATCTATTTTGCTTTGAAGAATATCATTGCTTGTGTGAATTACATCTATACTTCTTCATACATATTTACATATGCCTGTATACATACATATATGTTTTCTAGTCTATTGGCGTTGATATTCTTATGGAGATAGAAAATATCGTGTTGGCATAGGTTTTAATATAAACAAGTGTATTTCAGAATTTAAATGTTTTAAATCCCAGCAGTTTGATAAGCAGAGTTTTGTGAATAGGGGTAATGATATTTTTATTTTAATATATTTTATTTTTGGTGTAACAATTGTAGAAAATAGCTTTTAGAGAAATGCATCAAGAACTTGTAGAAGCACCTACTTTCACGTATCCCGATTTTTCTCGTACCTTTGTATTACAAACTGATGCTAGCGACTTTGTTCTGGGTGTTGCTAGACTGTGGGAATTTCATCATATCTCGTAATTCCAACAGAGCAATATGTATGTATGTATGTATGTGTGTGTGTGTATATGTGTATGTATGTGTGTGTGTGTGTGTGTATGAATTTCATCACATGTCGTAATACCATCAGATAAACTAGATTTGGTGACTACTACGCGATTCTCACATAAAGTATATAAGTAGAAGAAATAATGTAGATTGTCATCAGTCTGCTCTGATATCTCAACAAGTCACAACCTATTTTCCCATCTAAAATTTCTAAAGTGTTTGAAATCCAAAAATTATAAAAGCATTAGAACTAATTACTCTTTGTTAAAAAAGATAATAGTGCATAAAAAATAATTAAATAAATTGTTTATAACTTAAATAAATTGTTTATAAATAAAATAATTAAATTACTTAATAAACAAATAAATAATTAAATAATATGAATACTACAAGTTGTACCATCTGCAATAAAGTCTTTATGACTCATAACAAACTGTGGGTCAAAAACCCAAATTAACTCCAGCTCAACGAGTAAACGCGAACTCCGCCACTTTTGCTCAAATGAGCCAACCATTTACTTCACGTGTATCGTATGCTGATGCTGCTAAGACTAGTTCAATTCCCACGCAAAATGTTCCAGCGCCAAATAATTCAACGAATTCAAACTCAAGCTTCAACTTTAGTCGCCTTGAAGCTACTATTGCGAATCTGGTGCTAACTATAAACAACTTTACTACAAATATGACAAGTATGATGCAAGAAATGCTGCGAATGCAGAATACACTGCTTCAAGCATTAGTTAATAAACCATGAACACGTTAAAAATATGTTTCTGGAACGCAAACGGCATTCGCCAACATAAAAATGAACTTGAGCACTTCCTCATGGAAAAAAATATTGATATAATGTTGGTTTCTGAGACTCATTTGACCTCAAGAAGCTTATTTAAAATAAATGGTTACACTTTATATGATACAAAGGACCCGAGAGAGAGCATGTGGTGGATCAGCAATTCTGATTAAGTCAAGACTCAAGCACTATGTCCTTGACAACGTTAGTGAAGAATATTTGCAAGCAACGAATATTTTCGTAGAAAATTTTTGTGCGAATTTCGTGATATCATCAATTTACTCACCTCCCAGATTTTCAGTTAGCGAAGATCAGTATGAGAAGTTCTACAAATCGCTTGGATCTTGTTTCGTGGCAGCTGGTGACTACAATGCAAAACGTACCTACTGGGGATCGCGTCTTGTTACACCTAGAGGTCGAGCCTTGTTCAATACAATTTCAAAAATGGGCTTAGATGTTATTTCGAGTGGGGAGCCTACTTACTGGCCTACTGACGTAAGAAAAATTCCAGATGTTATAGATTTTGCCGTCACGAAAAATATTCATAGGGACTTAATTCATGTAGAGGCCTCTCTAGATCTGTCCTCCGATCACTCTCCAACAATAGTTACAATTTTCAACCCACTAAGGAGTGATTTAACTAACTCATATGTGAAGATGATTAATGGAATCAACTGGCTGGTATTCAAAAAATATCTTAGTAGTCACTGCGTAGAAAACATTCAGCTTAGATTATGCGATGATATTGAATTTAATATTGCCAATCTTAACGAAAATATTAAACAGGCTGCTGAACACGCCACTACCTCCTATCCGCAGACCGGCTTTAACAGAATTTATTCTACGGAAATTGAACGTCTTGTATGTGAAAAAAGGAGAGCTAGAAGAGAATGGCAACAACACAGATCACCCCTAAATAAAATCAGACTTAAAGAATGTACTAAACGACTCAAAGAGCTGCTATCATCGGAAAAAACTGCACTACTGGAAAAGTATTTAGAAGGTCTTGATGTAACGTCCGCATCTAATTACTCTTTATGGCGCGCTACTAGAAATCTTAAACGACCCGTTGATCTTAAATCACCATTGCGTACTGCGACCGGAGGCTGGGCAAGAAGTGATAGTGAGAAAGGTAACTTATTTTCTGAGCATTTAAAATCTGTACTCACTCCCAATTCATGTACGGGTGCTGCTGATTTACCGAGTGTAGTTTGTCTACCCCCTCGTCCCTTAAGGTTTAAGATGCGTGAAGTACAAAAAGTAATTGCTGAACTCAACCCGAAGAAAGCTCCAGGTATTGATGGCATTAGTAACAAAATGCTCATGAACTTGCCTCATATTGCAATAAGAATCCTGCTATTTACTTTTAATGCTATTTTAAGAATGCAGTATTTTCCACATAACTGGAAACTGGCCAAGATCAAAATGATTCCAAAGGCGGGCAAAGATCTTACCAAGACTGAGTCATATAGGCCTATAAGCTTACTATCTACAATCTCAAAGCTTTTCGAAAAGCTGCTCATGACTAAATTGTCCAAAATTTTAACTGATAATGGGTGCATCCCGGACCATCAATTTGGCTTTAGAAGTCAGCACAGCACGATTGAACAAACGCATAGACTGGTCCAAGTTGTAAGAAGAACATTTGAAGAAAAGAAGTATTGTTCTGCTCTCTTTATTGATGTTTCTCAGGCATTTGATAAAGTATGGCACGAAGGCCTAGTTTTAAAATTGAAGACATATCTGCCAATAAACATTCTGACGAAGCAGTTTCGTCATTAACTAATAGTAGGGGATGTGCAATGAGGCAGCTACTCGAAGTTGCAACCAAAAATAATAACAGGGAATAATGTTATTCGAATTTTTTAACACACCCGGTCTCACAGACCAATAGGACACCAATGGCGGGTTAAAGTCAGCATGTACCTATTAGGAATAATATGTACTACGAATATTTTTTTTTATAATTTTTTGTTTGTTTAGTAAGTATGTAAGAAAAATTCCGTTAATCGACTATGAAGGTACAACGAGAACTCTAATAATTTTTTGAGAATTAGTTTGTAAAACTATCCACACAGAAAAATACAATCGGGCTAACGTTGTCAAAGCGTTCTCTAAGGTGATTCGAACGTTGGCAAAACATCACAAGTTCTACTTTTGGAGGTTTGTGCCAACACACAAATGATAACCTCATGACGGGGTGGGTTGGCCAACTATTTTTTACGTCGGTGGCTAAACAGTATGAAAACCACAATTTAAGTGCTTTCCCAACATGAGTTTTTTGTTAATTGTAATAAATCGCAATAGTTCAAAATCTAATTGTAAGGAATCCATTCTCTTATGTTTCACAACAAAGTCTACTCATGGTATCTAAAAGTTTACTTTTTGAGTTTTAAAGAAAATCATACGATTTAATGAATTAAGCAAAAGCTAAACAATTTTGATTCTTCTTGTCATATGCTGGTGCAATTACTTTAAGAAATGCATTAGATGTTTAAATGTGCAAACAGTTTTTAATTTTTAGTGTTTTTTATGGGAATTGTTAATATTTCAACTTTAAAATTTTTTAAACGCACTAATAATCCCAAATTAATATTTTACTTAGGGGCTGTCCATATATTACGTAACGCCTTTTTCCCCGCTTTATGACACCCCCCTCCCCCTAGTAACAGATCGGAACAAAACTGTGAACCCCCCTCCCCCAGGAATAACGTAACAATGAGATAAAAAATAAATTAAATAGTTTAAAGTTTTTATTAAAAAAATTAAATTTAATTAATTGTTTTAAATTTATTTGTTAGACTAGTACAGTGCGTACACAAAAATTAAATAAGCTTACGTATGAATGTACTCCATATATTGCCGAAATTATTTTTTTAATTTCTTGCCAAGTGTCCTCAAACTCCAAAAATTATGGTTTCATACAGAGCTTATTCCTAAACTGTATGTATGTATGTATTAGTGATGCGTATTGGAATTTAAATGAATGGTACACAAATATTAGTTTTTAATAATTAAAAAGAAAATTATTTTTTTTTTTTTTTGCTATGCGTTTTTTGCCAAATAATCTGCTATAGTTTTCTGTATTGATGACTGAACAGTATTTCAAACATCAAGACGAGAATTGGCATTAGCCTTGCGGTCGCTTTCACTAGTTTCTATAAGTGAAGTCATCGTGTATTTCAGAGAGCTTAAAGATGAATCCGTTTGGCCCTCTTCAAATCAATCTAAAATATGCGTGAAACAAACAAAAAATATATCTTTGATCAATAAAGGTTGCCATGGTGAATTATATTTCATTTTCTAAAAGAGAACATTTTTAACCCGCTTTAAACATACAGATTGTTGGGATATCAAATGATTCAAAATGATGTCAATTACGAAAGATATGCAATTTTTTCTTTTCTTCATTTTTGTCCCTTCTACAACATTCAAAAAATATACCTTAAAATACCTTAAAATTGGAGGGGCACACAATCTAGTTCCTAAACGTATTTCACTGTTCTTTTCATAATATTTTTTTTTAAGTTCTGTTGCATAAAAATTCAAATAATATCCTTATGAAAATACGTCTATGTATGCAAGTTTCCATTAACACATCTCTCATAACTTAAACATTAAAGCCTCAAGTTGACCAACAAAAGTTAAAACTAAATAATTTGATATTGTCATGTACATATGTATATGGAAGAATATATTTTTTGAAAGGACACTAAACTTCTGCAAATACCATTTCCTTCTATGTATTTGGTGGATTTAATGTTAAGATATGTTGCAGTTTAGTATGGAAAGAAGTTTTTATGTACATACATATATTAAGAATATTTAAAAATGTAAATGGATAAAGAAAGATGAGGAATTCAGAACCATGTATGTATGTTATGTTTGACTACAATTTATTTAATTTATTATAAAAACTTTGTATAATTTTCAAGTGTTATTTAGAGTTTTGGATAGTTTTCATAAACTTTAATGTACGCGGACAGGATTATGAATTTCTTTTCCATACACATTTTTTTAATTTAATTTCGCAGAATAAAATGGACCCCCAATTAAATGTCCATAAATTTCACATACAATAGATATTCGTATTCGCGGATATCGTTTTAAATATTCGAATTCGTGAATATCAAAAGCTGACATTCAGCAGATGTATGTAGTATACATACTCATACATAATATACATATGTAAGTATATGGGCAACATGCATGATCAATTAAACAAATAAATGAGAAAAACATACGTATTTTTGTACAAAATTTGTAATTTTTTTCTGTTACGTAACATTTTCAAAGACCCCATCCCACCCCACCATAACAAATCGTAACAAAACTCCAACCCCCCTAGAGCGTTACGTAATATATGGACAGCCCCTTATTAAGTAAAATATTTTTGATGTGTAAACATCTATACGCTAGGGGGTAAAAATCTTTTTACTTTGATTTCTTTGCTGAGATTTCTTTGCTGAGATTTCATTGCTTTTCTTTCACAGCATTGTCAAATCGGTGTGAGCTATGTATGAGTGCATTAGTGAGTGTGTTAGTGTTTGAAAGAAGCAATACCAGGCAGAGAAAGAAGTCGACCGGCTCGAAGCCGACGATGCGCCGCCGCCGGTTATTTTTCTGTATATATCCGTACACCAAAGGTGAAAATGAACCGTAAGAGCTACGGACTTGAAATTTGGACACAATGTGTAGACATTTGGCCACTACAACAACAAATACATGATAGTTAAAAACTAAAGGGTGTTCCAAAACGAGAAACGTTTTTGAAATTTTAAAAGTTAGTGTATTTTTATACAGACTACTACAATTAACACTAAATTTAAAAAATTCAAATCAATGGATGTTCCATCAGTTAATGCAATTTTGACTTTATAATTTTGACAACTTGCTGTATCTTGGAAACCGTAAGAGCAAAACTCTTGAAATTTTCAAAAACGGTAAAACTAAAAAATCAATAAAATATAAAATCGCCAAATATAAAAAAATCGCCAAAAACAAAAAAAATCGCCAAAACGAAAAAAGCACCAAATTAAAAAAAAATCTCTAGGACTAAAATGAAAAAAATCCTTAAACAAAAAAATCGCCAAAATGAAAAAATCGCCTAAATAAAAAAACCAAAAAAAAACGCCAAAATGAAAAAAACCCAAAAAAAACAGAAAAAAATCGCCAAAATGAAAAAATATCCAAAATGAAAAAAATTGCGAAAATTAAAAAAACCCAAAAAGAGAAAAAACGCCAAAACGAGAAAAAAGCGATAAGACTAAATAAAATCGTTTAAACTAAAAAAAAACTTAAAAAAGAAAGAAAGCTAAATCAAAAAAAAATGATCAAAACCGAATGTACGCGAGTCAAAGTCGCACTTTACTGAATTTATTTTAATTGCAATGCGTACACAACAACAAGAACAGCAACAACTAAACGATGAATAACAGGAATTAAAAATTAAAAAGTAAAAGTAAAGGCATTTACCATAGATGAGCACTTTGCCGTACCACTAAAATTTCAGTAAAAATAATAAAAATTTTTTAACCAGTAAATTTTTACTGATTACTAAATTTTTTTTCTACAATTTTTATAAATTGCCTAAATGATTTGTTATATGATGAGATGCATTGAATTTTCAGTAATCAGTAATGCCCGTATACATAATGAAAGTGGCTAAGTGTTTTTCATACAAAAGTTCCAAAATTTGAATGAAAAAACTTTGCCACTTGCTACAATTTTATTATGATTACGGCCCTACGATTTTACTGGTAATGCAAATTAAATTTCATTAGCAGTAAAAATTTACTGAATTTTTTTAGTAATCTGTAAATTTACTACTTACTGCAATTTTGAATGCAGTACATGTACATATACTGCAGTGTGCCCATTTACTAACCAAATAAGTTTAATAAAACAAACAAAAACCGACAAATTCATATGTATTTACAATATTGAAAGTTTTGATACTTTTAATTAATTAATTTAAAAAAAGATACTAAAAGCATACATAAGTACTTCCAACTTAAAAAAAAATTTTCATTACTAGATGTTTACACATCTTCTCTGTGATCGGACTCACATTGCTTTTTTTATTAAAAATACATTGAAATTGATTATTGAGGGGTTTAGCTGGATCCTATGCCTATTTCACTGTTGCTAATGCAGATCATCAGGGAACCTTTACCCAAAGTTTCTTAGAACAACTAGAGTTATTATAGGTCCGTTTGTTTACCCCAAAATTTATGCAATTTTGTGCAAATTTGTACTGGATTTTACTGAAATGCGCTCGTTTACACACAAAAATTGCAAAAAAGAGTGCCAATTGAGAGAGTAAATTGACAGTTGTTGACTGAGAGTCTGCAAATCCAGTAGACGAGTAAAACATATGATTCAATAAAATAAACCAAAGTAAGCAAATACAAAGTATAATTTTTTTTAATAAAAACGTTTAAAAGAAGAAAAGTTGAAGTAAAAGTTTAACAAAACAAATCTAAAAATTTTTATATTCAAGATGAAACAAATTAAAGAGCAATAATCGTTAAATATATGTTTTCAAATTTAATTTAATTGTGTTATTTACTTTAGTTTTTTAGAGATGTAAGGTTTATGTATATGTGAATACTTATTTCTGCATACTATTCAGGGTACCGAGTATCAGAAATCAAATATTGTTATATTTTTCTATGCCATTTACCCAGAAAAAATAAAACTAAAATCCAAATACAAGCTTAAGCTTTCACACAACTTCTATTTTAGAAATATGTATGTATATATCGCTTCAAATCTATAATTATAAAAATGTATGCATCAATTACCAAAAGTATGTGTTGGATGGGTTTCAAAAACAACAAAAACATACAACAATATTAGCAGCTGTTAAGATTTGAATACTTATTGTTAGTTCACATATGAAGATACAATAAATAAATACATGCATTATAAAAAAAAAAAAATATCTGCCAATAAACATTCAAAAGCTTTTGGAAAGTTATATTATTGATGGGAAGTTCACTGTTGTGGAAGGGGAGTTCACGAGTGTGCCCGAATCTATGTCTTCCGGTGTGCCCCAGGGTAGTATTCTGGGTCCTGTCTTGTATTTAATATATACTTGTGATATGCCTGTGAGCAGTAATATCCATATTTCTACTTTTGCCGATGATACAGCCTGTATGAGTGTGCACGAAAACCCTTATGAGGCATCCCGCAATCTCCAGGAACATATCACTCAGTTGGAAATATGGTTGAACTTATGGAGAATTAAAGTCAATGAACAAAAGTGTGTCCATATAACGTTCACCCTAAGAAGAGATACTTGCTCCCCCATTCGAATCAACAATCATAATATTCCTCAACATTCCCAAGTGAAATACCTTGGTATACACCTTGATCGAAGACTTACATGGAAACATCATATTGACTCTAAGTTAACTCAGATGAAACTTAAACTAACTCAAATCTATTGGTTGATTGGCAGAAACTCAACACTCAGCTTAGACTGCAAACTTTTACTGTACAAGTCGCTCTTGAAGCCAATATGGTGCTACGGAATTCAGTTATGGGGCACTGCTTCAGCTTCCAATGTCGAGAGAATCCAACGAAGGCAAAACAAAATTTTACGGTTAATAACATCGGCTCCATGGTACATCCAAAATTCTATTATACATCGTGATTTAAATATGCCACTAGTGACTGAAGAAATTGCAAAATACGCAGGCAAATATTTAACAAAACTCGAATCACATCCTAATCCGCTTGCTAGTAATATTTTGAACTTTACTGGACACATCCGCTTAAAAAAGAGGGACACACGGGCTTTTATACCTAACACTCCAGATGGGACTACATGAAAATACTTCCCCCCCCTTTTTTTTTTTGATTATCACTACTAATGTATTATTTATAACTACCACTAAGTTTATGTCCGACACTGGTCGGGCCTAATAATTTTTTTTTTATAGATTTAAGATTTGAATACTTATTGTTAGTTCACATATGAAGATACAATAAATAAATACATGCATTAAAAAAAAAAAAAAATTTCTTCTTTTTTCTTAATATCAATCGAATTTATTATTATTTTTTTTTAAATAGGACCATCCCTCAGGGGATAACCCCTACTCATGCAATGCATTGTGCTGGAACTAGGAAAATAGGTTATAGGGAAGGAGGATAGAGGGAGTAGTGTCTGTGGACATTCGATTTAAACCTTCCCACGCTGGTAGTGACAGGAAAGACTTCCGCAGGCAGTTGATTCCACATACGAATAGTGAGGCTAAAGAAGGAATTGTCTCTGTAATGCGTAGTGCGATGCATTGGCCAATCGACCACAAACGTATGTGCTCTGAATGAGGCACGTGTTGTACGTATAAATGTGCGGGTTTCAGGAACAAGTTCCCTAATTTCATTGGAACACATTCCTCAATGAAATGCACCCCACATTGCGTCGATGTTCCAATGAATTAATAAGTGGTATAAATAGTAAGGTGATCAGATGGGGTGAAATATCGTTTGCACCGTTTCAAAAAGCCGAGGCACTTGAAAGCTTCTTTTGCAATTTGAAAAATGTGTTCAGTCCAACGAACATCACACTGTATTTTCATGCCAAGAACATCAAGAGCATCTGATTCCTTAATAATTATTTATACCCCCCATAGTTACAAAGGCAACAGCATTTTCGGTCATGCGTCTATATGTAACCATGCAACATTGGGTCTTACGGGCGTTAAAGTCGACCCTGTTCGCATGGCCTCATTCAGAAATTTTTTCTAAATCATAGTTTAAAGTCTCATTCATTGTTTGACGCATGGCCTCAACCTGCGGCAGACTAGGTCTATTGCTGAATGATAAAGAATGGCAAATGCTGCTGTCGTCCGCGAAAGAGTAGATAGGGTTGAAAGTTTTACATACAAGGTCGTTTATAAAGATAAGGAATAGAGTTGGTGAAAGAACGGAACCTTGCGGTACCCCTGAATTTAACTTGAACTCATTTGATGAGATCCCATCTATAACAACTCTTATAGTGTGATCCCTGAGGAAACTCGATAAGAAACGAGAGAAATTATCACCGACAGCAACGGAAATACATTTTGACAAAAGTGCACCATGCTACACTCTATCAAACGCCTTGGAGATATCTAGAGCCACCACCTTACTTTCGCCAAAATGGTGGACTGAATTACACCATTTCTCCGAGAGGAGGGCTAGTAGGTCTCCCGTAGAGCGGCCTATACGAAATCCATACTGCCGGTCGTTGAGTAATCTGTTGGACTCCAAATACCTAACAAGATAGAAATTTACCATACTTTCCATCACTTTGGAAAGTGCAGAGCATATTGCGATTGGGCGATAATTTTCAGGGTTAGTAGCTTCTCCTTTTTTAGGGATTGACGTAACATTAGCAATTTTCCAACACACTGGGAACTCACCAACATGGTACAACGTGCTGAAGAGGTTAGCTAATGTACGTGCTAGCGTCGAGGAGCACTGTTTCAAGACCAGTGCTGGAATGCCATCCGGGCCGGGAGACTTGTTTATGTTGAGTTCCGACAAAACCCTTTTTACTGCCCGAGCTCGAAAGAATATCTTAGGCATAGTAGTGGATACTCTCTCTAGCATAGGCAGAGGCTGATTGCTTTCCGGCAAGTAGGAATTACTTGCAAATATTTCAGCTAGTAGGTTAGATTTATTGGCCGGGTCAGTGAATATTAAGTCATCCTTTAAAAGAGTCGGAATTGCAGAACTAGCATTATTCTTTACTATTTTAACGAAAGACCAGAAGCTCTTACTACCCCGAGGGGCAGCAAGAACTTTAGCACGGAGACGATTCTCGTAAAGAGCTGTTTCACGCCTCAGTACTTTGGCACACGAAGATCTCGCCCTTTTGCGTAGCAAATCAGTATCGGCATTTTGATTACTTCGCCAAATACTGAATGCTTCCTCTCTAGATCTGACTGCGTTTTTGAATGTCTGATTAAACCAGAGTTTCTCCTTCGGCTTAATCGAAATTTTTTTCATGGTATGAAAGCTTTCATGCCCATCAAAATTATACTTTCGACCATTTGGCCATGGCATTGACATCATTGTCTAGGAAACATAGCTTCCAATTAAAATGCCGAAAAAATTCGTTGAGCTGAGTCCAACGAGCCTTTTCGTAGATGTATTTTAGTAGTTTCGTAGCTGTAGGTGAAATGCTATGAAGTGCTGAGAACGAAAAGGAGGCCGAAATGGTACAGTGGTCTGAATTATCGAGAGGTGCATTAACACTTACTTCATACTTATCAGGTTGTGAAGTGAGAAAGAGGTCGAGTGTATTTTGTTGGTGCCCTTCAACACACGGAATGTGTGTTGGTTTATTCACAAGTTGCACTAGGTGGTTATGCGCTGCGAATAACTCAACATATTGGCCTTCCGTAGTTGTACGGCTCGAATGGCGAAGCCAAGTTGAATTGTGAACATTGAACTCACCAGCAATAACGATTTCACTGTTCGGACAACTCTCTAGGATCTTCGATATGGAGTTAGAAAGGGCATCGAAGCCAGAAATGGTAGTATCCCTTTCTGCATTTGGACTTCTGTAGACAAATCCGAAATGCAAACATAGTGCCCTGATTTGGAATTTAACCCAGAGACAGCTAAATTCAGCATCAGATATGCCTAGTGATTGCTGGCATTGAAAATCCAGGCATCTGAAAATCCTGTGGATCAGCATTCTCAGACACCTGGGTTTCACATAAGGCGAAAACATCCGGTCGATGGAGACAAATGTGTGCATATACAGAGAAAAAATTCGATCTTATGTTGTAGAAGTCAATTTTGAATTTGTCAGACATAGCAACGTGATAAAATTCAAATCAAATGTTTGATCAGTGTTATACCTTCATCACTAAACAGTCAACCAGCAGCTAACGGAAAGGCGCCAGTACCACAGAATTAGATTGCGTTAGGATATGAGGGAGAATGGGAGAGGAAAACACAATGACATAAAAAGGTTATAAAAGCCCTAATCTGGTCATCCCAGCGGGAACGGCAACACTGTGCCAGCACTGATACATAGTGCTAACACTGGTATTTTTTTATTTTATTCTTTTGCATAAATGCATGCAAGTAGTGATTGTAGGTATGTATGTATGTTATTGCTTTATTGTTATTGTTTTTTTGTTTCTTTTATTTCCAATTATTTAAATTTAAATTGCTTTTATTTATATAAATTTTAGTTTCTGGATTGAATGTTTTGTTTTTGTTAACAACGGTTCTATTTCTGGTTTTTTCCTGCTCTGTTTGTATGATTGTATGTATGTATTTTTTTTTTTTTTTTTTAACACAAACTCAACTCGCAAAGCGATTAGCTTGACTGCTATGAATGTCGATATTTAATATTTAATGTAGAAACAGAATAAAGTCTGCAACTTCAGGAAAATCGCTGACAAATTAATCAAGCCCATAATAACATCGACGCCAGTAACTTCAAATGCTCTCTAATTTTTGTTTTATTTTCTTTTGTGCTTATTTTTCTTTGTAGTTTTGTTTACAAAATGTATGAAATTTATTGAAAGTATGGTAACATTTTTGTGAGAATGAACATTGATATGTGAGAGTATAAAAAAACGCTCTCAAAATAAAATATATTCTATCTCACGACCGGTTTCTGTGGCTGTTTTTTTGCGTCAATTTGTATGGAAAATGTGTTGAAGCCGGTATTCTGTTTAATCATTTAATTTAACACGCGCACTATAACAAATTTTAGCATTAATTAAACACGGAACACAACAAATAGACACGTGTGAATGTAACTGAGGACAGAACACTACCGATAATATCAATTTATGCTTTCTTAACATTCATTTGTTTTTCTCAATATTAATTTTTATGTTTTTAATTTTGATTTTAAAAGGTGTAGTGACATCGTGGAACAGGCAGTATTAATTTTCATTATTTTTTTTTTAATTTTATTACTTATTTTTTTGAATATGCAAATATGTTTGAATTAATTTTATTTTAAAGAATTATTTTAGTTTTGTTGTGTTTAAGATTAAGTGCATATGTTTTATATGAAATACAGTTACCTGAATATGTTCAATAAATAAATTAACAGAATTTGTTCCAGTGAATTAGATTTTATTACTCAAAACTATAATAAACAAGTAAGAGTCCTACATTCGCTTGTGCCGAATCTTATATACCCTTTACCAAAGTGCGTTTATGTAGTATAGAGATACATACATATACACATAGTTACTTTTATGTGTAAAGAAACAAATAAAAATTTTCAAACCCTAGAATCATAATTTTAGAATTTTCTGATTACTTATACCAATCTAGTAGTTCTTAAAAAAATATAAAAAAGTGCGTTAAGTGAAAAAAGGAAATTAAAAAAAAAAATGTTTTATTTAGTTACTTTAATGTCCAAAAAAAAATCATAGTTTCCAGCTCTGGAGATGTGGTTTTTATTTTAATAATTTTTTATACCAAACTTTTCTTTCCAAAACGTAAAATATATATAACTTATAAAGGAAAAGATAAAAATTAATTCGACTTAGTTACTTTTATATATCAAAAAAGTGTAAGTGTCCCAACCGTGAACTCATCCTTTTTGATTTTCTGATTTTTTACACCAATCTCTTTCTTTTAAGAATTTAAGATATGTTTAATTTATAAAAAAAGGAAAAATTTGTTTTAGTAACTTACTTTTGTACAAAAAAGGTAAAGTTTTCCAACCCTGGTATCGTCTTTTTAATTTTTTTTAATTGTTTTTTTTAATTTGAAATACCAATTTTATTCGTTATCAAGCATAAAATAAGTTTATTGAATAAAAATAGATAAAAATTAGTTTTCGGTAGTTCCCAACTCTGGAATCCTCCCTTCTGATTTCTTACACCATCTTTTTTTAAGAATACAAGATATATTTAATTTAAAGAAGAAAAAAATTGTTTTAGTAAGTTACTTTTGTATAAAAAATAAGGTTTTCCAACCCTGGAAACGTCGTTTTAATTTTTTTAACTTTTTTTATTTTCAAATACCAAATTCATTCGTACCGAAGTATAAAATAAGTTTATTTTATAAAAAAAATAAAAATTAGTTTTCGGTAGCAAATTTTTTATATCACAAAAAGTGTGGGTTTTCCAACCTTGAAATTAAACTTTTTGATTTTTCTGATTTCTTAATACTAATATCTTTCTTTTAAAAATATAAGATATCTTTAATTTATAGAGAAAAAGGTAAAAATTTGCTTTAGGAAATCAATTTTCTATAAAAAAAAGGTAAGGTTTTCCAACCCTGGAAACGTGTTTTAAACTTTTTTAAATTGAAATACCAATTTTATTCATACTAAAGTAAAAAATAATTTTATTTATTTAAAAAAAATTAACATTAGTTTTCGGTAGTTAATTTTTTAGTAAGTTATTTTGTATAAAAAAAGTTAAAGTTTTCCAACCCTGGAAACATCTTTTTAATTTTTTGAAGGTTAATTTTTAATTTGAAATACCAATTTTTGTTCGTACTAAAGTATAAAATAAGTTCATTTAATACAAAAAATATAAATTAATTTTTGGTAGTTAATTTTTTATATCACAAAAAGTTTCAGTTTCACGACCCTGGAATCATCCTTTTTGATTTTTCTGATTTCTTACACCATTTTTTTTCTTTTAAGAACCTAAGATTTGTTTAATTTATAAAGAAAAGGAAAAATTTGTTTTAGTAAGTTACTTTTGTATAAGAAAAAAAGTTAAAGTTTTTTAACCCTGCAATCTTCTTTTTTTTATTTGAAATACCAATTTTATTCGTTATCAAGCATAAAATAAGTTTATTTAATAAAAATAGATAAAAATAGATAAAAATAGATAAAAATTAGTTTTCGGTAGTTAATTTTTTATATCACAAAGGGTGTAAGTTTCCCAACCCTGGAATCCTCCCTTTTGATTTTTTTTCTATTTCTTACACCATCTTTTTTTAAGAATATAAGATAAGTTTAATTTATAGTAAAAAAGAAAAAATTGTTTTAGTAAGTTACTTTTGTATAAAAAATAAGGTTTTCCAACCCTGGAAACATCTTTTTAATTTTTTGAAGGTTAATTTTTAATTTGAAATACTAAGTTTTTTCGTACTAAAGTATAAAATAAGTTCATTTAATAAAAAAAATAAAAATTAATTTTTGGTAGTTAATTTTTTATATCACAAAAAGTTTCAGTTTCCCGACCCTGAATCATCCTTTTTGATTTTTCTGATTTCTTACAACATTTTTTTTCTTTTAGGAATATAAGATTTGTTTAATTTATAAAGAAAAGGAAAAATTTGTTTTAGTAAGTTACTTTTGTACAAAAAAAAAAAATTAAAGTTTTCCAACCCTGGAAACGTCTTTTTAAATTTTTTAATTTTTTTATTTGAAATACCAATTTTATTCGTGGTGAAGTATAAAATAAGTTTATTTAATAAAAATAAATAAAAAATTAGTTTACGGTAGTTTATTTTATATAACACAAAAATCGTAGGTTTTCCAACCCTGGAATCATCCTTTTTGTTTTTCTGATTTCTTACATCAATCTATTTTTTTAAGAACATTAGATATGTTTAATTTATAGGAAAAAAAGGAAAAATTTGTTTTAGTAAGTTACTTTTGTATAAGAAAAAAGTTAAAGTTTTCCAACCCTGGAAACGTCTTTTTAATTTTTTTAAATTTTTTTTTATTTTTTTTTGAGTTAGAAATACCAATTTTGTTCATACTGAAGTATAAGATAAGTTTATTTAATAAAAAAATTATTAAAAACTAGTTTTCGGTAGTTACTTTGTATGGCAAAATGAAGTTTAAGTCTCCCAGCTCTGAAACCGTCTGCTCAATTTTGCTGATTTTCAATACCAATCTTATGTCGACAATTTCTGATCCAGCAGTCCAAGAACGAAGTCCCTAACTTTTCTGGGAGCTTCTTAAAACGGATTTCACGTACAGACAGATGGACAGACGGACATCGTTTATTCGTCTTCCCTATGCATAAGGATCCAGAATATATATACTTTATGGTTCGCTTATTAATATTCTGGAAATTACAAACGGAATGACAAAACTATATATACCCTTTTATCATTTTTATGGTAAAGGGTATAAAAAGAGATAACAAGTTCTTTAAATCCATTCTAATTTGCCCTCATTGTTAAAGTATTCCATAAACTGTTGTCGAAAATTTTCTGCCGCACCCTTGCGAGGATTATATAGTGCGGTGGTCAAGGTGTCACTTTCTGTAGATGGGGAATCTGCGCTACTGTTGATGTACATGTCATCTGTCTCCAACAAGTAGTTGTGTAAAACACAGCAAGTAAAAGTTAATGTTTCCACAGTTTCCACTTTCAGATTTATAGGAGATAAAAAAACTCTAAACCTACATATTTGCTAAAATGTCAAATGTATGCTCAACAACATGTCTGGCGCGGGAAAGTCTGACATTAAATATTTGTTTCTCTCTTGAGTTACTGTAATATCGATACGGCTTCATCAAGTGTGTTAGTAATGGAAACGCATCATCTCCAACCATGACTTAAGGCAGGCTTCGGCGATTTCCTACAACAGTAGTTGGTTGTATTTCCTTCTCTCCCTCTAAAACTATCTTCAAGGTACTTTGAAGGTAAACGCCAGCATCATTGCAGCGACCATTGCAGCCAATATCGACGTATATAAATTTGCAATTGGCATCAACTATAGCCATTAAAATTATGCTGTTCTTTCCTTTATAGTTATGGTAAAACGCTCCTTCTGTACGCAATGGTCGAAAGTTTATGTGCTTCCCATCTAAAGCACCTAAACAGTTAGGGAATTGCCATTTGATAGCAAACTCTCTAGCTTTTGTTTCCCACTCTAATTGATTGTTAGGAAACTATGGTATGGAGTAAAACATAAACAAAAATAAAAATTAGTTACCAATAGCACAAAAAATATAAAATTGTATATCAAAGTAAATTACATTAAATACTACACTACCTTTAAGTATGTTCCTTTCATTCGATTGAAAATTGATTCACAGACCTGTGGTACTATGCCCGAAATGCACGATGAAGAAACCCGTGTTTGATAGTTCAAATTACGATATGTCTCTTCTAAAAAGTTGATATGTTATTACTTTTTTATTACATATTACATACATATAATTACCATTAGCAAGGAGCTGCAATGTTATTGCTAGCTGTTCTGCAGGGGAAATATAATCTCTCATTTGAGTATCTTTTCGCCTTATGCCTCGTTCCACTAAATTTTAAATGAATCCAAACTGCAACTTACACGCAAATAGTTTTTATATGATTCTTCATCACTCAGCAACAATTCCTTTGTTAAAAATGCGAATGAACCACGTTCTGTTCTGGAACTCCTCCATGGTTTAATCCATTGCTTTCTTGGTGCTTTGGTAGGCAGATATGTTTCCTTTATACATAAATTTGTTAAACCTAACAACAATTCCAAATTACTAAGGAAAACCCTTTACACACTTATGAATATACATACCATTTAATATATCCCGTTTCAAACTATCGTTTGGATGAATGTTAACTGCTTCTCCCAAACACTCCATTAACGATTTTATTAACTGATTTTTTTTTCATCAGCATTTATTTGTAAATACAAAACACAAAACTTTGTAATGAAATTTTTTGTATGTACTATGTGCGTATGACCGAAATGAATTTAGAATTTAAATAAAATGAAATGTCAAAAAAGATGGACAACGGGATATAAAGAAGTATGAACGTAAATGCAGGTTCAAAAGAAAATTGAGCAAAAACTGATCAGCTAAACCTGATGTGTGTGAATCAGGACTTAGTAAACAGATATTAATTATCAAGAGGCACTGTTGTAATTTTATAGCCATAAATGTTGAAAAAATGGTGTTTTCGATTCAACTGATGATTGATTATTGAGTTCTCTTACAAATACAATTTGAAGCTGAAAAAAAGTCAGCCAATGTATGTGGTAAAGTAAGAAAATAAAAAAACATGTTGATTATTGAGTTCTTGTTTCAACTTTGTTATTTGTTGTTGAGCTTCTCATTTGTTTAAATGAAAGTTTATAACATAATAACTCTAGTTGTTCTAAGAAACTTTGGGAAAAGGTTCCCTGATGATCTGCATTAGCAACAGTGAAATGCGCATAGGATCCAGCTAAACCCCTAAATAATCAATTTCAATGTATTTTGAATAAAAAAAAAATATTTTACTTAATAAGTAAAATATTAATTTGGGATTATTAGTACGTTTAAAAAATTTTAAACTTAAAATTTTAACAATTCCCATAAAAAAAACACTAATTATTAAATTGACTGCACCTGGTCAAAAAAATACTTGTGTGGCAACACTCTATACTTAAATAGCTATTGTTGTTATTTACATTTATTTTCTTTTTACATACCTTACAAATACAATTTGAAGCTGAAAAAAGGCACCCAATGTATTAATGGTAAAGTAAGAAAATAAAAAAGCATGTTGATTATTGAGTTCTTGTTTCAACTTTGATATTTGTTGTTGAGCTTCTCGTTTGTTTAAATGAAAGTTTATAACAAAATCAGGTATGTGATGAAAAACGATTTAGACACAAAACCAATTTGAAAACGATAAAAAGTGTGATGTGGTTATTTAAATCGTTTTGTCAAATCAATTTCATATTCCATTCTATTTCAAACAGAAAATTGTTATTTTGCTACGTGATGTAAAATGATAACATCAGTTTGAAATTAAATTTAAAAGAATCACTCGTAACTTGCTTTTTTTATATCGTTAATTGAAATATCAATAAAGCTATGTACAGACGATTGTCAGATCTTACAATATTGTCAGATCTGGCAATGTGATGACAATATACTGGCAATCGAAAATTGCCAGCACAATATTCCTTGTCAGTTCACACGGTTGTCAGAAAATCTTACAATTTATTGCCAGACGGTTGTATGACAATAAATTCATCTGACAAAAGCGTTAATAGAAAAATTGTCAGTTCACACGGTTGTCATATGCACAAATTGTTCGATCTGTTGTTATGCGTTGCCAGACTTAAAGCATTTATTAGAAATTGTTAAATATTTATCGTTTGTTTTTGTATTAATTGTAAAAAGTGAAAGTATAAATTATTATGGATCATTAAGAAGCAATTGCAATGATTTTGTCTGCATTTATTTTATTATCAATTTTTTCTTTTAAATCAAGCGTGTGCAGTGTTGCCCATAGAATGAATTCTCTTACAATGACGCCATTGTCAGATGCATAAACTTTGCACATCTGACAATATTAAAATGTCTGACAAATATCTGGCAATAATTTTACAATGTGTTCACTCGATTGTAAGATGTCTGACAATTTGTTGTCAGCTCCTAGTCTTGCAATGGACTGACAATGCTTTTTCTGGCAACGACGTCTGACAAAAATTGTCAGTTCACACGGTTGTAAGAAATTTTGAGCACATTTTACTGGCAATATTTTAAGATCTGACAAACGTCTGTACATAGCTTAAGGAAATGTAAGTAAAATTAAATTTTGCACAAAATTAACTAATTTAAAATATATTCTATAAACCATTTTGTCAGGGGACGCCACGAGAATTCTCGCCAGAAAGATGCATTGATAGATTTTATGCAAAATCATGTCGATGTAGCTAGAGGCTTTACAAGAGGTGACAAAAGATATATGGAAAATGTGTGGAAGGATCTGTGGCGGAGTTAAATAGTTTGGGTCCTCCAATGCATGATGTAAATGGATAGAAAAAGGTATAATTAATGGAAACCTACAGTTAAGAATCTATGTACATATGTATGTATGCTTATTTAAATTTAATTTTTTTTATGATATGGTTTTGTTGGAAAGCTGCCATTAAAAACAAAACTTCCACGAATTAAAAAGAAGTTGTAGAAACAGGTGGTGGTCCGTATAACCAGATTTATATATCTAAAAAGGAATAGATAGTCGGGCAAATATGTGGCCTGTATGCATTTGTAGAAGGAATACAAAATGCGACATCTGCGGGCCATGAGAGCGAAAGTGGTAAATCTTCACTATCAGACGATGATTTAAGTGAACAAAATGATACAGATTTTGTATATGCGGCTCCTTCTACATCTAAGAGAATTTTTAGAAAAGACAATCTAAAAACATATATTGAAAGTGACACAAAGAATGGACGAGAATTGACCGAAACCTTGAAAAAGGTTTCCGAGACTGCCCAGGAAACCAACAAAAGTCTTGATACAATACCTTCGAATATAAGACGTATATATAAATCTATTGGAACTCTTACCACAAATATTTCCGATGAATTTAAGCGTCATCATAAAGAAATGGAAAAAATAACAACAGAAAATAGACCTAGAAATAAATCAAAAGCAGTTAGAGCTGGAAGAATTAAGAAAAATGCTATAATTATCAATACGAGTACTTTTATACATACATATGTACTTATGTACACAGAAATAATTTTTTATATTCGTTTAAATAAAATGAATTCATATATTTCGTTTGACTAAATATTCAATTGTAGTTTAAGCTTTCCGCAATAATATTTCTTATGTTATTTGCATTATTATCTAATTGATATTCGGTTTCTTCAAATGATTCGCTGTTTTCACTGCTGGCTACTTCTTCAAGCACTTCAAAGCTAGGTTCAATTTTTAATAAATTACAAAGATTATGTAAACCACAGCATATATTTATAATTTTAACAATTTTTGATGGTGAATACCAAAGAGTGCGAGACAGGCATCTGAAACTACTCTTTAATATTCCGATGGTTCTCTCCACAACATTTCTACCTGAGGCATGCTTTCTATTAAAATTTTGCTGGATAATGGTGCTTCGGGTTCTCTAAGGAATTATTACAAAAGGTTCCAAAGAATACCCAGAATCTGCTAATAGCCATGATCCACGATCGCCATTTTCATATTGAGACGCAAAAGAGTTTCGAGCTTTGCTCATGCTCCATACGAAAGCATCGCGACTTGATCCAGGCCTTGTTGCGTCAACAGCTCTGATATTTGTTTCATAATCGCATATCTGTATTCCAACAAGTTTTATATGTATAATATATATGTATTCATTAGTAGGCCTCTTTACTGGAACATGTGTTCCATCTATACATCCGACAACACCGGGTATATCATATTTTTCAAAGAAAAACTTCTTAGATATTTTTATGTCTTCTTCACTAGATTTTAACTTAATGAGGTTTCTTGTGATTTTTTTTCAATGCATGACAAAAGATTTTTTTTTAGCAATTTTGATATTGTTGTACGGTGCATTGATATGTATGCATCGTTTCCAATAGATCTAAACCACCCTCTGCGAAAAATCTCAGCGCACCTGCCAACTGCAATGTCAAAGGAATTGAAGAATGTGGCAGGTTCTGACCAATCATATTCAACACCATTAAAAAACCTTCTTTATTCAATCGGTAACATTGAATAAATCTGTATATGTAAGTAATAAATTATAAACTAAGCTCTTTTAAAATAAATATTTTTACATACATATCTTCCGGCAAATCCAATGGATTTTAACTATCTAGTAATTGTTTTCTTCCTACATTCTCTTTATTATGCTCGTCTTTCACTAAAAGTAATGCTGCTGCTACAACGAACGCCATTTAGTTACAAATAGTTTTTATGTTAATTATTTTTATATTTTTCTTGTTTTAAATTAATTTTTAATTTGAGGTAAACAATTGCAGAGTTACTTATTTTCTTGTTGTTTGCTATGAAAATGATATGGAATGAAACAAAAATGGAAAATGAAATCTATCGGAATTCATCACACCTAAGTCGTTTTTGAGATTGATTTCAGTTTTAAAACAATCGTTTTTCATCACATATCTGAATAACTCTAGTTGTTCTAAGAAACTTTGGGAAAAGTTTCCTTGATGATCTGCATTAGCAACAGTGAAATGCGCATAGGATCCAGCTAAACTCCTCAATAATCAATTTCAATGTATTTTTAATAACAAAATATTTTACTTAATAAGTAAAATATTAATTTGGGATTATTAGTGCGTTTAAAAAATTTTAAACTTAAAATTTTAACAATTCCCATAAAAAGACACTAATTATTAAATTGACTGCACTTGGTCAAAAAAATACTTGTGTGGCAACACTCTATACTTAAATAGCTGTCGTTGTTATTTACATTTATTTTCTTTTTACATACTCTTACAAATACAATTTGAAGGTGAAGAAAAGTCAGCCAATGTATGTGGTAAAGTAAGAAAATAAAAAAACATGTTGATTATTGAGTTCTTGTTCTTGTTGTTGAACTTCTCATTTGTTTAAATGAAAGTTTATAACATAAGGTCCGTTTGTTTACTTTTCCAGTAAAATCCATTAGTTGAGTAAACTTTGGGTAATTTGAAAATTTTACTATCAAGAATGTCTCTTGCACAAAAAAGTACGCGAACGGAAAAATTGCAAAAATTTGCAGATTAATCAAGACAGCTGATAATATTGTTGTATGTTTTTGTAGTATTTGAAACTATGTAAAAAATATTAGCAAAGCAAATAAAGCTTATTTATCAGTCAGTAGGTCCGTTTGTTTAGTTTTCCAGTAAAATCCAGTAGTTGAGTAAATTTTGGGTAATTTGAAAATTTTACTCTCAAGAATGTCTCTTGCACAAAAAAGTACGCGAACGGAAAAATTGCAAAAATTTGCAGATTAATCAAAACAGCTGCTAATATTGTTGTATGTTTTTGTTGTTTTTGAAACCCATCCAACACATACTTTTGGTAATTGATGCATACATTTTTATAATTATAGATTTGAAGCGATATATACATACATATTTCTAAAATAGAAGTTGTGTGAAAGCTTAAGCTTGTATTTGGATTTTAGTTTTATTTTTTCTGGGTAAATGGCATAGAAAAATATAACAATATTTGATTTCTGATACTCGGTACCCTGAATAGTATGCAGAAATAAGTATTCACATATACATAAACCTTACATCTCTAAAAAACTAAAGTAAATAACACAATTAAATTAAATTTGAAAACATATATTTAACGATTATTGCTCTTTAATTTGTTTCATCTTGAATATAAAAATTTTTAGATTTGTTTTGTTAAACTTTTACTTCAACTTTTCTTCTTTTAAACGTTTTTATTAAAAAAAATTATACTTTGTATTTGCTTACTTTGGTTTATTTTATTGAATCATATGTTTTACTCGTCTACTGGATTTGCAGACTCTCAGTCAACAACTGTCAATTTACTCTCTCAATTGGCACTCTTTTTTGCAATTTTTGTGTGTAAACGAGCGCATTTCAGTAAAATCCAGTACAAATTTGCACAAAATTGCATAAATTTTGGGGTAAACAAACGGACCTATAATAACTCTAGTTGTTCTAAGAAACTTTGGGTAAAGGTTCCCTGATGATCTGCATTAGCAACAGTGAAATAGGCATAGGATCCAGCTAAACCCCTCAATAATCAATTTCAATGTATTTTTAATAAAAAAGCAATGTGAGTCCGATCACAGAGAAGATGTGTAAACATCTAGTAATGAAAATTTTTTTTTAAGTTGGAAGTACTTATGTATGCTTTTAGTATCTTTTTTTAAATTAATTAATTAAAAGTATCAAAACTTTCAATATTGTAAATACATATGAATTTGTCGGTTTTTGTTTGTTTTATTAAACTTATTTGGTTAGTAAATGGGCACACTGCAGTATATGTACATGTACTGCATTCAAAATTGCAGTAAGTAGTAAATTTACAGATTACTAAAAAAATTCAGTAAATTTTTACTGCTAATGAAATTTAATTTGCATTACCAGTAAAATCGTAGGGCCGTAATCATAATAAAATTGTAGCAAGTGGCAAAGTTTTTTCATTCAAATTTTGGAACTTTTGTATGAAAAACACTTAGCCACTTTCATTATGTATACGGGCATTACTGATTACTGAAAATTCAATGCATCTCATCATATAACAAATCATTTAGGCAATTTATAAAAATTGTAGAAAAAAAATTTAGTAATCAGTAAAAATTTACTGGTTAAAAAATTTTTATTATTTTTACTGAAATTTTAGTGGTACGGCAAAGTGCTCATCTATGGTAAATGCCTTTACTTTTACTTTTTAATTTTTAATTCCTGTTATTCATCGTTTAGTTGTTGCTGTTCTTGTTGTTGTGTACGCATTGCAATTAAAATAAATTCAGTAAAGTGCGACTTTGACTCGCGTACATTCGGTTTTGATAATTTTTTTTTTGATTTAGCTTTCTTTCTTTTTTAAGTTTTTTTTTAGTTTAAACGATTTTATTTAGTCTTATCGCTTTTTTCTCGTTTTGGCCTTTTTTCTCTTTTTGGGTTTTTTTAATTTTCGCAATTTTTTTCATTTTGGATATTTTTTCATTTTGGCGATTTTTTTCTGTTTTTTTTGGGTTTTTTTCATTTTGGCGTTTTTTTTTGGGTTTTTTTATTTAGGCGATTTTTTCATTTTGGCGATTTTTTTGTTTAAGGATTTTTTTCATTTTAGTCCTAGAGATTTTTTTTTAATTTGGTGCTTTTTTCGTTTTGGCGATTTTTTTTGTTTTTGGCGATTTTTTTATATTTGGCGATTTTATATTTTATTGATTTTTTAGTTTTACCGTTTTTGAAAATTTCAAGAGTTTTGCTCTTACGGTTTCCAAGATACAGCAAGTTGTCAAAATTATAAAGTCAAAATTGCATTAACTGATGGAACATCCATTGATTTGAATTTTTTAAATTTAGTGTTAATTGTAGTAGTCTGTATAAAAATACACTAACTTTTAAAATTTCAAAAACGTTTCTCGTTTTGGAACACCCTTTAGTTTTTAACTATCATGTATTTGTTGTTGTAGTGGCCAAATGTCTACACATTGTGTCCAAATTTCAAGTCCGTAGCTCTTACGGTTCATTTTCACCTTTGGTGTACGGATATATACAGAAAAATAACCGGCGGCGGCGCATCGTCGGCTTCGAGCCGGTCGACTTCTTTCTCTGCCTGGCATAAGAAATCCTTCTACCAAACCCTCCTCGTGGGTGCCGGCTGGTAACGTGTGCTAAGTGATACACGGCTAAGGTCAGGGTTTTGAACATAGTGTCACAATGTATTGCCTATTGTGTACATTATTGGAATGAGCTCTGATCATAGGTAGGAGGTAATCGTTATTCCAATTCAGTCTGTGAGTCCTTCTCTTGTAATGCAATGAATGGACCATGGCTAGGATTGGGATGGCGATTAAAATCCAGGCGCGTCTGCTCCATATTGGACGGCGTCCTGGTCCGCGTCTGTTACCCAGAGGGTCGGCGGTTCTTGTACATGGCGGAATGTATAAAACGCAAATTTTAAAAAAAAAGTAATGAGTCAGGAAGAAATTAAAAAGCGGGTGGTAATATACGCCCAAACGTCGGTGGCTGAATTGACTGCGTCCACCGGCGGGCACGGAGGAAGTCATGATCCTCTGCGTGTCGCCAGCGGTCAAACCTCTACTGTGATGGAAACAGGTCACAGCAGTTGTAGTGCTACTGAAATGGCAAGAAGCAATGCATCTAAGAACGCGGAACACTCAAGTGCCTCGATCGATTCAGAATCGGACCTTGAAAACGTTACCTGCGTCAATATGCAATCAGAGATCGAGCTCTTGAAGTCGCCGAGTTCTTCCACCTCAACTCCAATTAAAAGAGAGAGAGCCCCGAAGAACAAGGAGGCTATTAAGGCTCTGTCAGAGTACAAAGCGGCGGTACGGATTGTACACCTCCTTGGCTCACAGAAAGATCTGTCTTCTGTACAGTTAGACAGACTTAAGTGGGCTGAGGTAGCAGTGAACAAAGGCCGTGAACACTTCGCTGATAAAAAACGCTTTGAGACCACTGATCCCCGATATGCAAATAGCATAGAGGAGGGCGTGCTCAAAAGACTGGCATCGAGCAGCGATAAGCCCGGTAAGAGGCAGAAGAGTGACAAAAGGAATAGATCGGTTGATGGCTCACAGTCGACTGCGAAGAGGTCCAAACACAGCTTTGAAGATAGACCATCCACTTCCCAAGCTGCTTCCAAAGCACAATCCGCGGTCACTAACGTCAGTGAGGTAGCGAAGCGACACTTGATCGTGGGACTCCTTGACAAAAGTGCACCTTTTGGAGAAGTGACAATGGAGCAGTGGAAGGTTGCGGAAACGGCTATCTTCAACGCCATTGTTGCACTGATGGAGACGGAACCGGAGAAACCACTACCTTCTTTTGAAGGAGCTAGCTGGTTCAATGGTGCGAAACTCATCAGATGCAGGGACACAATGTCGATGGATTGGTTGAAGGAAGTTGTTCCGACACTCAAAAACCTGTGGCCTGGTGCACAACTTCGGATTGTGAGCAAGGATGACATCCTCATCATACCGAAGGCGAAGGTCATAATTCCGCGTGTAGTGAAGCCGGATATCACTCTTCGTCTTCTACAAAACCAAAACCCGGAGATTCCGACGAAGGATTGGAGGGTACTGCATGTGGCAAAACCGAAGTCAGAGGGCCAGAGTTACATTCTGCAGATTAATAAGAATGCTGAGGACATTCTTTATAAGCGGAATGGCAAGATGGCATGGGGTGTAGGTAGTGTCTACCTACGTCTGAAGAAGAGACACCCCAATGACAAAAACGATAACACTATAGAAGCCGAGGAACTGGAGAGCGAACTGGCAGCTGCTACAGCCGGCTTAAAGTTGGAGGAGCCGAGACGAGAGATCCCATACCCTGATATGGACTCTAGAAAGGTGAGCTTTGAAGATGGAGTTAAAGATCCTTCAGGTGAACCTCCAACATTGTAAATTAGCGTCTACTGAGCTTCTCCTTACCTTAGAGGAGAGCAACTATGACGTGGCGTTAGTCCAGGAGCCGTGGATCTCATCGGGAAACAGGGTTTCTGGGATAAAGTTACGTAATTACCATACATACTTCTCAAAGACGGTAAGCAGGATACGATCAGCTATCCTAATTAAGAAGAACTTTAGTTCATATATTTTGTATAATTACAGCACTGACGATTTAGTTGTTGTAGCGGTAGATGGTGACAAGGATGAGCCAATACTCCTTGCATCATGCTACATGCCACACATAATTGAGGCACCTCCACCGGAGCTCCAAAGGCTCGTTAAAGAAGCCTGCGAGAAGAAACAAAAACTGGTGATAGGCACAGACGCTAACGCACATCATACTGTATGGGGAAGTAAGGACATCAATGAAAGAGGTGAGTCACTTATTCAATTCATACTGCAAACTGACCTTGTGATTGTGAATAGAGGGAAGGAACCTACTTATATAGGTCCTACATCATCGAATGTATTGGACTTAACACTTGTTAACAATGAAGATATTGTACTTAAGGATTGGATGGTGCTTAGACAGCCGTCCTTCTCTGACCATTGCTACATAGCTTTTAGAATTTTATCTGAAGTTTCAAAGCTTAAGAAATTATATAGGAACCCACGCAATACTAGGTGGGATTATTACAGGAAGAACATTGAAAATAATCTTTATAATGCCAAATCGATTAAGAGTGAGGCTGATATTGAAAAGTCTGTTAATTGCTTAACGAAAGCCATAACAAAATCGTATGAATCAGCATGTCCCCTCTCGCGCGTAAAACGTATGTCTAGACCACCATGGTGGAGTAGTGATCTAGACGCACAAAGACGTGACCTGCGTGAGTTCTTCAGATTGGCTAGATACATAGACCAATTTGAATGCTGGAGGGACTATAAAAAAGCACTGAGATCTTTTAAAAAAGAGGTGAGAAAGGCCAAGAAAAATTCATGGAAGAAATTTTGTGGCAATATAGAAAAAACTACGGACACGGCCAGAATGAGAAAGCTGCTTGCAAGCAATCCATCAGTGCCTAGCACAATATGTAAAATTAACGGCGATTGGACTAACTGCAGCCGAGAAACGCTGGAAGTTCTCCTGGACACACATTTCCCAGGTTGCACGGAGATCTCCCCTCGCTCAGAAATGACAAATGAATTAAATACTGAGAATTGTGACGTCATTTCCCTTAGTAAGGTGGAATGGGCAATCGATTCCTTTAAACCATATAAATCACCAGGACCAGATGGTATTTTTCCGGCTTTACTACAGTATGGTAAACAGAGGATAATTCCCTGGCTAGTAGGAATATTTAGAGGATGTCTCAGACTGAATTATGTGCCAAAATCATGGAGGATTGCCAAGGTTGTATTCATACCAAAGGCAGGTAGGAGCAACCATATGTATCCAAAAGACTTTAGGCCTATCAGTTTGACGTCCTTTCTACTGAAAACGTTAGAGAGAATTCTGGATATACACATCAAAGAATTTGTATATCCAAATATCCTGTCTTCCAACCAACATGCATACACAAAGGGCAAATCGGTTGAAACAGCACTTCATAATGTTGTTGAACAAATCGAAAAATCGTTACACTATAAGGACTTTGCTATAGGGGTCTTTTTGGACATCGAAGGCGCTTTCAATAATGTCTCTACGGACGCAATTATGGAAAGTGTTAATCGTTCCGGGGCTAACTTGCAAGTCAAAAACTGGATAGGCAACCTATTGAAATGTAGAATAGTATCTGCGGAATTAGGCAATGCCAAGGTAAACAAAGAAGCTAAGAGAGGAACTCCCCAAGGTGGTGTTCTATCGCCACTTCTTTGGACGCTGGTTGTAAATGAAATTCTCATGGAATTCGAGGGTAAAGCAGCTAAGATTACAGCATATGCGGACGACATAGCTATCATTATAACTGGTAAGTTCCTCGATACAATTAGCTCCCTAATGGAATCCTCGTTGAGGGATATTCATAGATGGGCAACAAGGGTAGGTTTGAACTTAAACCCAGGAAAAACTGACCTTGTGCTTTTTACTAATAGGAAAGTAAAGGAATGGAGAACACCAAAGTTAGACGGTATATCGCTCTCGCCCAAAACACATACAAAGTACCTGGGGGTTATTTTGGATAGTAAGCTGACGTGGAGGTACAATATAGAAGATAGAGTTAAAAAGGCCACCATTGCTCTATATGCATGTAAAAAAATGCTGGGCAAGACATGGGGCCTTTCACCTACTCTTATGTATTGGACATACACAGCGATAGCTAGACCAATTTTACTCTACGGAATACTTGTATGGTGGAGGGCGACTGAGACAAAATCATACCTGAAAAAGCTGGAAAGTATCCAGAGGCTAGCAGAGCTCTGCATCACTGGAGCTTTAAAGAGTACACCTACTGCAGCCTTAGACGTTATATTGGACCTTAAACCAATAAAGCTAATTGCAGTGAACGTGGCATGCAAATCAGCTATCCGACTAAGGACAACAGGTCAGATGTCGTACAGATCATTTGGTCACAGCAAATTACTAGAAAACATGGAGTGTAGCTCGGACTACATCATTCCAGTGACGAACTTTTTTACCAAACCACAGATCACTATAAGTGAAGAAGGCTATTTGGAAAGTCTTAATCATAGTGGTTCTGGTTTTAACTTTTTCACTGATGGTTCAAAGATGGATAGAGGGGTAGGAGCTGCGGTTTACTGTCGGGAGCTCGATATAGAGGAATCTTATAAACTTCCTGATCATTGTAGCATCTTCCAGGCGGAAATCTATGCTGTCAAAATGGCAGCAGAGTTAGCCTTCACCTCTCTAACTATGGATGCGCGTGTAAATCTGTATATAGACAGTCAAGCAGCTATTAAAGCAATTTCAGCTGACTGCAATTACTCCTCGGTTGTGCTCCTGTGTAGAAAGGCCCTGGATATGTTATGTACTGGTAGACAAGTACATATATTCTGGATCCGGGGACACATGGGGATAGAGGGAAATGAAATGGCCGATACACTGGCCAAAAGGGGAATTCTATTACCGGCTGAGGTAACGGTAAATATCCGAAAACCAATTAAATACCTTAAAGAGATCATACATTCTAATATGAGGGAAGAAGCGGAGAAATGTTGGCGCGCGACGAAAACTTGCAAAACTTCTAAAATCATGTGGAGCTCCTATGATCACAAATTGACTAAGTTCCTTTTATCACTAACTAGAAGCAACTGTAAGCTTCTAGTGGGAGTATTAACTGGGCACTGCTGGACAACTTCGTACGCTGTCAAAATAGGACGAATAGCCGACGGTACCTGCAGGAAATGTAAGGAACCCGGAGAAATGGAAACAATGGAACATCTACTGTGTCACTGCCCGGCTTTAAGCCGTACTAGATATAACTATCTTGGTGCTTACACTTTTCGTAGTCTTGAGATTGTATCGAGAGTAGAAATGTGTAGGTTGCTAAAATTTGTTAAATCTGTGTGGGAGTCATTCGATACAGGCACCACGAACTAGGCTGCCATACTAACAGGTTCTCATTTCATTTGCTGGTATCGCTAAGGATCAATGCCGGTCTATGCGAGGTCTTGGACCAACCAGATAAACCTAACCTAACCTAACCTGCCTGGTATTGCTTCTTTCAAACACTAACACACTCACTAATGCACTCATACATAGCTCACACCGATTTGACAATGCTGTGAAAGAAAAGCAATGAAATCTCAGCAAAGAAATCTCAGCAAAGAAATCAAAGTAAAAAGATTTTTACCCCCTAGCGTATAGATGTTTACACATCAAAAATATTTTACTTAATAAGGGGCTGTCCATATATTACGTAACGCTCTAGGGGGGTTGGAGTTTTGTTACGATTTGTTATGGTGGGGTGGGATGGGGTCTTTGAAAATGTTACGTAACAGAAAAAAATTACAAATTTTGTACAAAAATACGTATGTTTTTCTCATTTATTTGTTTAATTGATCATGCATGTTGCCTACATACTTACATATGTATATTATGTATGAGTATGTATACTACATACATCTGCTGAATGTCAGCTTTTGATATTCACGAATTCGAATATTTAAAACGATATCCGCGAATACGAATATCTATTGTATGTGAAATTTATGGACATTTAATTGGGGGTCCATTTTATTCTGCGAAATTAAATTAAAAAAATGTGTATGGAAAAGAAATTCATAATCCTGTCCGCGTACATTAAAGTTTATGAAAACTATCCAAAACTCTAAATAACACTTGAAAATTATACAAAGTTTTTATAATAAATTAAATAAATTGTAGTCAAACATAACATACATACATGGTTCTGAATTCCTCATCTTTCTTTATCCATTTACATTTTTAAATATTCTTAATATATGTATGTACATAAAAACTTCTTTCCATACTAAACTGCAACATATATTAACATTAAATCCACCAAATACATAGAAGGAAATGGTATTTGCAGAAGTTTAGTGTCCTTTCAAAAAATATATTCTTCCATATACATATGTACATGACAATATCAAATTATTTAGTTTTAACTTTTGTTGGTCAACTTGAGGCTTTAATGTTTAAGTTATGAGAGATGTGTTAATGGAAACTTGCATACATAGACGTATTTTCATAAGGATATTATTTGAATTTTTATGCAACAGAACTTAAAAAAAAATATTATGAAAAGAACAGTGAAATACGTTTAGGAACTAGATTGTGTGCCCCTCCAATTTTAAGGTATTTTAAGGTATATTTTTTGAATGTTGTAGAAGGGACAAAAATGAAGAAAAGAAAAAATTGCATATCTTTCGTAATTGACATCATTTTGAATCATTTGATATCCCAACAATCTGTATGTTTAAAGCGGGTTAAAAATGTTCTCTTTTAGAAAATGAAATATAATTCACCATGGCAACCTTTATTGATCAAAGATATATTTTTTGTTTGTTTCACGCACATTTTAGATTGATTTGAAGAGGGCCAAACGGATTCATCTTTAAGCTCTCTGAAATACACGATGACTTCACTTATAGAAACTAGTGAAAGCGACCGCAAGGCTAATGCCAATTCTCGTCTTGATGTTTGAAATACTGTTCAGTCATCAATACAGAAAACTATAGCAGATTATTTGGCAAAAAACGCATAGCAAAAAAAAAAAAAAAATAATTTTCTTTTTAATTATTAAAAACTAATATTTGTGTACCATTCATTTAAATTCCAATACGCATCACTAATACATACATACATACAGTTTAGGAATAAGCTCTGTATGAAACCATAATTTTTGGAGTTTGAGGACACTTGGCAAGAAATTAAAAAAATAATTTCGGCAATATATGGAGTACATTCATACGTAAGCTTATTTAATTTTTGTGTACGCACTGTACTAGTCTAACAAATGAATTTAAAACAATTAATTAAATTTAATTTTTTTAATAAAAACTTTAAACTATTTAATTTATTTTTTATCTCATTGTTACGTTATTCCTGGGGGAGGGGGTTCACAGTTTTGTTCCGATCTGTTACTAGGGGGAGGGGGGTGTCATAAAGCGGGGAAAAAGGCGTTACGTAATATATGGACAGCCCCTAAGTAAAATATTAATTTGGGATTATTAGTGCGTTTAAAAAATTTTAAAGTTGAAATATTAACAATTCCCATAAAAAACACTAAAAATTAAAAACTGTTTGCACATTTAAACATCTAATGCATTTCTTAAAGTAATTGCACCAGCATATGACAAGAAGAATCAAAATTGTTTAGCTTTTGCTTAATTCATTAAATCGTATGATTTTCTTTAAAACTCAAAAAGTAAACTTTTAGATACCATGAGTAGACTTTGTTGTGAAACATAAGAGAATGGATTCCTTACAATTAGATTTTGAACTATTGCGATTTATTACAATTAACAAAAAACTCATGTTGGGAAAGCACTTAAATTGTGGTTTTCATACTGTTTAGCCACCGACGTAAAAAATAGTTGGCCAACCCACCCCGTCATGAGGTTATCATTTGTGTGTTGGCACAAACCTCCAAAAGTAGAACTTGTGATGTTTTGCCAACGTTCGAATCACCTTAGAGAACGCTTTGACAACGTTAGCCCGATTGTATTTTTCTGTGTGGATAGTTTTACAAACTAATTCTCAAAAAATTATTAGAGTTCTCGTTGTACCTTCATAGTCGATTAACGGAATTTTTCTTACATACTTACTAAACAAACAAAAAATTATAAAAAAAAATATTCGTAGTACATATTATTCCTAATAGGTACATGCTGACTTTAACCCGCCATTGGTGTCCTATTGGTCTGTGAGACCGGGTGTGTTAAAAAATTCGAATAACATTATTCCCTGTTATTATTTTTGGTTGCAACTTCGAGTAGCTGCCTCATTGCACATCCCCTACTATTAGTTAATGACGAAACTGCTTCGTGAGCACACTTTGTTTTTTTTTAATGCATGTATTTATTTATTGTATCTTCATATATGAACTAACAATAAGTATTCAAATCTTAAATCTAAAAAAAAAAAAATTATTAGGCCCGACCAGTGTCGGATAAAAACTTAGTGATATGTAGTTATAAATAATACATTAGTAGTGATAATCAAAAAAGGGTGAAAAAAGTATTTTCAAGTACCATCTGGAGTGTTAGGTATAAGAGCCCGTGTGTCCCTCTTTTTTAGGCGGATGTGTCCAGTAAAGTTCACAATATTACGAGCAAGCGGATTACGATGTGAGTCGAGTTTTGTTAAATATTTGCCTGCGTATTTTGCAATTTCTTCAGTCACTAGTGGCATATTTAAATCACGATGTATAATAGAATTTTGGATGTACCATGGAGCCGATGTTATTAACCGTAAAATTTTGTTTTGCCTTCGTTGGATTCTCTCGACATTGGAAGCTGAAGCAGTGCCCCATAACTGAATTCCGTATCACCGTATTGGCTTCAAAAGCGACTTGTATAGTAAAAGTTTGCAGCCTAGGCTGAGTGTTGAGTTTCTGCCAATCAACCAATATATTTGAGTTAACTTAAGTTTCATCTGAGTTAACTTAGAGTCAATATGATGTTTCCATGTAAGTCTTCGATCAAGGTGTATACCAAGGTATTTCACTTGGGAATGTTGAGGAATATTTTGATTGTTGGTTCGAATGGGGGAGCAATTATCTCTTCTTAGGGTGAACGTTATATGGACACACTTTTGTTCATTGTGTTTTATTCTCCATAAGTTCAACCATATTTCCAGCTGGGTAATATGTTCGTGAAGATTGCGGGATGCCTCATAAGGGATTTCGTGCACACTCATACAGGCTGTATCATCGGCAAATGTAGAAATATGGATAGTATTGCTCACAGGCATATCACAAGTATATATTAAATACAAGACAGGACCCAGAATACTACCCTGTGGCACACCAGAAGACATAGATTCGGGCACACTCGTGAACTTCCCTTCCACAACAGTGAACTTCCCATCAATAATATAACTTTCCAAAAGCTTTTGAATGTTTATTGGCAGATATTTTTTTTTTTTTATAATGCATGTATTTATTTATTGTATCTTCATATGTGAACTAACAATAAGTATTCAAATCTTAAATCTATAAAAAAAAAATTATTAGGCCCGACCAGTGTCGGACATAAACTTAGTGGTAGTTATAAATAATACATTAGTAGTGATAATCAAAAAAAAAAAGGGGGGGGGGAAGTATTTTCAAGTAGTCCCATCTGGAGTGTTAGGTATAAGAGCCCGTGTGTCCCTCTTTTTTAAGCGGATGTGTCCAGTAAAGTTCAAAATATTACTAGCAAGCGGATTAGGATGTGATTCGAGTTTTGTTAAATATTTGCCTGCGTATTTTGCAATTTCTTCAGTCACTAGTGGCATATTTAAATCACGATGTATAATAGAATTTTGGATGTACCATGGAGCCGATGTTATTAACCGTAAAATTTTGTTTTGCCTTCGTTGGATTCTCTCGACATTGGAAGCTGAAGCAGTGCCCCATAACTGAATTCCGTAGCACCATATTGGCTTCAAAAGCGACTTGTACAGTAAAAGTTTGCAGTCTAAGCTGAGTGTTGAGTTTCTGCCAATCAACCAATAGATTTGAGTTAACTTAAGTTTCATCTGAGTTAACTTAGAGTCAATATGATGTTTCCATGTAAGTCTTCGATCAAGGTGTATACCAAGGTATTTCACTTGGGAATGTTGAGGAATATTATGATTGTTGATTCGAATGGGGGAGCAAGTATCTCTTCTTAGGGTGAACGTTATATGGACACACTTTTGTTCATTGACTTTAATTCTCCATAAGTTCAACCATATTTCCAACTGAGTGATATGTTCCTGGAGATTGCGGGATGCCTCATAAGGGTTTTCGTGCACACTCATACAGGCTGTATCATCGGCAAAAGTAGAAATATGGATATTACTGCTCACAGGCATATCACAAGTATATATTAAATACAAGACAGGACCCAGAATACTACCCTGGGGCACACCAGAAGATATAGATTCGGGCACACTCGTGAACTCTCCTTCCACAACAGTGAACTTCCTATCAATAATATAACTTTCCAAAAGCTTTTGAATGTTTATTGGCAGATATGTCTTCAATTTTAAAACTAGGCCTTCGTGCCATACTTTATCAAATGCCTGAGAAACATCAATAAAGAGAGCAGAACAATACTTCTTTTCTTCAAATGTTCTTCTTACAACTTGGACCAGTCTATGCGTTTGTTCAATCGTGCTGTGCTGACTTCTAAAGCCAAATTGATGGTCCGGGATGCACCCATTATCAGTTAAAATTTTGGACAATTTAGTCATGAGCAGCTTTTCGAAAAGCTTTGAGATTGTAGATAGTAAGCTTATAGGCCTATATGACTCAGTCTTGGTAAGATCTTTGCCCGCCTTTGGAATCATTTTGATCTTGGCCAGTTTCCAGTTATGTGGAAAATACTGCATTCTTAAAATAGCATTAAAAGTAAATAGCAGGATTCTTATTGCAATATGAGGCAAGTTCATTAGCATTTTGTTACTAATGCCATCAATACCTGGAGCTTTCTTCGGGTTGAGTTCAGCAATTACTTTTTGTACTTCACGCATCTTAAACCTTAAGGGACGAGGGGGTAGACAAACTACACTCGGTAAATCAGCAGCACCCGTACATGAATTGGGAGTGAGTACAGATTTTAAATGCTCAGAAAATAAGTTACCTTTCTCACTATCACTTCTTGCCCAGCCTCCGGTCGCAGTACGCAATGGTGATTTAAGATCAACGGGTCGTTTAAGATTTCTAGTAGCGCGCCATAAAGAGTAATTAGATGCGGACGTTACATCAAGACCTTCTAAATACTTTTCCAGTAGTGCAGTTTTTTCCGATGATAGCAGCTCTTTGAGTCGTTTAGTACATTCTTTAAGTCTGATTTTATTTAGGGGTGATCTGTGTTGTTGCCATTCTCTTCTAGCTCTCCTTTTTTCACATACAAGACGTTCAATTTCCGTAGAATAAATTCTGTTAAAGCCGGTCTGCGGATAGGAGGTAGTGGCGTGTTCAGCAGCCTGTTTAATATTTTCGTTAAGATTGGCAATATTAAATTCAATATCATCGCATGATCTAAGCTGAATGTTTTCTACGCAGTGACTACTAAGATATTTTTTGAATACCAGCCAGTTGATTCCATTAATCATCTTCACATATGAGTTAGTTAAATCACTCCTTAGTGGGTTGAAAATTGTAACTATTGTTGGAGAGTGATCGGAGGACAGATCTAGAGAGGCCTCTACATGAATTAAGTCCCTATGAATATTTTTCGTGACGGCAAAATCTATAACATCTGGAATTTTTCTTACGTCAGTAGGCCAGTAAGTAGACTCCCCACTCGAAATGACATCTAAGCCCATTTTTGAAATTGTATTGAACAAGGCTCGACCTCTAGGTGTAACAAGACGCGATCCCCAGTAGGTACGTTTTGCATTGTAGTCACCAGCTGCCACAAAACAAGATCCAAGCGATTTGTAGAACTTCTCATACTGATCTTCGCTAACTGAAAATCTGGGAGGTGAGTAAATTGATGATATCACGAAATTCGCACAAAAATTTTCTACGAAAATATTCGTTGCTTGCAAACATTCTTCACTAACGTTGTCAAGGACATAGTGCTTGAGTCTTGACTTAATCAGAATTGCTGATCCACCACATGCTCACTCTCTCGGGTCCTTTGTATCATATAAAGTGTAACAATTTATTTTAAATAAGCTTCTTGAGGTCAAATGAGTCTCAGAAACCAATATTTTATCAATATTTTTTTCCATGAGTAAGTGCTCAAGCTCATTTTTATGTTGGCGAATGCCGTTTGCGTTCCAGAAACATATTTTTAACGTGTTCATGGTTTATTAACTAATGCTTGAAGCAGTGTATTCTGCATTCGCAGCATTTCTTGCATCATACTTGTCATATTTGTAGTAAAGTTGTTTATAGTTAGCACCAGATTCGCAATAGTAGCTTCAAGGCGACTAAAGTTAAGGCTTGAGTTTGAATTCGTTGAATTATTTGGCGGTGGAACATTTTGCGTGGGAATTGAACTAGTCTTAGCAGCATCAGCATACGATACACGTGAAGTAACTGGTTAGCTGATTTGAGCAAAAGTGTCGGAGTTCGCGTTAACTTGTTGAGCTGGAGTTAACTTGGGTTTTTGACCCATAGCCTGTTTAACGAAAGAATATACAGGGCACCCTCTATAGTTAGCTGTGTGATTACCTCCACAATTACTACATATTTTTTCTGCTTGATCTTTTGGCTTAGTGCAGCTAGCAGTACCGTGCAATTCACTGCAGATAACACACACTGTAGGTAACTTGCAGTAAGTTTTCGTATGGCCATATTCTTGGCAATTATGGCACTGTACGGGACCTGAACGCTTACGTGGCTCTTCAACTGTGATTTTTCGATGTAAGAGATACTTTACGTTATAAACTGGATGGGCTTCATTTTTTTTTCAATTGTATGTCATTCGGCTCCAGTTCAACCCGAAATAGGGGTTGGGGGACCTTTTCTCTATTAAATATGTTGGTAACATTTTTTACCTTGAATCCTTGGTCGACAAGTGCACATTTTACTTCTTCGGGTTCAACATATGAATCTATGCCCTTTAATACTATCTGTAGGCCTTTAGCACTCTTAAGTTGGTATGTGTAAAAATTTGTTTTATTTTTTTCGAATTCACTAACAATTTTTCGGAAATCTTTTTCATTATATATTTGGATTTTAGTTTCATCAATATTACCTCGTTTAATTGGAATGATGTGAAAAGTATTTTCACCAATGGTCGACAATAGTTTTTTTATAAGCGGGTTAGAATTTTTTTCTCTCAGATAAATAGGTGGTGGCATAAAAGACTTTTGCAATGATGTAGAGGGCTTGTCGTCGGTGTCTTGCAATAATGAAAAACGATTTTGACGATTGGTAGATGATGCGCTGTTATCCCTAGACATCTTTGGGACAGATGAAATTTTTGAAGAATTTGGGCTTCGCCCACGCTTTACCACTGTTATATATCTGTCCATTCCCACTTGTACCTTGGGTTTTGAGCTACTGTTATCTGTAGTGATAACTTGGTTTAGTGATGAAGGCGAGCCCGATGCGGATGATATCGCAGACTTAAATGAAGAAGTACTAGGCAATGGTAATGTTAACGATTCACTAGTTGGCATTGGACAAAGCGAAGTTGATCGCTGACGAAAAATTGGCTTTGCCGTTAAAAAAAGATTTTCATCAGATTTATTATTTATATTTTTTTCATTAAGAGTTTCAGAACTCACAGTAAAATAGGCATTTCTGCCGTTAGAACTCACTTCAAAATTTTTTTCCTTTGAGGTACTCATACAGAGTATTATTCCTCAAGGGAACTTTGTTTGTGTTTACGGTTTTTTTTTTGTTTTTGCTATTTCTTGCTATGTAAAAAATATTAGTAAGGCCAATAAGCTTATTTATCAAGGTGAATATGTATTACGAATATTTTTTGTATAATTTTTGATTTTGTTGTTTTTTATATTTGTTTCGTATGTATGTATGTAAAAAAAATCCGCTTTAATGTCTCTTCACTATGAAGGTTCAACGAGAACTGGATTTGCGTTTGTTCAATCGTGCTGTGCTGACTTCTAAAGCCAAATTGATGGTCAGGGATGCACCCATTATCAGTTAAAATTTTGGACAATTTAGTCATGAGCAGCTTTTCGAAAAGCTTTGAGATTGTAGGTAGTAAGCTTATAGGCCTATATGACTCAGTATTGGTAGGATCTTTGCCCGCCTTTGGAATCATTTTGATCTTGGCAAGTTTCCAGTTTTGTGGAAAATACTGCAATCTTAAAATAGCATTAAAAATAAATAGCAGGATTCTTATTGCAATATGAGGCAAGTTCATGAGCATTTTGTTACTAATGCCATCAATACCTTTCTCACTATCGCTTCTTGCCCAGCCTCAGGTCGCAGTACGCAGTGGTTATTTAAGATCAACGGGTCTTTTAAGATTGATAGTAGCGCGCCATAAAGAGTAATTAGATGCGGACGTTACATCAAGACCTTCTAAATACTTTTCCAGTAGTGCAGTTTTTTCCGATGATAGCAGCTCTTTGAGTCGTTTAGTACATTCTTTAAGTCTGATTTTATTTAGGGGTGATCTGTGTTGTTGCCATTCTCTTCTAGCTCTCCTTTTTTCACGTCTTCAATTTCCGTAGAATAAATTCTGTTAACGCCGGTCTGCGAATAGGAGGTAGTGGCGTGTTCAGTAGCCTGTTTAATATTTTCGTTAGGATTGGCAATGTTAAATTCAATATCATCGCATGATCTAAGCTGAATGTTTTGTACGCAGTGACTACTAAGATATTTTTTGAACGCCAGCCAGTTGATTCCATTAATCATCTTCACATATGAGTTAGTTAAATCATTCTTTAGTGGGTTGAAAATTCTAACTATTGTTGGAGAGTGATCGGAGGACATATCTAGAGAGGCCTCTACGTGAATTAAGTCCCTATGAATATTTTTCGTGACGGCAAAATCTATAACATCTGGAATTCGAAATGACATCTAAGCCCATTTTTAAAATTGCATGAAAAAGGCTCGACCTGTACGTATGTTTTGCATTGTATTCACCAGTTGCCACGAAACAAGATCCAAGCGACTTGGAGAACTTCTCATATTGATCTTCGGTAACTAAAAATCTGGGAGGTGAGTAAATTGATGATATCACGAAATTCGCGCAAAAATTTTCTACGAAAATATTCGTTGCTTGCAAATAATCTTCACTAAGGTTGTCAAAGAAATAGTGCTTGAGTCTTGACTTAATCAAAATTGCTGATCCACCGCATGCTCTCCCTCTCGGGTCCTTTGTATCATATAAAGTGTAGCCATTTATTTTAAATAAGCTTCTTGAGGTCAAATGAGTCTCAGAAACCAATATTTTATCAATATTTTTTTCCATGAGTAAGTGCTCAAGCTCATTTTTATGTTGGCGAATGCCGTTTGCGTTCCAGAAACATATTTTTAACGTGTTCATGGTTTATTAACTAATGCTTGAAGCAGTGTATTCTGCATTCGCAGCATTTCTTGCATCATACTTGTCATATTTGTAGTAAAGTTGTTTATAGTTAGCACCAGATTCTCAATAGTAGCTTCAAGGCGACTAAAGTTGAAGCTTGAGTTTGAATTCGTTGAATTATTTGGCGCTGGAACATTTTGCGTGGGAATTGAACTAGTCTTAGCAGCATCAGCATACGATACACGTGAAGTAAATGGTTGGCTCATTTGAGCAAAAGTGGCGGAGTTCGCGTTTACTCGTTGAGCTGGAGTTAATTTGGGTTTTTGACCCACAGTTTGTTTAACGAAAGAATATACAGGGCACCCTCTATAGTTAGCTGTGTGATTACCTCCACAATTACTTTATTTTTTTTCTGCTTGATCTTTTGGCTTAGTGCAGCTAGCAGTACCATGCAATTCACCGCAGATAACACACACTGTAGGTAACTTGCAGAAAGTTTTCATATGGCCATATTCTTGGATATTATGGCACTGTACGGGACCTGAACGCTTGCGTGGCTCTTCAACTGTGATTTTTCGATGTAAGAGATACTTTGCGCTATAAATTGGATGGGTTTAATTTTTTTCAATTGCATGTCATTCGGCTCCGATTCAACTCGAAATAGGAGTTGGGGGACCTTTTCTCTGTTAATTATGTTAGCAACATTTTTACCTTAAATCCTTGATCTACAAGTGCACATTTTACTTCTTCGGGTTCAACATATGAATCTATGCCCTTTAATACTATCTGTAGGCCTTTAGCACTCTTAAGTTGATATGTGTAAAATTTTGTTTTATTTTTTCGAATTCACTAACAATTTTTCGGAAATCTTTTTCATTATATATTTGGATTTTAGTTTCATCAATATTACCTCGTTTAATTGGAATGATGTGAAAAGTATTTTCACCAATGGTCGACAGCAGTTTTTTGATAAGCGCGTTAGAATTTTTTTCTCAGATAAATAGGTGGTGGCTTAAAAGACTTTTGCGATGATATAGAGGGCTTGTCGTCGGTGTCTTGCAATAATGAAAAACGATTTTGACGATTGGTAGATGATGCGCTGTTATTCCTAGACATCTTTGGAGCAGATGAAATTTTTGATATATAACCGTGGTAAGGCGTGGGCGAAGCCCTAATTCTTAAAAATTTCATCTGCTCCAAAGATGTCTACGGATAACAGCGCATCATCTACCAATCGTCAAAATCGTTCTTCCACACAAGCCACACAAGCGTTCAGGCCCAGTGCAGTGCCATAATTGCCAAGGATATGGCCATACTAAAACTTACTGTAATTTACCTACTGTTTGTGTTGTGTGCGGAGAATTACACGGCACTGCTAATTGCAATAAGCCAAAAATTCAAAGTGATAAAATATGTAGTAACTATGAAGGTAATCACACCGCTAACTACAGAGGATATCCTGTATATTCTTTCGTTAAACAAACTGTAGGACAAAAACCAAAATTAGCTGCAGCCCAATCAGTAAAGCCCATGTCAGATAAAACTTTTGCTTCCCGTTGCGTTGAAGATTCGCTTTGACATCTAAGATGAAATGTATATGCTTATATGAAACATGTGACATAAAATACTTTTAACGCAAAGCGAAGCGAAAAGTTAGGCAACCCTCAACTTTTTGTGTGCTTTGACAATCAGTTGGTATACTTTTCTTAATTTGTTTGACCAAACTCGCATGTAAATATGAAATTTGTATTAAAAGTTCGGTAAATTTATATAAAAAACGACTTAGTGGCATCAGAGTAATAGAATTGTGCAGTGTTTTTTGCATAAGACAAAAGAGTGAAACAAACAGTGAGTGTTGTCAAAGTTTTTATTGTGTCATACACATTTTGCTTCACGCTTTTTTTTCACAAAGTTAGAAACGTCACGCAAAGCGTTGAAGTTGTATCTGACACCGCCTTAAACGCTTACTCCGCTCAAATGAGCCAACCAGTTACTTCACGTGTATCGCCGATACTGCTAATAGGCTTTTTATACGCTTTTTACATTGACACACATTTCAGTGAAACGCATGGACGAAATAAAAAATGTGAAACATGCGTTTACATTGACAACATCTTACATCTACCATCATCTCACTTGTCAAAAAGACAACACGTACTGCATAGGTTTTGTTAAGAAAATTATACAAAATAGATTTTGATGTAAAATTAATTATTGGATTAGTTATTGCTTTGCAAGAACAAACCCAGTTAAAGTGCAGTACATGGAAATTATAAAAGATTTGCAAAAATAAGATGAACATTTTTTAAAAGGTACATATGTATATGTACTATGTATATATATGTCGTGTTAAGTATTAGATATTTTCCCCAAGTAGTTTACAATGATATTTTGTATTTATAACGAATTCTCTGAATTAAATAGTATTACATGAAGTGTTGCATTTTTAAGCAAGAAATATTAATTTTTCTATATATGTAAACTCTGACTGCTAGAATTTTACACGCGCTTGAGAAGAATAAAAAGAAGTTTTGAAGCAAAGTCGGAGTTTTTGTCTAGCAGCAGTAGTAACAGAAGGAAGCCATTATTAATATAATTAATAAAACTGTATTAAATCTGAATAAACTGAAGTTCTTTATTTGGTCCGTAAACTAACGAGACAACATTTTGGTAAACATAGTAAAAAGTTGTAATTCTTCTGCAAACAATAAAAGTGCATTGCAGTTGGTAAGTTATAGGAAGAACATTTGCTGTTCATATATGGTTCATAGATGTTAAAGACATCACTGTTAATTGAAAACGTGAGGACGTTTCAAGGGTAACATCATAATAGCTCAATGTTATTAAGATAACAGAAACTTAATCGTATCGAATAACGGAAAGCTTTACTACTGCTAAAAGACTTACCCCCTTATGCAAAAACGTTTGTTAAAGTTAAAGCATGTGTTAAAACCGGTTTTCTCATACAAAATTCGTTTGTTAAACCAACTTTAAGTTTAACAATAGTTTTTGCATAAGGGGGTTAGAAAACTGCATCGATCGAGCAGTAGCTGCCAAACTGTATGAATAAAAAACTGAAAACAGCTGACATTTGAAGTAACTAGGCATACTACAAGAGCAATAATTTGCGAAATTATAGAATTTTATTGAAAAATTCTTGCGAATTACAATATTTAACTAAAATAATTCAAAATTATGATGGCCTCTTCTGAAGTGCATGAAGCGACTGGTGGTGAGCAAGAAATTAGTAATAAAGACAAAATGGGTGAGCTTAAGTCATTAAGATCTATCACTAAAAGCAATATAACGAGGATAAAAACGATTATATCCAAAAAAGGTGTTAATTTGTCCTCAGAGGAACTAAACTGAAGGCTGGGAATATTGGAGGCCTATTTCAAGTAGTTTTTTAGTGTACAAGCAAATATGGATAAAATCAAAGCAGGCACTGATGGTGTTTCAGCTGGCACAACTGCTACTGAAATCGAAGAAACGTTTGTATCAACAAAAGCAGCGATAATGACAATACTATCGAAGCGGAAATCATCTGTAACGAATGTCAGTCTACTTGATACAACAGCGTCGTTTCCATCGGCTCCTAGAGCACATTGTGAGATAAAATTGTCAACATTTTCAGGGAAGTATTCTGAATATACAAATTTTATTGCGCTTTTTAGAAAATTAATTCACCAGGATGAATCCCTTGAAGATTGTGAGCGATTTCTAATCCTTAAAGAGCATTTGAGCGCTGTCCCTTTGGCATCTATAGAAGATTTTGAAGTTACTGATGTCAACTTCCTCAAGGCGCTTGACAGGTTAAAATAATGCTTTGATAAAAAGGCATTGAAGTTCGATGAACATATTCGAGCCCTCTTTGCTCTGCCAAAATCAACAAAAGTATCTGCAGCTCATTTAAGAAATGTGGTAAACTCAGTGAACGCTCACTTAAGTGCAATGTTATCACTAGGTAGGTATGAAGATGTAACAAATGCCATCCTTATATATTTAGTGATGGAAAGGGTGGATGAAGATTCGCAAGTAAAATGGGAAGAGTCAGTCGACTATAGTGAGCTGTCAACTTGGAATAATTGCTCAACAATTTTAACAAGGCGATGTGACAATCTTGAGGCACGTGGATCAAAAGTCAGTCAAGTATACTCAAAGTCTATAAATACTCAGAAAGATTTCAAAAATAAACGCCAAAATCCAACATCACTTGCGGTTGTAAAATCTTCATGCAAAATTTGTAATGGCAGTGACCACGATCTACCACATTGTAATAGATTTAAAAGCTTTTCTTTGAGAGAACGCTACAAGGCTGCAAGTAAATCAAATGTATGTTTTACATGTCTAAAAAGAGGACATTTACAAAAGGATTGCTCTGCTGCTAAGTGCCCTAAATGTAATTTAGCCCACCATCAACTTTTACATAAAGAAGCAAATATGCAAACTTCGAGTGATTTGCCCTCGACTTCTGCATAGGCTGCAGCCCGGTCATCAGTGATGAATGTAACGTTTGAGCCTGAAGTTTTCCTAGCAACGGCTATAGTAATGGTGAGAGACAATTGTGGTAAATATCATCGCTCTCGCGCCATATTAGATTCTGGTTCTCAGGTAAACTTGATGTGTGGGAATCTTGCGCAGAAGCTGTTATTAAAAAGGACGTCTTGTCGACTAGATGGTAGTTGTGTTGGAGGCGTCACAACTGTTTTTAAGAACCAGACTATAACTACAATTAAGTCAAGATTAAATGAATTTGAGTTCAGCTTAGAATTTTATATACTGCCAAAAATAACAAGCTCTAAACCGGATCGTTATTTCGATGTGTATAATTGGAATTTACCAAAAAACATTCAGTTGACTGATCCAACTTTTAATAAACCTACACGGGTAGATATTTTAATTGGAGCGGAAATGTTTTTTGAGCTGCTGTCCATTGGACGCATTCTGCTTGATGAGAAATTACCCATATTGCAAATAATCATACTAGGATGGATAATTGCAGGTAAAGCAAAAGAGTACGCAATGTCAAAAGGCATAGTAAATAACTTGCTCGTCAGCCCTAACTATAATGAAGATAAGGACTTGAGTAAGTTGGTTGCAAAATTCTGGGAAATGGAAACGATTTCTCCTAAAACAAAATTTTTAACTAAAGAAGAGCAAAATTGTGAGCAACTCTTCCTTGAGTCAGTTTGTAGAGATTCTTCTGGTCGATTTATAACGAAACTTCCATTTCAGTGTTCTGTAAATGAATTGGGTGGCTCTTATAGTACAGCTGAAAGACGGATGCTCCTACTTGAGCGTAGACTGAGTAGGGATCGCTCTACAAGAGACGCTTATAATGCTTTTATGCATGAATACTTATCCTTAGGTCACATGACGGAAGTTGAAGAACATGATATGGATAAGATAAAGTACTTTGCACCACATCAACATGTTATAAGACCAGACTCTACGAGCCCTAAACTTCGTGTGGTGTTTGACTGTAGCTGTAAGACGGATAGTGGTCTTTCCTTGAATGACGTCCTGATGAAAGGTCCGGTAGTACAGGATGATTTGTTGTCTATCATGGGAATAATTTCGCAAAAAACTTCAAGATGTAAAAAAATAAGTATACCTAGATTTATTTTGGCTACTAATAAATTTGTTAGAGTAGAAATGCACGGATTCGCCGATGCATCAAAGAGAGCCTATGGCTGCTGTATATATATCCGCACAGTAGGTGATGATAATGACGTCACTGTTCATTTGTGGAGTGCTAAGTCAAGGGTAGCACCTCTTAAAACCCAATCTTTACCGAGACTAGAGCTGTTAGCGGCAGAATTGCTGTCAAAGCTGGTGGCGAAGACAAAAGAAAATTGTTCTATTCCAATTGATTCAACTTATTTGTGGACAGACTCGGACATAGTTCTGGACTAGTTGAGCGAGTATCTATCGAATTGGACTATATTTGTGGCCAACAGGGTATCTTTTATTCAGGAAGAGACCAAATTTGCCATATGGCGACATGTGCCATCTAAGCTTAATCCAGAGGTGCGTATGTCGATGAACTGATTAATTCTTTTTGGTCTGCAGGCCCTGATTTTTTAAAGAAATTCTGCAATGAGTGGCCACCAAATAAAAGTATAAAAAAAGCAATGCTAATCTAATATACTGGTTGTTACTTCCCATTCTGCAACAAATACGTCTCATGATTAATTTCGTCAATCATCTTGTAGTGATTTTGAAAAAATACAAAGAGTCTTTGTGACCCTACTTGGTCTTCGAAAAGATGCTAAAACCTTTACTGAGAGTCTAGATGAAGCACTACTTCGTATATTCTACTGTGTGCAACAGTATTATTTCAGAGAAGAAATCACTGTGCTTTTGAAAAACTAAGAATTATCAGCAAACAGCAAATACAAAAGTTTGAGTATATTCATTGAACACACTAGTGGTGTTCCACTGCTACGTGTTGGTGGCAGATTGTCGAATGCCGCTCTGCCATATGATGCTAAGCATCAAATTCTGTTACCAAATAATTCAGAAATCGTTCGTAAATTTGTCAGATTCCAGCATTTGAAATATTTACACGCAGGTCCGCAGACGTTAATGGCTATCGTAAGATAGAGGTTTTGGATCGTTCACGCTAGAAGATTAATCCGTAAAGTTACTGGTAGTTGTCTACAATGTTTCCGATGTCGTCCGAGATTGAGTAACCAAATAATGGGCAATTTGCCCGCTCGTAGAGTTGACGTATCGAACCCCTTCACAGTGACTGGTGTGGACTGTTGTGGCCCTATCACCACAACGTACAAGCTTCGAGGTTGCCGTACTACGAAAAGCTATATTGCGGTCTTTATTTGTTTTGCTACAAAGGCAGTGCATATGGAAGTGGTGCTGATTTGACGGCTAAGGCGTTTTTATCATCTCTAAAGCGGTTTGTAGCAAGACGTGGCATGTGCTCGAAATTATTTTGCGATAATGCAACCAACTTTGTGGGTGCTCGTAGGGAGTTAGAAGATATGAAAACTAAATTTTTTGAGCAACAACTACAAGGTAAAATCTCAAAATACTGTGCCCTAAATAATATCGAATTCCACCATATACCATCAAGATCCCCGCACTTTGGTGGATTGTGAGAAGCGGCCGTAAAGGCTGCAAAGTATCATTTGTCTAGAATATTGGGTTAATCTTATCTGACTTTCGAAGAACTATTGACGGTAGTTGCTGAGATAGAAGCAGTGTTAAAATCGAGGCCGTTGACGGCAATATCCAATGATCCAAATGATGAAAGTGTTTTGACACCTGCACATTTCTTGACTGGTGGTCCGTTGCTTAGTATTGGTGAACCTACTATTGACAGCAAACCATGGTCACATTTAGATAGATGGCTATGTATTTCTGCAATTCAACAACACTTTTGGAAGCGATGGTCGATGGAGTACCTACACGAACTGCAACAGAAAGTCAAGTGGACCAAGAAGCAGTGCAACCTTAAGGAAGGTGATCTGGTGTTGGTAGCTGAAGATAATTTGCCTCCTAAGCAGTGGCTTCTAGGTAGATTCCTCACGGTAAAAAGAGATGCTAAAGGATTGGTCCGCGTTGCCGATGTTAAAACGAAGAATGGAGAAATTCGAAGAGCCATTCATAAGTTGGCATCCATTCCATATAAAGGTTGATGTATTCATGGATCCATCAAGGATGGCGATGTGTTAAGTATTAGATATTTTCCCCAAGTAGTTTACAATGATATTTTATATTTATAACGAATTCTCTGAATTAAATAGTATTACATGAAGTGTTTCATTTTTAAGCAAGAAATATTAATTTTCCTATATATGTAAACTCTGACTGCTAGAATTTTACGCGCGCTTGAGAAGAATAAAAAGAAGTTTTGAAGTAAAGTCAGAATTTTTGTCTAGCAGGAGTAATAGAAGAAGGAAGCCATTATTAATATAATTAATAAAACTGTATTAAATCTGAATAAACTGAAGTTCTTTATTTGGTCCGTAAACTAACGCAACAACATGTCGTTTTTTCTTTATTTACAAGCTAATTTTTTACAGCCTTATTTATAAAAAATGTTAAGGCTTTTAAAGGCTTTTTAAGAAAAATTTTGTATGAAAATTTGTTTAAAAAACCGATTATAAAGCCTTAATAAGTTTTACAAATAAGGCTGTTAATATTTAAAAAACGTACAACAAAATTACAAATATAAAAAAATCACTAATTCTTAAATATTTACTTCAACGCAGAATAATTTACCACTTTCCTCTTAACATTTTGTCTAAATTTCATAAAATACCCTTTAAACCAGGCGTTTAAGAAGAGGGTTATCAACCTTTTCTTTTCTTAATTTAAACTCATTTAACTAGAAGTACTGAGCGATACTTATATACTCTTTGGTTGTTTGAAGCATATGTATATATTTACACTAAACTATTTTTTCCAATTTTTTTTTTATAATTTTAGGCTAAAAATTTGCACCACAATTTTGAAGTTGACGCTACTGTATTAGCTGATAACTAATTTTTAATTAATTTTAATTAAGATCAGTTTACTTTAAAAAAATCTCTCAACAGAGGCGTTTAAGAATGGTAATACCACAACTTTTAAATTTGGAAAGAAAATATCGCCAGCACAGTTTTTGATTTGGGAAATTTTAGACCAGTAAATTTCAAAACATCCAATTTATCGCATATATTAAGGTCCTTGTGGTGTAAAAGTGCATAATCGCGCCACACATTGTCTAATTTTTGAAAAATCTAGCTTAAAAAATAGAAATAGATTTTTATTTCGATGGTTGTGCAAATTATTTATTTTATTTTAATTTTTATTATTTTATTATTTTTTCTTAATTTGTGTAATTATTTCAATATAAAAGTAACTAAAATCTTTGTACATTACATTTTGCTGTGCCTCGGAACAGTATTTTAGGCAGCTAAATTAATAATTATAAATTCCACTTTTGTTAACAAGTTGCTGGTTTTTATTGGTAAACTAAAAATAAAATAAAGTTTTTATGTAGACAAAAAAAAAAAAAAGATTGGCTCAACTTTGATTACTTCAGCTTTTAATTTGTATAAAAGCAGAAAATATGAAGGAAACTGCAAATAATATTTTGTAGATGTTTCATCTAAAGCAGAAAGAATTGATTTAGTTATTTTTGAATGATCTTGAAAAGCTTGGAATCTTCATAACAATCTCAATACTTTATATTGTTCCAGAGCACTTTCAATGCAACAAGCTGTTTACATTACATTTATAATAGGATCCAAGATTTCTTAGCAAATCTTCTAAATGTAAAAAGCCTATTACACTGACGCACATCTAACATCTACCATCAATTTGCGAAAATGTTAACATATTCCAATAAGAAACACAGTACTAAAAACCAACATCATGAGATGTTCCTATCTTATTTTGTTTCATCTAACATCTTTCGTTAATTTTAGTGCCATCACTAGCAAAATTACATTGTTGTGTCAAAAACAACGTTGCCACTTTTTGTAATAGTGCAAAATCTGTACAGCCGTATTCATAAAAAAAGTTGATTGAAGATTAAAATTCATATTAGTCAAAAAACGTTTTAAGGCTAAATAACGTTTTTTAAATATTGGTATTCATAATAAGTTTTTTAACTAAAAAATCAATCGTGTTAATTGGATTGGATTCAAAAAATATCTTAGTAGTCATTGCACGGAAAATATTACGCTATGAACACCCAATGATATTGAATCTAGCATTGAATATATTAATGAAAATATTAAACAGGCTGCTGAGCATGCCACTACCTCCCATCCGCAGGCTGGGTTTACTAAATTTATTCTAGGGATATTCAACGTGTCGTGTATGAAAAAAGAAGAGCTAGAAGGGAATGGCAACATCACAGATCACCCCAAAATAAAATCAGATTTAAAGAGTGTACTTAACGAATCCAAGAGTTGCTTGCATCTGAAAAAACTGCATCTCCTAAAAATTATCTGGAAGGTCTTGATGTCACACAAGCATCAAATTACTCTTTGTAGCGCGCTGCTAGAAAGCTTAAAACACCCGTTGAGTTTAAGCCACCACTGCGCACATCTACCGGAAGTTGGGCAAGAAGCGATACGGAAAAATGTAAAATATTTGCTGAGCACTTAAAATCCGTATTTACGCCAAACACATGTACTGGTGTTTCTAATTTGCCGAGTGTAGTTGCTCTACCCCCTCGACCCTTAAAATTTAAGATGCCTGATCTAAAAAAAGTAGTTGCTGAACTCAAACCAAAGAAAGCTCCAGGTATTGATGGAATTAGTAACAAGATGCTGATGAACTTGCCGCATATTGCAATAAGAATCCTTCTGTTTATTTTTAATGCCATATTACGACTGGAGTATTATCCACAACACTGGAAGCTTGCCATGGTCAAAATGATTCCAAAGCCGGGCAAAGATCTTACCAAAGCTGAGTCATATAGGCCAATAAATTTGCTGTCTACTACGTCAAAACTCTTCGAAAAGCTGCTCATGACAAAATTGTCCCCTTGTCCAACTGATAATATGTGCATACCGGACCATCAATTTGGTTTTAGAAGTCAGCATATCACCATTGAGCAAACGCATATATTGGTTCAATTTATAAGGAAAACATACGAAGAAAAGAAGTATTGTTCTGCCCTGATTATTGATGTTTCTCAGGCATTTGATAAAGTTTGGCATGATGGCCTAATTTTAAAATTGAAGACATATCTACGAAATATCATTCTAAAACTTTTGGTAAGTTATATTTTAGGCCGGAAGTTCTCTGTTATGGAAGGAAAATTTATGAGTACGCCCGAAACTATCTCATCCGGTGTACCACAAGGGAATATATTGGGGCAAGTCTTGTATTTGATTTATACTAGTGTCCTGCACAAGACTATTTATAAGACCTTTCAAGACATGAGAGATTTTTTCAAATGCTTTACTACAGCGAAATATTCTAAAAGAATTGCTAAACAACACTGTTGACAAGACGAACAACCGAAAAAAATTACTTGCCAACAGTTTTGCTTAGCGATTCTTTTAGAATATTTTGCAGTGGTAAAGCATTTGAAAAAATCTCTCATGTCTTGAAAGGTCTTATAAATAGTCTTGTGCAGGACACTAATTTATACTTGTGATATGCCCGTGAGCAGTAATATCCATACTTCTACATTTGCAGATGATACAGCCTGCCTTAGTATGCACGAAACCCCTCATGAGGCATCACGATATCTTCAGGAACATATAACACAGCTTGAGCTATGGTTAAAATTGTGGAGAATAAAAGTAAACGAACAGAAGTGCATACATATAACCTTTACCCTACGAAAAGATACTTGTCCCCCCATAAGAATCAACAGTCAAGTTGTTCCTCAACATTCACATGTTAAATACCTTGGTATACACCTTGATCGTCTGCTTACATGGAAACACCATATTGACTCAAAGCTAACACAAATGAAGCTTAAAACAACTCAGATACATTGGCTGATTGGTAGAAATTCAACACTCAGTCTAGATTGTAAACTTTTAATATACAAGTCGATTTTGAAACCAATATGGTGTTACGGAATTCAACAATGGGGCACTGCTTCAGCTTTCAATATCGAGAGAATCCAACGAAATCAAAACAAAATTTTACGGTTAATAACATTGGCTCCATGGTACATAAAAAATTCAAATATACATCGTTATACCTGTTCACTTGGCAATCACAAATGCTGGAAAGCCAAATCAATGTAGAAAGCAAAAAACAAAGTAACATAATATCCACTACTATAATACTTACATGTATGTACTGACGGTACATCGAATAAGTAAAAAATTATTAATGTGATGATCGTAAAAGATAAGCAAGAATAGTTAAACATACGTAGGTAGAGTAATATAACTTCGTGCTAACCTAAATAGAAAAATGGAAAAACAGGGGAAATGAATAGTGATACTTACATATGTATGTATTTACCAAAGGTAAATCAATAATTGTATACAACAATCATTTCTCACATTCCGTTTCATTAAAATTTACGTTAAATAGCTGATGTTAATAACAATCGCTACCCAAGTAGATAGAATAGGGTGCTGATAAAGTGCGTTGCTGCACAGAAAAATATTGGTATTTCCCCCAGATTAAAAGTCCAATTTAATTTTTCTTCTCTTTTCATTCAATAAAAGAATTGAAATTACTAAACTTAAGGCTGACTAAAAATTATTTCTGATTAAAAATTCACTATAGTTCAATTAAAATCTAAAAATGTCTCACAAAAAATATTCTTTGCAAGTGGATTTCTCTATCTAAGAGCTAAAAAAAAGTCTGCTGCACTTATGCAGTTTCGCTTACAGTTTAGAAAATATTCGAGAAAAAAATTAAAATTTTGGGTTTTTTTACCAACCTTGGTCCACTGTTATGCTAATGGAGAAGTCAAATCTTGTTCGATTTTAAAATATAGACTTGGTATGAGTTAAGAACAAAATGTTTAACATTTAGAAAAATTTTTGTATTAAAAGCACAAAAGTTATACGCAAATTAAATAAAATATTTGAAAAAAGTAGATTTTTTGCCGTTTTTTGCAGAAAAAAGTTTGTTAATTATTTCGCTTTTATTTAAAAATTTTGCTTGAATACCAACCCTATAGTTTTTAATATTCAAAATATTATACTATAGGAAACATTACAAAAAATTTTTTGTTCAAAATTTTCGTTATTTTCAGCCGAAAATTTGATATGTATGTATGTATATGTTCCTTTCCCTCCTCGAGGGAGCATAGGGCCATAACAAGGTGACTCCAATAATCTCGATCTTCTGCTCGATGCTTGACTTCGTTCCACTTAATACGCAATCTCGAAAGTTCTACTGTCAGTTGCCGCTTTCAGGTATGCGCTGGTCTCCCCACTCGTCGGCTTCCCTGTGGGTTCCAATCTAGGCATTTCTTAGTAATAACATGGTCTGGCTTACGGAGGGTGTGACCTATCCTACCCCATTTCCGTTTACTTAATTCCATTCTAATAGGCTGCTGATTTGCCTCGGCCCAGAGCTGGTTGTTGGATATTGTTGCAATCCAGAAAATACCTAAGATTTTGCGGAGGCATGTATTGAGAAATACCTGAACGCATTGCATGTCACGTGGTGCCATATTCCAAGTCTCGCATCCATATAACAGAGTGGATTTTATATTAGAATTAAATAATTTGATTTTGGCTTTTTTCGAATAATTGTAAGATTTCCAAACCGGGTTTAATTGTGGAAATGCACTCCGCGCCCTATTTGTGCGACTAGATATATCTGCTGCTGAGCCACCAGTTGTGGCAATTATGCTACCTAGGTAGCAGAAGGACTTAACATCTTCAACCTCTTGATCACATACGAAGAAATGGCGATCTGTGTTACTATTTATACGGAGCGATTTTGTTTTGGATATGTTTATCTTCAGCCCAACCAATCTTGCGATGTCACTGATGCTGGAAATTTTCGCCTGCATCTCTGAGAATGAGTGGCTAAGTAGACATATGTCATCGGCATAGTCTAGGTCCTCCAACCGTCGTTGTAAGCCCCACGTAATTTCTCTTTTATGATGGCTTATTACCTTCTGCATCACAGCATCGAGGACGCAGCTAAATAGTAGAGGTGATAAGACCTTTCCTAACTCCAGTTTTCACTGTGATTCTGTTGCTCAGTTGTTTTTCATGCAACACACGGCAGGTGGAATTTTTGTACAGGGCTTTGATTAACCGTATTAATTTTTCGGGTACACCGTTGCATAATAGCGAGTTCCAAATAGCGTTATTGTTAGTGTGTCAAATGCCTTCTCAAAGTCTATAAAAATTAGGTATAATGGTGGTCTCCATTCCACTGATTGCTCAACGATTCTGAGACTATTTACTTGATGAACGCAAGATTTTCCGGAGCGAAAGCCAGCTTGCTCATTTCTGAGTGATGGGGAGATTTATAATGACTCCATCAGACATCTCGTCAGGTAAGAATTCGTGGGTCCAAAACGCTCTAATAATGAGTTCCAGCTATCATGCACTGGTTGTTCGGTCGGCTGTAAGCAGTTCTGGAGAGATATTATCCAAACCAGGAGATTTGTTTGCTTTCAGAGATCTTATCGACTCGCTAATTTCAATTATATCAGGGCAACCAGTAGAGATGCAGGCATTTGATGTATGTGACATTGATCAGTGGATGTTGATAGCATACCGGAGTAATAGCTTTCCCATAGTGTCACCTGTTGGGATTTCAATGTTATGAGTTCTCCAGCATCGTTTTTTAAAGGCTTTCCGGTCGATAATTTTCTATTTGTCAGCTTGTTAACCGACATGTACATGTCCCTCACACAATGGGTTTCAGCCGCTGCTTGAAGTTCTTTCGCTATGTTGTTGATTCAATTGCGTTTATCTCTGCGAACACTGTGCTTTACTTCGGAATTAAGGCGGTTGTATAGTTGCTGTTGGCTGGCCTTATTCAAGCGTGTTTTGCTGGTGTTATTTGTTCTCTTTGCGGACTTCCTCTGCTGAATTAAGTTCCACGTAGCATCGCAAATCCATTCCTTTCTAGTACTAGTTTTGAACCCCAGATGTTTTTCCGCTGCCTTAGTGAAAATTTCCTTAACATGCTGCCATGTTCGGGTTTCACGGTTAATTGAAAATTTCATAACCCAGCTAAAAAATAAGTATGGAGCATATATGATATCCCATATATGGTTCGGATCCGAAAAATGAGGGTATATGGGCATATATGATTATATATATTCATATATTTTCATACATGTGTGTATGTGTAAATATTCCCTCTACAGTATGCAAAGTTCATATTCATACTCTCTTGATTCACAAGAGCGCACTACTGTGCAATAAATTAAATTACATTGTGTTTAATGAAACCTTTGTTTGGAAAAATAATGAAAAAGGAACTAAAAGTCATTTCATTAATCATTTTAAATCAAAAGGTGAATCAATTATTTAAAAAGCACAAAACTCATATTCGTACATAAAACTTAATTTAAGAAATAAGATTTAAAACTAATGCAATTATAAAATAAAAAATGATCCAATTTTATACTAAGACTATTTTTCAATATTATTTTTGGTAGTTGTATCAATTTTGTTTCTTAAATATGTATTGAAAATTCCGTTATTTTTTATAAAATTAATGACTGAATTATCTTTTTGATTATTTGATATATTAAAAGGGGCCACAATATATAAAATCATACAAGAATGGTTATTTTGAAACAAAACTTTTTTTTTAAACGTTGAAAGTACGCATATAAACTTTGCATACTGTATCTATTTTCTAATGGATTTCCAATTCACCAGTGATAAAATCCAAGCTTTTTTGATTGCAAAAACAATCTTATGTGAAATATCATGTATGCATACATTCTTGTATGGCTCCATTTGGTTGGTTGGTTTACGTGGCTACCTACTATACGCAGGCATTCAAGTAGAATCTAAATTATTCCTTTTTGAAAGGACCACTACACTCATGAGTGTCAACCTATGTAGAAACGGTATCTAAGTATACTGATACGGTGATAGTAGGGTTTGGGATTTCCCGAACATTTGCACTTCCCGGGAAACGGGAATGAAAAAATCGCGTTCCCGGGAATTCCCGGGATAAGCTAATTTTCTAATTTAAGTACATTTATTAAATGAAAGTTGGCGAAATTTCGATTGTTTTGTTAATGTAAGCATTCTTTTAAATAAAAGTTAATACAAAAGCACTTCTAAGATAAATTTATAAGAATTTTTAAGTGAATTCAAGCAAATAGAATATATATAGCTATTACACAGTACTACCGTAATTAGTAAACAATTTTATAATAAGGCTTCCAAATCATTTTATTAAGAATTTTCCTTACCTGTTTCTCATTATTCTTGAACATTTTCCAGGATGATTCTTATCGTTAAGTACTATACAAACAATTTACAATAGTATACTCAGCTGCACCCTGAGCCACAGTCTGTGTAAATGCTTTTAATTTTAATAATTTTATTTCATCTAAGATATTTCCTTCAAGGTTTTAATAATAGCGTCAGCTTATAATGAATTTAAGTATTGTCAACTCAGAGTTCTTACAACTTCTATGAGCTTAGAGTTTTCAGTACACTTTTCAATATTTGTTCACTAATCCCAGGAAAATCACGTCAATTTGATACTCACACAAAGCATTCCACTTTCTTATGTTATAGTGATTAAAAGATAGTCATTAAAGCTGTTTCAGACTCTAATACAAGTAATAAAATTTTTGGCGAAAATGCCTTCCTGATTTCATTTCTCTTTCAAAAATCTCAACAAAAAAACAACTCAAATTGTCAGAGTTTTATTTTCCACAAAAGTAATAATACTTGTATTATAGTCTGAAACGGCCTTTACTAAATGCATCTTGCATGTACTCGTAGTTTTTGAAGAGAACAATATTTTTTCTCGTAGTTAGACGAATTAGGTGAAATGGTATGACTTCAATTTTATGAAATTTCTCTATAAATTTGAGCAGCTCACATTTTTATCTTATATTAAAAAAAATTAATGGACATTTTACTGATTGATTGTTTATCGGGGTCGAAGAAATTTCTTATTTCTTACAGTTACAATTGAAACAAAAATAATATTTTAGAATTTGATTTAAATGAAATTGTTCCAATGAAAAATTTCCTTCGACATCGATAAACAGGGTATTAAATATTAGTATCAACTTTAGAAGATACCTTGAATAAATTTGATCGTAAAAATTTAGTCATACAATCATTCAAACGAACTTTTGTAATATAAAAAAACAATGAAACTTTTGATATTAAATTAAAACAATAGATGTATAAGGTATACAAATACCAAAATTCCTTTTTGGATCATGTGAAAAGTCATAGCGTGCAGGATCAAATGGTCATAAGTCGGGGTACAAATCAAGAGCAACCGCAGACATTTGTTCAAAATCGTCAACAGCAGATAAATTAATTTCATCACCAGCAGCACCCTTCTCTACAGTATCCGCAATATCAACAATACACCAATGTCATGGAGTAATCAGTTTTTGGCATCAGGAGTACCAATGCAATATGAGTATCCAAATTACAATTATAATCCCAATTTGATGCAATGGCAACCTTAAGGATTCATTAGTCTTTACTTTCTGTTGCTGTTCTGTGCCGTTACTTTCTGTATTAAATATTTTGCAATTACTTTGTCTGTGAAAAAAATAAGCTGGCAACCTGTATAATTGATTACACTTGTACACAAAATATCACAACACACTAATACATACACACTTTTGGCTGTCACTTAACGTTGAATTCTATTTTCTACAGATTCGTCCGCAGCAGAACAGAACGAAAAAGTAAAAACTAACCACACATACAGATTTTCAACTCAACAGAAACAAAACAGCTGATTCAGAACAGAACAGGACGTACAAACTAATTCTGCCTTTATACTTATCATCAACAAGAGCAGCAACAACAACAACCTCATCAACAAGGTGTGGATATCCTTTAAGGGACTTTATACAACGATGCTAAGGACATAAGTTTACCGGAAAGTGATGGAGAAGTAGAAGTAGAAGAAAAAAGAGAAGAAACTCTGCCAACTCCAATGAGTACTCCGCATGCTAGGAGAGAAGAAGTCGAAGAGAATGTGAGATATTACAAATTATCGAAAGCCTTCAAAAACCATATCGCCACATATGTAATTCTAAATAAAAAAGACCAACTTCTCTTGGAAGAATTTATTAAGGAAAATATGAATATTTTTATTGAGAGACTTCAAATGTCTTTGTCTAAGGATTCAATAATTAAATTTCATGTGAGTATTATGGCGGAGAACATCAAAATTGTAGAAGAAGAATTGGAGTTGTGTGTTATAACACATGTAGCCAAAATGAGTTTGCTGACGAAGGCAGATAATATTGAAGAATTATTCCGTAAACAGATTGAGGAGATTTCAACCGAAATGTCCGAATTTGAAGAGCGAGATTCTGTTTGGACTTTGTCACGCATACTCCGAGAAGAAATTAACATCAACAAATCTTCGCTAGTCAAAGGATCAAGTTGGATATCCACTCCGGAAAAACTATTAAGAAAAAAGCTTGCATCAATATTGAAAATAGTGATGAATACTGCTTCAAGTGGTGTATAATCGCTGCCATGGATACTACGAAATATGATGATGCAAGACGCTGCAGTTCTTATAATATTCAGGACATTTATGCAGAGACGATTGTTACGCGAAATGGTGTAGCGTTAAATTTCAAAAACTTAACTTACCCATTAGCACTAAACAAAATTAAGGAGTTCGAGGTCAATAATCCTACAATAAGTATTAACGTATTTGGGTATGATGAGGGAGCAAATCAGATCATTGGTCCTCATTATGTGACCAAAGACGAGAAAGTGAACCATGTCAACTTGTTGCTTTTGGAGAATGGCAAAGTTCATCACTACATATTGATAAAGAACATATCATAGTAAGTTAGAAAATTATACTACAATTTAATTTAATGATACATATAGTTGTTTTATATATTTTGTAATAGAAACATTTTACTTATAATCTTTTATTTTATTTTTATTATTCACAGACTTTTGACGAATCATATAACCAGCTATGGGCATAAATTAATTTTTTGCAACAGCTGTCTCTAGTGCACTCATAGGGAGAACGCCATGACTAATCATAAGGCAGAATGCGGCAAAATCGTGACAACTATGCCATCAGGTCCGGATGCAATTCTAAGCTTTAAGGGGCATCAAAGAAAAATGGATGTCCCCTTTGTGGTTTACGCAGACTTCGAATGCATCATTGAAGACATTAGTGATAATACTTTCATTATAAAACCAGTCTTGTCAAAAAGCACACTCCTTGTGCTTTTAGTTATTACATTAAGTGTCTCCATAGCAATAAGTTAGATACGTTAAGGGTTTATACATGGAAAGATGCTTCACAAAAATTTGTTTCATTTTTAATTAAAGATTGTGAGGATATTTATAATAATCATTTAGTAAATAATAGGCAAATTGATATTTTATCCACTTCTGATATTTATAATTTTTATAGTGCGGTGAATTGTCATATTTGTGAAAAATTTCTAGGTAAAGATCGCGTTAGAGATCATTGTGACATTAGCGGTAAATATAGAGGTGCAGCTTACAATTACTCAAATTATGACTCACATCTTTTTATTAAAGAACTAGGTGAAATTTCTATGCAACTGAAAGTACTCCCTCTCAATAAGGAGCTTTATATATCCCTCTCGCAATTTACAGAAATGAGCGATGGTCATAATCTTGAAATAAGATTTCTTGATACATTACGCTTTATGGCTGAGAGTTTGGAATCATTAGCCTGCAATTTGTCGGATAATGATTTTAACACTATAAGGTCCTTATTTCAGTCAGAAAAAGAATTTCAGCTTATTAAGAAGAGTATGAGTACCTATGAGTACCTAAATTCATTCCAAAAATTAGATGAGTGCCAGCTGCCTTCACGCAGTGATTTCTTTAATAAGTTGAACAATAAACAGTGTTCTTTAGAGGAATACTCACATGCTGTAGAGGTATGGAATACTTTTGGTTGCAAAACAATGAAAGATTACATGGAACTTTACTTAAAAACAGATATCCTCTCTTACTGACAGATATTTTCGAGAACATTAGAAAAGTTTGTAAAGGTATTTATGAGCTGGATCCATGTCAATACTATACCGCACCTGGACTTTCGTGGGATGCAATGTTAAAATAAACAAAAATTAAACTAGAATTATTGACGGACATAGACATGTACAATTTTATGAAAAAAGGTATACGTGGGGGAATCGTACAGTGTAACCAAAGATATTCGAAAGCAAATAACAAATATTTGAAGGATTTCGATAAAGAGAAGCCCTCAGAGTTTCTTGTCTATTTAGACACAAATAACCTTTACGGTTGGGCAATGTCGGAATATCTTCCTCATGGTGGGTTCAGATGGTTATCGCGAGACGAGCTGAATCTGGATCCAAACAGCATATCTGACAATGGAACAGACGGTTATGTATATGAGGTCACTTTGGATTATCCTTCTCACTTACATGACTTGCATAATGACCTACCTTTTTGCGCTGAAAATAAAAAACCACTGTAAGCGAAGTATAGCAAGTTGATAACCGATTTCTCTACAAAGCAATCATACGTGATACACTTTAGAGTTCTGAAACAATGCTTAGAAAATGGCTTAGTTTTACTGAAAACACATCGTATTCTAGCATTTAAACAATCTCCATGGTTATAAGGCTATATTGACCTAAATACCAGACATAGAGCCACTGCTAAAAATGCTTTTGAAATTTTTTTTTTCAACTACTCAATAATGCAGTGTATGGTAAAACCATGGAAAATGTGGATAAGAGGAGAGATGTTAAAATTGTCAGTAATTGGGAGAGAACGAATCGTAACCATTTGGGGGCTCAAGATTGAATATCAAAACCAAATTTTCATATTTTATCTATATTTTCCGAAGATCTGGTAGCAATCGAAATGACTAGAGTCAAAACCTGCTACAATAAACCAATTTACTTAGGATTTTGTGTACTTGAGTTGTCCAAATGGAAAATGTATAATTTTTAGTACAGGTGCATGCAACCTAAGTTTAAGACAAAACTCTCATTGACTATATGGACACGGACTCTTTTATATATTCAATAAAGACCGATGACTTTTACGCTGACATAAAAAATGACATAGAAGAACATTTTGATACATCGCACTATCCCACCGACAATACTTATAATTTCCCATTAATAAATAAAAAAGTTTAAGGCATGATGAAGGATGAAAACTGCGGTAAGATAATGACAGAATTTGTTGGGCTGCGATCAAAAATGTACTCATTCAGTGTACAAAATCAAAATGACGTTAAAAAATCGAAGGGGGTAAAAAGATCCATATTAGATAAATATAGTTTAGCTACCTATAAAAACTGTTTATTCAATAAGACTAATGTATACGATAATATGCTAACATTCAAATCTAAGCTGCACCAGATATATACTAGTGAATTAAATAAGGTAGTCTTAAGTTATGGAGACGATAAGAGAAAAATGAGGTCAAATAATATTAACACATATGCATGGTATCATTTTCGTATTAAGGAAACTAACCCTGAATACGAACTTGATATGTTGCTAGATGAGATTGCTAGAATGCAAGAAAATATTTAAACTTAGTTAATTTTTAGTTAAGTGGTAAATTTTTAAATTGTATATAAAATCTTAGTTATTAAGAAATATTATTGTAAATAAAATTCTATTTATTGTTGTTAAAATTATTGTAAATAAAATCTTACTTATTGTTGTTAAAATGATTTTAAATAAAATGCTATTTATTAAGAAAAATTATTGTACATAAAATCATATTTATTAAGAAAAATTATTGTAAATAAAATCCTATTTATTAAGAAAAACTATTGTACATACATATGTAAATACATTTTTAAGAAAAAATTTGAAATAAAATATTGAAAAGAGAATGAAATATGTGAATGGTGTTTACTTCTTTATTGGATCAAAAAAAAGTAAACTTCCGTTTTTGCTTATTTGCAAATTCTTATTTTCATATCGCTTAAGCATGCACAGTCTTGTTTTCTCTGAGAGGATCTGCACAAAACAAATTGAATTTCACAATATTATGAAATTCCATTCATTAAATATTTTCATAAAGAGCTATTTTCATAAGTCCTTATATTTTTCACTACATACAAGTTTCTGTAATTTTCTATTAGAATAAATGATTCCTAAATTTTCTTTAAAAAAATAATACAAAACAATGAATAATTTAATTTAATTTTATTTATATTAATAATACATTTTAATTTAATTTTATTTATTTTAATTATAATGATGGAAACATTTCATAGTATCCAATTATTAAATGTTCTAATATACTTTTGCGCAAAAGATATATTGTACATCTACAAGTATCAGGTCCTTCCTCACACTCAGGATCATACCAAGGACAGCTTTTGAAGTGTCCTGTGCTGTCTTCATCTTCCATGATACCATATTCTTCGTTCTCATCCAGCATATTTCGGAAACATTTTATCATCTCCCAATGATCAAAAGCCTGAAGCTTTCAAAATCTCTTATAAATTGGTTTAGAATACGTATTATATATTTGACTCATTTTATTTGCTGATAAATTAATGAATGATTATTGTTATTATTGTTTGAAGGTTTCTTTAAGACTAATTTGCTCTTTAAATTTTTTAAGTAGTATCTCTTGATCTTTAAAATATTTATACCATCATCTATATTCCATACTTCTTTTTTAGCACTCTATATCTCTCTATCCCTTTTCTCTCTGTAACCATCTCTTTCTGTCTATCACTATCCCCCACTTATTCACTTTTTCACCATAAATATTTTCGATTAGCCTTCTTGAAGTCATCATCGCTACTTTTAAGATCATTTTCAGTTAAACATTCAAAGTGAGCAGAAGTAAATAAAAAATCAATCAAATCAAATTAATCAAAATTAATTCACTAAAAAATAAATCCACATAAAGGAGCTTGAGACATAAATTAAATACACCATTCGAAAAGTGACAAGAGTAACAACAAAATATGGGCCAACACTAAAGGTTGAAATGGAAAACCACATAATGTTCCTGCCAAAGCGATATAATACTATAACCGATGATGAAATTAAAGAACTCTCGAGCGGATCATATTGCTTAAGCAGAGAAGGTGAACAAAGCTTAATTGTTGAAAGCGAGCTGAGTGAATTTCTAATTCAAAATTCCCAATTTCCTATTTGGCAATGAAATATATTAATTATGTATTTTAAATTATAAATAAAAAGACATGAAAGAATTTTGTAAAATATAAATGTTTGTGCTTTTTTATTTAATATTTTCAGTTATTTCATAAAGAAATTTAAGACATAAATGACCACAGGTAAATGTATTGAAATTCTGATGTTGATTATAGTTGTATTTTATATTTGTACCAAGATATTTGACTACTTCCGAAGGAGGTTGTAAGTTTCCAAAGCTGTCGAAATATTCTTTTTCATTATTGTTTTTATAATATGCTACCCAATGTGTACCAGGTCCTGTTGATACGTCTAAATTGATTATTCCACATTCTATTTTCTTTGTTCGTTTTGGTAGAGCATTCAACATGAAAACTCCTCTAAAATATGGAACATTTATAGAGAAACGGTTTATATCCACATCAGATAGTGGTCTGTTGGGCAGCATCTCTAAGAGTTTTTTGATTCCTCTTTGTAAACTAAACCATAACCCTTTTTATATGGTTTTAAGTAAAGTCCCTTTCCAACTGCTATAGATTCCATCGCTCTATTATGTCTAGTTGCTTCATCAAGTTGATTTTTTGCATTCTTTGTTGCATTTACAGCTTTAGCTATAGCAGCACCTCCAGTTGTTAGACTACCAATTGCACCCAGAGCAGTTAAAATCGGTATTAGAGGTAAAAACCCACTAATTTTTGGGACACGTATTACACGTGGTACTATAATTTGAGATTTTCTTCCTTTTAATGATTTGTTGATAGTTTTTCTGGCAATTTTAATTGCTGAGTTAATATCTAATGGTTTTTCCTTCTTAAGTATTTTTGTTGCAGCTCTAATTGATGTTCTAAACAGTTTTTTTTTATCATTTAGCTTGTTCTGTTTAACATTTTTCTTTTTCTCCACACACATACCAAATTTTGTCTTGGCTTTCATTGCGTTAGTAACCATATAGGCAAATGATTTTTCAGCAATACTACTATCTTTTGATAAAACTCGATCCCAAGCTGAATTTTCAAGTATTTTATCAGCTTTATGTCTAGTGCTTAAATCCTTATTTTTTGAATAAGCTATATCGTGATCTTTATAAGCAAAGTCCAATAAATTAATTCCTTTATCACCTCGATTTAAACGTTTTTGTAGTTTTGTTCCAGGTCCACAGTACTGATATCCAGGAAGATAAAGTTCAACAGGTAGAGAGTATATTATTTTATCTACTATACCTCCTCCAACGAAGGTGTTTTTATGACTAAACGTTTTCTGATATCGTATAACCATATTATCTGATTTTTTCTATAATAAGAGGTAACATTTATGAAATGTATTTAGTTACAAAAATGCAGTTAGTGAAACAACATAAAAATATTTTATATACATGTATCTGTATTTAATTACTCGACCTTATTTTTAATATGAATTTGTGTGCTTTTATAGATATTGTATCTATTCAGGCTTTCAAGGTCATTCAATTTCTTTAAAATGTAATAAAAGACGTATTTTTATTTCATTTTTAATGTATCCGATGTGTCTTTGGGATTTTCCAACATCTTCAGGGATAATTATTTTTATTGAAATCTGGTAACATTGGTAATATAAGTTAACGTAAACTTTATTAAAAAGTTAACGCAAACATTTATTAAAAATATGGTAAAAGAAAACAAAATAATAAAAATTAAAATTGCAAAGCCGGAAATTGTCAAGGTTTTGCAATCAGTTAAAAAGAAATTTATAAAGTTTATTGCACTTAAAAATAATGCAACCTGAGCATTAAACACAATCATTTTTGTTTAAAAAAATTGTTTTAATATTTCTTGAGAAATTAGGGCAACAACCTAATATTAATAATTATGCCACTTTTAGAATTAAGTCTATTAAGCAAGAAAATAAAGCATAAAATAGAATTGATATGAAAATTAAGTTAAGCTTATTTCTGACTTCAATAAAGCGCGGACACGTTGTCCACTAAACAAAAAAATTGTTTTTTTTTTTAAATTTCCCAATTAAGGGAAACAATAACTGGCGCCCGAGCAAATAAAATTCGTTAGCAACGAACGTCCTCAAGTAGCACGGTTGCAAAGGACTAAAATCGAGCAAATAAAATTCCTTAGTAACGAACGTCCTCAAGTAGCACGGTTGCAAAGGACTAAAATCGAGCAAAATAAAATTCCTTAGTAACGAACGTCCTCAAGTAGCACGGTTGCAAAGGATTAAAATCGAGCATATAAAATTCCTCAGTAACAAACGTCCTTAAGTAGCACGGTTACAAAGGAATAAAAAAGTAAATGGAATAAGGTTCGTAGGACATAAACTGTGAAATTAAATTAAAATAAAAATTAATAAAAATTTAATTAAAAACTGTGGAGTTAAAATTAAAAAAATAAAAACTGTTTTAAATTTAGAAACTGTGGAAATCCTGTAAATTAATAAAAATATAATTAAAAACTGTGGAGTTAAAATTAAAAAGCTAAAAACTGTGTTAAAAGCTAGAAACTGTGGAAATCCTGTAAATTAATAAAAATATAATTAAAAACTGTGGAGTTAAAATTAAAAAGCTAAAAACTGTGTTAAAAGCTAGAAACTGTGGAAATACTGCAATAAACTGTGAAGAGATAACCACGAAACTTGAATTAAAGCATCCAAGTCCGAGTCAGAAATGAGAGACATCCGAGTGGGAAGCATTTGAGCAGAAAAACATTCTGATAGACAATGGTCCCCTAGTAGCGGCAGCAAACGGGCAGCATTACGTGCTAGCCGGCTATCAACGATTAACAGAGTTCCAGAAAATCAAGGTAGAAATTAATATAAGTTGTATTAAATCTTAATTTTATTAATATTATTTGTTTAGTAGTATTGACAATACTATAAAATTACAATATTTTGTCAAAAAGTTTTAAAGAAAATTTATTATAATATATTTGAATATAGTATTTAAAATACAAAGAAAAAGAGAAAAAGAAAAATCCATACTTAAATAAATCTTTGTACAATAAATTGAAAGTGCTCTTTGGGAAAAATTATTAAACATAAAGTATAGTTAATACCATAAGAATTTTTTAGACATGTCAAACCCAGAGAATCTAATTAGGCCAGCCGTCCTTCCACAGGCTAATAACCATCATGCCAATGCACAGTTAAGTTAAGAAGATTTAAACACTTTAATAGCAAATGTAGCGACAGAAATTTTTAGGAGACAAGGACCAGGAATTATACAAGAAACTCTTAATCCTGAAGCAGGACAAGGTATAGTTAGCGACCAGGTAATAAATGAAGAATATAGAGACAATCTTGGGGATCTTGATAAGATTCCTGACATCGTTAAGAGTTTCCGTGAATTTTCGGGAAAACAAGGAGAGTTTAGCTCTTGGAGGAAGAGCGCAGATCGTGTCTTGCAGATATACGACAGTACGAGAGGTACACCAAGATATTATGGTATTTTGAGTACGATCAGAATAAAATAGTAGGAGAGGCGGACATTGTCCTTGAATCTTACAATACGCCCCTAAACTGGGTAGCAGTTTCAAAATGTTTGGCAACACATTACGCAGACAAGAGAGACCTTGCAACTCTCGAATACCAAATGACTTCGCTTATACAAGGCAGGTCATCAGTACAACAATTTTATCAGCGTGTTTATAAACACCTATCTCTAATATTAAACAAATTAGGATGCTTGAGCGCATCAAATGAATCATTATGCCTACTTACACAAACGTATAGAGACAAGGCGCTCGATACCTTTATTAGAGGTTTAAACGGCGACTTTCCTAAACTTCTCGGAATGAGAGAACCATCGGACCTTCCACAGGCCCTTCACTTATGTTTAAAACTTGAAAACCAGACATATCGAGCGAATTATGCTCAGAATACTAATTTCAGTGGAAGGGGCAGCAATTTCCGAATGCAATTCCCTCCACTACCACCTCGCAATCGGCCAGGATTTCAGCAACCCCATTATAACAAGAATTTAGAAATACCATCCCGTTCACAACCAATGACATTTTATCCCCAGCTAGCTCATGTACCACGAACTTCTCAGGAACAATACAGAGCTTATAACCATCAGAATCTTATCCTGGCAAATCTTTTGGTCAACAGCCACAAGCCCCGCCCACACCGCAAGCTCCGAAACCACAACCTAGAGCAGAACCGATGGAGATTGACGAATCTATGAATAGCAGGAGAATAAATTATATGAATAGACCGAAGCCAAGCTATACCGTTGATAGGCCACCGGCATCAGTTAATCAACCTCAACGCAAAATCGCACGAAATTTTCACATAAATTCTGAGTATTCAGAATACGAAGCAAATGCAAATCAAGAGGGAAATCAACCGGAGGAAACTTTCGAGGATTACTTAGCCTCCACACAAGAACCGACAATGCTTGAAAGGGAGCAATTAGAATTTAGTGATATTCATTTTTTAGGATAACGAGCCCTCGTTGCCCTATATAGAATGTAAAACGAGGAGCGGTGATATTTTGAAAATTCTTATCGACACAGGGTCAACAAAGAACTATATACAGCCAAAATTCGTCGAAAACCCCTTAACAAATAAAGAAATCTTTTACGCAAAATCAGTGGCAGGTGATGTGGAAATCAAGGAACACACTTTTGCTAATATGTTTAATTTAAATAATAAGATTAAATTTTATTTAATGCCTACATTGAAATCTTTTGATGGCATAATAGGCAATGAAACATTATAAGAAATTGAAGCAGTCATCCATACCAGGGAAAATTTTTTGCAAATTAAAGACGGCGTTAGAATCAAAATTAAACAACTAAGTTCTCACTCCCCTATTAACTCTATAGAAATCCATGACGATAACTTAACGCCATTACAGAAAGAAAAATTGAAATATATAGCCGGGAAGCACCCTAAACTCTTCGCGGACCCAGACGAAAGACTGACTTTTACAACGAAAGTAGTTGGCGAAATACGCACAAATACAGACACCCCTGTCTACACCAGACTTTACCCTTATCCAGCATCGTTGAAAACCGAGATTGAGAAACAGGTTGATAAAATGCTGCATGATGGCATCATTAAGCCCTCACGCTCTCCATACAACTCCCCCGTGTGGATAGTCAGCAAGAAACCTGACTCGGATGGTAACAAACAATATAGAATGGTAATAGATTACAGGAAACTCAATTCTGTAACTATTCCAGACCAGTACCCAATACCCGAAATAAATAATGTAACATCTCAATTAGGTGAAAATTCTTTATTTTCTTTAATCGATTTAAAAAGCGGCTTTCATCAGATACCATTAAAACCAAGCGACCGCGAAAAAACAGCGTTTTCCATTTGCAATGGCAAATTTGAATTTACTCGCCTACCTTTCGGCCTTAAGAACGCACCATCCATTTTCCAACGAGCCCCTGATGACATTTTACATGAACATATAGCAAAAATTTGCTATGTGTACATCGATGATATAATCATCTTTAGTAAAACAGAGAGCGAACATTTTGATAGCATCAGAAAAATTTTCAAAACCTTAGAGGAAGCAAACCTAAAGGTTCAGCTGAACAAATGCAAATTTCTGCAGAAGGAAGTTGAGTTTTTGGGTCATATTATTTCTGAGAAAGGTATACGAACGAACCCCGCTAAAGTCAAAGCGATATCAGACTTTCCTGAACCTAAAACTCTGAAGGAACTTCGATCATTCCTAGGACTATCAGGGTATTATAGGAAATTTGTAAGAAATTACGCTAAGTTAGCTAAACCCCTAACGTCGTTTTTAAGAGGGAAGAAGGGCGAATATCGAAAAGGAAATCCTCTCAAGTGTCAATAGAATTAGATTTTGAGGCCAGGGAAGCATTTAGGAAGATAAATCATTCTTTGGTTTCGGATGATATAGTATTAGCATGTCCTGATTTTACGAAGGATTTGGAGCTCACAACAGATGCTTCCAAATTCGCGTTAGGCGCCGTTTTGTCACAAAACGACAAACCTATCGCATTCATCTCTAGAACTTTACATAAGGCAGAAGAACACTATGCTGCCAATGAAAAGGAACTTCTTGCTATTATTTGGGCCCTTAACTCGTTTCGAAATTATCTTTATGGCTCCGTAAAAGTGAAAATATACACAGACCATCAGCCACTGATCTATGCCCTAAGTAATAAAAACAACAACAGCAAAATGAAACGCTGGAAAGCCATATTAGAGGAATACAATTATGAGCTGCTATACAAGCCAGGCAAAGAAAATTTCGTAGCTGATACACTTACAAGAATACCAGTTGAAGGTGACATTAACACCCTCTCTATTGCCACAAATAGCGCCGAGAGCTCATCCCACAATTTGGTAACACACGTAGATTCACCGATAAATGCTTTCAAAAATAAATTTTTTTTGAATATTGGACCCACACCTGATTACAAATTCGAAATCATATTTCCTACGTATCACAGACACACAATAACACAACCATACTTTAATACAGAAAGTCTAGTTGGAATTTTAAAAAAATACATGTATCCGTCTATCATAAACGGAATAAAAATAACAGAACCTGTCATGGGATTAATACAAGAGGTATATATGGATCACTTTAGGAGTTACAAAGTAAGATTTACAAATAAGCAAATAATCGATGTCAGAAGTGAACAAGAACAAGAAGAAATAATTTTGAGTTTTCATAAGCGTGCGCACAGAAAAGCAAAAGAAAACAAGATGCAAATGCTTGAAAATTATCATTTTCCTGCCACGGCCGGGAAGTTGAAGAACATTATAAAAAAATGCGTAATATGTAAGGAAAACAAGTATGACCGCCATCCCATGAAGCAACAGATACAGGCTACACCAATACCACAATTCTCAGGACAAATAGTTCATTTGGATATATTTTTAGTCGGGAAGGAATTGGTATTGACTGCAATTGATAAATTCTCCAAATACGCCATTGCAAGGTTAATAAGATCAAAAGCAACTGAAGACATAAGGCAACCCCTGAGGGATATTCTTTTCTCGCTATTTCCCGAAACTTTGGTCATGGACAACGAGAAATCGTTTAACTCAGAGTCCATTAAATTTATGATTGAGAATGAAATGGGGATACAAATTTTTCGAACAGCCCCATACACAAGCTCTTCTAACGGATAAGTGGAGAGGTTCCACTCTACTCTCCAAGAAATTATGCGTTGCCTCCAAAAGGAGCAAACATACCGGTCATTCCAGGAATTACTAGACTCCTCGGTGAAGGAGTATAATTTCTCTATTCACACAGTTACAGGAAAAAAACCTATGTAAGTTTTTTTCGGAAGACGAGTTAGCACTAATCCGGAGCAACTAGAAGAAGATAGGAAAGAAAACATGAAAAAACTGATAGAAAAACAAAGAAATGACATAACCTATCATAATGCAAATAGGGAACCACCAAGGGAATGTTCAGAGGGAGACGAAATATTTATAAAAATAAATCGAAGACTAGGGAATAAACTATCACCTAGGTATAAAAAAGAAATAGTCGCTCAGAACTACAATACAACAGTCAAAACCAAATCAGGAAGGGTAGTCCATAAAAGCAATATAAAACACACCTAGGAACAATGTAACAGGCTAATATCTCTTTTTACAGGACCGGAAAAATGACGAAACCTCTATTTACAATTTTTACGTGGATATTAATGACGAAGGCGCAGCAATTGGACATACAAGACCTGACCAACAATAATGGCTACATACCTATCAAAATAGGCGAACAAAAGACGATCAGCTACTACGATAAGGTCTTCCACTTCATAAGCTTGACAGCATATTGGGAGACGATGTTGTTAATCTCTGAAAACATAATGACGTGAAATGCCACCACATTTGAAGATAAACAACTTATTAGTACAATAAACAAAAACTTTTTATTACTCAGCACTCGAATAAATAACCTTCATATAAATTCCAAATCTAAAAGAGGACTTTTTAACATTGTAGGAAAAGGTTTGAAGATCATAGCAGGATCTATGGACAGTGATGACGAACAGGAAATACGCGACACCATATCAAGACTACACGATAGTGAACAGGCTACTGACAGAACAATTAATAACTTAACTCTTGTAAACAATCTCATGAGCGAACAAATCAATAATATCACAAAACATATAAACAACCAACAAGTTCTCATTAGTAGTTACATAAATGAATTTAGATACCAAACACAAAATAGAATTAAAACACTCGAAGATGAAGTTCAATTTATCCAACACATATACAAAGTTAACAGTGACATACTACTTCTCAACAATCATGTCGAGGACATTGGACGAATAATTTTTTCTTGCAGGTTAGGCGTTATCCCCGCCGATATTTTGACACAAAAAGAACTAGACTTAATCACGGACTTCGATAGTTATAGTAGCATAAAAATTGTAGTACTTTTTCAAAATAACAATATCATATTGACATTACTGATACCCCAACATACAAAATAAATCGATAATATTAAACCAAACAGAAATATTAGCCGATAACAATAATAACATTTATATATATAACAAACGTTAAAGATAACCTTGAAAAAAATTTAATTGTATTAGAAAATAAATGTTTATCAAATATCCTAGATTTCAGAGAGGCTCAATGTGAACTCGAAAAATCGGAAAAAAAACCATAGTTACAGAAATTATTCAAGGATTAATTGTATTTAAAAATTTTGAAGGAATAATAACTCATGACTGCAGTAAACTAAAATTAAAACAGAAAGGAACGTTTCTTATCAGATTCGAAAATTGTAAAATTAATGTACTTAATAAAACATATATGAATTCTAATCTAAAGATATACGATACACTTGTTTTACCAAATCTAATTACAAAGATAAAAGAAAATAATAATACAAAGTTTAATTTAAAACTTGAAAATTTATACACTAAACAACTGCAGCATGAGGATAACATTAAAATATTAACAAATAAGAATAAAAATGTACATGTAATTAGTCTAAGCACAGATGTGGCAATTGTAATTGTTTTTTTTATAACATTCGTAATAATTGTAAACCTTAAGCGGAAATGGTATATATTGTCAGAACCACAAGTAAACACGGATTATATCCCAAACGTAAAAAATGGACCATTTTTGCAAACATCGACACCCCAAATTAATAAATAATCGATTGCGGACAATCGACTTAAGAGGGGAAGAGTTAACGTAAACTTTATTAAAAAGTTAACGCAAACATTTATTAAAAATATGGTAAAAGAAAACAAAATAATAAAAATGAAAATTGCAAAGCCGGAAATTGTCAAGGTTTTGCAATCAGTTAAAAGGAAATTTATAAAGTTTATTGCACTTAAAAATAATGCAACCTGAGCATTAAACACAATCATTTTTGTTTAAAAAAATTGTTTTAATATTTCTTAAGAAATTAGGGCATTAACCTAATATTAATAATTATGCCACTTTTAGAATTAAGTCTATTAAGCAAGAAAATAAAACATAAAATAGAATTGATATGAAAATTAAGTTAAGTTTATTTCTGACTTCAATAAAGCGCGGACACGTTGTCCACTAAACAAAAAAATTGTTTTTTTTTAATTTCCCAATTAAGGGAAACAATAACTTATATAAAAAGAGCGACTTTAATATATGTATGTACATGCATATGTATGTAATTACAATTAATGATAATAGAGCATAAAGGCTCAGTTAAGGCTCAGTTAGCCGACTGTAATGTAATGTAACTGTAACGTAGAAAACAGCTGATCGATATTTTTATATGAAAAGTAGGTTACGTTACATTACATCTCTATAATAATTTTCAGTACTTTTCACATACCAATATCGATCAGCTGTTTACTGCTTTTGCAGTTACTTTACATTACAGTCGGCTAACTGAGCCTTAAGCATTGACTTACGTATTTTGGGTCTTATGCAAAAAAAATTTATTAAGCTTTGCCAAGCAATATTAAGTAAAGTTGTATTCTAAAAAAATTATTGTATAAAAATTCTAAAGTAGGCACCCACGTTTGTTAAGACTACTTTAAGTTGATATTTCCAAAATGTGTATTTTGTACCTCAAATATTTTACTAATATAGCACATACTGATTCATGTTACATCTGAAAATTAAGCTATAAGTGCCTGCTCTTATCTTAAATTTATTATTTCTGTCATGTAATGGGAAACATCACCAAATTATCCAACTGCTTCGAAATACATAGCAAAATCCATAAAAAATATTAAAATAAATACAATTATACAAAAATGTTTTAGTGATGTACATACAATCAAAACAAATCGAAAAAAGCTGGATATTCAAATACTCGTTTCATTCGAATAAAACAAATTGTGATAATTTTTCACATTTTTTTACTTTTACTTCATGGTTGTGTTTATCTGTTTTCCTATTAAGTCAGAAGCTCATTTTTTAAATTAGGTTGCTTTACTTCAAGATAATAAAAATTTATTTAATAAAATAAAAAAAAATATTTGAATACCCGAATGAAATTGTATTCAATTTTGTACATCATAAGCTATGAAGTGGTTGTTGAACACGGTGGTGTTACCAGTATTTATTATTAAATCACAAAATATTTAAAGTTGTCTTTTGCATATGATTTTTTAATAAAGCTGTGTTAGCCTTAAAGTGCTTATCAACTACTATGAACTTTAAAGTTAAAGTAAAATATTTTTTTGCATAAGGGGGTTTATCTTTTATTTCAATTTACTTTTAAGTTTTTGCGATGTATTTTGAAGAGACATAAAATGTACAACATAAAACACATAACGTAAAAAATAATTGCAAGTATAAATAAAATAAAAATAAAATATCACAGCCTTTTCTTAACTTCTAATATCACAGTTGGAATTACACTAAATTCTAAACTAATACAATGCTATAGCTGGCATTGGTGTTGTCTTTATCTGTTTTACTATTCATTGCTATGTCCATTTTTTGTTGTATACTTAAGCTTTCCAAAGTATAACGTTTATTGTGCCTTCTTTCTCTGTGAAGTATTTTGAAGTTTTCTAGGTCAGGTGTATGAGTAGTAGGGAACTGTTAATCCTGCCCCAATTAAAATTGTTAAATTGTTGCTGAAATTGTTAAATTGTGGGCTGAAATTGTTAAATTGTTGCTGAAATTGTTAAATTTGGGTAATTAAAATTTGAAAATTGTTAAATTCTTGGAAATTTGTGTTTTTTGTTTACATTAGGAGTTTTTGTTTACATTAGGAGTTTTTGTTTACTTTAAGTGTATGTCTGTCTGTCTGTCTGTCTGCCTGACCGTGGATGTTTGTGTGTGGAATATTTTGTCTGAATGTATTAAGGCGGTTCATAGTTTGGCGGTTTTTATGTGTGTATATACAGACGAGGAAAATCATGAAAATGATTTTTCCTAATACCAATGGTGAAATAGTGATTATTAATTTTTCTTAATGCCTACGGCAATGCATGATGATTCTTCCTAATGCCGGGCAGTACATGAATATTGTTTTTTCAAATGCCGACGGGAAAATGATTTTTCCTAATGACGACGGGAAAACCTGAAAGTTATTTTTTCTAGTGCTAATGTAGGTGTTGCTAGACTGTGGGAATTTAAGGCTGACCGTGATTTGAGTGGGTGGCGTTGTTGGCGTAATATGTAACCATAGGAATTTGTAGATGAGAATTTAGGTGAAGGTTTGATTGGCAGGGGGCGGGGTGTAGTTGAGGTAGATCGATTGCTTGTATATATATGTGTGTGTGTGTGTGTATGTTTGTAGGAATTTCAATGTATATATTTCTGTAGGAGCTTAAGGCTGATTGTGATTTATGAGGGGTGAGGTGTTCTAGTAATATGCAACCGGGGGAATCTGTGTGTTTGTATGTCTGTAGGAGTTTAAGGCTGACCATGATTTAGGTGGGCAGGGTTGTTGACGTAATATGTAGCCATGGGGATTTGTGGATGTGTCTGTCTATAGTAGTTTAAGGCTGATCGTGATTTGAGGTGGGTGAGGATGTTGTTGAGGTAAATTGGCTATGTGTATGTATGTATGTATTTCTGTAAGAATTTAAGATGATTGTGATTTATTAGGGGCGAGCTGTTCTTGTAATATGTAGCCGTGAGAATCTGTGTGTATAGATGTCTGTAGAAGTTTAAGACTATCTGTAATTTCGGGTAGGTGAGAGTGTTGTGTTGTTGAGATTAATCTCATATATTGTATATGTATGTATGTGTGTATGTATATCTGGGGAGAATTTAAGGCTGGTCATGATTTGTAAAAGGTGGGGTGTTGTTGAAATTTTCTTGGATATTTCTTTTATGAATTCTGCTATGTGTGTGTATTTGCGCTGGTATTTATATGTAGGTAAAAATAAATTGTTTTCAATATCGACATTTGGTACTATAAAATACTATCATAAATCTGGACTTCCCTAATCCTAGTATGCTTTTATACTTACGATTGCTTTATATTTTCTCATGCTTAAATTTGTCTTGCGTTAAAGCCTGCCTGTGTGAAATTTGTTTATATTACAGATTTTGTTTATTTAACTACATCCGTCTTTTTTGACTGAAAGAGTTTTCTACACACAGAGAAAAACCAACTTAAAATCAGTAAAAACCATGCTGAATTAATAAGAAACATTAACGAAGGTTTAGTCATAGTGAAATTTCTTAGTTCGATATGAACAAAATATTGATTTACAGTATTCATTTATTAAACTCATTAGTTTGTAGATATCTCAATATACATTTTCTATTATATTAAAAATTATTGAATTAATGTGACGAATTCTTATTTTTAAGCTGCAGATTTGCCCTGAGTGTATGGATTGTTTATATTTGCATTGTGCTTTAACTAAACGACGCTTCATATATTTTAATGATGTAGATCTAATAAATACTTAAGCATTGATAAGAAATTTGATATGTATACATACATATCTACAAATTGATTTTATGTATGTATGTATGTACATATATGTGTACATACAAATAAGTGTTTAACTCAATCTTTGAATACATTTTTTATTTTATTTTTTGTCATGTGATGTCTGTTGTTGTTGAAATTAAAAACATTTTAATTTTTATCTGCGTTTTCTTAAAAGTTTGTGAGGATTTTCTGTTTTAAGTAAAACTGAATTCTTGAAGATATGTACATACTCTATAGTAATAGTAACTATAATAGAAATATTCCTTATACTCAATTTACATTTTTTTAAAGTTGATGCAATATTAGTTAGTCAACGCTTGACATTTTTAGGGTATAAAATTTTTTCTAGCTATAGCCTTCTACATTTATTTTGGAAATCTTGCTTTGCTTTTTCAAAATGTATAAACATTTTTAAATGAAACTGATCCGGCACTCCAGCTTAGGTACTGATAGTTTTTTTGTTGTTAGTTAACTTACTTATTTTTTATTTTTTATTGATAAACATTGGAAATCAAAAGGGAGTTTTATATTGTAATTATTATTTTCATAATTGTTGAAAACAATCGCTACTTTTTGTTTGTTTTTTGCGATGAAATCATTTGAATTACTTTTGAAACTTTACGCGTTTATAAAAATTATGTTATTTTCTATATTTCTTAATTTATAAGACTTTTAGACTTTGTGCTTTAGTGGTTATATATTCTATTATACGATTATGAATAAGAATGCAGTAAGCTGATGTATTTGCTTATTGCTTCAAATTAAAATTTTATTCAATTGAATAAAAGGAGCTTTTTTCTTAAACTCTGATGCATTTAGAAGCGCTGGAGATTCTTTCATATATAGAATTGGATAACATTTATTTTTAATTTTTATGTTAAGAAGTACGGATATGAGACTGAATTTAAATGTACTTTTAAATTAGTTAAATCATAATGAACAAACATATTTTCTTCTTGAATAGCGATCAACAGAAAACGAACTCGTTTTCATATAATTTAGGTATACCCTATCGACGGCTCCTCTAGGATACAAGATGACTTTGTATGACGAAATTTCTGTTGCATTTGTTTATATACATATGTATGTTTATTTTATGAAGGATGAGCACCTATGGCTTTTATTTGGTGTTCTATATGATTTTTTTTAAGTTTTATTAAAGTTCAGCGTATTGTGTATATTATTATTTCTAAAATGTTTAAGTGTGTTTTGTGTTCCCATCGGACAGAGTGTACGTATTAGTTGGTCAGTCAGTCTATATTTTTATTTATTTTTTTCTTCTAATGTGCCACTCCTTTTTTCAGATTTTACTACTTGGAATAGAGTATTTTTGTCTAATTTTTTGCTGGGTATATACATTAGGTATGTAGAAATTAGTTTACTTACAAAGAAATGTATGTTTAATAAACAACTATTGTAGCAAATCGATCTCAAATAAGTCAGTTACCTCTACCAGCAATTCACCGTCGGTGTTTTCATAAAGTGTTAGAAACAATGAAATACCTATGTTTGGGAGAATTTTTTTGCCTCAAGTAGGTATTTCTACATGAGGTTTGCTGGTCGACTCCTATCGCATTCATATGTAATGATTATTCACTTAAAAAAGGTCATCATCGCCATCAATCACTCCCGTATACAATACATTCATGAGTTGGGTTGATCCAGATACAATTGCTGTCTCATCACCTTCTAACAGCTTTATATATTTGGCTAGTATGCATGCCTTAGCATGCTTCTATCGATAGTGACGTAAGAGTCCGAGATCTAGTAGTGTTACAATTAAAAATCTTTACTATCTTTACTTTTACTTGTTTATCATATTAAACAGTTTCAAACACAACTAATGCACAATTTCATAGCATCCAACAATATTGGCTACTCTTTAACTTGACAAACTTTTGTCTGAATTAAAAGATTTTTCATTAGCATTTAGTGGTTACGTTTTTTTGGACAAAATTTTGATTATTTTTATATTAAACATACGTGTTGCGTTGACAACTGTGTGTAAATGGCTGACCACGAAAGGTTTCCTTTGGAGCTCAGAGTGTGTAAATTTGTTTTGTTTTATTTTGTTTTTAGCCCAGGTAGAAACACCATGTGCTAATATAATTTGAATTTAAGAGTAGTAGGGAATTGCCAATTCTGCCCCAATTAAAATTGTTGGTGAAATTGTTAAATTGTGGGCTGAAATTGTTAAATTGTTGCTGAAATTGTTAAATTTGGGTAATTAAAATTTGAAAATTGTTAAATTCTTGGAAATTTGTGTTTTTTGTTTACATTAGGAGTTTTTGTTTACATTAGGAGTTTTTGTTTACTTTAAGTGTATGTCTGTCTGTCTGTCTGTCTGCCTGACCGTGGATGTTTTTGTGTGGAATATTTTGTGTGAATGTATTAAGGCGGTTCATAGTTTGGCGGTTTTTGTGTGTGTATATACAGACGAGGAAAATCATGAAAATGATTTTTCCTAATACCAATGGTGAAATAGTGATTATTAATTTTTCCTAATGCCTACGGCAATGCATGATAATTTTTCCTAATGCCGGGCAAAACATGATTATTATTTTTTTCAAATGCCGACGGCAAAACATGATTATTATTTTTCCTAATGCCTACGGCATGCATGATAATTTTTCCTAATGCCTACGGCAATGCATGATAATTTTTCCTAATGCCGGGCAATACATGAATATTGCTTTTTTAAATGCCGACGGGAAAATGATTTTTCCTAATGACGACGGGAAAACGTGAAAGTTATTTTTTCTAATGCTAATGTAGGTGTTGCTAGACTGTGGGAATTTTAGGCTGACCGTGATTTGAGTGGGTGGCGTTGTTGGCGTAATATGTAACCATAGGAATTTGTAGATGTGTCTGTCTGTCTGTGAGAATTTAGGTGAAGGTTTGATTGGCAGGGGGCGGGGTGTAGTTGAGGTAGATCGATTGCGTGTATATATATATGTGTGTGTGTGTGTGTATGTTTGTAGGAATTTCAATGTATAATTTCTGTAGGAGCTTAAAGCTGATTGTGATTTATGAGGGGTGAGGTGTTCTAGTAATATGCAACCGGGGGAATCTGTGTGTTTGTATGTCTGTAGGAGTTTAAGGCTGACCATGATTTAGGTGGGCAGGGTTGTTGACGTAATATGTAGCCATGGGGATTTGTGGATGTGTCTGTCTATAGTAGTTTAAGGCTGATCGTGATTTGAGGTGGGTGAGGATGTTGTTGAGGTAAATTGGCTATGTGTATGTATGTATGTATTTCTGTAAGAATTTAAGATGATTGTGATTTATTAGGGGCGAGGTGTTCTTGTAATATGTAGCCGTGAGAATCTGTGTGTATAGATGTCTGTAGAGGTTTAAGACTATCTGTAATTTCGGGTAGGTGAGAGTGTTGTGTTGTTGAGATTAATCTCGTATATTGTATTATTGTATATGTATGTATGTGTGTATGTATATCTGGGGAGAATTTAAGGCTGGTCATGATTTGTAAAAGGTGGGGTGTTGTTGAAATTTTCTTGGATATTTCTTTTATGAATTCTGCTATGTGTGTGTATTTGCGCTGGTATTTATATGTAGGTAAAAATAAATTGTTTTCAATATCGACATTTGGTACTATAAAATACTATCATAAATCTGGACTTCCCTAATCCTAGTATGCTTTTATACTTACGATTGCTTTATATTTTCTCATGCTTAAATTTGTCTTGCATTAAAGCCTGCCTGTGTGAAATTTGTTTATATTACAGATTTTGTTTATTTAACTACATCCGTCTTTTTTGACTGAAAGAGTTTTCTACACACAGAGAAAAACCAACTTAAAATCAGTAAAAACCATGCTGAATTAATAAGAAACATTAACGAAGGTTTAGTCATAGTGAAATTTCTTAGTTCGATATGAACAAAATATTGATTTACAGTATTCATTTATTAAACTCATTAGTTTGTAGATATCTCAATATACATTTTCTATTATATTAAAAATTATTGAATTAATGTGACGAATTCTTATTTTTAAGCTGCAGATTTGCCCTGAGTGTATGGATTGTTTATATTTGCATTGTGCTTTAACTAAACGACGCTTCATATATTTTAATGATGTAGATCTAATAAATACTTAAGCATTGATAAGAAATTTGATATGTATACATACATATCTACAAATTGATTTTATGTATGTATGTATGTACATATATGTGTACATACAAATAAGTGTTTAACTCAATCTTTGAATACATTTTTTATTTTATTTTTTGTCATGTGATGTCTGTTGTTGTTGAAATTAAAAACATTTTAATTTTTATCTGCGTTTACTTAAAAGTTTGTGAGGATTTTCTGTTTTAAGTAAAACTGAATTCGTGAAGATATGTACATACTCTATAGTAATAGTAACTATAATTGAAATATTTCTTATACTTAATTTACATTTTTTGAAAGTTGATGCAGCGTTAGTTAGTCAACGTTTGACATTTTTGGGGTATAAAATATTTTCTAACTATAACCTTCTACATTTATTTTGGAAAGCTTGCTTTGCTTTTTAAAAATGTATAAACATTTTTAAATTAAACTGATCCGGTACTGATAGTACCGGTAGGTACTGATAGTTTTTTGTTGTTAGTTAACTTATTTCTTTTTTATTTTTTATTGATAAACATTTAAAATCAAAAGGGAGTTTGATATTGTAATTATTATTTTCATAATTGTTGAAAACAATAGCTGCTTTTTTTTTGTTTTTTTGCGATGAAATTATTTGAATTACTTTTAAAACCTTACGCGTTTATAAAAATTATGTTATTTTCCATATTACTCAATTTATAAGACTTTTAGAATTTGTCCTTTAGTGATTATATATTCTATTATGTGATCATGAATACGAATGCAGTAAGCTGATGTCTTTGCTTACTGTTTCAAATTAAAATTTTATTCAATTGAATAAAAGGAGCTTTTTTCTTAAACTGTGATGTAGTTAGAAGCACTGGAGATTCTTTTATATAACAGCTTTCTTGGAATTTTAGATGCATATAATATAGAATTGGATAATATTTTGTACTTTTAATTTTTATATTAAGAAGTACGAATATGAGACTGAATTTAAATGTACTTTTAAATTAGTTAAATCATAATGAACAAACATATTTTCTTCTTGAATAGCGATCAACAGAAAACGAACTCGTTTTCATATAATTTAGGTATACCCTATCGACGGCTCCTCTAGGATGCAAGATGACTGTGTATGACGAAATTTCTGTTGCTTTATACTGATAATATGTTTACATTAATAAGGTACATATACATATGTTCATTTTATGAAGGGTGAACACCTATGGCTTTTATTTGATGTTCTATATGATTTTTTTTTTTTCATTTTATTAAAGTTCAGCGTATTGTATATATATTTCTGAAATGTTTAAGTGTGTTTTGTGTGCCCATCAGACAGAGTGTACGTATTAGTTGGTCAGTCAGTCTCTATTTTTATTTCTTTTTTTTTTCTAATGTGCCACTCCTTTTTTCAGATTTTACTACTTGGAATAGAGAATTTTTGTCTAATTTTTTGCTGGGTATATACATTAGGTATATAGAAATTAGTTTACATACAAAGAAATGCATGTTTAATAAACAACTATTGTATCAAATCGATCTCAAATAACTCAGTTACCTCTACCAGCAATTCACCTTTGGTGTTTTCATAAAGTGTTAGAAACAATGAAATATCTATGTTTTGAGAGAATTTTTCCCCTCAAGTATTTCTACATGAGGTTTGAGGGGTCAGCCACTGTCGCATTCATATGTAATGATTATTCACTTAAAAAACGTCATCATCACCATCAATCATCTCCGTATACAATACATTCATGAGTTGGGTTGATCCAGATACAATTGCTGTCGCATCACCTTCTAACAGTTTTATATATTTTGCTAGTATGCATGCCTTAGCATGCTTCTATCGATAGTGATGTAAGAGTCCGAGATGTAGAGTGTTACAATTAAAAATCTTTACTATTAGAATTTACCAGTTCGCTCTTTTGAATTTTTACAAAGTAGATACATATGTATGTATGTATTTCATTAACCACAAAATCATAAAATTTCTTTGCTTACAAAATTGTATGACGTCGGGATTTTTTTTTCTATAAATTTATTTAATACTCATACAGATACAGATATAAAGTAAGATCTGTTTACTGTATATTTTAAAATTTATGCATGCTTCAGCATGATTCTAGTTGAAGCCTATATTCATTCACTAAGTTTGTTTGATACTTATTCATACACACGTACATTCTTAAAGATTGGATATCAAAGTCCAATTTCCGTAGTTTATCTATATTTTCTAAAGATCTGATAGCTAAAGAAATAAATAGAGTGAAGATCTTCTATAATAATAATCCCATTTTCATATTGTAAAATTTTGCGTGCTAGCGCTTTCGATGGGAAAATGTACATACAACTTTATAAAAAGTGATAATATGATGTGCTGCTGAATAAAATCAGTAAAAACCATGCTGAATTAATAAGAAACATTAACGAAGGTTTAGTCATAGTGAAATTTCTTAGTTCGATATGAACAAAATATTGATTTACAGTATTCATTTATTAAACTCATTAGTTTGTAGATATCTCAATATACATTTTCTATTATATTAAAAATTATTGAATTAATGTGACGAATTCTTATTTTTAAGCTGCAGATTTGCCCTGAGTGTATGGATTGTTTATATTTGCATTGTGCTTTAACTAAACGACGCTTCATATATTTTAATGATGTAGATCTAATAAATACTTAAGCATTGATAAGAAATTTGATATGTATACATACATATCTACAAATTGATTTTATGTATGTATGTATGTACATATATGTGTACATACAAATAAGTGTTTAACTCAATCTTTGAATACATTTTTTATATTATTTTTTGTCATGTGATGTCTGTTGTTGTTGAAATTAAAAACATTTTAATTTTTATCTGCGTTTTCTTAAAAGTTTGTGAGGATTTTCTGTTTTAAGTAAAACTGAATTCTTGAAGATATGTACATACTCTATAGTAATAGTAACTATAATAGAAATATTCCTTATACTCAATTTACATTTTTTTAAAGTTGATGCAATATTAGTTAGTCAACGCTTGACATTTTTAGGGTATAAAATTTTTTCTAGCTATAGCCTTCTACATTTATTTTGGAAATCTTGCTTTGCTTTTTCAAAATGTATACACATTTTTAAATGAAACTGATCCGGCACTCCAGCTTAGGTACTGATAGTTTTTTTGTTGTTAGTTAACTTACTTATTTTTTATTTTTTATTGATAAACATTGGAAATCAAAAGGGAGTTTTATATTGTAATTATTATTTTCATAATTGTTGAAAACAATCGCTACTTTTTGTTTGTTTTTTGCGATGAAATCATTTGAATTACTTTTGAAACTTTACGCGTTTATAAAAATTATGTTATTTTCTATATTTCTTAATTTATAAGACTTTTAGACTTTGTGCTTTAGTGGTTATATATTCTATTATACGATTATGAATAAGAATGCAGTAAGCTGATGTATTTGCTTATTGCTTCAAATTAAAATTTTATTCAATTGAATAAAAGGAGCTTTTTTCTTAAACTCTGATGCATTTAGAAGCGCTGGAGATTCTTTCATATATAGAATTGGATAACATTTATTTTTAATTTTTATGTTAAGAAGTACGGATATGAGACTGAATTTAAATGTACTTTTAAATTAGTTAAATCATAATGAACAAACATATTTTCTTCTTGAATAGCGATCAACAGAAAACGAACTCGTTTTCATATAATTTAGGTATACCCTATCGACGGCTCCTCTAGGATACAAGATGACTTTGTATGACGAAATTTCTGTTGCATTTGTTTATATACATATGTATGTTTATTTTATGAAGGATGAGCACCTATGGCTTTTATTTGGTGTTCTATATGATTTTTTTTAAGTTTTATTAAAGTTCAGCGTATTGTGTATATTATTATTTCTAAAATGTTTAAGTGTGTTTTGTGTTCCCATCGGACAGAGTGTACGTATTAGTTGGTCAGTCAGTCTATATTTTTATTTATTTTTTTCTTCTAATGTGCCACTCCTTTTTTCAGATTTTACTACTTGGAATAGAGTATTTTTGTCTAATTTTTTGCTGGGTATATACATTAGGTATGTAGAAATTAGTTTACTTACAAAGAAATGTATGTTTAATAAACAACTATTGTAGCAAATCGATCTCAAATAACTCAGTTACCTCTACCAGCAATTCATAGTCGGTGTTTTCATAAAGTGTTAGAAACAATGAAATACCTATGTTTGGGAGAATTTTTTTGCCTCAAGTAGGTATTTCTACATGAGGTTTGCTGGTCGACTCCTATCGCATTCATATGTAATGATTATTCACTTAAACAAGGTCATCATCGCCATCAATCACTCCCGTATACAATACATTCATGAGTTGGGTTCATCCAGATACAATTGCTGTCTCATCACCTTCTAACAGCTTTATATATTTGGCTAGTATGCATGCCTTAGCATGCTTCTATCGATAGTGACGTAAGAGTCCGAGATCTAGTAGTGTTACAATTAAAAATCTTTACTATCTTTACTTTTACTTGTTTATCATATTAAACAGTTTCAAACACAACTAATGCACAATGTCATAGCATCCAACAATATTGGCTACTCTTTAACTTGACAAACTTTTATCTGAATTGAAAGATTTTTCATTAGCATTTAGTGGTTACGTTTTTTTGGACAAAATTTTGATTATTTTTATATTAAACATACGTGTTGCGTTGACAACTGTGTGTAAATGGCTGACCACGAAAGGTTTCCTTTGGAGCTCAGAGTGTGTAAATTTGTTTTGTTTTATTTTGTTTTTAGCCCAGGTAGAAACACCATGTGCTAATATAATTTGAATTTAAGAGTAGTAGGGAATTGCCAATTCTGCCCCAATTAAAATTGTTAAATTGTTGGTGAAATTGTTAAATTGTGGGCTGAAATTGTTAAATTGTTGCTGAAATTGTTAAATTTGGGTAATTAAAATTTGAAAATTGTTAAATTCTTGGAAATTTGTGTTTTTTGTTTACATTAGGAGTTTTTGTTTACATTAGGAGTTTTTGTTTACTTTAAGTGTATGTCTGTCTGTCTGTCTGTCTGCCTGACCGTGGATGTTTGTGTGTGGAATATTTTGTTTGAATGTATTAAGGCGGTTCATAGTTTGGCGGTTTTTGTGTGTGTATATACAGACGAGGAAAATCATGAAAATGATTTTTCCTAATACCAATGGTGAAATAGTGATTATTAATTTTTCCTAATGCCTACGGCAATGCATGATAATTTTTCCTAATGCCGGGCAAAACATGATTATTATTTTTTTCAAATGCCGACGGCAAAACATGATTATTATTTTTCCTAATGCCTACGGCATGCATGATAATTTTTCCTAATGCCTACGGCAATGCATGATAATTTTTCCTAATGCCGGGCAATACATGAATATTGCTTTTTTAAATGCCGACGGGAAAATGATTTTTCCTAATGACGACGGGAAAACGTGAAAGTTATTTTTTCTAATGCTAATGTAGGTGTTGCTAGACTGTGGGAATTTTAGGCTGACCGTGATTTGAGTGGGTGGCGTTGTTGGCGTAATATGTAACCATAGGAATTTGTAGATGTGTCTGTCTGTCTGTGAGAATTTAGGTGAAGGTTTGATTGGCAGGGGGCGGGGTGTAGTTGAGGTAGATCGATTGCGTGTATATATATGTGTGTGTGTGTGTGTATGTTTGTAGGAATTTCAATGTATATATTTCTGTAGGAGCTTAAAGCTGATTGTGATTTATGAGGGGTGAGGTGTTCTAGTAATATGCAACCGGGGGAATCTGTGTGTTTGTATGTCTGTAGGAGTTTAAGGCTGACCATGATTTAGGTGGGCAGGGTTGTTGACGTAATATGTAGCCATGGGGATTTGTGGATGTGTCTGTCTATAGTAGTTTAAGGCTGATCGTGACTTGAGGTGGGTGAGGATGTTGTTGAGGTAAATTGGCTATGTGTATGTATGTATGTATTTCTGTAAGAATTTAAGATGATTGTGATTTATTAGGGGCGAGGTGTTCTTGTAATATGTAGCCGTGAGAATCTGTGTGTATAGATGTCTGTAGAAGTTTAAGACTATCTGTAATTTCGGGTAGGTGAGAGTGTTGTGTTGTTGAGATTAATCTCGTATATTGTATATGTATGTATGTGTGTATGTATATCTGGGGAGAATTTAAGGCTGGTCATGATTTGTAAAAGGTGGGGTGTTGTTGAAATTTTCTTGGATATTTCTTTTATGAATTCTGCTATGTGTGTGTATTTGCGCTGGTATTTATATGTAGGTAAAAATAAATTGTTTTCAATATCGACATTTGGTACTATAAAATACTATCATAAATCTGGACTTCCCTAATCCTAGTATGCTTTTATACTTACGATTGCTTTATATTTTCTCATGCTTAAATTTGTCTTGCGTTAAAGCCTGCCTGTGTGAAATTTGTTTATATTACAGATTTTGTTTATTTAACTACATCCGTCTTTTTTGACTGAAAGAGTTTTCTACACACAGAGAAAAACCAACTTAAAATCAGTAAAAACCATGCTGAATTAATAAGAAACATTAACGAAGGTTTAGTCATAGTGAAATTTCTTAGTTCGATATGAACAAAATATTGATTTACAGTATTCATTTATTAAACTCATTAGTTTGTAGATATCTCAATATACATTTTCTATTATATTAAAAATTATTGAATTAATGTGACGAATTCTTATTTTTAAGCTGCAGATTTGCCCTGAGTGTATGGATTGTTTATATTTGCATTGTGCTTTAACTAAACGACGCTTCATATATTTTAATGATGTAGATCTAATAAATACTTAAGCATTGATAAGAAATTTGATATGTATACATACATATCTACAAATTGATTTTATGTATGTATGTATGTACATATATGTGTACATACAAATAAGTGTTTAACTCAATCTTTGAATACATTTTTTATTTTATTTTTTGTCATGTGATGTCTGTTGTTGTTGAAATTAAAAACATTTTAATTTTTATCTGCGTTTTCTTAAAAGTTTGTGAGGATTTTCTGTTTTAAGTAAAACTGAATTCTTGAAGATATGTACATACTCTATAGTAATAGTAACTATAATAGAAATATTCCTTATACTCAATTTACATTTTTTTAAAGTTGATGCAATATTAGTTAGTCAACGCTTGACATTTTTAGGGTATAAAATTTTTTCTAGCTATAGCCTTCTACATTTATTTTGGAAATCTTGCTTTGCTTTTTCAAAATGTATAAACATTTTTAAATGAAACTGATCCGGCACTCCAGCTTAGGTACTGATAGTTTTTTTGTTGTTAGTTAACTTACTTATTTTTTATTTTTTATTGATAAACATTGGAAATCAAAAGGGAGTTTTATATTGTAATTATTATTTTCATAATTGTTGAAAACAATCGCTACTTTTGTTTGTTTTTTGCGATGAAATCATTTGAATTACTTTTGAAACTTTACGCGTTTATAAAAATTATGTTATTTTCTATATTTCTTAATTTATAAGACTTTTAGACTTTGTGCTTTAGTGGTTATATATTCTATTATAAGATTATGAATAAGAATGCAGTAAGCTGATGTATTTGCTTATTGCTTCAAATTAAAATTTTATTCAATTGAATAAAAGGAGCTTTTTTCTTAAACTCTGATGCAGTTAGAAGCGCTGGAGATTCTTTCATATATAGAATTGGATAACATTTATTTTTAATTTTTATGTTAAGAAGTACGGATATGAGACTGAATTTAAATGTACTTTTAAATTAGTTAAATCATAATGAACAAACATATTTTCTTCTTGAATAGCGATCAACAGAAAACGAACTCGTTTTCATATAATTTAGGTATACCCTATCGACGGCTCCTCTAGGATACAAGATGACTTTGTATGACGAAATTTCTGTTGCATTTGTTTATATACATATGTATGTTTATTTTATGAAGGATGAGCACCTATGGCTTTTATTTGGTGTTCTATATGATTTTTTTTAAGTTTTATTAAAGTTCAGCGTATTGTGTATATTATTATTTCTAAAATGTTTAAGTGTGTTTTGTGTTCCCATCGGACAGAGTGTACGTATTAGTTGGTCAGTCAGTCTATATTTTTATTTATTTTTTTCTTCTAATGTGCCACTCCTTTTTTCAGATTTTACTACTTGGAATAGAGTATTTTTGTCTAATTTTTTGCTGGGTATATACATTAGGTATGTAGAAATTAGTTTACTTACAAAGAAATGTATGTTTAATAAACAACTATTGTAGCAAATCGATCTCAAATAACTCAGTTACCTCTACCAGCAATTCATAGTCGGTGTTTTCATAAAGTGTTAGAAACAATGAAATACCTATGTTTGGGAGAATTTTTTTGCCTCAAGTAGGTATTTCTACATGAGGTTTGCTGGTCGACTCCTATCGCATTCATATGTAATGATTATTCACTTAAACAAGGTCATCATCGCCATCAATCACTCCCGTATACAATACATTCATGAGTTGGGTTCATCCAGATACAATTGCTGTCTCATCACCTTCTAACAGCTTTATATATTTGGCTAGTATGCATGCCTTAGCATGCTTCTATCGATAGTGACGTAAGAGTCCGAGATCTAGTAGTGTTACAATTAAAAATCTTTACTATCTTTACTTTTACTTGTTTATCATATTAAACAGTTTCAAACACAACTAATGCACAATGTCATAGCATCCAACAATATTGGCTACTCTTTAACTTGACAAACTTTTATCTGAATTGAAAGATTTTTCATTAGCATTTAGTGGTTACGTTTTTTTGGACAAAATTTTGATTATTTTTATATTAAACATACGTGTTGCGTTGACAACTGTGTGTAAATGGCTGACCACGAAAGGTTTCCTTTGGAGCTCAGAGTGTGTAAATTTGTTTTGTTTTATTTTGTTTTTAGCCCAGGTAGAAACACCATGTGCTAATATAATTTGAATTTAAGAGTAGTAGGGAATTGCCAATTCTGCCCCAATTAAAATTGTTGGTGAAATTGTTAAATTGTGGGCTGAAATTGTTAAATTGTTGCTGAAATTGTTAAATTTGGGTAATTAAAATTTGAAAATTGTTAAATTCTTGGAAATTTGTGTTTTTTGTTTACATTAGGAGTTTTTGTTTACATTAGGAGGTTTTGTTTACTTTAAGTGTATGTCTGTCTGTCTGCCTGACCGTGGATGTTTGTGTGTGGAATATTTTGTTTGAATGTATTAAGGCGGTTCATAGTTTGGCGGTTTTTGTGTGTGTATATACAGACGAGGAAAATCATGAAAATGATTTTTCCTAATACCAATGGTGAAATAGTGATTATTAATTTTTCCTAATGCCTACGGCAATGCATGATAATTTTTCCTAATGCCGGGCAAAACATGATTATTATTTTTTTCAAATGCCGACGGCAAAACATGATTATTATTTTTCCTAATGCCTACGGCATGCATGATAATTTTTCCTAATGCCTACGGCAATGCATGATAATTTTTCCTAATGCCGGGCAATACATGAATATTGCTTTTTTAAATGCCGACGGGAAAATGATTTTTCCTAATGACGACGGGAAAACGTGAAAGTTATTTTTTCTAATGCTAATGTAGGTGTTGCTAGACTGTGGGAATTTTAGGCTGACCGTGATTTGAGTGGGTGGCGTTGTTGGCGTAATATGTAACCATAGGAATTTGTAGATGTGTCTGTCTGTCTGTGAGAATTTAGGTGAAGGTTTGATTGGCAGGGGGCGGGGTGTAGTTGAGGTAGATCGATTGCGTGTATATATATGTGTGTGTGTGTGTGTATGTTTGTAGGAATTTCAATGTATATATTTCTGTAGGAGCTTAAAGCTGATTGTGATTTATGAGGGGTGAGGTGTTCTAGTAATATGCAACCGGGGGAATCTGTGTGTTTGTATGTCTGTAGGAGTTTAAGGCTGACCATGATTTAGGTGGGCAGGGTTGTTGACGTAATATGTAGCCATGGGGATTTGTGGATGTGTCTGTCTATAGTAGTTTAAGGCTGATCGTGATTTGAGGTGGGTGAGGATGTTGTTGAGGTAAATTGGCTATGTGTATGTATGTATGTATTTCTGTAAGAATTTAAGATGATTGTGATTTATTAGGGGCGAGGTGTTCTTGTAATATGTAGCCGTGAGAATCTGTGTGTATAGATGTCTGTAGAAGTTTAAGACTATCTGTAATTTCGGGTAGGTGAGAGTGTTGTGTTGTTGAGATTAATCTCGTATATTGTATATGTATGTATGTGTGTATGTATATCTGGGGAGAATTTAAGGCTGGTCATGATTTGTAAAAGGTGGGGTGTTGTTGAAATTTTCTTGGATATTTCTTTTATGAATTCTGCTATGTGTGTGTATTTGCGCTGGTATTTATATGTAGGTAAAAATAAATTGTTTTCAATATCGACATTTGGTACTATAAAATACTATCATAAATCTGGACTTCCCTAATCCTAGTATGCTTTTATACTTACGATTGCTTTATATTTTCTCATGCTTAAATTTGTCTTGCGTTAAAGCCTGCCTGTGTGAAATTTGTTTATATTACAGATTTTGTTTATTTAACTACATCCGTCTTTTTTGACTGAAAGAGTTTTCTACACACAGAGAAAAACCAACTTAAAATCAGTAAAAACCATGCTGAATTAATAAGAAACATTAACGAAGGTTTAGTCATAGTGAAATTTCTTAGTTCGATATGAACAAAATATTGATTTACAGTATTCATTTATTAAACTCATTAGTTTGTAGATATCTCAATATACATTTTCTATTATATTAAAAATTATTGAATTAATGTGACGAATTCTTATTTTTAAGCTGCAGATTTGCCCTGAGTGTATGGATTGTTTATATTTGCATTGTGCTTTAACTAAACGATGCTTCATATATTTTAATGATGTAGATCTAATAAATACTTAAGCATTGATAAGAAATTTGATATGTATACATACATATCTACAAATTGATTTTATGTATGTATGTATGTACATATCTATGTACATACAAATAAGTGTTTAACTCAATCTTTGAATACATTTTTTATTTTATTTTTTGTCATGTGATGTCTGTTGTTGTTGAAATTAAAAACATTTTAATTTTTATCTGCGTTTTCTTAAAAGTTTGTGAGGATTTTCTGTTTTAAGTAAAACTGAATTCTTGAAGATATGTACATACTCTATAGTAATAGTAACTATAATAGAAATATTCCTTATACTCAATTTACATTTTTTTAAAGTTGGTGCAATATTAGTTAGTCAACGCTTGACAATTTTAGGGTATAAAATTTTTTCTAGCTATAGCCTTCTACATTTATTTTGGAAAGCTTTCTTTGCTTTTTAAAAATGTATAAACATTTTTAAATGAAACTGATCCGGCACTCCAGCTTAGGTACTGATAGTTTTTTTGTTGTTAGTTAACTTACTTATTTTTTATTTTTTATTGATAAACATTGGAAATCAAAAGGGAGTTTTATATTGTAATTATTATTTTCATAATTGTTGAAAACAATCGCTGCTTTTTGTCTGTTTTTTGCGATGAAATCATTTGAATTACTTTTGAAAATTTACGCGTTTATAAAAATTATGTTATTTTCTATATTTCTTAATTTATAAGACTTTTAGACTTTGTGCTTTAGTGGTTATATATTCTATTATACGATTATGAATAAGAATGCAGTAAGCTGATGTATTTGCTTACTGCTTCAAATTAAAATTTTATTCAATTGAATAAAAGGAGCTTTTTTCTTAAACTCTGATGCAGTTAGAAGCGCTGGAGATTCTTTCATATATAGAATTGGATAACATTTACTTTTAATTTTTATGTTAAGAAGTACAGATATGAGACTAAATTTAAATGTACTTTTAAATTAGTTAAATCATAATGAACAATCATATTTTACTCTAGGATACAAGATGACTTTGTGTGACGAAATTTCTGTTGCCTTATACTGATAATATGTTTACATTAATAAGGTACATATGTATATGTTCATTTTATGAAGGGTGAACACCTATGGCTTTTATTTGATGTTCTATATGATTTTTTTCTTCATTTTATTAAAGTTCAGCGTATTGTATATATATTTCTGAAATGTTTAAGTGTGTTTTGTGTGCCCATCAGACAGAGTGTACGTATTAGTTGGTCAGTCAGTCTATATTTTTATTTATTTTTTTCTTCTAATGTGCCACTCCTTTTTTCAGATTTTACTACTTGGAATAGAGTATTTTTGTCTAATTTTTTGCTGGGTATATACATTAGGTATGTAGAAATTAGTTTACTTAAAAAGAAATGTATGTTTAATAAACAACTATTGTAGCAAATCGATCTCAAATAACTCAGTTACCTCTACCAGCAATTCACCGTCGGTGTTTTCATAAAGTGTTAGAAACAATGAAATACCTATGTTTGGGAGAATTTTTTTGCCTCAAGTAGGTATTTCTACATGAGGTTTGCTGGTCGACTCCTATCGCATTCATATGTAATGATTATTCACTTAAAAAAGGTCATCATCGCCATCAATCACTCCCGTATACAATACATTCATGAGTTGGGTTGATCCAGATACAATTGCTGTCTCATCACCTTCTAACAGCTTTATATATTTGGCTAGTATGCATGCCTTAGCATGCTTCTATCGATAGTGACGTAAGAGTCCGAGATCTAGTAGTGTTACAATTAAAAATCTTTACTATCTTTACTTTTACTTGTTTATCATATTAAACAGTTTCAAACACAACTAATGCACAATGTCATAGCATCCAACAATATTGGCTACTCTTTAACTTGACAAACTTTTGTCTGAATTGAAAGATTTTTCATTAGCATTTAGTGGTTACGTTTTTTTGGACAAAATTTTGATTATTTTTATATTAAACATACGTGTTGCGTTGACAACTGTGTGTAAATGGCTGACCACGGAAGGTTTCCTTTGGAGCTCAGAGTGTGTAAATTTGTTTTGTTTTATTTTGTTTTTAGCCCAGGTAGAAACACCATGTGCTAATATAATTTGAATTTAAGAGTAGTAGGGAATTGCCAATTCTGCCCCAATTAAAATTGTTAAATTGTTGGTGAAATTGTTAAATTGTGGGCTGAAATTGTTAAATTGTTGCTGAAATTGTTAAATTTGGGTAATTAAAATTTGAAAATTGTTAAATTCTTGGAAATTTGTGTTTTTTGTTTACATTAGGAGTTCTTGTTTACATTAGGAGTTTTTGTTTACTTTAAGTGTATGTCTGTCTGTCTGTCTGTCTGCCTGACCGTGGATGTTTTTGTGTGGAATATTTTGTGTGAATGTATTAAGGCGGTTCATAGTTTGGCGGTTTTTGTGTGTGTATATACAGACGAGGAAAATCATGAAAATGATTTTTCCTAATACCAATGGTGAAATAGTGATTATTAATTTTTCCTAATGCCTACGGCAATGCATGATAATTTTTCCTAATGCCGGGCAAAACATGATTATTATTTTTTTCAAATGCCGACGGCAAAACATGATTATTATTTTTCCTAATGCCTACGGCATGCATGATAATTTTTCCTAATGCCTACGGCAATGCATGATAATTTTTCCTAATGCCGGGCAATACATGAATATTGCTTTTTTAAATGCCGACGGGAAAATGATTTTTCCTAATGACGACGGGAAAACGTGAAAGTTATTTTTTCTAATGCTAATGTAGGTGTTGCTAGACTGTGGGAATTTTAGGCTGACCGTGATTTGAGTGGGTGGCGTTGTTGGCGTAATATGTAACCATAGGAATTTGTAGATGTGTCTGTCTGTCTGTGAGAATTTAGGTGAAGGTTTGATTGGCAGGGGGCGGGGTGTAGTTGAGGTAGATCGATTGCGTGTATATATATGTGTGTGTGTGTGTGTATGTTTGTAGGAATTTCAATGTATATATTTCTGTAGGAGCTTAAAGCTGATTGTGATTTATGAGGGGTGAGGTGTTCTAGTAATATGCAACCGGGGGAATCTGTGTGTTTGTATGTCTGTAGGAGTTTAAGGCTGACCATGATTTAGGTGGGCAGGGTTGTTGACGTAATATGTAGCCATGGGGATTTGTGGATGTGTCTGTCTATAGTAGTTTAAGGCTGATCGTGATTTGAGGTGGGTGAGGATGTTGTTGAGGTAAATTGGCTATGTGTATGTATGTATGTATTTCTGTAAGAATTTAAGATGATTGTGATTTATTAGGGGCGAGGTGTTCTTGTAATATGTAGCCGTGAGAATCTGTGTGTATAGATGTCTGTAGAAGTTTAAGACTATCTGTAATTTCGGGTAGGTGAGAGTGTTGTGTTGTTGAGATTAATCTCGTATATTGTATTATTGTATATGTATGTATGTGTGTATGTATATCTGGGGAGAATTTAAGGCTGGTCATGATTTGTAAAAGGTGGGGTGTTGTTGAAATTTTCTTTGATATTTCTTTTATGAATTCTGCTATGTGTGTGTATTTGCGCTGGTATTTATATGTAGGTAAAAATAAATTGTTTTCAATATCGACATTTGGTACTATAAAATACTATCATAAATCTGGACTTCCCTAATCCTAGTATGCTTTTATACTTACGATTGCTTTATATTTTCTCATGCTTAAATTTGTCTTGCGTTAAAGCCTGCCTGTGTGAAATTTGTTTATATTACAGATTTTGTTTATTTAACTACATCCGTCTTTTTTGACTGAAAGAGTTTTCTACACACAGAGAAAAACCAACTTAAAATCAGTAAAAACCATGCTGAATTAATAAGAAACATTAACGAAGGTTTAGTCATAGTGAAATTTCTTAGTTCGATATGAACAAAATATTGATTTACAGTATTCATTTATTAAACTCATTAGTTTGTAGATATCTCAATATACATTTTCTATTATATTAAAAATTATTGAATTAATGTGACGAATTCTTATTTTTAAGCTGCAGATTTGCCCTGAGTGTATGGATTGTTTATATTTGCATTGTGCTTTAACTAAACGACGCTTCATATATTTTAATGATGTAGATCTAATAAATACTTAAGCATTGATAAGAAATTTGATATGTATACATACATATCTACAAATTGATTTTATGTATGTATGTATGTACATATATGTGTACATACAAATAAGTGTTTAACTCAATCTTTGAATACATTTTTTATTTTATTTTTTGTCATGTGATGTCTGTTGTTGTTGAAATTAAAAACATTTTAATTTTTATCTGCGTTTACTTAAAAGTTTGTGAGGATTTTCTGTTTTAAGTAAAACTGAATTCGTGAAGATATGTACATACTCTATAGTAATAGTAACTATAATTGAAATATTTCTTATACTTAATTTACATTTTTTGAAAGTTGATGCAGCGTTAGTTAGTCAACGTTTGACATTTTTGGGGTATAAAATATTTTCTAACTATAACCTTCTACATTTATTTTGGAAAGCTTGCTTTGCTTTTTAAAAATGTATAAACATTTTTAAATTAAACTGATCCGGTACTGATAGTACCGGTAGGTACTGATAGTTTTTTGTTGTTAGTTAACTTATTTCTTTTTTATTTTTTATTGATAAACATTTAAAATCAAAAGGGAGTTTGATATTGTAATTATTATTTTCATAATTGTTGAAAACAATCGCTGCTTTTTGTCTGTTTTTTGCGATGAAATCATTTGAATTACTTTTGAAAATTTACGCGTTTATAAAAATTATGTTATTTTCTATATTTCTTAATTTATAAGACTTTTAGACTTTGTGCTTTAGTGGTTATATATTCTATTATACGATTATGAATAAGAATGCAGTAAGCTGATGTATTTGCTTACTGCTTCAAATTAAAATTTTATTCAATTGAATAAAAGGAGCTTTTTTCTTAAACTCTGATGCAGTTAGAAGCGCTGGAGATTCTTTCATATATAGAATTGGATAACATTTACTTTTAATTTTTATGTTAAGAAGTACAGATATGAGACTAAATTTAAATGTACTTTTAAATTAGTTAAATCATAATGAACAATCATATTTTACTCTAGGATACAAGATGACTTTGTGTGACGAAATTTCTGTTGCTTTATACTGATAATATGTTTACATTAATAAGGTACATATGTATATGTTCATTTTATGAAGGGTGAACACCTATGGCTTTTATTTGATGTTCTATATGATTTTTTTCTTCATTTTATTAAAGTTCAGCGTATTGTATATATATTTCTGAAATGTTTAAGTGTGTTTTGTGTGCCCATCAGACAGAGTGTACGTATTAGTTGGTCAGTCAGTCTATATTTTTATTTATTTTTTTCTTCTAATGTGCCACTCCTTTTTTCAGATTTTACTACTTGGAATAGAGTATTTTTGTCTAATTTTTTGCTGGGTATATACATTAGGTATGTAGAAATTAGTTTACTTAAAAAGAAATGTATGTTTAATAAACAACTATTGTAGCAAATCGATCTCAAATAACTCAGTTACCTCTACCAGCAATTCACCGTCGGTGTTTTCATAAAGTGTTAGAAACAATGAAATACCTATGTTTGGGAGAATTTTTTTGCCTCAAGTAGGTATTTCTACATGAGGTTTGCTGGTCGACTCCTATCGCATTCATATGTAATGATTATTCACTTAAAAAAGGTCATCATCGCCATCAATCACTCCCGTATACAATACATTCATGAGTTGGGTTGATCCAGATACAATTGCTGTCTCATCACCTTCTAACAGCTTTATATATTTGGCTAGTATGCATGCCTTAGCATGCTTCTATCGATAGTGACGTAAGAGTCCGAGATCTAGTAGTGTTACAATTAAAAATCTTTACTATCTTTACTTTTACTTGTTTATCATATTAAACAGTTTCAAACACAACTAATGCACAATGTCATAGCATCCAACAATATTGGCTACTCTTTAACTTGACAAACTTTTGTCTGAATTGAAAGATTTTTCATTAGCATTTAGTGGTTACGTTTTTTTGGACAAAATTTTGATTATTTTTATATTAAACATACGTGTTGCGTTGACAACTGTGTGTAAATGGCTGACCACGGAAGGTTTCCTTTGGAGCTCAGAGTGTGTAAATTTGTTTTGTTTTATTTTGTTTTTAGCCCAGGTAGAAACACCATGTGCTAATATAATTTGAATTTAAGAGTAGTAGGTAATTGCCAATTCTGCCCCAATTAAAATTGTTAAATTGTTGGTGAAATTGTTAAATTGTGGGCTGAAATTGTTAAATTGTTGCTGAAATTGTTAAATTTGGGTAATTAAAATTTGAAAATTGTTAAATTCTTGGAAATTTGTGTTTTTTGTTTACATTAGGAGTTCTTGTTTACATTAGGAGTTTTTGTTTACTTTAAGTGTATGTCTGTCTGTCTGTCTGTCTGCCTGACCGTGGATGTTTTTGTGTGGAATATTTTGTGTGAATGTATTAAGGCGGTTCATAGTTTGGCGGTTTTTGTGTGTGTATATACAGACGAGGAAAATCATGAAAATGATTTTTCCTAATACCAATGGTGAAATAGTGATTATTAATTTTTCCTAATGCCTACGGCAATGCATGATAATTTTTCCTAATGCCGGGCAAAACATGATTATTATTTTTTTCAAATGCCGACGGCAAAACATGATTATTATTTTTCCTAATGCCTACGGCATGCATGATAATTTTTCCTAATGCCTACGGCAATGCATGATAATTTTTCCTAATGCCGGGCAATACATGAATATTGCTTTTTTAAATGCCGACGGGAAAATGATTTTTCCTAATGACGACGGGAAAACGTGAAAGTTATTTTTTCTAATGCTAATGTAGGTGTTGCTAGACTGTGGGAATTTTAGGCTGACCGTGATTTGAGTGGGTGGCGTTGTTGGCGTAATATGTAACCATAGGAATTTGTAGATGTGTCTGTCTGTCTGTGAGAATTTAGGTGAAGGTTTGATTGGCAGGGGGCGGGGTGTAGTTGAGGTAGATCGATTGCGTGTATATATATGTGTGTGTGTGTGTGTATGTTTGTAGGAATTTCAATGTATATATTTCTGTAGGAGCTTAAAGCTGATTGTGATTTATGAGGGGTGAGGTGTTCTAGTAATATGCAACCGGGGGAATCTGTGTGTTTGTATGTCTGTAGGAGTTTAAGGCTGACCATGATTTAGGTGGGCAGGGTTGTTGACGTAATATGTAGCCATGGGGATTTGTGGATGTGTCTGTCTATAGTAGTTTAAGGCTGATCGTGATTTGAGGTGGGTGAGGATGTTGTTGAGGTAAATTGGCTATGTGTATGTATGTATGTATTTCTGTAAGAATTTAAGATGATTGTGATTTATTAGGGGCGAGGTGTTCTTGTAATATGTAGCCGTGAGAATCTGTGTGTATAGATGTCTGTAGAAGTTTAAGACTATCTGTAATTTCGGGTAGGTGAGAGTGTTGTGTTGTTGAGATTAATCTCGTATATTGTATTATTGTATATGTATGTATGTGTGTATGTATATCTGGGGAGAATTTAAGGCTGGTCATGATTTGTAAAAGGTGGGGTGTTGTTGAAATTTTCTTGGATATTTCTTTTATGAATTCTGCTATGTGTGTGTATTTGCGCTGGTATTTATATGTAGGTAAAAATAAATTGTTTTCAATATCGACATTTGGTACTATAAAATACTGTCATAAATCTGGACTTCCCTAATCCTAGTATGCTTTTATACTTACGATTGCTTTATATTTTCTCATGCTTAAATTTGTCTTGCGTTAAAGCCTGCCTGTGTGAAATTTGTTTATATTACAGATTTTGTTTATTTAACTACATCCGTCTTTTTTGACTGAAAGAGTTTTCTACACACAGAGAAAAACCAACTTAAAATCAGTAAAAACCATGCTGAATTAATAAGAAACATTAACGAAGGTTTAGTCATAGTGAAATTTCTTAGTTCGATATGAACAAAATATTGATTTACAGTATTCATTTATTAAACTCATTAGTTTGTAGATATCTCAATATACATTTTCTATTATATTAAAAATTATTGAATTAATGTGACGAATTCTTATTTTTAAGCTGCAGATTTGCCCTGAGTGTATGGATTGTTTATATTTGCATTGTGCTTTAACTAAACGACGCTTCATATATTTTAATGATGTAGATCTAATAAATACTTAAGCATTGATAAGAAATTTGATATGTATACATACATATCTACAAATTGATTTTATGTATGTATGTATGTACATATATGTGTACATACAAATAAGTGTTTAACTCAATCTTTGAATACATTTTTTATTTTATTTTTTGTCATGTGATGTCTGTTGTTGTTGAAATTAAAAACATTTTAATTTTTATCTGCGTTTACTTAAAAGTTTGTGAGGATTTTCTGTTTTAAGTAAAACTGAATTCGTGAAGATATGTACATACTCTATAGTAATAGTAACTATAATTGAAATATTTCTTATACTTAATTTACATTTTTTGAAAGTTGATGCAGCGTTAGTTAGTCAACGTTTGACATTTTTGGGGTATAAAATATTTTCTAACTATAACCTTCTACATTTATTTTGGAAAGCTTGCTTTGCTTTTTAAAAATGTATAAACATTTTTAAATTAAACTGATCCGGTACTGATAGTACCGGTAGGTACTGATAGTTTTTTGTTGTTAGTTAACTTATTTCTTTTTTATTTTTTATTGATAAACATTTAAAATCAAAAGGGAGTTTGATATTGTAATTATTATTTTCATAATTGTTGAAAACAATAGCTGCTTTTTTTTTGTTTTTTTGCGATGAAATTATTTGAATTACTTTTAAAACCTTACGCGTTTATAAAAATTATGTTATTTTCCATATTACTCAATTTATAAGACTTTTAGAATTTGTCCTTTAGTGATTATATATTCTATTATGTGATCATGAATACGAATGCAGTAAGCTGATGTCTTTGCTTACTGTTTCAAATTAAAATTTTATTCAATTGAATAAAAGGAGCTTTTTTCTTAAACTGTGATGTAGTTAGAAGCGCTGGAGATTCTTTTATATAACAGCTTTCTTGGAATTTTAGATGCATATAATATAGAATTGGATAATATTTTGTACTTTTAATTTTTATATTAAGAAGTACGAATATGAGACTGAATTTAAATGTACTTTTAAATTAGTTAAATCATAATGAACAAACATATTTTCTTCTTGAATAGCGATCAACAGAAAACGAACTCGTTTTCATATAATTTAGGTATACCCTATCGACGGCTCCTCTAGGATGCAAGATGACTGTGTATGACGAAATTTCTGTTGCTTTATACTGATAATATGTTTACATTAATAAGGTACATATACATATGTTCATTTTATGAAGGGTGAACACCTATGGCTTTTATTTGATGTTCTATATGATTTTTTTTTTCATTTTATTAAAGTTCAGCGTATTGTATATATATTTCTGAAATGTTTAAGTGTGTTTTGTGTGCCCATCAGACAGAGTGTACGTATTAGTTGGTCAGTCAGTCTCTATTTTTATTTCTTTTTTTTTTCTAATGTGCCACTCCTTTTTTCAGATTTTACTACTTGGAATAGAGAATTTTTGTCTAATTTTTTGCTGGGTATATACATTAGGTATATAGAAATTAGTTTACATACAAAGAAATGCATGTTTAATAAACAACTATTGTATCAAATCGATCTCAAATAACTCAGTTACCTCTACCAGCAATTCACCGTTGGTGTTTTCATAAAGTGTTAGAAACAATGAAATATCTATGTTTTGAGAGAATTTTTCCCCTCAAGTATTTCTACATGAGGTTTGAGGGGTCAGCCACTGTCGCATTCATATGTAATGATTATTCACTTAAAAAACGTCATCATCACCATCAATCATCTCCGTATACAATACATTCATGAGTTGGGTTGATCCAGATACAATTGCTGTCGCATCACCTTCTAACAGTTTTATATATTTTGCTAGTATGCATGCCTTAGCATGCTTCTATCGATAGTGACGTAAGAGTCCGAGATGTAGAATGTTACAATTAAAAATCTTTACTATTAGAATTTACCAGTTCGCTCTTTTGAATTTTTACAAAGTAGATACATATGTATGTATGTATTTCATTAACCACAAAATCATAAAATTTCTTTGCTTACAAAATTGTATGACGTCGGGATTTTTTTTTCTATAAATTTATTTAATACTCATACAGATACAGATATAAAGTAAGATCTGTTTACTGTATATTTTAAAATTTATGCATGCTTCAGCATGATTCTAGTTGAAGCCTATATTCATTCACTAAGTTTGTTTGATACTTATTCATACACACGTACATTCTTAAAGATTGGATATCAAAGTCCAATTTCCGTAGTTTATCTATATTTTCTAAAGATCTGATAGCAAAAGAAATAAATAGAGTGAAGATCTTCTATAATAATAATCCCATTTTCATATTGTAAAATTTTGCGTGCTAGCGCTTTCGATGGGAAAATGTACATACAACTTTATAAAAAGTGATAATATGATGTGCTGCTGAATAAAATCAGTAAAAACCATGCTGAATTAATAAGAAACATTAACGAAGGTTTAGTCATAGTGAAATTTCTTAGTTCGATATGAACAAAATATTGATTTACAGTATTCATCTATTAAACTCATTAGTTTGTAGATATCTCAATATACATTTTCTATTATATTAAAAATTATTGAATTAATGTGACGAATTCTTATTTTTAAGCTGCAGATTTGCCCTGAGTGTATGGATTGTTTATATTTGCATTGTGCTTTAACTAAACGACGCTTCATATATTTTAATGATGTAGATCTAATAAATACTTAAGCATTGATAAGAAATTTGATATGTATACATACATATCTACAAATTGATTTTATGTATGTATGTATGTACATATATGTGTACATACAAATAAGTGTTTAACTCAATCTTTGAATACATTTTTTATTTTATTTTTTGTCATGTGATGTCTGTTGTTGTTGAAATTAAAAACATTTTAATTTTTATCTGCGTTTTCTTAAAAGTTTGTGAGGATTTTCTGTTTTAAGTAAAACTGAATTCTTGAAGATATGTACATACTCTATAGTAATAGTAACTATAATAGAAATATTCCTTATACTCAATTTACATTTTTTTAAAGTTGATGCAATATTAGTTAGTCAACGCTTGACATTTTTAGGGTATAAAATTTTTTCTAGCTATAGCCTTCTACATTTATTTTGGAAATCTTGCTTTGCTTTTTCAAAATGTATAAACATTTTTAAATGAAACTGATCCGGCACTCCAGCTTAGGTACTGATAGTTTTTTTGTTGTTAGTTAACTTACTTATTTTTTATTTTTTATTGATAAACATTGGAAATCAAAAGGGAGTTTTATATTGTAATTATTATTTTCATAATTGTTGAAAACAATCGCTACTTTTGTTTGTTTTTTGCGATGAAATCATTTGAATTACTTTTGAAACTTTACGCGTTTATAAAAATTATGTTATTTTCTATATTTCTTAATTTATAAGACTTTTAGACTTTGTGCTTTAGTGGTTATATATTCTATTATACGATTATGAATAAGAATGCAGTAAGCTGATGTATTTGCTTATTGCTTCAAATTAAAATTTTATTCAATTGAATAAAAGGAGCTTTTTTCTTAAACTCTGATGCAGTTAGAAGCGCTGGAGATTCTTTCATATATAGAATTGGATAACATTTATTTTTAATTTTTATGTTAAGAAGTACGGATATGAGACTGAATTTAAATGTACTTTTAAATTAGTTAAATCATAATGAACAAACATATTTTCTTCTTGAATAGCGATCAACAGAAAACGAACTCGTTTTCATATAATTTAGGTATACCCTATCGACGGCTCCTCTAGGATACAAGATGACTTTGTATGACGAAATTTCTGTTGCATTTGTTTATATACATATGTATGTTTATTTTATGAAGGATGAGCACCTATGGCTTTTATTTGGTGTTCTATATGATTTTTTTTAAGTTTTATTAAAGTTCAGCGTATTGTGTATATTATTATTTCTAAAATGTTTAAGTGTGTTTTGTGTTCCCATCGGACAGAGTGTACGTATTAGTTGGTCAGTCAGTCTATATTTTTATTTATTTTTTTCTTCTAATGTGCCACTCCTTTTTTCAGATTTTACTACTTGGAATAGAGTATTTTTGTCTAATTTTTTGCTGGGTATATACATTAGGTATGTAGAAATTAGTTTACTTACAAAGAAATGTATGTTTAATAAACAACTATTGTAGCAAATCGATCTCAAATAACTCAGTTACCTCTACCAGCAATTCATAGTCGGTGTTTTCATAAAGTGTTAGAAACAATGAAATACCTATGTTTGGGAGAATTTTTTTGCCTCAAGTAGGTATTTCTACATGAGGTTTGCTGGTCGACTCCTATCGCATTCATATGTAATGATTATTCACTTAAACAAGGTCATCATCGCCATCAATCACTCCCGTATACAATACATTCATGAGTTGGGTTCATCCAGATACAATTGCTGTCTCATCACCTTCTAACAGCTTTATATATTTGGCTAGTATGCATGCCTTAGCATGCTTCTATCGATAGTGACGTAAGAGTCCGAGATCTAGTAGTGTTACAATTAAAAATCTTTACTATCTTTACTTTTACTTGTTTATCATATTAAACAGTTTCAAACACAACTAATGCACAATGTCATAGCATCCAACAATATTGGCTACTCTTTAACTTGACAAACTTTTATCTGAATTGAAAGATTTTTCATTAGCATTTAGTGGTTACGTTTTTTTGGACAAAATTTTGATTATTTTTATATTAAACATACGTGTTGCGTTGACAACTGTGTGTAAATGGCTGACCACGAAAGGTTTCCTTTGGAGCTCAGAGTGTGTAAATTTGTTTTGTTTTATTTTGTTTTTAGCCCAGGTAGAAACACCATGTGCTAATATAATTTGAATTTAAGAGTAGTAGGGAATTGCCAATTCTGCCCCAATTAAAATTGTTAAATTGTTGGTGAAATTGTTAAATTGTGGGCTGAAATTGTTAAATTGTTGCTGAAATTGTTAAATTTGGGTAATTAAAATTTGAAAATTGTTAAATTCTTGGAAATTTGTGTTTTTTGTTTACATTAGGAGTTTTTGTTTACATTAGGAGTTTTTGTTTACTTTAAGTGTATGTCTGTCTGTCTGTCTGTCTGCCTGACCGTGGATGTTTGTGTGTGGAATATTTTGTTTGAATGTATTAAGGCGGTTCATAGTTTGGCGGTTTTTGTGTGTGTATATACAGACGAGGAAAATCATGAAAATGATTTTTCCTAATACCAATGGTGAAATAGTGATTATTAATTTTTCCTAATGCCTACGGCAATGCATGATAATTTTTCCTAATGCCGGGCAAAACATGATTATTATTTTTTTCAAATGCCGACGGCAAAACATGATTATTATTTTTCCTAATGCCTACGGCATGCATGATAATTTTTCCTAATGCCTACGGCAATGCATGATAATTTTTCCTAATGCCGGGCAATACATGAATATTGCTTTTTTAAATGCCGACGGGAAAATGATTTTTCCTAATGACGACGGGAAAACGTGAAAGTTATTTTTTCTAATGCTAATGTAGGTGTTGCTAGACTGTGGGAATTTTAGGCTGACCGTGATTTGAGTGGGTGGCGTTGTTGGCGTAATATGTAACCATAGGAATTTGTAGATGTGTCTGTCTGTCTGTGAGAATTTAGGTGAAGGTTTGATTGGCAGGGGGCGGGGTGTAGTTGAGGTAGATCGATTGCGTGTATATATATATGTGTGTGTGTGTGTGTATGTTTGTAGGAATTTCAATGTATATATTTCTGTAGGAGCTTAAAGCTGATTGTGATTTATGAGGGGTGAGGTGTTCTAGTAATATGCAACCGGGGGAATCTGTGTGTTTGTATGTCTGTAGGAGTTTAAGGCTGACCATGATTTAGGTGGGCAGGGTTGTTGACGTAATATGTAGCCATGGGGATTTGTGGATGTGTCTGTCTATAGTAGTTTAAGGCTGATCGTGATTTGAGGTGGGTGAGGATGTTGTTGAGGTAAATTGGCTATGTGTATGTATGTATGTATTTCTGTAAGAATTTAAGATGATTGTGATTTATTAGGGGCGAGGTGTTCTTGTAATATGTAGCCGTGAGAATCTGTGTGTATAGATGTCTGTAGAAGTTTAAGACTATCTGTAATTTCGGGTAGGTGAGAGTGTTGTGTTGTTGAGATTAATCTCGTATATTGTATTATTGTATATGTATGTATGTGTGTATGTATATCTGGGGAGAATTTAAGGCTGGTCATGATTTGTAAAAGGTGGGGTGTTGTTGAAATTTTCTTGGATATTTCTTTTATGAATTCTGCTATGTGTGTGTATTTGCGCTGGTATTTATATGTAGGTAAAAATAAATTGTTTTCAATATCGACATTTGGTACTATAAAATACTGTCATAAATCTGGACTTCCCTAATCCTAGTATGCTTTTATACTTACGATTGCTTTATATTTTCTCATGCTTAAATTTGTCTTGCGTTAAAGCCTGCCTGTGTGAAATTTGTTTATATTACAGATTTTGTTTATTTAACTACATCCGTCTTTTTTGACTGAAAGAGTTTTCTACACACAGAGAAAAACCAACTTAAAATCAGTAAAAACCATGCTGAATTAATAAGAAACATTAACGAAGGTTTAGTCATAGTGAAATTTCTTAGTTCGATATGAACAAAATATTGATTTACAGTATTCATTTATTAAACTCATTAGTTTGTAGATATCTCAATATACATTTTCTATTATATTAAAAATTATTGAATTAATGTGACGAATTCTTATTTTTAAGCTGCAGATTTGCCCTGAGTGTATGGATTGTTTATATTTGCATTGTGCTTTAACTAAACGACGCTTCATATATTTTAATGATGTAGATCTAATAAATACTTAAGCATTGATAAGAAATTTGATATGTATACATACATATCTACAAATTGATTTTATGTATGTATGTATGTACATATATGTGTACATACAAATAAGTGTTTAACTCAATCTTTGAATACATTTTTTATTTTATTTTTTGTCATGTGATGTCTGTTGTTGTTGAAATTAAAAACATTTTAATTTTTATCTGCGTTTACTTAAAAGTTTGTGAGGATTTTCTGTTTTAAGTAAAACTGAATTCGTGAAGATATGTACATACTCTATAGTAATAGTAACTATAATTGAAATATTTCTTATACTTAATTTACATTTTTTGAAAGTTGATGCAGCGTTAGTTAGTCAACGTTTGACATTTTTGGGGTATAAAATATTTTCTAACTATAACCTTCTACATTTATTTTGGAAAGCTTGCTTTGCTTTTTAAAAATGTATAAACATTTTTAAATTAAACTGATCCGGTACTGATAGTACCGGTAGGTACTGATAGTTTTTTGTTGTTAGTTAACTTATTTCTTTTTTATTTTTTATTGATAAACATTTAAAATCAAAAGGGAGTTTGATATTGTAATTATTATTTTCATAATTGTTGAAAACAATAGCTGCTTTTTTTTTGTTTTTTTGCGATGAAATTATTTGAATTACTTTTAAAACCTTACGCGTTTATAAAACTTATGTTATTTTCCATATTACTCAATTTATAAGACTTTTAGAATTTGTCCTTTAGTGATTATATATTCTATTATGTGATCATGAATACGAATGCAGTAAGCTGATGTCTTTGCTTACTGTTTCAAATTAAAATTTTATTCAATTGAATAAAAGGAGCTTTTTTCTTAAACTGTGATGTAGTTAGAAGCGCTGGAGATTCTTTTATATAACAGCTTTCTTGGAATTTTAGATGCATATAATATAGAATTGGATAATATTTTGTACTTTTAATTTTTATATTAAGAAGTACGAATATGAGACTGAATTTAAATGTACTTTTAAATTAGTTAAATCATAATGAACAAACATATTTTCTTCTTGAATAGCGATCAACAGAAAACGAACTCGTTTTCATATAATTTAGGTATACCCTATCGACGGCTCCTCTAGGATGCAAGATGACTGTGTATGACGAAATTTCTGTTGCTTTATACTGATAATATGTTTACATTAATAAGGTACATATACATATGTTCATTTTATGAAGGGTGAACACCTATGGCTTTTATTTGATGTTCTATATGATTTTTTTTTCATTTTATTAAAGTTCAGCGTATTGTATATATATTTCTGAAATGTTTAAGTGTGTTTTGTGTGCCCATCAGACAGAGTGTACGTATTAGTTGGTCAGTCAGTCTCTATTTTTATTTCTTTTTTTTTTTCTAATGTGCCACTCCTTTTTTCAGATTTTACTACTTGGAATAGAGAATTTTTGTCTAATTTTTTGCTGGGTATATACATTAGGTATATAGAAATTAGTTTACATACAAAGAAATGCATGTTTAATAAACAACTATTGTATCAAATCGATCTCAAATAACTCAGTTACCTCTACCAGCAATTCACCGTTGGTGTTTTCATAAAGTGTTAGAAACAATGAAATATCTATGTTTTGAGAGAATTTTTCCCCTCAAGTATTTCTACATGAGGTTTGAGGGGTCAGCCACTGTCGCATTCATATGTAATGATTATTCACTTAAAAAACGTCATCATCACCATCAATCATCTCCGTATACAATACATTCATGAGTTGGGTTGATCCAGATACAATTGCTGTCGCATCACCTTCTAACAGTTTTATATATTTTGCTAGTATGCATGCCTTAGCATGCTTCTATCGATAGTGACGTAAGAGTCCGAGATGTAGAATGTTACAATTAAAAATCTTTACTATTAGAATTTACCAGTTCGCTCTTTTGAATTTTTACAAAGTAGATACATATGTATGTATGTATTTCATTAACCACAAAATCATAAAATTTCTTTGCTTACAAAATTGTATGACGTCGGGATTTTTTTTTTCTATAAATTTATTTAATACTCATACAGATACAGATATAAAGTAAGATCTGTTTACTGTATATTTTAAAATTTATGCATGCTTCAGCATGATTCTAGTTGAAGCCTATATTCATTCACTAAGTTTGTTTGATACTTATTCATACACACGTACATTCTTAAAGATTGGATATCAAAGTCCAATTTCCGTAGTTTATCTATATTTTCTAAAGATCTGATAGCAAAAGAAATAAATAGAGTGAAGATCTTCTATAATAATAATCCCATTTTCATATTGTAAAATTTTGCGTGCTAGCGCTTTCGATGGGAAAATGTACATACAACTTTATAAAAAGTGATAATATGATGTGCTGCTGAATAAAATCAGTAAAAACCATGCTGAATTAATAAGAAACATTAACGAAGGTTTAGTCATAGTGAAATTTCTTAGTTCGATATGAACAAAATATTGATTTACAGTATTCATCTATTAAACTCATTAGTTTGTAGATATCTCAATATACATTTTCTATTATATTAAAAATTATTGAATTAATGTGACGAATTCTTATTTTTAAGCTGCAGATTTGCCCTGAGTGTATGGATTGTTTATATTTGCATTGTGCTTTAACTAAACGACGCTTCATATATTTTAATGATGTAGATCTAATAAATACTTAAGCATTGATAAGAAATTTGATATGTATACATACATATCTACAAATTGATTTTATGTATGTATGTATGTACATATATGTGTACATACAAATAAGTGTTTAACTCAATCTTTGAATACATTTTTTATTTTATTTTTTGTCATGTGATGTCTGTTGTTGTTGAAATTAAAAACATTTTAATTTTTATCTGCGTTTACTTAAAAGTTTGTGAGGATTTTCTGTTTTAAGTAAAACTGAATTCGTGAAGATATGTACATACTCTATAGTAATAGTAACTATAATTGAAATATTTCTTATACTTAATTTACATTTTTTGAAAGTTGATGCAGCGTTAGTTAGTCAACGTTTGACATTTTTGGGGTATAAAATATTTTCTAACTATAACCTTCTACATTTATTTTGGAAAGCTTGCTTTGCTTTTTAAAAATGTATAAACATTTTTAAATTAAACTGATCCGGTACTGATAGTACCGGTAGGTACTGATAGTTTTTTGTTGTTAGTTAACTTATTTCTTTTTTATTTTTTATTGATAAACATTTAAAATCAAAAGGGAGTTTGATATTGTAATTATTATTTTCATAATTGTTGAAAACAATAGCTGCTTTTTTTTTGTTTTTTTGCGATGAAATTATTTGAATTACTTTTAAAACCTTACGCGTTTATAAAACTTATGTTATTTTCCATATTACTCAATTTATAAGACTTTTAGAATTTGTCCTTTAGTGATTATATATTCTATTATGTGATCATGAATACGAATGCAGTAAGCTGATGTCTTTGCTTACTGTTTCAAATTAAAATTTTATTCAATTGAATAAAAGGAGCTTTTTTCTTAAACTGTGATGTAGTTAGAAGCGCTGGAGATTCTTTTATATAACAGCTTTCTTGGAATTTTAGATGCATATAATATAGAATTGGATAATATTTTGTACTTTTAATTTTTATATTAAGAAGTACGAATATGAGACTGAATTTAAATGTACTTTTAAATTAGTTAAATCATAATGAACAAACATATTTTCTTCTTGAATAGCGATCAACAGAAAACGAACTCGTTTTCATATAATTTAGGTATACCCTATCGACGGCTCCTCTAGGATGCAAGATGACTGTGTATGACGAAATTTCTGTTGCTTTATACTGATAATATGTTTACATTAATAAGGTACATATACATATGTTCATTTTATGAAGGGTGAACACCTATGGCTTTTATTTGATGTTCTATATGATTTTTTTTTCATTTTATTAAAGTTCAGCGTATTGTATATATATTTCTGAAATGTTTAAGTGTGTTTTGTGTGCCCATCAGACAGAGTGTACGTATTAGTTGGTCAGTCAGTCTCTATTTTTATTTCTTTTTTTTTTTTCTAATGTGCCACTCCTTTTTTCAGATTTTACTACTTGGAATAGAGAATTTTTGTCTAATTTTTTGCTGGGTATATACATTAGGTATATAGAAATTAGTTTACATACAAAGAAATGCATGTTTAATAAACAACTATTGTATCAAATCGATCTCAAATAACTCAGTTACCTCTACCAGCAATTCACCGTTGGTGTTTTCATAAAGTGTTAGAAACAATGAAATATCTATGTTTTGAGAGAATTTTTCCCCTCAAGTATTTCTACATGAGGTTTGAGGGGTCAGCCACTGTCGCATTCATATGTAATGATTATTCACTTAAAAAACGTCATCATCACCATCAATCATCTCCGTATACAATACATTCATGAGTTGGGTTGATCCAGATACAATTGCTGTCGCATCACCTTCTAACAGTTTTATATATTTTGCTAGTATGCATGCCTTAGCATGCTTCTATCGATAGTGACGTAAGAGTCCGAGATGTAGAATGTTACAATTAAAAATCTTTACTATTAGAATTTACCAGTTCGCTCTTTTGAATTTTTACAAAGTAGATACATATGTATGTATGTATTTCATTAACCACAAAATCATAAAATTTCTTTGCTTACAAAATTGTATGACGTCGGGATTTTTTTTTTCTATAAATTTATTTAATACTCATACAGATACAGATATAAAGTAAGATCTGTTTACTGTATATTTTAAAATTTATGCATGCTTCAGCATGATTCTAGTTGAAGCCTATATTCATTCACTAAGTTTGTTTGATACTTATTCATACACACGTACATTCTTAAAGATTGGATATCAAAGTCCAATTTCCGTAGTTTATCTATATTTTCTAAAGATCTGATAGCAAAAGAAATAAATAGAGTGAAGATCTTCTATAATAATAATCCCATTTTCATATTGTAAAATTTTGCGTGCTAGCGCTTTCGATGGGAAAATGTACATACAACTTTATAAAAAGTGATAATATGATGTGCTGCTGAATAAAATCAGTAAAAACCATGCTGAATTAATAAGAAACATTAACGAAGGTTTAGTCATAGTGAAATTTCTTAGTTCGATATGAACAAAATATTGATTTACAGTATTCATCTATTAAACTCATTAGTTTGTAGATATCTCAATATACATTTTCTATTATATTAAAAATTATTGAATTAATGTGACGAATTCTTATTTTTAAGCTGCAGATTTGCCCTGAGTGTATGGATTGTTTATATTTGCATTGTGCTTTAACTAAACGACGCTTCATATATTTTAATGATGTAGATCTAATAAATACTTAAGCATTGATAAGAAATTTGATATGTATACATACATATCTACAAATTGATTTTATGTATGTATGTATGTACATATATGTGTACATACAAATAAGTGTTTAACTCAATCTTTGAATACATTTTTTATTTTATTTTTTGTCATGTGATGTCTGTTGTTGTTGAAATTAAAAACATTTTAATTTTTATCTGCGTTTTCTTAAAAGTTTGTGAGGATTTTCTGTTTTAAGTAAAACTGAATTCTTGAAGATATGTACATACTCTATAGTAATAGTAACTATAATAGAAATATTCCTTATACTCAATTTACATTTTTTTAAAGTTGATGCAATATTAGTTAGTCAACGCTTGACATTTTTAGGGTATAAAATTTTTTCTAGCTATAGCCTTCTACATTTATTTTGGAAATCTTGCTTTGCTTTTTCAAAATGTATAAACATTTTTAAATGAAACTGATCCGGCACTCCAGCTTAGGTACTGATAGTTTTTTTGTTGTTAGTTAACTTACTTATTTTTTATTTTTTATTGATAAACATTGGAAATCAAAAGGGAGTTTTATATTGTAATTATTATTTTCATAATTGTTGAAAACAATCGCTACTTTTGTTTGTTTTTTGCGATGAAATCATTTGAATTACTTTTGAAACTTTACGCGTTTATAAAAATTATGTTATTTTCTATATTTCTTAATTTATAAGACTTTTAGACTTTGTGCTTTAGTGGTTATATATTCTATTATACGATTATGAATAAGAATGCAGTAAGCTGATGTATTTGCTTATTGCTTCAAATTAAAATTTTATTCAATTGAATAAAAGGAGCTTTTTTCTTAAACTCTGATGCAGTTAGAAGCGCTGGAGATTCTTTCATATATAGAATTGGATAACATTTATTTTTAATTTTTATGTTAAGAAGTACGGATATGAGACTGAATTTAAATGTACTTTTAAATTAGTTAAATCATAATGAACAAACATATTTTCTTCTTGAATAGCGATCAACAGAAAACGAACTCGTTTTCATATAATTTAGGTATACCCTATCGACGGCTCCTCTAGGATACAAGATGACTTTGTATGACGAAATTTCTGTTGCATTTGTTTATATACATATGTATGTTTATTTTATGAAGGATGAGCACCTATGGCTTTTATTTGGTGTTCTATATGATTTTTTTTAAGTTTTATTAAAGTTCAGCGTATTGTGTATATTATTATTTCTAAAATGTTTAAGTGTGTTTTGTGTTCCCATCGGACAGAGTGTACGTATTAGTTGGTCAGTCAGTCTATATTTTTATTTATTTTTTTCTTCTAATGTGCCACTCCTTTTTTCAGATTTTACTACTTGGAATAGAGTATTTTTGTCTAATTTTTTGCTGGGTATATACATTAGGTATGTAGAAATTAGTTTACTTACAAAGAAATGTATGTTTAATAAACAACTATTGTAGCAAATCGATCTCAAATAACTCAGTTACCTCTACCAGCAATTCATAGTCGGTGTTTTCATAAAGTGTTAGAAACAATGAAATACCTATGTTTGGGAGAATTTTTTTGCCTCAAGTAGGTATTTCTACATGAGGTTTGCTGGTCGACTCCTATCGCATTCATATGTAATGATTATTCACTTAAACAAGGTCATCATCACCATCAATCACTCCCGTATACAATACATTCATGAGTTGGGTTCATCCAGATACAATTGCTGTCTCATCACCTTCTAACAGCTTTATATATTTGGCTAGTATGCATGCCTTAGCATGCTTCTATCGATAGTGACGTAAGAGTCCGAGATCTAGTAGTGTTACAATTAAAAATCTTTACTATCTTTACTTTTACTTGTTTATCATATTAAACAGTTTCAAACACAACTAATGCACAATGTCATAGCATCCAACAATATTGGCTACTCTTTAACTTGACAAACTTTTATCTGAATTGAAAGATTTTTCATTAGCATTTAGTGGTTACGTTTTTTTGGACAAAATTTTGATTATTTTTATATTAAACATACGTGTTGCGTTGACAACTGTGTGTAAATGGCTGACCACGAAAGGTTTCCTTTGGAGCTCAGAGTGTGTAAATTTGTTTTGTTTTATTTTGTTTTTAGCCCAGGTAGAAACACCATGTGCTAATATAATTTGAATTTAAGAGTAGTAGGGAATTGCCAATTCTGCCCCAATTAAAATTGTTGGTGAAATTGTTAAATTGTGGGCTGAAATTGTTAAATTGTTGCTGAAATTGTTAAATTTGGGTAATTAAAATTTGAAAATTGTTAAATTCTTGGAAATTTGTGTTTTTTGTTTACATTAGGAGTTTTTGTTTACATTAGGAGTTTTTGTTTACTTTAAGTGTATGTCTGTCTGTCTGTCTGTCTGCCTGACCGTGGATGTTTGTGTGTGGAATATTTTGTTTGAATGTATTAAGGCGGTTCATAGTTTGGCGGTTTTTGTGTGTGTATATACAGACGAGGAAAATCATGAAAATGATTTTTCCTAATACCAATGGTGAAATAGTGATTATTAATTTTTCCTAATGCCTACGGCAATGCATGATAATTTTTCCTAATGCCGGGCAAAACATGATTATTATTTTTTTCAAATGCCGACGGCAAAACATGATTATTATTTTTCCTAATGCCTACGGCATGCATGATAATTTTTCCTAATGCCTACGGCAATGCATGATAATTTTTCCTAATGCCGGGCAATACATGAATATTGCTTTTTTAAATGCCGACGGGAAAATGATTTTTCCTAATGACGACGGGAAAACGTGAAAGTTATTTTTTCTAATGCTAATGTAGGTGTTGCTAGACTGTGGGAATTTTAGGCTGACCGTGATTTGAGTGGGTGGCGTTGTTGGCGTAATATGTAACCATAGGAATTTGTAGATGTGTCTGTCTGTCTGTGAGAATTTAGGTGAAGGTTTGATTGGCAGGGGGCGGGGTGTAGTTGAGGTAGATCGATTGCGTGTATATATATGTGTGTGTGTGTGTGTATGTTTGTAGGAATTTCAATGTATATATTTCTGTAGGAGCTTAAAGCTGATTGTGATTTATGAGGGGTGAGGTGTTCTAGTAATATGCAACCGGGGGAATCTGTGTGTTTGTATGTCTGTAGGAGTTTAAGGCTGACCATGATTTAGGTGGGCAGGGTTGTTGACGTAATATGTAGCCATGGGGATTTGTGGATGTGTCTGTCTATAGTAGTTTAAGGCTGATCGTGATTTGAGGTGGGTGAGGATGTTGTTGAGGTAAATTGGCTATGTGTATGTATGTATGTATTTCTGTAAGAATTTAAGATGATTGTGATTTATTAGGGGCGAGGTGTTCTTGTAATATGTAGCCGTGAGAATCTGTGTGTATAGATGTCTGTAGAAGTTTAAGACTATCTGTAATTTCGGGTAGGTGAGAGTGTTGTGTTGTTGAGATTAATCTCGTATATTGTATTATTGTATATGTATGTATGTGTGTATGTATATCTGGGGAGAATTTAAGGCTGGTCATGATTTGTAAAAGGTGGGGTGTTGTTGAAATTTTCTTGGATATTTCTTTTATGAATTCTGCTATGTGTGTGTATTTGCGCTGGTATTTATATGTAGGTAAAAATAAATTGTTTTCAATATCGACATTTGGTACTATAAAATACTATCATAAATCTGGACTTCCCTAATCCTAGTATGCTTTTATACTTACGATTGCTTTATATTTTCTCATGCTTAAATTTGTCTTGCGTTAAAGCCTGCCTGTGTGAAATTTGTTTATATTACAGATTTTGTTTATTTAACTACATCCGTCTTTTTTGACTGAAAGAGTTTTCTACACACAGAGAAAAACCAACTTAAAATCAGTAAAAACCATGCTGAATTAATAAGAAACATTAACGAAGGTTTAGTCATAGTGAAATTTCTTAGTTCGATATGAACAAAATATTGATTTACAGTATTCATTTATTAAACTCATTAGTTTGTAGATATCTCAATATACATTTTCTATTATATTAAAAATTATTGAATTAATGTGACGAATTCTTATTTTTAAGCTGCAGATTTGCCCTGAGTGTATGGATTGTTTATATTTGCATTGTGCTTTAACTAAACGATGCTTCATATATTTTAATGATGTAGATCTAATAAATACTTAAGCATTGATAAGAAATTTGATATGTATACATACATATCTACAAATTGATTTTATGTATGTATGTATGTACATATCTATGTACATACAAATAAGTGTTTAACTCAATCTTTGAATACATTTTTTATTTTATTTTTTGTCATGTGATGTCTGTTGTTGTTGAAATTAAAAACATTTTAATTTTTATCTGCGTTTTCTTAAAAGTTTGTGAGGATTTTCTGTTTTAAGTAAAACTGAATTCTTGAAGATATGTACATACTCTATAGTAATAGTAACTATAATAGAAATATTCCTTATACTCAATTTACATTTTTTTAAAGTTGGTGCAATATTAGTTAGTCAACGCTTGACAATTTTAGGGTATAAAATTTTTTCTAGCTATAGCCTTCTACATTTATTTTGGAAAGCTTTCTTTGCTTTTTAAAAATGTATAAACATTTTTAAATGAAACTGATCCGGCACTCCAGCTTAGGTACTGATAGTTTTTTTGTTGTTAGTTAACTTACTTATTTTTTATTTTTTATTGATAAACATTGGAAATCAAAAGGGAGTTTTATATTGTAATTATTATTTTCATAATTGTTGAAAACAATCGCTACTTTTGTTTGTTTTTTGCGATGAAATCATTTGAATTACTTTTGAAACTTTACGCGTTTATAAAAATTATGTTATTTTCTATATTTCTTAATTTATAAGACTTTTAGACTTTGTGCTTTAGTGGTTATATATTCTATTATACGATTATGAATAAGAATGCAGTAAGCTGATGTATTTGCTTATTGCTTCAAATTAAAATTTTATTCAATTGAATAAAAGGAGCTTTTTTCTTAAACTCTGATGCAGTTAGAAGCGCTGGAGATTCTTTCATATATAGAATTGGATAACATTTATTTTTAATTTTTATGTTAAGAAGTACGGATATGAGACTGAATTTAAATGTACTTTTAAATTAGTTAAATCATAATGAACAAACATATTTTCTTCTTGAATAGCGATCAACAGAAAACGAACTCGTTTTCATATAATTTAGGTATACCCTATCGACGGCTCCTCTAGGATACAAGATGACTTTGTATGACGAAATTTCTGTTGCATTTGTTTATATACATATGTATGTTTATTTTATGAAGGATGAGCACCTATGGCTTTTATTTGGTGTTCTATATGATTTTTTTTAAGTTTTATTAAAGTTCAGCGTATTGTGTATATTATTATTTCTAAAATGTTTAAGTGTGTTTTGTGTTCCCATCGGACAGAGTGTACGTATTAGTTGGTCAGTCAGTCTATATTTTTATTTATTTTTTTCTTCTAATGTGCCACTCCTTTTTTCAGATTTTACTACTTGGAATAGAGTATTTTTGTCTAATTTTTTGCTGGGTATATACATTAGGTATGTAGAAATTAGTTTACTTACAAAGAAATGTATGTTTAATAAACAACTATTGTAGCAAATCGATCTCAAATAACTCAGTTACCTCTACCAGCAATTCATAGTCGGTGTTTTATTAAAGTGTTAGAAACAATGAAATACCTATGTTTGGGAGAATTTTTTTGCCTCAAGTAGGTATTTCTACATGAGGTTTGCTGGTCGACTCCTATCGCATTCATATGTAATGATTATTCACTTAAACAAGGTCATCATCGCCATCAATCACTCCCGTATACAATACATTCATGAGTTGGGTTCATCCAGATACAATTGCTGTCCCATCACCTTCTAACAGCTTTATATATTTGGCTAGTATGCATGCCTTAGCATGCTTCTATCGATAGTGACGTAAGAGTCCGAGATCTAGTAGTGTTACAATTAAAAATCTTTACTATCTTTACTTTTACTTGTTTATCATATTAAACAGTTTCAAACACAACTAATGCACAATGTCATAGCATCCAACAATATTGGCTACTCTTTAACTTGACAAACTTTTATCTGAATTGAAAGATTTTTCATTAGCATTTAGTGGTTACGTTTTTTTGGACAAAATTTTGATTATTTTTATATTAAACATACGTGTTGCGTTGACAACTGTGTGTAAATGGCTGACCACGAAAGGTTTCCTTTGGAGCTCAGAGTGTGTAAATTTGTTTTGTTTTATTTTGTTTTTAGCCCAGGTAGAAACACCATGTGCTAATATAATTTGAATTTAAGAGTAGTAGGGAATTGCCAATTCTGCCCCAATTAAAATTGTTAAATTGTTGGTGAAATTGTTAAATTGTGGGCTGAAATTGTTAAATTGTTGCTGAAATTGTTAAATTTGGGTAATTAAAATTTGAAAATTGTTAAATTCTTGGAAATTTGTGTTTTTTGTTTACATTAGGAGTTTTTGTTTACATTAGGAGTTTTTGTTTACATTAGGAGTTTTTGTTTACTTTAAGTGTATGTCTGTCTGTCTGTCTGTCTGCCTGACCGTGGATGTTTGTGTGTGGAATATTTTGTTTGAATGTATTAAGGCGGTTCATAGTTTGGCGGTTTTTGTGTGTGTATATACAGACGAGGAAAATCATGAAAATGATTTTTCCTAATACCAATGGTGAAATAGTGATTATTAATTTTTCCTAATGCCTACGGCAATGCGTGATAATTTTTCCTAATGCCGGGCAAAACATGATTATTATTTTTTTCAAATGCCGACGGCAAAACATGATTATTATTTTTCCTAATGCCTACGGCATGCATGATAATTTTTCCTAATGCCTACGGCAATGCATGATAATTTTTCCTAATGCCGGGCAATACATGAATATTGCTTTTTTAAATGCCGACGGGAAAATGATTTTTCCTAATGACGACGGGAAAACGTGAAAGTTATTTTTTCTAATGCTAATGTAGGTGTTGCTAGACTGTGGGAATTTTAGGCTGACCGTGATTTGAGTGGGTGGCGTTGTTGGCGTAATATGTAACCATAGGAATTTGTAGATGTGTCTGTCTGTCTGTGAGAATTTAGGTGAAGGTTTGATTGGCAGGGGGCGGGGTGTAGTTGAGGTAGATCGATTGCGTGTATATATATGTGTGTGTGTGTGTGTGTATGTTTGTAGGAATTTCAATGTATATATTTCTGTAGGAGCTTAAAGCTGATTGTGATTTATGAGGGGTGAGGTGTTCTAGTAATATGCAACCGGGGGAATCTGTGTGTTTGTATGTCTGTAGGAGTTTAAGGCTGACCATGATTTAGGTGGGCAGGGTTGTTGACGTAATATGTAGCCATGGGGATTTGTGGATGTGTCTGTCTATAGTAGTTTAAGGCTGATCGTGATTTGAGGTGGGTGAGGATGTTGTTGAGGTAAATTGGCTATGTGTATGTATGTATGTATTTCTGTAAGAATTTAAGATGATTGTGATTTATTAGGGGCGAGGTGTTCTTGTAATATGTAGCCGTGAGAATCTGTGTGTATAGATGTCTGTAGAAGTTTAAGACTATCTGTAATTTCGGGTAGGTGAGAGTGTTGTGTTGTTGAGATTAATCTCGTATATTGTATTATTGTATATGTATGTATGTGTGTATGTATATCTGGGGAGAATTTAAGGCTGGTCATGATTTGTAAAAGGTGGGGTGTTGTTGAAATTTTCTTGGATATTTCTTTTATGAATTCTGCTATGTGTGTGTATTTGCGCTGGTATTTATATGTAGGTAAAAATAAATTGTTTTCAATATCGACATTTGGTACTATAAAATACTATCATAAATCTGGACTTCCCTAATCCTAGTATGCTTTTATACTTACGATTGCTTTATATTTTCTCATGCTTAAATTTGTCTTGCGTTAAAGCCTGCCTGTGTGAAATTTGTTTATATTACAGATTTTGTTTATTTAACTACATCCGTCTTTTTTGACTGAAAGAGTTTTCTACACACAGAGAAAAACCAACTTAAAATCAGTAAAAACCATGCTGAATTAATAAGAAACATTAACGAAGGTTTAGTCATAGTGAAATTTCTTAGTTCGATATGAACAAAATATTGATTTACAGTATTCATTTATTAAACTCATTAGTTTGTAGATATCTCAATATACATTTTCTATTATATTAAAAATTATTGAATTAATGTGACGAATTCTTATTTTTAAGCTGCAGATTTGCCCTGAGTGTATGGATTGTTTATATTTGCATTGTGCTTTAACTAAACGATGCTTCATATATTTTAATGATGTAGATCTAATAAATACTTAAGCATTGATAAGAAATTTGATATGTATACATACATATCTACAAATTGATTTTATGTATGTATGTATGTACATATCTATGTACATACAAATAAGTGTTTAACTCAATCTTTGAATACATTTTTTATTTTATTTTTTGTCATGTGATGTCTGTTGTTGTTGAAATTAAAAACATTTTAATTTTTATCTGCGTTTTCTTAAAAGTTTGTGAGGATTTTCTGTTTTAAGTAAAACTGAATTCTTGAAGATATGTACATACTCTATAGTAATAGTAACTATAATAGAAATATTCCTTATACTCAATTTACATTTTTTTAAAGTTGGTGCAATATTAGTTAGTCAACGCTTGACAATTTTAGGGTATAAAATTTTTTCTAGCTATAGCCTTCTACATTTATTTTGGAAAGCTTTCTTTGCTTTTTAAAAATGTATAAACATTTTTAAATGAAACTGATCCGGCACTCCAGCTTAGGTACTGATAGTTTTTTTGTTGTTAGTTAACTTACTTATTTTTTATTTTTTATTGATAAACATTGGAAATCAAAAGGGAGTTTTATATTGTAATTATTATTTTCATAATTGTTGAAAACAATCGCTGCTTTTTGTCTGTTTTTTGCGATGAAATCATTTGAATTACTTTTGAAAATTTACGCGTTTATAAAAATTATGTTATTTTCTATATTTCTTAATTTATAAGACTTTTAGACTTTGTGCTTTAGTGGTTATATATTCTATTATACGATTATGAATAAGAATGCAGTAAGCTGATGTATTTGCTTACTGCTTCAAATTAAAATTTTATTCAATTGAATAAAAAGAGCTTTTTTCTTAAACTCTGATGCAGTTAGAAGCGCTGGAGATTCTTTCATATATAGAATTGGATAACATTTACTTTTAATTTTTATGTTAAGAAGTACAGATATGAGACTAAATTTAAATGTACTTTTAAATTAGTTAAATCATAATGAACAATCATATTTTACTCTAGGATACAAGATGACTTTGTGTGACGAAATTTCTGTTGCTTTATACTGATAATATGTTTACATTAATAAGGTACATATGTATATGTTCATTTTATGAAGGGTGAACACCTATGGCTTTTATTTGATGTTCTATATGATTTTTTTCTTCATTTTATTAAAGTTCAGCGTATTGTATATATATTTCTGAAATGTTTAAGTGTGTTTTGTGTGCCCATCAGACAGAGTGTACGTATTAGTTGGTCAGTCAGTCTATATTTTTATTTATTTTTTTCTTCTAATGTGCCACTCCTTTTTTCAGATTTTACTACTTGGAATAGAGTATTTTTGTCTAATTTTTTGCTGGGTATATACATTAGGTATGTAGAAATTAGTTTACTTACAAAGAAATGTATGTTTAATAAACAACTATTGTAGCAAATCGATCTCAAATAACTCAGTTACCTCTACCAGCAATTCACCGTCGGTGTTTTCATAAAGTGTTAGAAACAATGAAATACCTATGTTTGGGAGAATTTTTTTGCCTCAAGTAGGTATTTCTACATGAGGTTTGCTGGTCGACTCCTATCGCATTCATATGTAATGATTATTCACTTAAAAAAGGTCATCATCGCCATCAATCACTCCCGTATACAATACATTCATGAGTTGGGTTGATCCAGATACAATTGCTGTCTCATCACCTTCTAACAGCTTTATATATTTGGCTAGTATGCATGCCTTAGCATGCTTCTATCGATAGTGACGTAAGAGTCCGAGATCTAGTAGTGTTACAATTAAAAATCTTTACTATCTTTACTTTTACTTGTTTATCATATTAAACAGTTTCAAACACAACTAATGCACAATGTCATAGCATCCAACAATATTGGCTACTCTTTAACTTGACAAACTTTTATCTGAATTGAAAGATTTTTCATTAGCATTTAGTGGTTACGTTTTTTTGGACAAAATTTTGATTATTTTTATATTAAACATACGTGTTGCGTTGACAACTGTGTGTAAATGGCTGACCACGAAAGGTTTCCTTTGGAGCTCAGAGTGTGTAAATTTGTTTTGTTTTATTTTGTTTTTAGCCCAGGTAGAAACACCATGTGCTAATATAATTTGAATTTAAGAGTAGTAGGGAATTGCCAATTCTGCCCCAATTAAAATTGTTAAATTGTTGGTGAAATTGTTAAATTGTGGGCTGACATTGTTAAATTGTTGCTGAAATTGTTAAATTTGGGTAATTAAAATTTGAAAATTGTTAAATTCTTGGAAATTTGTGTTTTTTGTTTACATTAGGAGTTTTTGTTTACATTAGGAGTTTTTGTTTACTTTAAGTGTATGTATGTCTGTCTGTCTGTCTGCCTGACCGTGGATGTTTTTGTGTGGAATATTTTGTGTGAATGTATTAAGGCGGTTCATAGTTTGGCGGTTTTTGTGTGTGTATATACAGACGAGGAAAATCATGAAAATGATTTTTCCTAATACCAATGGTGAAATAGTGATTATTAATTTTTCCTAATGCCTACGGCAATGCATGATAATGTTTCCTAATGCCGGGCAAAACATGATTATTATTTTTTTCAAATGCCGACGGCAAAACATGATTATTATTTTTCCTAATGCCTACGGCATGCATGATAATTTTTCCTAATGCCTACGGCAATGCATGATAATTTTTCCTAATGCCGGGCAATACATGAATATTGCTTTTTTAAATGCCGACGGGAAAATGATTTTTCCTAATGACGACGGGAAAACGTGAAAGTTATTTTTTCTAATGCTAATGTAGGTGTTGCTAGACTGTGGGAATTTTAGGCTGACCGTGATTTGAGTGGGTGGCGTTGTTGGCGTAATATGTAACCATAGGAATTTGTAGATGTGTCTGTCTGTCTGTGAGAATTTAGGTGAAGGTTTGATTGGCAGGGGGCGGGGTGTAGTTGAGGTAGATCGATTGCGTGTATATATATATATATGTGTGTGTGTGTATGTTTGTAGGAATTTCAATGTATATATTTCTGTAGGAGCTTAAAGCTGATTGTGATTTATGAGGGGTGAGGTGTTCTAGTAATATGCAACCGGGGGAATCTGTGTGTTTGTATGTCTGTAGGAGTTTAAGGCTGACCATGATTTAGGTGGGCAGGGTTGTTGACGTAATATGTAGCCATGGGGATTTGTGGATGTGTCTGTCTATAGTAGTTTAAGGCTGATCGTGATTTGAGGTGGGTGAGGATGTTGTTGAGGTAAATTGGCTATGTGTATGTATGTATGTATTTCTGTAAGAATTTAAGATGATTGTGATTTATTAGGGGCGAGGTGTTCTTGTAATATGTAGCCGTGAGAATCTGTGTGTATAGATGTCTGTAGAAGTTTAAGACTATCTGTAATTTCGGGTAGGTGAGAGTGTTGTGTTGTTGAGATTAATCTCGTATATTGTATTATTGTATATGTATGTATGTGTGTATGTATATCTGGGGAGAATTTAAGGCTGGTCATGATTTGTAAAAGGTGGGGTGTTGTTGAAATTTTCTTGGATATTTCTTTTATGAATTCTGCTATGTGTGTGTATTTGCGCTGGTATTTATATGTAGGTAAAAATAAATTGTTTTCAATATCGACATTTGGTACTATAAAATACTATCATAAATCTGGACTTCCCTAATCCTAGTATGCTTTTATACTTACGATTGCTTTATATTTTCTCATGCTTAAATTTGTCTTGTGTTAAAGCCTGCCTGTGTGAAATTTGTTTATATTACAGATTTTGTTTATTTAACTACATCCGTCTTTTTTGACTGAAAGAGTTTTCTACACACAGAGAAAAACCAACTTAAAATCAGTAAAAACCATGCTGAATTAATAAGAAACATTAACGAAGGTTTAGTCATAGTGAAATTTCTTAGTTCGATATGAACAAAATATTGATTTACAGTATTCATTTATTAAACTCATTAGTTTGTAGATATCTCAATATACATTTTCTATTATATTAAAAATTATTGAATTAATGTGACGAATTCTTATTTTTAAGCTGCAGATTTGCCCTGAGTGTATGGATTGTTTATATTTGCATTGTGCTTTAACTAAACGACGCTTCATATATTTTAATGATGTAGATCTAATAAATACTTAAGCATTGATAAGAAATTTGATATGTATACATACATATCTACAAATTGATTTTATGTATGTATGTATGTACATATATGTGTACATACAAATAAGTGTTTAACTCAATCTTTGAATACATTTTTTATTTTATTTTTTGTCATGTGATGTCTGTTGTTGTTGAAATTAAAAACATTTTAATTTTTATCTGCGTTTACTTAAAAGTTTGTGAGGATTTTCTGTTTTAAGTAAAACTGAATTCGTGAAGATATGTACATACTCTATAGTAATAGTAACTATAATTGAAATATTTCTTATACTTAATTTACATTTTTTGAAAGTTGATGCAGCGTTAGTTAGTCAACGTTTGACATTTTTGGGGTATAAAATATTTTCTAACTATAACCTTCTACATTTATTTTGGAAAGCTTGCTTTGCTTTTTAAAAATGTATAAACATTTTTAAATTAAACTGATCCGGTACTGATAGTACCGGTAGGTACTGATAGTTTTTTGTTGTTAGTTAACTTATTTCTTTTTTATTTTTTATTGATAAACATTTAAAATCAAAAGGGAGTTTGATATTGTAATTATTATTTTCATAATTGTTGAAAACAATAGCTGCTTTTTTTTTGTTTTTTTGCGATGAAATTATTTGAATTACTTTTAAAACCTTACGCGTTTATAAAAATTATGTTATTTTCCATATTACTCAATTTATAAGACTTTTAGAATTTGTCCTTTAGTGATTATATATTCTATTATGCGATCATGAATACGAATGCAGTAAGCTGATGTCTTTGCTTACTGTTTCAAATTAAAATTTTATTCAATTGAATAAAAGGAGCTTTTTTCTTAAACTGTGATGTAGTTAGAAGCGCTGGAGATTCTTTTATATAACAGCTTTCTTGGAATTTTAGATGCATATAATATAGAATTGGATAATATTTTGTACTTTTAATTTTTATATTAAGAAGTACGAATATGAGACTGAATTTAAATGTACTTTTAAATTAGTTAAATCATAATGAACAAACATATTTTCTTCTTGAATAGCGATCAACAGAAAACGAACTCGTTTTCATATAATTTAGGTATACCCTATCGACGGCTCCTCTAGGATGCAAGATGACTGTGTATGACGAAATTTCTGTTGCTTTATACTGATAATATGTTTACATTAATAAGGTACATATACATATGTTCATTTTATGAAGGGTGAACACCTATGGCTTTTATTTGATGTTCTATATGATTTTTTTTTCATTTTATTAAAGTTCAGCGTATTGTATATATATTTCTGAAATGTTTAAGTGTGTTTTGTGTGCCCATCAGACAGAGTGTACGTATTAGTTGGTCAGTCAGTCTCTATTTTTATTTCTTTTTTTTTTTCTAATGTGCCACTCCTTTTTTCAGATTTTACTACTTGGAATAGAGAATTTTTGTCTAATTTTTTGCTGGGTATATACATTAGGTATATAGAAATTAGTTTACATACAAAGAAATGCATGTTTAAAAAACAACTATTGTATCAAATCGATCTCAAATAACTCAGTTACCTCTACCAGCAATTCACCGTTGGTGTTTTCATAAAGTGTTAGAAACAATGAAATATCTATGTTTTGAGAGAATTTTTCCCCTCAAGTATTTCTACATGAGGTTTGAGGGGTCAGCCACTGTCGCATTCATATGTAATGATTATTCACTTAAAAAACGTCATCATCACCATCAATCATCTCCGTATACAACACATTCATGACTTGAGTTGATCCAGATACAATTGCTGTCGCATCACCTTCTAACAGTTTTATATATTTTGCTAGTATGCATGCCTTAGCATGCTTCTATCGATAGTGACGTAAGAGTCCGAGATGTAGAATGTTACAATTAAAAATCTTTACTATTAGAATTTACCAGTTCGCTCTTTTGAATTTTTACAAAGTAGATACATATGTATGTATGTATTTCATTAACCACAAAATCATAAAATTTCTTTGCTTACAAAATTGTATGACGTCGGGATTTTTTTTTTTTCTATAAATTTATTTAATACTCATACAGATACAGATATAAAGTAAGATCTGTTTACTGTATATTTTAAAATTTATGCATGCTTCAGCATGATTCTAGTTGAAGCCTATATTCATTCACTAAGTTTGTTTGATACTTATTCATACACACGTACATTCTTAAAGATTGGATATCAAAGTCCAATTTCCGTAGTTTATCTATATTTTCTAAAGATCTGATAGCTAAAGAAATAAATAAAGTGAAGATCTTCTATAATAATAATCCCATTTTCATATTGTAAAATTTTGCGTGCTAGCGCTTTCGATGGGAAAATGTACATACAACTTTATAAAAAGTGATAATATGATGTGCTGCTGAATATTACACTATGTTATAGTTCATTTTAAACATTGAAGTTTTACCAATATTTCATTCAGACCATCAAGTTTAGAGAATTCCACTACATTTAGTTAATTACCTTTCTTAAGACCCATCATTCCTAATCAATCCTACAAAAAACTAGATTTTTCGTTTTAATTTTATTTTTATTAAATTCAACATTCATTCTTCAAATTACTTTATACTATATTAAGCAGCTTTTTCTCATTTGTGGAATGTTTAATCGTAAACATTTTAATGGTGAGATGAATTTTTCTATTTTATACACTAAGTAAATCTTTATATTTATATACCAATCCACTTATATGAACCATTAAAGCTAATTCTCTTCACATCATTCCTTTCAATGATCTATTAAATCATTCTAGTATTGATGCTTTCATATTAAGTAATGTTTAATCTTCTATTTATGTATGAGTTTTCCAAAGTATTTAATAAAAAATTCTCTAGAATCATCTGTTTGTAAGTTTTTTGGTACCCGTACCACTTCAAAAATATTTTCCATTCCCTTGGTTTTTAGAGTGCAGCCTTTAATTTTCAGCTGTACTAAACTTTGAGAATGTCTCAATTACAGTCTTCAAAAATCAACAATTTCTATTTTCTGTAGAATAGTTCTCCATTTCACCTAACTTAGCTCCATAAAAGTTTTTATATCCCTGTCATTGCATCTCTACAAGCACAAACAATTGTTGAGATTTAATATGGAGTTCGTTTACTAAATTTCTTTTTAAAGACATTGAGTTATTTCATAGATTTTTTCGAAAGTGTTGTGATCTACATGTTGCACTTTCAGCTATTTATACTAATATACTAACATGTAGTTAATTTTCTAATCTGTATATTTAATCGTAAACTCGTCAATTTGTTTGTAATTATTTAATTTTTAGAATTGCTTTTGCAATTTTATAACTGTCTTCTTTCTCTAAATTTATTTCACGTTGTAGTTCCTCAATTGGCATTTAAAAATATTCTTAAATAATTATGCTTTAAACTATATTATTAATTTGTCTTGTATTTTCCAATACTGATAAGTCAGTATAAATGCCTTCGGAATTGAAAGTCTATGAGTAAAAATCATCGTCATCATCATTTTCAGTATTAGCATCATTAAATAAGATGGTATTATCAAATATTGTTTCTTTTGCTAGTTTCTTTGAGGTACTTGTCTATATGTTGAGTGAAGGTTTCTCAGGCTTTAAACTTGTATATTTTCAACTTCTGTCTTGATTTTACTTTCTTCTTTCATAAGAATTCTTTTAATATTTTTAGAACTATTTTTGAATTCTTCTGTCATAGGTTTAAATGTATCTTTTAGTTGTTCACTTGTATCTATTTCACCAGTTTTATACTACGAAGCTTTTTCTTCATCACATTTCTTGTCAACACCAAATGCTTTAAATCTTTGTCATCCATGTTCGCTAACAGCAAATAACAGGTATCAGCTACTACTAGATCAACTTATCAGGAGCTGATCTGGTTTTCAGATCAGCTTATCAGGAGCTGGTCTGGTTTTCAGATCAGCTTATCAGGAGCTGCTCTGGTTTTCAGATCAGCTTATCAGGAGCTGGTCTGGTTTTCAGATCAGCTTATCAGGAGCTGGTCTGGTTATCAGATCAGCTTATCAGGACCTGATCTGATTTTCAGATCAGCTTATCAGGTAACAGATCAGGCTATCAGGAGCTGTTCATATTTTCATTTCAAGATATCTGAGTCAGATTTAGTTATCAGTGTACAAGTAGCTAGCCATTTATAACATTTATATACATGAAGTTTAAAGCCAGATGAAATACAAAAAAGTAAAGTTTTATGTAGTAAAATTATTTTCTATAACGATCATCGTTTAATTCACTATCATATTGAAATTACTTTGGACTGAAATAACAGATTCACTATCTGTAAATTTTGTAATATCTTATTGTTCTAATTGATGAAATTAATTTATTCAGGTATTCATATTTGGATGGATAAAAAGATTTTGAGTATAAATAAATGTTCTCAAATTTAAGTCCATTAGGACTTTCTAGCCAGCCAATCATAGCTTTTTTTTTGCAATTTGACAGGTCAACTATTGTTCCACGAATAGACTTTGATATAAGGGAAATATGATTTATTTTTGAACTATCGTTCGATGATTCATCAATATTTCGTACCATGTTATATTTATGTTGTTTTGACTAAGGGTATGAGTCAATATTTATAAAATTCATTTCATAAATATCAGCTCATGCTCATAGTCAAAACAAAGTATGCTTTAAGTGTTTAAAACCAGTATTACCATAAAAATGGTGGTTTTAAACTCTTAAAATATACTTTATTTTACTAACCGCATTTTATAACTAAATGCATTTGATAAATATTGACGCATACTCATAATCAAAACAGCATATAAATATCCTTTGTTTTGACTATGAGTATGAGTCATTATCTCTTATTATAGAAAAATAAAATAGTATGATTATATGATATCAGAAATCATGTTTTCTAATATCATATAACCATACTATTTTATTCTTTCAATAATAATAGATAATATTTATGAAATGCATTTATTTATAAAATGCGATTAGGAAAACAACATAAATATAGCATGGTATGAAATTTTGATGATTCATCGATATTTCGTACCAAGGTATTTTTAGGTTGTTTTTACTATGAGTATGCGCCAATATTTATGAAATGTATTTCATAAATATTATCTCTTATTATAGAAAAATTAAAAATGTAGCTATACGATATCAAAAAATATTTTCTGAAATCGTATAGCTATATTATTTTATTTGTCCTATAATAAGTCATAGTCAAAACAAAGAATATTTTAAGAGTTTCAAATCAGTATTATCATACAAAATACTGATTTTAAAATCTTACAGCCTTATTTATAAAACTTATTAAGGCTTTGTAAAGGCTTTTTAAAACAAGTTTTTTATAAAAATTTTTTCTTAAAAAGTCTTTATAAAGCCCTAATAAGTGTTATAAATAAAGCTGTTAAAATATACTTTGTTTTACTAACCACATTTTTGTAACTAAACGTATTTCATAAATATTGATGCATACTCATAGTCAAAACAAAGGACATTTTTATGCTGTTTTGATTACGAGTGTGGATCATTATCTCTTATTATAGAAAAAATAAACTAATGCAGCTATACGATTTCAGAAAATATTTTCTGATATGGTATAGCTGTATTAGTTTATTTTTTTATAATAAGAGATAATATTTATAAAATGTATTTAGCTACATAAATGCGGTTAGTAAAACAACCTAAAACACCTTGGTACGAAATATATGAATCATCGAACGATAGTTCAAAAATAAATCATAGTTCCCTTATACGAAATTCTATTCGTGCAATAATAGTTGACCTGTCAAATTGCAAAAAAAAAAAGACGCTATGATTGGCTTGCTAGAAAGTCCTAATGGACTTAAATTTGAGAACATTTATTTATATACAAAATCTTAATATCAACCCAAATATAAATACCTGAAGAAATTAGTTTCATCAATTAAAACAATAAGATATTACAAAATTTACAGATAGTGAATCTGTTATTTCAGTCCAAAGTAATTCCAATATGATATTTAACGATGATGCGTATGGGAAGAATACTTTTGTATGGGGAGAGATAAGAATGTTGATTCATTCTACTTATGTAAAACTTACACCAGAATCACCAAACATTTAATAAGAGATCATCATAATGTATATTTAATGTTTAAGTTAGGTGAGAAAAATAAAAAGCATGTTGAAAGGATAAATATGAATTTTTGATTATAAGCAAAGATAGTGAATTAAACGATGATCGTTATAGAAAATAATTTTACTACATAAAACTTTACTTTTTCGTATTTCATCTGACTTTAAACTTCATGTATATAAATGTTATAAATGGCTAGCTACTTGTACACTGATAACTAAATCTGACTCAGATATCTTGAAATGAAAATCTGAACAGCTCCTGATAGCCTGATCTGTTACCTGATAAGCTGATCTGAAAATCAGATCAGCTCTTGATAAGCTGATCTGAAAACCAGACCAGCTCCTGATAAGCTGATCTGATAACCAGACCAGCTCCTGATAAGCTGATCTAAAAACCAGAGCAGCTCCTGATAAGCTGATCTGAAAACCAGATCAGGTCCTGATAAGCTGATCTGATAACCAGACCAGCTCCTGATAAGCTAATCTGATAACTAGACCAGCTCCTGATAAGCTGATCTGATAACCAGACCAGCTCCTGATAAGCTGATCTGATAACTAGACCAGCTCCTGATAAGCTGATCTGAAAACCAGATCAGCTCCTGATAAGCTGATCTAGTAGCCGATACCTGAATGTTCTGTTAGCAAACATGGATGAGAAAGTTTTAAAGCATTTGGTGTTGAGAACAAATGTGATTAAGAAAAAGCTTCGTTTTATAAAAACTAGTGAAATAGATACAAATGAACAACTAAGAGATGCATTTAAACCTATAACAGAAGAATTCATAAATAGTTCTAAAAATATTAAAAGAATTCTTATGAAAGAAAAAAGTAAAATCAAGACAGAAGTTGAAAATATACAAGTTTAAAGCATGAGAAACCATCAGTCAACATAGAGACAAGTACACCAAAGAAACTAGCAGAAGGAACAATATTTGATAATACCATCTTATTTAATGCTGCTAATACTGTGAATGATGATGACGATGATTTGTACTCAAAGACTTCCAATTCCGAAGACTTATCAATATTCGAAGGAAGAAATGAATTAGATACAAATTAATGGTGATAGTAACCTCAAACTGAATGAAGATAAAATACAAGTTGGTGGTCAAATATGGGCTCTAGCACTAGGACTATTTTCTCTAATGTTTGATAAAATACCAAAAAATTATGATAAATTTGAACTCGAAATCTATAAAAAGATTTTAATTACTACTAATGTATGCATACAGAGTAATCATCGTTCTCCGTCAGAGAACGATGATATAAGTTAATTTTTCTGGAAACTGAAATCGACAAACTAAAGAACAAATTAATAATATAGCTTAAGGCATTGATATAATTCAAGAATATATTCAAATGCATATTGGTGGACTACAACGTGAAATACAATTAGAGAAGGAAGAGATTTATAAAATTGAAAAGCAATTCTAAAAATTAAATAATTAAAAATAAATTGAAGAGTTGTACGATTAAATGTATATCAGTTCTCGTAGTACCTTCATAGCGAACAGTCGATTAGCGGAATTTTTCTTACTTACAAAAAATTAAACAAACAAAAAATATTCGTAGTACATATTATTCGTAATAGGTACATACTGTCTTTAATAAATAAGCTTTATGCTTTGCTAATATTTTTACATAGTAAAAATAACAAAAACAAAAAAAAACCGCAAACAAAAAAAATTAAACAAATTGATATTGAGGAATACTATATATATGTGTACCTCTAAACAAATAAACAATCATAAATAACAAAAACAAAAAAAGACCGCAAAAATTAAAAAAACACAAACAAATATCCCTTGAGGAATTCTTTGTATGAGTGCCTCAAATACAAAAAAAATTGAAGTGAGTTCTAACGGCAGAAATGCTGATTTTACTGTGAGTTCTGAAACTCTTAATGAAAAAAATATAAATAATAAATCTGATGAAAGTCTTTTTTTAACGTCAAAGCCAATTTTTCGTCAGCGATCAACTTCGCTTTGTCCAATGCCAAATAGTAATGATGCATTAACATTACAGTTGCCTAGTACTTCTTCAGATAAGCCAGTAATATCATCCCCTTCAGGGTCGTGTTCATCACTTAACAAAGTTATCACTACAGATAACAGCGGCTCGAAACTCAAGGTACAAGTCGGAATGGACAGATATATAACCGTGGTAAAGCGTGGGCGAAGCCCGAATTCTTCAAAAATTTCATCTGCTCCAAAAATGTCTAGGGATAACAGCGCAGCCTCAACTAATCGCCAAAACCGCTTCGAAATTTTGCAAGATGACAACGACAAACCCGAGGTATCCTCGAATAAAATATCCAAGCCGCCACCAATCTATTTGAGACAAAAAAATTCAGATACCCTTATTAAAAAATTAATTTCGGTCATTGGTGAGAATAAATTTCACATTGTTCCAATAAAACGTGGAAACATAGATGAAACTAAAGTCCAAATTTATGACGAAAAAGATTTCCGCAAAATGGTTGCTGAATTTGAAAAAAATAAAACAAGCTTCTACACATACCAGCTTAAGAGCGCTAAAGGCATGCATATCGTATTGAAGGGCATAGATTCTTATGTTGTTCCCGAAGAAATAAAAGATGCACTCGTCCTCCAGGGGTTTAAGGTAAAAAATGTGTCCAATATAATAAACAGAGAGAAGATTCCCCAACCCCTATTTCGTGTTGAACTTGAGCCTAATGATATAAAATTGAAAAAAAATGAGACGCATCCAATTTATAATTTGAAGTACCTCTTGTACCGAAAAATCACAGTTGAAGAGCCACACAAGCGTTCAGGTCCTGCACAGTGCCATAATTGCCAAGAATATGGACATACAAAAACATACTGCAATTTACCCTCTGTTTGTGTTGTGTGCGGCGAATTACACGGCACTGCTAGTTGAAATAAGCCGAAAGATCAAAGTGATAAAAAATGCAGTAATTGTGGAGGTAATCACAACGCTAACTACAGAGGTTGTACTGTGTACTCTTTCGTAAAGAAGACTATGGTGCCAAAAACCTAAATTAGCTCCAGCTCAATCAGCAAACGCTTACTCTGCCACTTTTGCGCAAATGAGCCAACCAGTTACTTCCCGTGTATCGTATGCAGATGCTGCTAAGACAAATTCAATTCCCACACAAAATGTTTCCCCGCCAAATAATTCAAAAAATACTGACGCAAGCTTTAATTTTAATCGCCTTGAAGCTACTATTGAAAATCTGGTGCAAACTATAAACAATTTTACAACAAATATGACTAGCATGATGCAAGAAATGCTGCGAATGCAGAATACTCTGCTTCAAGCATTAATTAATAAGCCATGAACACGTTAACAATATGTTTCTCGAACGCAAACGGCATTCGCCAACATAAAAATGAACGTGAGCACTTCCTCACGGAAAAAAATATTGATGTAATGTTAGTATCTGAGACTCATTTGACTTCGAGAAGTCTTTTTAAAATTTATGGCTACACTATAAATGATACAAGGGACCCTAGAGGAAGGGCTTGCGGTGGATCAGCAATTCTAATAAAGTCAAGACTCAAGCACTATGTTCTTGATAACATTTGTGAAGAACACCTACAAGCAACAAATATTGGCATTGAAAGTTTTTGTACAAATTTTGTTATATCATCAATTTACTCCCCTCCCAGATTTTCAATCACTGAGAATCAATATGAGGATTTCTACAAATCTCTTGGACCTTATTTTGTAGCAGCTGGCGACTACAATGCTAAGCATACGTTCTGGGGTTCGCGTCTTATTACCCCCAGAGGTCGAGCATTGTTCAACACTATTTCAAAAATGGGCTTGGATGTCATTTCGAGTGGGGAGCCCACTTATTGGCCTACTGACATACAAAAAATTCCGGATGTTATAGATTTTGGCGTCATAAAAAATATCTCTAGGGATTTAATTCAAGTTCAAGCTTCTCTTGATCTTTCGTCCGATCACTCTCCGACGATCATTACAATTTGTAGTCCCTTAAGAAGTAACTTACCTGACCCATATGTGAAGATGATCAATCGTGTTAATTGGCTGGGGTTCAAAAAATATCTCAGTAGTCATTTTACGGAAAACATTACGCTTAGAACATCCGATGATATTGAATCTAACATTGCCAATCTCAGCGAGAATATTAAACAGGCTGCTGAACATGCCATTATCTCCCATCCGCAGACTGGGTTTAATAAAATTTATTCTACAGACATTGAACGTCTCGTACGTGAAAAAAGAAGAGCTAGAAGGGAATGGCAACAGCACAGATCACCACAAAATAAAATCAGATTTAAAGAGTGCACTAAAGGACTCCAAGAGTTGCTTGCGTCTGAAAAAACTGCATCTCTTAAAAATTATCTGGAAGGTCTTGATGTCACACCAGCGTCTAATTACTCTTTGTGGCTCGCTGCTAGAAAGCTTAAAACACCCATTGAGTAAAAGCCACCTCTACGCACATCTACCGGAAGTTGGGCAAGAAGCGATACTGAAAAAGGTAAAATATTTGCTGAGCACTTAAAATCCGTTTTTACGCCAAACATATGTACTGGTGTTGCTGATTTGCCGAATGTAGTCACTCTACCCCTTCAACACATAAAGTTTAAGACGCGTGATTTACAAAAATTAATTGCCGAACTCAACCCGAAGAAAGCTCCGGGTATTGATGGAATTAGTAACCAGATGCTTATGAACTTGCCTCGTATTGCAATGAGAATCCTATTATTCATATTTAATGCCATTTTACGGCTGGAGTATTATCCACACAGCTGGAAGCTTGCCAAGGTTAAAATGATTCCAAAGCCGGGCAAAGATCTAACCAAGGCTGAGTCATATAGGCCAATAAGTCTACTATCAACTATGTCAAAGCTTTTCGAAAAACTGCTCAAAACAAAATTGTACCCAATTCTAATTAGTAGTGGGTGCATACCAGACCATCAATTTGGTTTTAGAAGTCAGCATAGCACCATTGAACAAACTCACAGACTGGTTCAATTTATAAGAACTTTTGAGGAAAAAAAATATTGTTCTGCGCTCTTTATTGACGTTTCCCAGGCATTTGATAAAGTGTGGCATGAAGGCCTAATTTTAAAATTGAAGACTTACTTACCAATAAACATTTTAAATATTTTGGAAAGTTACATTATTTCCCGTAAGTTCACTGTTGTGGAAGGAGACTTTACGAGTAGGCCTGAAACTATTTCATCCGGTGTGCCACAGGGGAGCATACTGGGACCAGTTTTATATTTGATTTATACTTGTGATATGCCTGTGAGCAGTAGTATCCATACTTCCACATTTGCCGACGATACAGCCTGCCTTAGTATGCACGAAAACCCTGATGAGGCATCCCGCAAACTCCAGGAAAACATTAGCCAGATAGAGCTTTGGTTAAACTTATGGAGAATTAAAGTCAATGAACAAAAGTGTGTCCATATAACGTTCACCCTAAGAAGAGATACTTGCTTCCCCATTCGGATTAACAATCAAGTTGTTCCTCAACATTCACATGTGAAATATCTTGGTATACACCTTGATCGACGACTTACATGGAAACACCACATTGACTCTAAGTTAACTCAAATGAAACTTAAATTAACTCAGGTACATTGGCTGATTGGTAGAAATTCAACACTTAGCCTAGACTGCAAACTTTTAATATACAAGTCGCTTTTAAAGCCAATATGGTGTTACGGAATTCAACTATGGGGCACTGCTTCAGCTTCAAATGTAGAGAAAATTCAACGAAGGCAAAATAAAATTTTACGCATGATAACATCGGCTCCATGGTACATCAAAAATTCAAATATACATCGCGATTTGAATATGCCACTAGTGACTGAAGAAATTGTAAAATACGCAGGCAAATATCTAACAAAACTCGAGTCACATCCTAATCCGCTTGCTCGTAATATTTTGAACTTTACTGGGAACATCCGCTTAAAAAAGAGAGATACACGGGCTCTAATATTCAACACTCAAGATGATGAAGCTGCTTGAAAACACTTTTTTCTTTTTGTTGCTTATCACTACTTATGTATTATTAATAACTATCACTAAGCTTATGTCCGACATTGTCGGGCCTAATAATTTTTTTATAGATTTAAGATTTGAATACTTATTGTTAGTTCATATTTGAAGATACAATAAATAAAAAAAAACATGCATTAAAAAAAATGTTAGTATAAATAGCTGAAAGTGCAACATGTAGATCACCAAACTATCGAAAAAATCTATAAAACAACTCAATGTCTTTAAAAAGAAATTTAGTAAACGAACTCCATATTAAAACTCGAAAATTGTTTCTGCTTGTAGAGATGCAATGACAGGAATATATGAAGTTTTATGGAGCTAAGTTAAGTGAAATGGAGAACTATTCTACAGATAATAGAAATTGTTGATTTTTGATTACAAACAGATGATTCTAAGGAATTTTTTAATAAATACTTTGGAAAACTCATACATAAATAGAAAATTAAGCATTACTTAATATGAAAGCATCAATACTACAATGATTTAATTGAGCATTACAAGGAATGATGTGAAAAGAATTAGCTTTAATGGTTCATATAAAAGGATTGGTATACATATATAAAGAATTACTTAGTGCATAAAATAGAAAAATTTATCTCACCATTAAAATGTTTACGATTAAAGTTAACTCAAGAAATGAGAAAAAGCTGCTTAATACAGTATAAAGTAATTTGAAGAATGAATGTTGAATTTAATAAAAATAAAAATTAAATTAAAACGAAAGATCTAGTTTTTTGTAGGATTGATTAGGAATGATGGGTCTTAAGAAAGGTAATTAACTAAATGTAGTGGAATTAGATAATTAGCTAAATGTAGTGGAATTCTCTAAGCTTGTTGGTCTGAATGAAATTTGCTAAAACTTCAGTGCTTAAAATAAACTATAACATAGTGCAATATTCAGCAGCACATCATATTATCACTTTTTATAAAGTTGTATGTACATTTTCCCATCGAAAGCGCTAGCACGCAAAATTTTACAATATGAAAATGGGATTATTATAGAAGATCTTCACTCTATTTATTTATTTAGCTATCAGATCTTTAGAAAATATAGATAAAGAATATAAGAATGTACATGTGTATGAATAAGTATCAAACAAACTTAGTGAATGAATATACGCTTCAACTAGAATCATGCTGAAGCATGCCTACTGCAAACAGATCTTACTTTATATCTGTATCTGTATGAGTATTAAATAAATTTACAGAAAAAAATGAAAGCATGCCGAAGCATGAATAATTTCAAAAAAAAAAAAAATCCTCACGTCATACAATTTTGTAAGCAAAGAAATTTTATGATTTTGTGGTCACTTAAATACATACATATGTATCTACTTTGTAAAAATTCAAAAGAGCGAACTGGTAAATTCTAATAGTAAAGATTTTTAATTGTAACACTACTACATCTCGGACTCTTACGTCACTATCGATAGAAGCATGCTAAGGCATGCATACTAGCAAAATATATAAAGCTGTTAGAAGGTGATGAGACAGCAATTGTATCTGGATCAACCCAACTCATGAATATATTGTATACGGGAGTGATTGATGGCGATGATGACCTTTTTTAAGTGAATAATCATTACATATGAATGCGATAGGAGTCGACCAGCAAACCTCATGTAGAAATACCTACTTGAGGCAAAAAAATTCTCCCAAACATAGGTATTTCATTGATTCTAACACTTTATGAAAACACAGACGGTGAATTGCTGGTAGAGGTAACTGAGTTATTTGAGATCGATTTGCTACAATAGTTGTTTATTAAACATACATTTCTTTGTAAGTAAACTAATTTCTACATACCTAATGTATATACCCAGCAAAAAATTAGACAAAAATACTCTATTCCAAGTAGTAAAATCTGAAAAAAGGAGTGGCACATTAGAAGAAAAAAATAAATAAAAATATAGACTGACTGACCAACTAATACGTACACTCTGTCTGATGGGCACACAAAACACACTTAAACATTTCAGAAATATATATACAATACGCTGAACTTTAATAAAATGAAGAAAAAAATCATATAGAACATCAAATAAAAGCCATAGGTGTTCACCCTTCATAAAATGAACATATACATATGTACCTTATTAATGTAAACATATTATCAGTATAAAGCAACAGAAATTTCGTCACACAAAGTCATCTTGTATCCTAGAGTAAAATATGATTGTTCATTATGATTTAACTAATTTAAAAGTACATTTAAATTTAGTCTCATATCTGTACTTCTTAACATAAAAATTAAAAGTAAATGTTATCCAATTCTATATATGAAAGAATCTCCAGCGCTTCTAACTGCATCAGAGTTTAAGAAAAAAGCTCCTTTTATTCAATTGAATAAAATTTTAATTTGAAGCAGTAAGCAAATACATCAGCTTACTGCATTCTTATTCATAATCGTATAATAGAATATATAACCACTAAAGCACAAAGTCTAAAAGTCTTATAAATTAAGAAATATAGAAAATAACATAATTTTTATAAACGCGTAAATTTTCAAAAGTAATTCAAATGATTTCATCGCAAAAAACAGACAAAAAGCAGCGATTGTTTTCAACAATTATGAAAATAATAATTACAATATAAAACTCCCTTTTGATTTCCAATGTTTATCAATAAAAAATAAAAAATAAGTAAGTTAACTAACAACAAAAAAACTATCAGTACCTAAGCTGGAGTGCCGGATCAGTTTCATTTAAAAATGTTTATACATTTTTAAAAAGCAAAGAAAGCTTTCCAAAATAAATATAGAAGGCTATAGCTAGAAAAAATTTTATACCCTAAAATTGTCAAGCGTTGACTAACTAATATTGCACCAACTTTAAAAAAATGTAAATTGAGTATAAGGAATATTTCTATTGTAGTTACTATTACTATAGAGTATGTACATATCTTCAAGAATTCAGTTTTACTTAAAACAGAAAATCCTCACAAACTTTTAAGAAAACGCAGATAAAAATTAAAATGTTTTTAATTTCAACAACAACAGACATCACATGACAAAAAATAAAATAAAAAATGTATTCAAAGATTGAGTTAAACACTTATTTGTATGTACATAGATATGTACATACATACATACATAAAATCAATTTGTAGATATGTATGTATACATATCAAATTTCTTATCAATGCTTAAGTATTTATTAGATCTACATCATTAAAATATATGAAGCGTCGTTTAGTTAAAGCACAATGCAAATATAAACAATCCATACACTCAGGGAAAATCTTTGTTAATGGTTCTTATTAATTCAGCATGGGTTTTACTGATTCCAAGTTGGTTTTTCTCTGTGTGCAGAAAACTCTTTCAGTCAAAGAAGACGGATGTAGTTAAATAAACAAAATCTGTAATATAAACAAATTTCACACAGACAGACTTTAACGCGAGACAAATTTAAGCATGAGAAAATATAAAGCAATCGTAAGTATAAAAGCATACTAGGATTAGGGAGTCCAGATATATGATAGTATTTTATAGTACCAAATGTCGATATTGAAAACAATTTATTTCTATCTATATATAAATACCAGCGCAAATACACACACATAGCAGAATTCATAAAAGAAATATCCAAGAAAATTTCAACAATACCCCACCTTTTACAAATCATGACCAGCCTTAAATTCTCCCCAGATATACATACACACATACATACATATACAATATACGAGATTAATCTCAACAACACAACACTCTCACCTACCCGAAATTACAGATAGTCTTAAACTTCTACAGACATCTATACACACAGATTCTCACGGCTACATATTACAAGAACACCTCGCCCCTAATAAATCACAATCATCTTAAATTCTTACAGAAATACATACATACATACACATAGCCAATTTACCTCAACAACATCCTCACCCACCTCAAATCACGATCAGCCTTAAACTACTATAGACAGACACATCCACAAATCCCCATGGCTACATATTACGTCAACAACCCTGCCCACCTAAATCATGGTCAGCCTTAAACTCCTACAGACATACAAACACACAGATTCCCCCGGTTGCATATTACTAGAACACCTCACCCCTCATAAATCACAATCAGCTTTAAGCTCCTACAGAAATATATACATTGAAATTCCTACAAACATACACACACACACACACATATATATACACGCAATCGATCTACCTCAACTACACCCCGCCCCCTGCCAATCAAACCTTCACCTAAATTCTCACAGACAGACAGACACATCTACAAATTCCTATGGTTACATATTACGCCAACAACGCCACTCACTCAAATCACGGTCAGCCTAAAATTCCCACAGTCTAGCAACACCTACATTAGCATTAGAAAAAATAACTTTCACGTTTTCCCGTCGTCATTAGGAAAAATCATTTTCCCGTCGGCATTTAAAAAAGCAATATTCATGTATTGCCCGGCATTAGGAAAAATTATCATGCATTGCCGTAGGCATTAGGAAAAATTATCATGCATGCCGTAGGCATTAGGAAAAATAATAATCATGTTTTGCCGTCGGCATTTGAAAAAAATAATAATCATGTTTTGCCCGGCATTAGGAAAAATTATCATGCATTGCCGTAGGCATTAGGAAAAATTAATAATCACTATTTCACCATTGGTATTAGGAAAAATCATTTTCATGATTTTCCTCGTCTGTATATACACACACAAAAACCGCCAAACTATGAACCGCCTTAATACATTCAAACAAAATATTCCACACACAAACATCCACGGTCAGGCAGACAGACAGACAGACAGACATACACTTAAAGTAAACAAAAACTCCTAATGTAAACAAAAACTCCTAATGTAAACAAAAAACACAAATTTCCAAGAATTTAACAATTTTCAAATTTTAATTACCCAAATTTAACAATTTCAGCAACAATTTAACAATTTCAGCCCACAATTTAACAATTTCACCAACAATTTAACAATTTTAATTGGGGCAGAATTGGCAATTCCCTACTACTCTTAAATTCAAATTATATTAGCACATGGTGTTTCTACCTGGGCTAAAAACAAAATAAAACAAAACAAATTTACACACTCTGAGCTCCAAAGGAAACTTTTCGTGGTCAGCCATTTACACACAGTTGTCAACGCAACACGTATGTTTAATATAAAAATAATCAAAATTTTGTCCAAAAAAACGTAACCACTAAATGCTAATGAAAAATCTTTCAATTCAGATAAAAGTTTGTCAAGTTAAAGAGTAGCCAATATTGTTGGATGCTATGACATTGTGCATTAGTTGTGTTTGAAACTGTTTAATATGATAAACAAGTAAAAGTAAAGATAGTAAAGATTTTTAATTGTAACACTACTAGATCTCGGACTCTTACGTCACTATCGATAGAAGCATGCTAAGGCATGCATACTAGCCAAATATATAAAGCTGTTAGAAGGTGATGAGACAGCAATTGTATCTGGATGAACCCAACTCATGAATGTATTGTATACGGGAGTGATTGATGGCGATGATGACCTAATCATTACATATGAATGCGATAGGAGTCGACCAGCAAACCTCATGTAGAAATACCTACTTGAGGCAAAAAAATTCTCCCAAACATAGGTATTTCATTGTTTCTAACATTTTATGAAAACACCGACTATGAATTGCTGGTAGAGGTAACTGAGTTATTTGAGATCGATTTGCTACAATAGTTGTTTATTAAACATACATTTCTTTGTAAGTAAACTAATTTCTACATACCTAATGTATATACCCAGCAAAAAATTAGACAAAAATACTCTATTCCAAGTAGTAAAATCTGAAAAAAGGAGTGGCACATTAGAAGAAAAAAATAAATAAAAATATAGACTGACTGACCAACTAATACGTACACTCTGTCCGATGGGAACACAAAACACACTTAAACATTTTAGAAATAATAATATACACAATACGCTGAACTTTAATAAAACTTAAAAAAAATCATATAGAACATCAAATAAAAGCCATAGGTGCTCATCCTTCATAAAATAAACATACATATGTATATAAACAAATGCAACAGAAATTTCGTCATACAAAGTCATCTTGTATCCTAGAGGAGCCGTCGATAGGGTATACCTAAATTATATGAAAACGAGTTCGTTTTCTGTTGATCGCTATTCAAGAAGAAAATATGTTTGTTCATTATGATTTAACTAATTTAAAAGTACATTTAAATTCAGTCTCATATCCGTACTTCTTAACATAAAAATTAAAAATAAATGTTATCCAATTCTATATATGAAAGAATCTCCAGCGCTTCTAACTGCATCAGAGTTTAAGAAAAAAGCTCCTTTTATTCAATTGAATAAAATTTTAATTTGAAGCAGTAAGCAAATACATCAGCTTACTGCATTCTTATTCATAATCGTATAATAGAATATATAACCACTAAAGCACAAAGTCTAAAAGTCTTATAAATTAAGAAATATAGAAAATAACATAATTTTTATAAACGCGTAAATTTTCAAAAGTAATTCAAATGATTTCATCGCAAAAAACAAACAAAAAGCAGCGATTGTTTTCAACAATTATGAAAATAATAATTACAGTATAAAACTCCCTTTTGATTTCCAATGTTTATCAATAAAAAATAAAACATAAGTAAGTTAACTAACAACAAAAAAACTATCAGTACCTAAGCTGGAGTGCCGGATCAGTTTCATTTAAAACTGTTTATACATTTTTAAAAAGCAAAGAAAGCTTTCCAAAATAAATGTAGAAGGCTATAGCTAGAAAAAATTTTATACCCTAAAATTGTCAAGCGTTGACTAACTAATATTGCACCAACTTTAAAAAAATGTAAATAGAGTATAAGGAATATTTCTATTATAGTTACTATTACTATAGAGTATGTACATATCTTCAAGAATTCAGTTTTACTTAAAACAGAAAATCCTCACAAACTTTTAAGAAAACGCAGATAAAAATTAAAATGTTTTTAATTTCAACAACAACAGACATCACATGACAAAAAATAAAATAAAAAATGTATTCAAAGATTGAGTTAAACACTATTTGTATGTACATAGATATGTACATACATACATACATAAAATCAATTTGTAGATATGTATGTATACATATCAAATTTCTTATCAATGCTTAAGTATTTATTAGATCTACATCATTAAAATATATGAAGCGTCGTTTAGTTAAAGCACAATGCAAATATAAACAATCCATACACTCAGGGAAAATCTTTGTTAATGGTTCTTATTAATTCAGCATGGGTTTTACTGATTCCAAGTTGGTTTTTCTCTGTGTGCAGAAAACTCTTTCAGTCAAAGAAGACGGATGTAGTTAAATAAACAAAATCTGTAATATAAACAAATTTCACACAGACAGACTTTAACGCGAGACAAATTTAAGCATGAGAAAATATAAAGCAATCGTAAGTATAAAAGCATACTAGGATTAGGGAGTCCAGATATATGATAGTATTTTATAGTACCAAATGTCGATATTGAAAACAATTTATTTCTATCTATATATAAATACCAGCTCAAATACACACACATAGCAGAATTCATATAAGAAATATCCAAGAAAATTTCAACAACACCCCACCTTTTGCAAATCATGACGAGCCTTAAATTCTCCCTCAGATATACATACACAAATTCCCATGATCATACATACATATACAATATATAAGATTAATCTCAACAACACAACACTCTCACCTACCTGAAATTACAGATAGTCTTAAACTTCTACAGACGTCTATACACATAGATTCTCACGGCTACATATTACAAGAACACCTCGCCCCTAATAAATCACAATCATCTTAAATTCTTACAAAAATACATACATACATACACATAACCAATTTACCTCAACAACATCCTCACCTACCTCAAATCACGATCAGCCTTAAACTACTATAGACAGACACATCCACAAATCTCCATGCATACATATTACGTCAACAACCCTGCCCACCCAAATCATGGTCAGCCTTAAACTCCTACAGACATACAAACACACAGATTCCCTCGATTGCATATTACTAGAACACCTCACCCCTAATAAATCACAATCAGCCTTAAGCTCCTACAGAAATACACACATTGAAATTCCTACAAACATACACACACACACACACACACACACACACACAATCGATCTACCCCGCCCCTTCCAATCAAACCCTCACCTAAATTCTCACAGACAGACAGACACATCCGCAAATTCCTATGGTTACATATTACGGCAACAACGCCACCCACTCAAATAACGGTCAGCCTTAAATTCCCACAGTCTAGCAACACGTACATAAGTACTAGAAAAAATAACTTTCACGTTTTCCCGTCGTCATTAGGAAAAATCATTTTCCCGTCGGCATTTGAAAAAACAATATTCATGTATTGCCCGGCATTAGGAAAAATCATCATGCATTGCCGTAGGCATAAAGAAAAATTAATAATCACTATTTCACCATTGGTATTAGGAAAAATCATTTTCATGATTTTCCTCGTGTGTATATACACACATAAAAACCGCCAAACTATGAACCGCCTTAATACATTCACACAAAATATTCCACACACAAACATCCACGGTCAGGCAGACAGACAGACAGACAGACATACACTTAAAGTAAACAAAAACTCCTAATGTAAACAAAAACTCCTAATGTAAACAAAAAACACAAATTTCCAAGAATTTAACAATTTTCAAATTTTAATTACCCAAATTTAACAATTTCAGCAACAATTTAACAATTTCAGCCCACAATTTAACAATTTCAGCAACAATTTAACAATTTTAATTGGGGCAGGATGAACAGTTCCCTACTACTTGTATGTAAGTTGTCAATGCAGTGTTGAGATAATGCAGTAGAATTGCGGCTCTTTCTGATATCTGTGTCGTGTTCAGCAATTCATATTCCCGAATTTCTTTTTGTTGTCCCGATCAACAATCAGAAAGAAAAGCTTATATTAAATATATATTAAGATACAAAGAGATTACTAAGAAGACATAAAGATAATATTGTTATTACAACATCAGACAAAGGTAATAAAACTGTTGTTTTATATAAAGAAGATTACAAAAGAGGCATGGAAAAACTTTTAGAAAATAAAACTACATATGAGGCAGTACGCATAGATCCAACATAAACTCTACAACGGAAGAATAATAAATTGGTAATGGATCTATATAAAAAAGAATATATCACCCAATATGAGAAATATAGACTGGTTTCTGATCATCTTACTGCTCCAAGATTGTATGGTTTACCAAAAATACATAAACCTGATATTCCTTTAAGACCAATATCATCGTCTGTAGAAGTGCCATGTTACAATCTCTCCAAATACATAGGTAAAATTCTGAAAAACATAATTTCATCGGATTATAATATAAAGAACTCCTTAGAACTAAAAGCAAAGTTAGAAAATATAGTTTTGGACGAAGACGAAATTCTCATATCTTTGGACAAATCTCAAATCAAAAATAAACAAAAAGGATCAAAGCAACGTAGTATACGAAATTAAATGTAATGGGGGGACAAATGAAAGCTGTAAACAAGTGTACATCGGGACAAAAAAAAGAAATTTGGCAGTAAAGCTATGTACAGACGATTGTCAGATCTTACAATATTGTCAGATCTGGCAATGTGCTGACAATATACTGGCAATCGAAAATTGCCAGCACAATATTCCTTGTCAGTTCACACGGTTGTCAGAAAATCTTACAATTTATTGCCAGACGGTTGTATGAAAATAAATTCACCTGACAAAATCGTCAGTAGAAAAATTGTCAGTTCACACGGTTGACATATGCACAAATTGTTAGATCTGTTGTTATGCGTTGCCAGACTTAAACCATTTGTTGGAAATTGTTAAATATTTATCGTTTGTGTTTGTGTTTAATGTAAAAAGTGAAAGTATAAATTATTATGGACCATAAAGAAGCAATTGCAATGATTTTGTCTGCATATATTTTATTATCAATTTTTTCTTTAAAGTCAAGCGTGTGCAGTGTTGCCCATAGAAAGAATTCTCTTACAATGACGCCATTGTCAGATGCATAAACTGTGCACATCTGACAATATTAAAATGTATGACAAATATCTGGCAATAATTTTACAATGTGTTCACATGATTGTAAGATGTCTGACAATTTTTTGTCAACTGTTAGTCTTGCAATGGACTGACAATGCTTTTTCTGGCAACGGCGTCTGACAAAAATTGTCAGTTCACACGGTTGTAAGAAATTTTGAGCACATTTTACTGGCAATATTGTAAGATCTGACAACCGTCTGTACATAGCTTAAGGAAATGTAAGTAAAATTAAATTTTGCACAAAAATTAACTAATTTAAAATATATTCTATAAACCATTTTCTCAGGGGACGCCACGAGAATTCTCGCCAGGAAGATGCATTGATAGATTTTATGCAAAATCATGTCGATGTAGCTAGAGGCTTTACAAGAGGTGACAAAATATATATGGAAAATGTGTGGAAGGATCTGTGGCGGAGTTAAATAGTTTGGGTCCTCCAATGCATGATGTAAATGGATGGAAAAAGGTATAATTAATAAAAACCTGCAGTTAAGAATTTATGTACATATGTATGTATGCTTATTTAAATTTAATTTTTTTAAGGTATGGTCTTGTTGGAAAGCTGCCATTAAAAAGAAAATTTCCACGAATTAAAAAGAAGTTGTAGAAACAGGTGGTGGTCCGTATAACCAGATTTATATATCTAAAAAGGAATAGATAGTCGGGCAAATATGTGGCCTGTATGCATTTGTAGAAGGAATACAAAATGCGACATCTGCGGGCCATGAGAGCGAAAGTGGTAAATCTTCACTACCAGACGATGATTTAAGTAAACAAAATGATACAGATTTTGTATATGCGGCTCCATCTACATCTAAGAGAATTTTTAAAGACTTCGACTGATACCATAAAAGACAATCTAAAAACATATATTGAAAGTGACACAAAGAATGGACGAGAATTGACCGAAACCTTGAAAAAGGTTTCCGAGACTGCTCAGGAAACCAACAAAAGTCTTGATACAATACCTTCCAACATAAGACGTATATATAAATCTATTGAAACTCTTACCACAAATATTTCCGATGAATTTAAGCGTCATCATAAAGAAATGGAAAAAATAACAACAGAAAAAAATTAACTAAAGAAAATAGACCTAGAAATAAAGCAAAAGCAGTTAGAGCTGGAAGAATTAAGAAAAATGCTATAATTATCAATACGAATGCTTTTATACATACATATGTACTTATGTACATAGAAATAATTTTTTATATTCGTTTAAATAAAATGAATTCATATTTTTCCTTTGACTAAATATTCAATTGTAGTTTAAACTTTCCGCAATAATATTTCTTATGTTATTTGCATTATTATCTAATTGATATTCGGTTTCTTCAAATAATTCGCTGTTTTCACTGCTGGCTACTTCTTCAAGCACTTCAAAGCTAGGTTCAATTTTTAATAAATTACAAAGATTATGTAAACCACAGCATATATTAATAATTTTAACAATCTTTGATTGTGAATACCAAAGAGTGCGAGACAGGCATCTGAAACTACTCTTTAATATTCCGATGGTCCTCTCCACAACATTTCTACCTGAGGCATGCTTTCTATTAAAATTTTGCTGGATAATGGTACTTCGGGTTATCTAAGGAATTATTACAAAAGGTTCCAAAGCATACCCAGAATCTGCTAATAGCCATGATCCACGATCGCCATTTTCATATTGAGACGCAAAAGAGTTTCGAGCTTTGCTCATGCTCCATACGAAAGCATCGTGACTTGATCCAGGCCTTGTTGCGTCAACAGCTCTGATATTTGTTTCATAATCGCATATCTGTATTACAACAAGTTTTATATGTATACTATATATGTATTCATTAGTAGGCCTCTTTACTGGAACATGTGTTCCATCTATACATCCGACAACACCGGGTATATCATATTTTTCAAAGAAAAACTTCTTAGATATTTTTATGTCTTCTTCACTAGATTTTAACTTAATGAGGTTTCTAGTGATTTTTTTTTCAATGCATGACAAAAGATTTTTTAGCAATTTTGATATTGTTGTACGGTGCATTGATATATATGCATCGTTTCCAATAGATCTAAACCACCCTCTGCGAAAAATCTCAGCGCACCTGCCAACTGCAATGTCAAAGGAATTGAAGAATGTGGCAGGTTCTGACCAATCATATTCAACACCATTAAAAAACCTTCTTTATTCAATCGGTAACATTGAATAAATTTGTATATGTAAGCAATAAATTATAAACTAGGCTCTTTTAAAATAAATATTTTTACATACATAAAAGGTTCTTAAAATTAAAGGGAAGGAGGTATGTGTTAAATGGTTGAGATTTTCTAATCAACACAATTCTTGGAAAAGTAAAGATGAAATATTATAGTTGGAAGAAAAACTAAATTAGCAACAGCAACAATAACAACATCAATACCATCAAAAACAATAGCATTAATATTAAGAAACTAATGTTAATTTTAAAATTAGAAAATGAAATAAATATGTAAATCATGCTTATAAACCATACAGCGTACTAAACATTTTTTAATTGTAATCAGTCTGTTATGATGTCAATAACACTTACTCTGAGCTTTAACTCATCAGAACTATCTGGTAGTTACTTTCCTCCTATTGAATTACATGGTGCATCTGAGTGTGCTCTAACTGATTTTCATTCATACAACAGTATTCCAAATGTAGACACCTACAACAATATGTTTCATATAGGGGAACATATAAATGAAATACCAATTGGATCTTACGAATTAAATGATATAGTTGATTAGAAGAGGAATACAAACGACTCTGCCCAGCAAATAAGATTTTTATTGAAGCCAATAACAATACAATGCAAGTTAAAGTTAATAGTTCCAAGGATCCTGTATATTTTAATAAAGATAATACAAATGGATTCAATAGCAAAATCCTAACACCAAATAAATATTATTATTCCGATCTGCAAATTAATATTTTTAAAGGCCGTGATACACTATCACACAAAGTCGTGCGATCTACGACAATATATGATAGTGTATCACGGCCTTAAAGTAAATCTCTTGCGAATTAAAAGAAGTATCGCTATTAATACATATATGAATAACTCCAAATCGCATACACTTCATGAATTTCCGATTAATGTGCCTCCAGGCTACAAAATAGATGAGGTTCCAAGAAATCTCATCTATTTACCTGTAAAAACCAGAGAGATAAGTTCACTAGCGCTGCGCGTACTTGATCAACACTGTGATCTAATTAATTTCCGAGGAGAGGAAATTACAATACGAATACATTTAAGGCCAACTAAATAATGCTAATATACAACACAAATACATTGAAAAATGTAGCAGCAAGAACAACAGCAAAATTAAAGCGACCAGCTCAACAAAAAACTCTAACAACATCAAATAAAAAATTTTCTAAAGTCCTTGAATTTTAAATTGAAGACAATATGAGTTAAATAATAGATGTCTTAGATAAACCCTTGTCTGATGAGAACATAATCAAAAAGGATTATCATACATATGTACCATACTTACAATCTTACAACAATAATGATGAAATTAGAATTTCAATACAAAATCAAGATTTCTACGTGCTACCCAGTGAGATCTACATTTATGTAGAGGGGTTTGTCGCCGATGATAATAAGCCCAAGTCTTCTTCTTCTTCGGAGAACTTTTTATTAAAAAACAACTTTGTAGCATATCTGTTGATGAAATTCGCTATGATCTGAATGGAATTGAAATTGACCATACAAGATATTTAGGAGCCACAAGAACCATAAAAAATTTGGTTTCTCTGTCACCAATAGAAAGCAATGTGATGCAAAATGCTGGATGGAACAAAATTGACGATGTCACTCTTGAAAATGAATTTTTCAATTTTTATGTACCTGTAAAAATGCTTCTAGGATTCGCTGAAGACTACAACAAAGTTATTCTAAATGGAAAACACGAATTGATACTCTTGCGCAATAAGAATGATGATGATCTTTTACGCTCGAGTGTTTCTACTGAAAGAGCTAAACTTACAATTTCACTCATCTCATGGAGAATCCCACATGTACAATTATCCGACTTTAGCAAATTGAATATGATAAAAATTATCAACAATGGTGCTTCTATACAATTAAACACAGGTACTAGCCATATTTGGAATGTTAAACTGACTGCAAATAGAGAACGCCCCCGTTTTGTATTGATTGCTTTTCAACAAGCAAATAAGTTTGTTCATTGTGATTTGACTAATTTAAAAGTACATTTAAATTCAGTATCAAATCCATATGATGATCTTAACATAAAGTTTAAAAATGAACGATATGCAATTCTATATGATATGTATCTAAGATTCCAACAAAGCTACTATATGAAAGAATCTCAACCGCTTCTAACTGCATCAGAGTTTAAGACAAAAGCTCCTATTATTGTAGTAGATGTCAGTCATCAGAATGAATCACTCAATAATGGACCGATTGATATAAAAATAGCATTTGAAACAGCAGCTAATATTGCAGCAAAGACATCAGCTTACTGCATTCTTATTCATGATTGCATAATAGAATATATACCCATCAAAGGACAAGTTCGAAAAGTCATATAAATTGAGTAATATGGAAAATAACACAATTTTTATAGACGTACAAGGTTTAAAAAGTAATTCAAATGATTTTATCGCAAAAGAAGTAGCGATTGTTTTCAACAATTATGAATATAACAATTTCATTATAAAACCACCATTTGATTTTAAATGCTTATCAATAAAAAAGCAGAGAGAAACAAAGTGGCTAACGAAAAACTATCATCACCTCAGCTTGACTGCTATTGATATATGATATTTTACTAACAAAAGAAATATCTTGCTTTAAATGAACTTTTTCACTTTTTAAAATATTAATGTATGAATTATTATAAAATTTTAAAAAATTTTAAACAATAAATGTATAGAAAAATAAAAAATCTACAAGTGTTTTCTTATTTCAAATACAAACTACATAAAGGAAAGATAAACAAGTGGGAAGGAGGAGGAGAAGTTAGCTTTTTTACTAACTTGCAAATTTTTAATTTTTGTTTTTCTGCTGATGACTGTAGTTAGTTGAAACTTTGCTGCTTTAAAATAATCGCAACCAAAGAAAATGTTTATGTTGCAAAATATAAATGTATTCTACACAGCCACAAAATATTCCACGAACAAATTCCTTCCCTGAAGGAAATGTCGATGGTGAAAATGTACTGAGTCGCTTTTGACTTTGTCACCAGTACTACTCTACAATTATTCCCCATATAATACTTTGTGCTATAGACATTTAGCATGTGCTTGTCATTGAAATTCTACTAGTAACACTTAAACAATTGACTAGATAGTGAATTCGTAGTTCTTATGGGAACATGGAGACATACCAACCAGAAATTTACTGGTACATTTCTATACCTTAATTTATGTATATTGACAAGTTGTTGCAAAATTCACCAGAAATACACTACATCTGCTTTCTCTCTTTATTTTATACTGACGAATAAAAGAGAAATTGTAGACAATGTAACTACTACTAGAGTTTTAGTGTTGACAGAGAGACACTTGGCCCCAGTCTGACTGCAGGGTTCGATCGCACATACATACATACATACATGCATCATACACACATACATACATACATGCATCATACATACATACATACATGCATCATACATACATACATACATACAAATATATTTCTTAAACAAATAAACAGAATATAAGCTTACCAGCGACAAACCAGCTGGACCCCTCACACACAAGCATTAGGGGGTTCACATACATGAGAACGTTTTATTAATAAATAAAATAATTTATTTAATTATTTTATTCATTTATTTAATATTATTATTTATAAGCAATTTATTAGCGTGAGGAAATCACACAAGCACATTTCCACGATTCATATGAGAATCGCCTAGTCGTCATCAAATCTATTTTCTCCGATATTACTGATATAGTATTACGATAACAAATTTCTACAGTCTGGCAACACTGGGAATTTTTTCTGCAGTATTAGAAAATAATAATCATGCATTGCCGTCGGCATTTGAAAAAAATAATAATCATGTTTTGCCGTCGGCATTTGAAAAAAATAATAATCATTCATTGCCGTCGGCATTAGGAAAAATAAGTATGTATTGCCGTCGGCATTAGGAAAAATAATCATGCATTGCCGTAGGCATTAGGAAAAAGACGGACTTATTGAACCACCCTCGAAAAATATTTAAAGGACTTATCGAACCGAATTTAACAATTTTAAAATTTTAATTACCCAGATTTAACAATTTCAGCAACAATTTAACAATTTTAATTGTCGCAGAAGCGATATTTCCCTGCTACTAGTAAGTAAAGGTACTTTCACACTTAGCAAACATTGGCCCAAAAAAGCGTTACCACTAAACACTAATGAAAATGTTTGCCAAGTGTGAGCGTCCATTAATAACTTGTGCATAATCTTATTGAACTAAAATAAAAATCTTTCTTCTAAACTTCAGCAAAAATTACGATGACTTAGCCAGCTGTGAATTATATGCTGAAGAAATGCATATGTATGTACAGTGGACAAAATAATATCAATTTATTTCTTCTTTTTTCTTAATATCAATCGGATTTATTAATATCAATTTATGCTTTCTTAACATTCATTTGTTTTTCTCAATTTTAATTTTTATGTTTTTAATTTTAATTTTAAAAGGTGTAGTGACATCGTGGAACAGGCAGTATTAATTTTTATTATTTTTTTTTTAAATTTTATTACTTATTTATTTGAATATGCAAATATGTTTGAATTAATTTTATTTTAAAGAATTATTTTAGCTTTGTTATGTTTAAAATTAAGTGCATATATTTTGATATGAAATACAGTTACCTGAATATGTTCAATAAATAAATTAACAGAATTAGTTCCAGTGAATTTGATTTTATTACTCAAAACTATAATAAAAAAGAGATAACAAGTTCTTTAAATCCATTCTAATTTGCCCTCATTGTTAAAGTATTCCATAAACTGTTGTCGAAAATTTTCTGCCGCACCCTTGCGAGGATTATATAGTGCGGTGGTCCAGGTGTCACTTTCTGTAGATGGGGAATCTGCGCTACTGTTGATGTACATGTCATCTGTCTCCAACAAGTAGTTGTGTAAAACACAGCAAGTAAAAGTTAATGTTTCCACAGTTTCCACTTTCAGATTTATAGGAGATAAAAAAACTCTAAACCTACATATTTGCTAAAATGTCAAATGTATGCTCAACAACATGTCTGGCGCGGGAAAGTCTGACATTAAATATTTGTTTCTCTCTTGAGTTACTGTAATATCGATACGGCTTCATCAAGTGTGTTAGTAATGGAAACGCATCATCTCCAACCATGACTTAAGGCAGGCTTCGGCGATTTCCTACAACAGTATTTGGTTGTATTTCCTTCTCTCCCTCTAAAACTATCTTCAAGGTACTTTGAAGGTAAACGCCAGCATCATTGCAGCGACCATTGCAGCCAATATCGACGTATATAAATTTGCAATTGGCATCAACTATAGCCATTAAAATTATGCTGTTCTTTCCTTTATAGTTATGGTAAAACGCTCCTTCTGTACGCAATGGTCGAAAGTTTATGTGCTTCCCATCTAAAGCACCTAAACAGTTAGGGAATTGCCATTTGATAGCAAACTCTCTAGCTTTTGTTTCCCACTCTAATTGATTGTTTGGAAACTATGGTATGGAGTAAAACATAAACAAAAATAAAAATTAGTTACCAATAGCACAAAAAATATAAAATTGTATATCAAAGTAAATTACATTAAATACTACACTACCTTTAAGTATGTTCCTTTCATTCGATTGAAAATTGATTCACAGACCTGTGGTACTATGCCCGAAATGCACGATGAAGAAACCCGTGTTTGATAGTTCAAATTACGATATGTCTCTTCTAAAAAGTTGATATGTTATTACTTTTTTATTACATATTACATACATATAATTACCACTAGCAAGGAGCTGCAATGTTATTGCTAGCTGTTCTGCAGGGGAAATATAATCTCTCATTTGAGTATCTTTTCGCCTTATGCCTCGTTCCACTAAATTTTAAATGAATCCAAACTGCAACTTACACGCAAATAGTTTTTATATGATTCTTCATCACTCAGCAACAATTCCTTTGTTAAAAATGCGAATGAACCACGTTCTGTTCTGGAACTCCTCCATGGTTTAATCCATTGCTTTCTTGGTGCTTTGGTAGGCAGATATGTTTCCTTTATACATAAATTTGTTAAACCTAACAACAATTCCAAATTACTAAGGAAAACCCTTTACACACTTATGAATATACATACCATTTAATATATCCCGTTTCAAACTATCGTTTGGATGAATGTTAACTGCTTCTCCCAAACACTCCATTAACGATTTTATTAACTGATTTTTTTTCTTCTGCATTCATTTTTAAATACAAAACACAAAACTTTGTAATGAAATTTTTTGTATGTACTATGTGCGTATGACCGAAATGAATTTAGAATTTAAATAAAATGAAATGTCAAAAAGATGGACAACGGGAGATAAAGAAGTATGAACGTAAATGCAGGTTCAAAAGAAAATTGAGCAAAAACTGATCAGCTAAACCTGATGTGTGTGAATCAGGACTTAGTAAACAGATATTAATTATCAAGAGGCACTGTTGTAATTTTATAGCCATAAATGTTGAAAAAAATGGTGTTTTCGATTCAACTGATGAGCTTCTCATTTGTTTAAGTGAAAGTTTATAACATAATAACTCTAGTTGTTCTAAGAAACTTTGGGGAAAGGTTCCCTGATTATCTGCATTAGCAACAGTGAAATGCGCATAGGATCCAGCTAAACCCCTCAATAATCAATTTCAATGTATTTTGAATAAAAAACAAATATTTTACTTAATAAGTAAAATATTAATTTGGGATTATTAGTGCGTTTAAAAAATTTTAAACTTAAAATTTTAACAATTCCCAAAGAAAACACTAATTATCAAATTGACTGCACCTGGTCAAAAAAATACTTGTGTGGCAACACTCTAAACTTAAATAGCTGTTGTTGTTTTATACATTTATTTATTTATTTAGTACATATTATACAAAGTAAATTTGTATAACATGGTGTTGCACAAGTATGGGCGGAGTAACTAGACCATATGCCCAAGATGGTATTAACAGTATTTTAAAAGTTTTTGTGACTGACTGTACACGACCTATGCCTTCACATAGGAAGTAGCAACGTGGTTGTTAAAGAAATTCCGCAAAAAACCGCAAGATTATACGGTTATCCGTGGCAGATCAGTCAACCAGTGCGAGCGAGACGAAAAACTCTCGAAGGCCAAACAACACGCACAAGCCTGACCGCACTTAAGAAATAATTACGATGACGCGAGAGATGTTCCTCAACCCAGAGCTGCTTAACGACTGAATTTTATACATTTATTTTCTTTTTAACCCCCGACTAAAAATAGGGGTGTTATAAGTTTGTAGTGTGTGTCTGTATCTGTGTGTCTGTCTGTGCCCACGTACAGGCCAAACGGCTGGACTGATTTTCATTTAGTTTTTTGTGTTTGAAAGATGACTTGATCGAGAGGGTTCTTAGCTATGTTTGAAAAAAAAAATCGGTCCAGCCGTTTAGAAGATATAACATCTTTTCTGAAAAAGTCGGGGTTTTTAAAATTTTTAATTTTTGTTATTACATACATACTCTTACAAATAAAATTTGAAGCTGAAAAAATGTCAGCCAATGTATGTGGTAAAGTAAAAAAATAAAAAAACATGTTGATTATTGAGTTCTTGTTTCAACTTTGTTATTTGTTGTTGAGCTTCTCATTTGTTTAAATTAAAGTTTATAACATAATAACTCTAGTTGTTCTAAGAAACTTTGGGTAAAGGTTCCCTGATGATATGCATTAGCAACAGTGAAATGCTCATAGGATCCAGCTAAAACCCTCAATAATCAATTTCAATGTATTTTTAATAAAAAAATATTTTACTTAATAAGTAAAATATTAATTTGGGATTATTAGAGCGTTTAAAAAATTTTAAACTTAAAATTTTAACAATTCCCATAAAAAAACACTAATTATTAAATTGACTGTACCTGGCCAAAGAAATACTTGTGTGGCAACACTCTATACTTAAATAGCTGAGCTGTTGTTGTTATTTAAATTTATTTTCTTTTTACATACTCTTAAAAATACAATTTGAAGCTGAAAAAAAGCACCCAATGTATTAATGGTAAAGTAAGAAAATAAAAAAACATGTTTATTATTGAGTTCTTGTTTCAACTTTGATATTTGTTGTTGAGCTTCTCGTTTGTTTAAATGAAAGTTTATAACAAAATCAGGTATGTGATGAAAAACGATTTAGACACAAAACCAATTTGAAAACGATAACAGGTGTGATGTGGTGATTTAAATCGTTTTGTCAAATCAATTTCATTCTATTTCAAACAGAAAATTGTTATTTTGCTATGTGATGTAAAATGATAACATCAGTTTGAAATTGAATTTAAAACAATCACTCGAAAGTTGCTTTTTTTACATCGTTAATTGAAATATCAATAAGGAAATGTAAGTAAAATTAAATTTTGCACAAAATTAACCAATTTAAAATGTATTCCATAAACCATTTTGTCAGGGGACGCCACAAGAATTCTCGCCAGGAAGATGCATTGATAGATTTTATGCAAAATCATGTCGATGTAGCTAGAGGTTTCACAAGAGGTGACAAAATAGATATGGAAAATGTGTGGAAGGATCTGTGGCGGATTTAAATAGTTTGGGTCCTCCAATGCATGATGGAAATGGATGGAAAAAGTATAATTAATGAAAACCTACAGTTAAGAATTTATGTACATATGTATGTATGCTTATTTCAATTTTATTTTTTTTAAGATATGGTTTTGTTGGAAAGCTGCCATTATGTGGTCCGTATAACCAGATTTATATATCTAAAAAGGAATAGACAGTCGGTCAAATATGTGGCCTGTATGCATTTGTAGAAAGAATACAAAATGCGACATCTGCGGGCCATGAGAGCGAAAATGGTAAATCTTCACTATCAGACGATGATTTAAGCGAAAAACTTAATTTAAACAAGAGCCGTAAAAGAAAGCAAAATGATACAGATTTTGTATATGCGGCTCCTTTTACATCTAAGAGAATTTTTACAAACATACGCAAGACTTCGACTGATACCATAAAAGAAAATCTTAAAACATATATTGAAAGTGACACAAAGAATTGACGAGAATTGACCGAAACCTTGAAAAAGGTTTCCGAGACTGCCCAGGAAACCAACAAAAGTCTTGATACAATGCCTTCCAATATAAGACGTATATATAAATCTATTGAAACTCTTAACACAAATATTTCCGATGAATTTAAACGTCATCATAAAGAAATGGAAAAAATAACAACAGAAAAAAATTAACTAAAGAAAATAGACCTAGAAATAAAGCAAAAGCAGTTAGAGCTGGAAGAATTAAGAAAAATGCTATAATTATCAATACGAATACTTTTATACATACATATGTACTTATGTACATAGAAATAATTTTTTATATTCGTTTAAATAAAATGAATTCATATTTTTCCTTTGACTAAATATTCAATTGTAGTTTAAGCTTTCCGCAATAATATTTCTTAAGTTATTTGCATTATTATCTAATTGATATTCGGTTTCTTCAAATAATTCGCTGTTTTCACTGCTGGCTACTTCTTCAAGCACTTCAAAGCTAGGTTCAATTTTTAATAAATTACAAAGATTATGTAAACCACAGCATATATTAATAATTTTAACAATCTTTGATTGTGAATACCAAAGAGTGCGAGACAGGCATCTGAAACTACTCTTTAATATTCCAATGGTTCTCTCCACAACATTTCTACCTGAGGCATGCTTTCTATTAAAATTTTGCTGGATAATGGTACTTCGGGTTCTCTAAGGAATTATTACAAAAGGTTCCAAAGTATACCCAGAATCTGCTAATAGCCATGATCCACGATCGCCATTTTCATATTGAGACGCAAAAGAGTTTCGAGCTTTGCTCATGCTCCATACGAAAGCATCGTGACTTGATCCAGGCCTTGTTGCGTCAACAGCTCTGATACTTGTTTCATAATCGCATATCTGCGATTTTGCACATTGCAAAATAAAATTCAATAAACTTACGATCATAGCATTTATGCTGTAGTAGCCTTTTCTATTACAGTAAATGTATTCCTCATTAGTAGGCCTCTTTACTGGAACATAAGTTCCATCTATACATCCGACAACACCAGGTATACCATATTTTTCAAAGAAAAACTTCTTAGATATTTTTATGTCTTCTTCACTTGATTTTAACTTAATAAGGTTTCTAGTGTTTTTTTTTCAAGGCGTGGCAAAAGATTTTTTAGCAATTTTGATATTGTTGTACGGTGCATTGATATATATACATAGTTTCCAATAGATCTAAAGGGTTACGCTCATAAAAATTAAAAGTTGCGCGAAGAAGCTGAAATTTGATATACAAGTAGTTCTAAGTGAGTAAACAACAAGAAAAAGCTGAAAACCCGGAAATTTTAGTCAGAGAGGCGGGGCTGCGCCCATAAAAATTAATATATAAAAGTTGCTCTTATGAGCTGAAATTTGATACACAAGTAGGTCTAGGTGATAAGCCAAATAGAAAAATCTGAAAACTTAGTTTGAAACTAAAAGCTAACAGCCTTATTTATAAAATTTATTAAGGCTTTATAAAGGCTGTTTAAGAAAAATTTTGTATTAAAATTTGTCTTAAAACTCCTTTATAAAGCCTTAATAAGTCATTTAAGTAATGCTGTTAATATACAGCTTTTAACTTAAGCCATTTTAGTGAAACCTTGCGTACACGTTGCAGGTATGCAAGACTTTAAACTATAACCTCAAAAAGTGGGCGGGATCACTCCCATAATATGTAAACCTTGTATTTGTATGGGAGGGCTAATGCTCACAAAAATTAAAGGTATAATTCGCGCTAGAGAGCTGAAATTTTATGCACAAGTAAGTGAAGATCAGTATGCCAATGGGAAAATCTTAAAACCAAGAAGTTTTATCCGGCATGCGGGACCACACCGTTAAAACTCCAAATCGCACAAGAGAGCTGAAACTTGATACACAAATAATTCTAGTTTTGAAAAATTCCTATTTTGAAAATATATATAAAGAATCAAAATAGAATGTTTATAATATTATTATCTACATAGGTAAATTTGTTTAAAAAACTCTTAATATGTTCTAAAAACTTAAGAAATATTAATGGCAATTTTATTAATTTCATAATGGTCATACTGCTACTAAAAGCAGGCAAAGGAAAACCAGAATGTGACAAAAAATCTCACACGAATAAAGAAAAAGCAAAAAAAAAACAAAACAAAAACACCCAAGTGCGCTCGTTCGTTCATTTCGTTCAATTGTACTTTTTATCAGCACTGCTGAGCCAAAACAGCTCAGTAAAGTGACCGGCTCACTACGTTCATTTTACTGATTCGTTCATTTGTACTCGTTCGTTCATGAACGACACAGCTCTACTCGAAAGCATTCGTACAAACATGTATTTTACTCTCTCTCTCTTTCTCTCTCTCATATTATACACTAAGGCCGGATTCCCATCTGTGTGCCAAATGCCACACAAGCGTAAAAAAAGCGTAACCACTAATTACTAATGAAAAACAGTTTGATTCAGACACGTATTTATTAAGTTAAATAGTTTCATACATAACTAACAGACAATTTTATAGAATCCACCATGATTGCAAACTGTTTAAATCAATAAATATATGTCTGAGACAAACAGTTTTTCATTAGTAATTAGTTGGCTACGCTTTTTTGTGCAAATGACACACAAGAAATGCCAGATGTAAGCTCAGCCTAATACAATGATGTCAGTTTCATGGCACAATTGTGCAAACTAAAATCACACACATTCTTATTTTCTTTCATTTAGTCGTCAATGAAACAGCGACGATAACACATGCGCAGCGGGTGTATTAAATTCTTTATAGATACAGTGAAAGAAAAAATGTGGTATGCGAAAAATATTCTATGATCATTAATGCTATTTGCGGCATTCAATGTATTTTATGTTACAAAACTTTTAAGGAAAGAAATTAATATATATTAAAAAGTCATTTTGGTTTTTTTGGAGCAGCTTTACTAAACTGCATTTAATATCAAAACTTAAAGGACCAATAACTTGGAAACTGTTGGTCGCAGCCAATTTTTTTATTTAATTTTTTCTTCTTATTTTTCAAGTTTCTATCAGATAAGCTATTTAAAAAATTTATTTTTGGAATTTCTTCACAGTTTCCTATGAAAAGTTTGCAGCGCCGTAACTCGTAAAATATGGGTCGCTCGCAACTTTTTTATTTAATTTTTATTCTTTATTTTTTAATTTTATACCATATAGACTCCTTTTTATATATTTTGAGCTGCTTCACTAAACTGTATTTGTTATATATATTTATTTTTTTCGATGTACTTCAGAGACGAATGACACAGCTTTTCTCACACATACAACTATAGTTTTATTTTTGACACCACTGGCCTAATATATAAATAATATAAAGATGTATGTGTGTTAGTGTGCACACTTCTACCGATATTCGGTAGATTCTACCGAATATGTTTGCGAATTTAACAATCTACCAATTCTAATGAACAAGGCATGAAATCTACCGAATATTGTTATTTAGTAATTTAAGTCGATATATGTGTAAATTTTCTATTTTGCCGCATAGCAGTGCGGCCGCAGAGCGGTAATTTTCTGTCATGAAAATCAATAAAACAGAACAAACAAATAGGTTAAAAACTGAAACTATAAGTAACCTAATATTTGCCAAAGAATTGTCCTTGGGGATGAAATATTTATTCCTACCAATGATTTAATAATTTTTGCACAAAAGTTTAAATTCATAAAACGATCTTACATATATTACAAATGTTTGTCAAATAAGAATTATGTTCGTAGCTTTATAAAACCTATGTACAAAAACTGAATTCCTGTTATTTATTCATATTATTTCATATATGCATAGCACATCTATATAAAGGGTAAGGGCAAATAACTGGGGATGACACTTTTGGATATGCTGCATTGTTTATGGCATTCTAATTTCCAATCACATGTGAAGTTTTAAATGCGCTTTTGGAACCTGTTTAGTTTGATACTCCTTGCACTTACCCTTTATATACAGGTACTTCTACCGAATTTCATTCAAATCTACCGATTTTTTTTCGATTCTACCGAATTAAGTGTGCACACTGATGTGTGTTTGCCTGACTTTGATATACACAGTATTTGTATTTATATCAATGGTGTCAACTTTTTTTTAGAGAAAAAACACTAAAAAGTACCAAATGCAATAAATATGCTTGTATGTACATACATATGTGCAGGATAAAGATTTTAATTCAAATTTTATTTTAACTCTTACATATTAAATTAAATCATCCACTATAGTCGAAATATGGAAACACTTATATAAAATTTAAGTGGAAATGTTTTGAAATTTGGGTCCTTATCGATTGCCCTAGTTAGACTTTTAAAATAATTCATAGCGCTAAAACTAATTTTCCATTTTTGTAGTCTTAAATTTTTAATGCTTCGTTCTCCTGTATTTCTTCAACTTCACCGCATTTGTTATTATATTATTTTATAACGTCTATGTGTCCTCTGTAATTTCTATAAATATGTTCTTAACAATACGTATTTTTTTTACAATTTTGAAATTATGTAGCGATTTAGCTTTAAAATCAATTACTTTTTTCGTGATAGCCATTTCTGCGTACTGTGAATGATAAAGTATGTAGTTTCCTATCTGTCTTTCATCCAATTGAATAAATACTTCAAAGAAAACATTCCGTATCAAAAAAGTCAAATCCATGGGTGAACATCATGTAGCAAGTTTTTGCAAGGGTGCGCCTGTGGCTGAGTGGTAGCGATGCTAGCCTCTCAGTCCGGAGGTCGCGGGTTCGATTCCCACCATGGGTGTTTTTCGCAGACAAGCTAATCGCTTTGCGAGTTGTGTTTGTGTTAAAAAAATAAAAAATTCACACGTATTCTTATTCTCTTATCTTATCTTATCTTATCTTATCTTATCTTATCTTATCTTATCTTATCTTATCTTATCTTATCTTATCTTATCTTATCTTATCTTATCTTATCTTATCTTATTCGCTTATCTTTTAACTAATTTTTCTCAAACGCACTGCGAGAAATTTATTATGTATGCTGTTTATGTTAAAAAATGTTTTTGCCTACATGAAAATTAACAATTATTTTCTCTTACAAATTGCTTTTTAGTAGTTTTAAACTCAGAATTAAAGTGAATAATAATATTTATTTATTACTTTTTGTTGAAACGGTTTTCTAGAAAAAAAATTATTTCATAAAGAAATCATATAAGAATTTCTTTTATTAATTGTTTCTTCCTGTGTGCTTATCTTTTTCGCTCACTTACACAACCTTAAATTTATCTTGGTCACCCATGGTCTAATCAGATATATTTGACATAAAAAATTTATATTATTGTATCATGCCAAGACGTTACGTCCAGTTCTCAAACTTCATATTCTTATTCAGTATTTTTATAGGAAATTTGATAATTAGGAAGGAACGCAAAGAAGCAAGTACAGCCTTGTTAGATTGAGTATGTGTTTATATTTAGAGTTTCAAAAAAGTAAAAAAAAATTAATTCCCGTTTGTTATGAATCTACTAGACTATCACAAATTTATATTTAGTCTAATTGTAAAACGCACTAAAAGCACTAAATTCAAAGTTAAAAAACCACCAATTTAGTGTCTTTTTAAAAAAACAACCAACTTGAAAAAAGTGCGCACTGTTATGACTTAAAAAGCACTAAATCTAGTGCTAATAAACTAATAAAAAATAAAAATTTTTCTAGACTTTTTTGCACTATGTCATTCGGTTTTGCATTATTTTAGACTTTCGACTTTATAATTTCATTTTCCACTATTGGCAACGCTGGTCAAAAACTAAGAAAAAACGACATACATATGCTATATACATAGTACATACACATATCGCACATTTACTTCAATAGTGGCATAACTCAAAAAAACCAGTTTTGCAGAAAACGCGTTTTAAGTTTTCAATTTGCATACAACTCAATGAAAAAATGATGGTACATGCTATTTATATGAAATTTTTACACAAGATAAAATACGAAATGACGCATCTTTCTGCATTATTAACTCAAAAAACTCATTTTTTGAGTTATGCCACTATTGAAGTAAATATGCGATATGTACCTTTTAAAAAATGTTCATCTTATTCTTGCAAATCTTTAATAATTTCCATGTACTGCACTTTAACTGGGTTTGTTCTTGCAAAGCAATAACTAATCCAATTATTAATTTTACATCAAAATCTAGTTTTTATAATTTCCTTAACAAAACCTATGCAGTACGTGTTGTCTTTTTGACAAGTGAGATGATGGGAGATGTTAGATGTTGTCAATGTAAACTTTTTACATCTTCCATGCGTTTCACTGAAATGTGTGTCAATGTAAAAAGCCTATACCCCCGTCTAGACTGGCAATAAAATCATTAACATATGTATATTGCAGCAAATGTCAAATTATTGATATTGCCAATGGAGACAGCTCATTGCCAGTACTTGCAATAATTGTGGCAATAATTGTCAACAGTTTTTCGTTGACAATTGCGTTTGGCATTTCGATAATATTATTGAAATTTATAAAATATACATATGTATGTATGTATGTATATTAAAAAAGGAAAATAGTCTCTTAAAATCGTGTGTAGTGAAATAATTTGTATTATTATAAGTTTTTAAAAATAAAAAATTGTTCGATTAACCAGATATTTACAAGTGAATTTTATTTTTATTCTGCAACCTCCCTAGTGACTTTTTCCATATTGTGGCTACGATTTCCCATAGCCTTAACTCAATATTGTTCCGCTATTCTGCCGGCGTTATTGCTATATTGCCAACATATTTATTGCCAGTCTAGATAAGGCTAGTTCTATTCAGACACAAAATGTTTCACCGCAAAATAATTCAACAAATACAAACTCAAACTTTAATTTTAATCGCCTTGAAGCCACTATTAATAATCTGGTGCAAACAAAAAATTATTTTACAACAAATATAAATAGCACGATGCAAAAAATGCTACGAATGCAGAATACACTGCTTCATGCATTAACTAACAAGCCAAGAACACGTTAAAAATATGTTTCTGGAACGCAATTGGCATTCGCCAACATGAAAATGAACTTGAGCACTTCCTTACGAAAAAAATGCGGTGGATCTGCACTATATCCTTGACAACGTTAGTGAAGAATACATATATGCAAGCTACGAATATTTTTGTGAAAAATGTTTGTTCGGATTTCGTGATATCATCAACTTACTCACTTCCCAGATTTTCAGTTACCGAAGATCAGTATGAAAAATTCTACAAATCGCTTGGATCTTGTTTCGTGGCAGCTGGAGACTACAATGCAACACATACGTACTGGGGATCGCGCCTTGTTACACCTAGAGGTCGAGCTTTGTTTAATACAATTTCAAAAATGGGATTGGATGCTATTTCGAGTGGGGAGCCCACTTACTGGTCTACTGACGTACGAAAAATTCCGGATGTTATAGATTTTGGCGTCATGAAAAATATTTCTCAGGATTTAATTAACGTTGAAGCTTCTCTAGATCTCTCGTCCGATCAGTCTCCCACTATCGTGACAATCTATAATCCACTAAGAAATGACCTACCTCAGCCATATATGAAGATGAGATCAATCGTGTTAATTGGCTGGTATTCAAAAAATATCTTAGTAGTCATTGCACGGAAAATATTACGCTAAGAACACCCAATGGTATTGAATCTAGCATTGCCTATATTAATGAAAATATTAAACAGGCTGCTGAGCATGCCACTACCTCCCATCCGCAGACTGGGTTTAATAAAATTTATTCTAGGGATACTCAACATGTCGTGTATGAAAAAAGAAGAGCTAGAAGGGAATGGCAACATCAGAGATCACCCCAAAATAAAATCAGATTTAAAGAGTGTATTTAACGAATCCAAGAGTTGCTTGCATCTGAAAAAACTGCATCTCTTAAAAATTATCTGGAAGGTCTTGATGTCACACAAGCATCAAATTACTCTTTGTAGCGCGCTGCTAGAAAGCTTAAAACACCCGTTGAGTTTAAGCCACCTCTATGCACATCTACCGTAGGTTTGGCAAGAAGCGATACTGAAAAATGTAAAATATTTGCTGAGCACTTAAAATCCGTATTTACGCCAAACACATGTACTGGTGTTTCTAATTTGCCGAGTGTAGTTGCTCTACCCCCTCGACCCTTAAAATTTAAGATGCCTGATCTAAAAAAAGTAGTTGCTGAACTCAAACCAAAGAAAGCTCCAGGTATTGATGGAATTAGTAACAAGATGCTGATGAACTTGCCGCATATTGCAACAAGAATCCTTCTGTTTATTTTAATGCCATATTACGACTGGAGTATTATCCACAACACTGGAAGCTTGCCATGGTCAAAATGATTCCAAAGCCGGCCAAAGATCTTACCAAAGCTGAGTCGTATAGGCCAATAAATTTGCTGTCTACTATGTCAAAACTCTTCGAAAAGCTGCTCATGACAAAATTGTCCCCTTGTCCAACTGATAATATGTGCATACCGGACCATCAATTTGGTTTTAGAAGTCAGCATATCACCATTGAGCAAACGCATATATTGGTTCAATTTATAAGGAAAACATACGAAGAAAAGAAGTATTGTTCTGCCCTGATTATTGATGTTTCTCAGGCATTTGATAAAGTTTGGCATGATGGCCTAATTTTAAAATTGAAGACATATCTACGAAATATCATTCTAAAACTTTTGGTAAGTTATATTTTAGGCCGGAAGTTCTCTGTTATGGAAGGAAAATTTATGAGTACGCCCGAAACTATCTCATCCGGTGTACCACAAGGGAATATATTGGGGCAAGTCTTGTATTTGATTTATACTAGTGTCCTGCACAAGACTATTTATAAGACATTTCAAGACATGAGAGATTTTTTCAAATGCTTTACTACAGCGAAATATTCTAAAAGAATTGCTAAACAACACTGTTGACAAGACGAACAACCGAAAAAAAATTACTTGCCAACAGTTTTGCTTAGCGATTCTTTTAGAATATTTTGCAGTGGTAAAGCATTTGAAAAAATCTCTCATGTCTTGAAAGGTCTTATAAATAGTCTTGTGCAGGACACTAATTTATACTTGTGATATGCCCGTGAGCAGTAATATCCATACTTCTACATTTGCAGATGATACAGCCTGCCTTAGTATGCACGAAAACCCTCATGAGGCATCACGATATCTTCAGGAATATATAACACAGCTTGAGCTATGGTTAAAATTGTGGAGAATAAAAGTAAACGAACAAAAGTGCATACATATAACCTTTACCCTACGAAAAGATACTTGTCCCCCCATAAGAATCAACAGTCAAGTTGTTCCTCAACATTCACATGTTAAATACCTTGGTATACACCTTGATCGTCTGCTTACATGGAAACACCATATTGACTCAAAGCTAACACAAATGAAGCTTAAAACAACTCAGATACATTGGCTGATTGGTAGAAATTCAACACTCAGTCTAGATTGTAAACTTTTAATATAAAAGTCGATTTTGAAACCAATATGGTGTTACGGAATTCAACAATGGGGCACTGCTTCAGCTTCCAATATCGGGAGAATCCAACGAAATCAAAACAAAATTTTACGGTTAATAACATCGGCTCCATGGTACATAAAAAATTCAAATATACATCGTTATACCTGTTCACTTGGCAATCACAAATGCTGGAAAGCCAAATCAATGTAGAAAGCAAAAAACAAAGTAACATAATATCCACTACTATAATACTTACATGTATGTACTGACGGTACATCGAATAAGTAAAAAATTATTAATGTGATGATCGTAAAAGATAAGCAAGAATAGTTAAACATACGTAGGTAGAGTAATATAACTTCGTGCTAACCTAAATAGAAAAATGGAAAAACAGGGAAATGAATAGTGATACTTACATATGTATTTACCAAAGGTAAATCAATAATTGTATACAACAATCATTTCTCAAATTCCATTTCATTAGAATTTACGTTAAATAGCTGACGTTAATAATAATCTCTACCCAAGTAGATAGACTAGGGTGCTGATAAAGTGCGTTGCTGCACTTTTAGAAACTCACATTGGTTAATAAAAATATTTCATTCAATAAAAGAATTGAAATTACTGAACTTAAGCCTGACAAAAAATTATTTCTGATTAAAAATTCACTATAGTTCAATTAAAATCTAAAAATGTCTCACTTAATTCATTATCCTCAGTTCTCGTGGTACCTTCATAGGGAACAGTCGATTAGCGGAATTTTGCTTACATACTTAATAAACAAACAAAAAATTATACAAAAAAATATTCGTAGTACATATTATTCGTAATAGGTACATGCTGACTTTAATAAATAAGCTTTATGCTTTGCTAATATTTTTTACATAGTAGAAATAACAAAAACAAAAAAAACCGCAAATAAAAAAAACTTAAACAAAGTGACATTGAGGAATACTCTAACGAGTACCTCAAAAACAAACAAACAATCATAAATAACAAAAACAAAAAAAGACCGCAAAAAAAACACAAACGAAGTACCCTTGAGGAATTCTATGCATGAGTGCCTCAATTACAAAAAATTTGAAGTGAGTTCTAACCGTAGAAATGCTTATTTTACTGTGAGTTCTGAAACTCTTAATGAAAACAATAAATATAATAAACCTGATGAAAGTATTTTTTAACGGAAGAGCCAATTTTTCGTCAGCGATCAATTTCGCTCTGTCCAATGTCAAATAGTAGTGCTTCATTAACATTACAGTTGCCTACTACTTCTTTATATAAGCCAGTAATATCATCCCCTTCAGGCTCGTCTTCATCATTTAACAAAGTTATCACTACAGATAACAGCGGCTCGAAACTCAAGGTACAAGTCGAAATGGACAGATATATAACCGTAGTAAAGCGTGGGCGAAGCCCAAATTATTCAAAAATTTCATCTGCTCAAAAAATGTCTAGGGATAACAGTGCAGCCTTAACTAATCGCCAAAACCGCTTTAAAATTTTACAAGATGACAACGACAAACCCGAGGTATCCTCGAATAAAACATCCAAGCCGCCACCAATCTATTTGAGAGAAAAAAATTCAAATGCCCTTATTAAAAAATTAATTTCGGTCATTGGTGAGAATAAATTTCATATTGATCCAATAAAACGTGGCAACATCGATGAAACTAAAATCGAAATTTATGACGAAAAAGATTTCCGCAAAATGGTTGCTGAATTTGAAAAAAATAAAACAAGCTTCTACACATACCAGCTTAAGAGCGCTAAAGGCATGCAGATCGTATTGAAGGGCATAGATTCTTATGTTGTTCCCGAAGAAATCAAAAATGCACTTGTCCTCCAGGGGTTTAAGGTAAAAAATGTGTCCAATATAATAAATAGGGAGAAGATTCCCCAACCCCTATTTCGTGTTGAACTTGAGCCTAATGATATAAAATTTAAAAAAATGAGACGCACCCAATTTATAACTTAAAATACCTGTTATATCGAAAAATAACAGTTGAAGAACCACACAAGCGTTCTGGGCCCGTACAGTGCCATAATTGTCAAGAATATGGCCATACGAAAACTTACTTGCTAAGACAAATTCAATTCCCACACAAAATGTTTCCCCGCCAAATAATTCAAAAAATACTGACGCAAGCTTTAATTTTAATCGCCTTGAAGCTACTATTGATAATCTGGTGCAAACTATAAACAATTTTACAACAAATATGACTAGCATGATGCAAGAAATGCTGCGAATGCAGAATACTCTGCTTCAAGCATTAATTAATAAGCCATGAACACGTTAATAATATGTTTCTGGAACGCAAACGGCATTCGCCAACATAAAAATGAACTTGAGCACTTCCTCACGGAAAAAAATATTGATGTAATGTTAGTATCTGAGACTCATATGACTTCGAGAAGTCTTTTTAAAATTTATGGCTACACTATATATGATACAAAGGACCCTAGAGGAAGGGCTTGCCGTAGATCAGTAATTCTATTAAAGTCAAGACGCAAGCACTATATTCTTGATAGCATATGTGAAGAACATCTTCAAGCAACAAATATTGCCATTGAACATTTTTGTACAAATTTTGTTATATCATCAATTTACTCCCCTCCTAGATTTTCAATCACTGAGAATCAATATGAGGATTTCTACAAATCTCTTGGACATTGTTTTGTAGCAGCTGGCGACTACAATGCAAAACATAAGTTCTGGGGTTCGCATCTTATTACCCCCAGAGGTCGAGCATTGTTCAACACTATTTCAAAAATGGGCTTGGATGTCATTTCGAGTGGGGAGCCCACTTATTGGCCTACTGACCCACAAAAAATTCCGGATGTTATAGATTTCGGCGTTATAAAAATATCTCTAGGGATTTAACTCAAGTTCAAGCTTCTCTTGATCTCTCGTCCGATCACTCTCCGACGATCATTACAATTTGTGGCCCATTAAGAAGCAACTTATCTGACCCATATGTGAAGATGATTAATCGTGTTAATTGGCTGGGATTCAAAAAATATCTCAGCAGTCATTCTACGGAAAACATAACGCTTAGAACACCCGATGATATTGAATCTAACAACGCCAATCTCAGCGAGAATATTAAACAGGCTGCTGAACATGCCACTCTCTCCCATCCGCAGACTGGGTTTAATAAAATGTATTCTACAGACATTGAACGTCTCGTACGTGAAAAAAGAAGATCTAGAAGGGAATGGCAACAGCACAGATCACAACAAAATAAAATCAGATTTAAAGAGTGCACTAAACGACTCCAAGAGTTGCTTGCATTTGAAAAAACTGCATCTCTTAAAAATTATCTGGAAGGTCTTGATGTCACACCAGCATCTAATTACTCCTTGTGGCGCGCTGCTAGAAAGCTTAAAACACCCGTTGAGTATAAGCCACCTCTACGCACATCTACCGTAGGTTTGGCAAGAAGCGATACTGAAAAAGGTAACATATTTGCTGAGCACTTAAAATCCGTTTTTACGCCAAACATATGTACTGGTGTTGCTGATTTGCCGAGTGTAGTCGCTCTACACCCTCAACACATAAAGTTTAAGATGCGTGATTTACAAAAATTAATTGCCGAACTCAACCCGAAGAAAGCTCCGGGTATTGATGGAATTAATAACCAGATGCTGATGAACTTGCCTCGTATTGCAATGAGAATCCTGTCATTCATTTTCAATGCCATTTTACGACTGGAGTATTATCCACAACACTGGAAGCTTGCCATGGTCAAAATGATTCCAAAGCCGGGCAAAGATCTTACCAAAGCTGAGTCATATAGGCCAATAAGTCTACTATCAACTATGTCAAAGCTTTTCGAAAAACTGCTCAAAACAAAATTGTCCCCAATTCTAATTAGTAGTGGGTGCATATCAGACCATCAATTTGGTTTTAGAAGTCAGCATAGCACCATTGAACTAACTCATAGATTGGTTCAATTTATAAGAAGAACTTTTGAAGAAAAAAAGTATTGTTCTGCGCTGTTTATTGACATTTTCCAGGCATTTGATAAAGTGTGGCATGAAGGCCTCATTATAAAATTGAAGACTTACTTACCAATAAACATTTTAAATCTTTTGGAAAGTTACATTATTTCCGTAAGTTCACTGTTGTGGAAGGAGACTTAACGAGCAGGCCTGAAGCTATTTCATCCGGTGTGCCACAGGGGAGTATACTGGGACCAGTTTTATATTTGATTTATACTTGTGATATGCCTGTGAGCAGTGTATCCATACTTCCACATTTGCCGACGATACAGCCTGCCTTAGTATGCACGAAAACCCTGATGAGGCATCCCGCAAACACCAGGAACACATTAGCCAGATGAAGCTTTGGTTAAACTTATGGAGAATCAAGACAAATGAACAAAAGTGTGTTCAAGTAACATTTACCTTACGAAGAGATAATTGTTCTCCTATTCGGATTAACAATCAAGTTGTTTCTCAACATTCACATGTGAAATATCTTGGTATACACCTTGATCGACGACTTACATGGAAACACCACATTGATTCTAAGCTATCACAAATGAAACTTAAATTAACTCAGGTACATTGGCTGATTGGTAGAAATTCAACGCTTAGCCTAGACTGTAAACTTTTAATATACAAGTCGCTTTTAAAGTCAATATGGTGCTACGGAATTCAACTATGGGGCACTGCTTCAGCTTCAAATGTAGAGAAAATTCAACGAAGGCAAAACAAAATTTCACGTATGATAACATCGGCTCCATGGTACATAAAAAATTCAAATATACATCGTGATTTGAATATACCACTAGTGACTGAAGAAATTGCAAAATACGCAGGTAAATAACTAACAAAACTCGAGTCACATCCTATTCCGCTTGCTCGTAATATTTTGAACTTTACTGGACACATCCGCTTAAAAAAGAGAGATACACGGGCTCTAATATTCAACACTCCAGATGATGAAGCTGCTTAAAAACACTTTTTTTCTTTTTGTTGCTTATCACTACTTATGTATTATTAATAACTATTCCTAAGCTTATGTCCGACATTGGTTGGTCCTAATAATTATACTTTAGATTTAAGATTTAAATACTTATTGTTAGTTCATATTTGAAGATATAGTAAACAAATATATGCATTAAAAAAAACTTAATTCATCATGGGCACGTGACAAAAATATGTTCACTTGGTAATCACTGTTCAATTGACAATCACAAATGCTGGAAAGGCAAATCGACTGTAGAAAGCAAAAAACAAAATAAAATAATATTCACTACTATAATACTTACAGGTATGTACCGACGGTACATCGAATAAGTAAAAAATAATTAATGTGATGATCGTAAAAGATAAGCAAGAATAGTTAAACATACGTAGGTAGAGTAATATAACTTCGTGCTAACCTAAATAGAAAAATAAAAAAAAAACGGAAAACAGGGGAAATGAATAGTGATACTTACATATGTATGTATTTACCAAAGGTAAATCAATAATTGTATACAACAATCATTTCTCACATTCCGTTTCATTAGAATTTACGTTAAATAGCTGATGTTAATAACAATCTCTACCCAAGTAGATAGACTAGGGTGCTGATGAAGTTCGTTGCTGCACAGAAAAATATTGGTATTTCCCCCAGATTAAAAGTCCAATTTAATTTTTCTTCTCTTCTTTAGAAACATACATTGGTTAATAAAAATATTTCATTCAATAAAGGAATTGAAATTACTAAACTTAAGGCTGACTGAAAATTATTTCTGATTGAAAATTCACTATAGTTCAATTAAAATCTAAAAATGTCTCACAAAAAATATTCTTTGCAAGTGGATTTCTCTATCTAAGAGCTAAAAAAAAGTCTGCTGCACTTATGCAGTTTCGCTTACAGTTTAGAAAATATTCGAGAAAAAAATTAAAATTTTGGGTTTTTTACCAACCTTGGTCCACTGTTATGCTAATGGAGAAGTCAAATCTTGTTCGATTTTAAAATATAGACTTGGTATGAGTTAAGAACAAAATGTTTAACATTTAGAAAAATTTTTGTATTAAAAGCACTACTAAGTCAAAAGTTATACGCAAATTAAATAAAATATTTGAAAAAAGTAGATTTTTTGCCGTTTTTTGCAGAAAAAAGTTTGTTAATTATTTCGCTTTTATTTAAAAATTTTGCTTGAATACCAACCCTATAGTTTTTAATATTCAAAATATTATACTATAGGAAACATTACAAAAAATTTTTTGTTCAAAATTTTCGTTATTTTCAGCCGAAAATTTGATATGTATGTATGTATATGTTCCTTTCCCTCCTCGAGGGAGCATAGGGCCATAACAAGGTTACTCCAATAATCTCGATCTTCTGCTCGATGCTTGACTTCGTTCCACTTAATACGCAATCTCGAAAGTTCTACTGTCAGTTGCCGCTTTCAGGTATGCGCTGGTCTCCCCACTCGTCGGCTTCCCTGTGGGTTCCAATCTAGGCATTTCTTAGTAATAACATGGTCTGGCTTACGGAGGGTGTGACCTATCCTACCCCATTTCCGTTTACTTAATTCCATTCTAATAGGCTGCTGATTTGCCTCGGCCCAGAGCTGGTTGTTGGATATTGTTGCAATCCAGAAAATACCTAAGATTTTGCGGAGGCATGTATTGAGAAATACCTGAACGCATTGCATGTCACGTAGTGCCATATTCCAAGTCTCGCATCCATATAACAGAGTGGATTTTATATTAGAATTAAATAATTTGATTTTGGCTTTTTTCGAATAATTGTAAGATTTCCAAACCGGGTTTAATTGTGGAAATGCACTCCGCGCCCTATTTGTGCGACTAGATATATCTGCTGCTGAGCCACCAGTTGTGGCAATTATGCTACCTAGGTAGCAGAAGGACTTAACATCTTCAACCTCTTGATCACATACGAAGAAATGGCGGTCTGTGTTACTATTTATACGGAGCGATTTTGTTTTGGATATGTTTATCTTCAGCCCAACCAATCTTTCGATGTCACTGATGCTGGAAATTTTCGCCTGCATCTCTGAGAATGAGTGGCTAAGTAGACATATGTCATCGGCATAGTCTAGGTCCTCCAACCGTCCTTGTAAGCCCCACGTAATTTCTCTTTTATGATGGCTTATTACCTTCTGCATCACAGCATCGAGGACGCAGCTAAATAGTAGAGGTGATAAGACCTTTCCTAACTCCAGTTTTCACTGTGATTCTGTTGCTCAGTTGTTTTTCATGCAACACACGGCAGGTGGAATTTTTGTACAGGGCTTTGATTAACCGTATTAATTTTTCGGGTACACCGTTGCATAATAGCGAGTTCCAAATAGCGTTATTGTTAGTGTGTCAAATGCCTTCTCAAAGTCTATAAAAATTAGGTATAATGGTGGTCTCCATTCCACTGATTGCTCAACGATTCTGAGACTATTTACTTGGTGAACGCAAGATTTTCCGGAGCGAAAGCCAGCTTGCTGATTTCTGAGTGATGGGGAGATTTATAATGACTCCATCAGACATCTCGTCAGGTAAGAATTCGTGGGTCCAAAACGCTCTAATAATGAGTTCCAGCTATCATGCACTGGTTGTTCGGTCGGCTGTAAGCAGTTCTGGAGAGATATTATCCAAACCAGGAGATTTGTTTGCTTTCAGAGATCTTATCGACTCGCTAATTTCAATTATATCAGGGCAACCAGTAGAGATGCAGGCATTTGATGTATGTGACATTGATCAGTGGATGTTGATAGCATACCGGAGTAATAGCTTTCCCATAGTGTCACCTGTTGGGATTTCAATGTTATGAGTTCTCCAGCATCGTTTTTTAAAGGCTTTCCGGTCGATAATTTTCTATTTGTCAGCTTGTTAACCGACATGTACATGTCCCTCACACAATGGGTTTCAGCCGCTGCTTGAAGTTCTTTCGCTATGTTGTTGATTCAATTGCGTTTATCTCTGCGAACACTGTGCTTTACTTCGGAATTAAGGCGGTTGTATAGTTGCTGTTGGCTGGCCTTATTCAAGCGTGTTTTGCTGGTGTTATTTGTTCTCTTTGCGGACTTCCTCTGCTGAATTAAGTTCCACGTAGCATCGCAAATCCATTCCTTTCTAGTACTAGTTTTGAACCCCAGATGTTTTTCCGCTGCCTTAGTGAAAATTTCCTTAACATGCTGCCATGTTCGGGTTTCACGGTTAATTGAAAATTTCATAACCCAGCTAAAAAATAAGTATGGAGCATATATGATATCCCATATATGGTTCGGATTCGAAAAATGAGGGTATATGGGCATATATGATTATATATATTCATATATTTTCATACATGTGTGTATGTGTAAATATTCCCTCTACAGTATGCAAAGTTCATATTCATACTCTCTTGATTCACAAGAGCGCACTACTGTGCAATAAATTAAATTACATTGTGTTTAATGAAACCTTTGTTTGGAAAAATAATGAAAAAGGAACTAAAAGTCATTTCATTAATCATTTTAAATCAAAAGGTGAATCAATTATTTAAAAAGCACAAAACTCATATTCGTACATAAAACTTAATTTAAGAAATAAGATTTAAAACTAATGCAATTATAAAATAAAAAATGATCCAATTTTATACTAAGACTATTTTTCAATATTATTTTTGGTAGTTGTATCAATTTTGTTTCTTAAATATGTATTGAAAATTCCGTTATTTTTTATAAAATTAATGACTGAATTATCTTTTTGATTATTTGATATATTAAAAGGGGCCACAATATATAAAATCATACAAGAATGGTTATTTTGAAACAAAACTTTTTTTTTAAACGTTGAAAGTACGCATATAAACTTTGCATACTGTATCTATTTTCTAATGGATTTCCAATTCACCAGTGATAAAATCCAAGCTTTTTTGATTGCAAAAACAATCTTATGTGAAATATCATGTATGCATACATTCTTGTATGGCTCCATTTGGTTGGTTGGTTTACGTGGCTACCTACTATACGCAGGCATTCAAGTAGAATCTAAATTATTCCTTTTTGAAAGGACCACTACACTCATGAGTGTCAACCTATGTAGAAACGGTATCTAAGTATACTGATACGGTGATAGTAGGGTTTGGGATTTCCCGAACATTTGCACTTCCCGGGAAACGGGAATGAAAAAATCGCGTTCCCGGGAATTCCCGGGATAAGCTAATTTTCTAATTTAAGTACATTTATTAAATGAAAGTTGGCGAAATTTCGATTGTTTTGTTAATGTAAGCATTCTTTTAAATAAAAGTTAATACAAAAGCACTTCTAAGATAAATTTATAAGAATTTTTAAGTGAATTCAAGCAAATAGAATATATATAGCTATTACACAGTACTACCGTAATTAGTAAACAATTTTATAATAAGGCTTCCAAATTATTTTATTAAGAATTTTCCTTACCTGTTTCTCATTATTCTTGAACATTTTCCAGGATGATTCTTATCGTTAAGTACTATACAAACAATTTACAATAGTATACTCAGCTGCACCCTGAGCCACAGTCTGTGTAAATGCTTTTAATTTTAATAATTTTATTTCATCTAAGATATTTCCTTCAAGGTTTTAATAATAGCGTCAGCTTATAATGAATTTAAGTATTGTCAACTCAGAGTTCTTACAACTTCTATGAGCTTAGAGTTTTCAGTACACTTTTCAATATTTGTTCACTAATCCCAGGAAAATCACGTCAATTTGATCATTGCAATCATTGATACTCACACAAAGCATTCCACTTTCTTATGTTATAGTGATTAAAAGATAGTCATTAAAGCTGTTTCAGACTCTAATACAAGTAATAAAATTTTTGGCGAAAATGCCTCCCTGATTTCATTTCTCTTTCAAAAATCTCAACAAAAAAACAACTCAAATTGTCCGAGTTTTATTTTCCACAAAAGTAATAATACTTGTATTATAGTCTGAAACGGCCTTTACTAAATGCATCTTGCATGTTTGTAGTTTTTGAAGAGAACAATAATTTTTCTCGTAGTTAGACGAATTAGGTGAAATGGTATGACTTCAATTTTATGAAATTTCTCTATAAATTTGAGCAGCTCACATTTTTATCTTATATTAAAAAAAATTAATGGACATTTTACTGATTGATTGTTTATCGGGGTCGAAGAAATTTCTTATTTCTTACAGTTACAATTGAAACAAAAATAATATTTTAGAATTTGATTTAAATGAAATTGTTCCAATGAAAAATTTCCTTCGACATCGATAAACAGGGTATTAAATATTAGTATCAACTTTAGAAGATACCTTGAATAAATTTGATCGTAAAAATTTAGTCATACAATCATTCAAACGAACTTTTGTAATATAAAAAAACAATGAAACTTTTGATATTAAATTAAAACAATAGATGTATAAGGTATACAAATACCAAAAGTCCTTTTTGGATCATGTGAAAAGTCATAGCGTGCAGGATCAAATTGTCATAAGTCGGGGTACAAATCAAGAGCAACCGCAGACATTTGTTCAAAATCGTCAACAGCAGATAAATTAATTTCATCACCAGCAGCACCCTTCTCTACAGTATCCGCAATATCAACAATACACCAATGTCATGGAGTAATCAGTTTTTGGCATCAGGAGTACCAATGCAATATGAGTATCCAAATTACAATTATAATCCCAATTTGATGCAATGGCAACCTTAAGGATTCATTAGTCTTTACTTTCTGTTGCTGTTCTGTGCCGTTACTTTCTGTATTAAATATTTTGCAATTACTTTGTCTGTGAATAAAATAAGCTGGCAACCTGTATAATTGATTACACTTGTACACAAAATATCACAACACACTAATACATACACACTTTTGGCTGTCACTTAACGTTGAATTCTATTTTCTACAGATTCGTCCGCAACAGGACAGAACGAAAAAGTAAAAACTAACCACACATACAGATTTTCAACTCAACAGAAACAAAACAGCTGATTCAGAACAGAACAGGACGTACAAACTAATTCTGCCTTTATACTTATCATCAACAAGAGCAGCAACAACAACAACCTCATCAACAAGGTGTGGATATCCTTTAAGGGACTTTATACAACGATGCTAAGGACATAAGTTTACCGGAAAGTGATGGAGAAGTAGAAGTAGAAGAAAAAAGAGAAGAAACTCTGCCAACTCCAATGAGTACTTCGCATGCTAGGAGAGAAGAAGTCGAAGAGAATGTGAGATATTAAAAATTATCGAAAGCCTTCAAAAACCATATCGCCACATATGTAATTCTAAATAAAAAAGACCAACTTCTCTTGGAAGAATTTATTAAGGAAAATATGAATATTTTTATTGAGAGACTTCAAATGTCTTTGTCTAAGGATTCAATAATTAAATTTCATGTGAGTATTATGGCGGAGAACATCAAAATTGTAGAAGAAGAATTGGAGTTGTGTGTTATAACACATGTAGCCAAAATGAGTTTGCTGACGAAGGCAGATAATATTGAAGAATTATTCCGTAAACAGATTGACGAGATTTCAACCAAAATGTCCGAATTTGAAGAGCGAGATTCTGGTTGGACTTTGTCACGCATAGTCCAAGCAGAAATCAACATCAACAAATCTTCGCTAGTCAAAGGATCAAGTTGGATATCCACTCCGGAAAACCTATTAAGAAAAAAGCTTGCATCAATATTGAAAATAGTGATGAATACTGCTTCAAGTGGTGTATAATCGCTGCCATGGATACTACGAAATATGATGATGCAAGACGCTGCAGTTCATATAATATTCAGGACATTTATGCAGAGACAATTGTTACGCGAAATGGTGTAGCGTTAAATTCCAAAAACTTAACTTACCCATTAGCACTAAACAAAATTAAGGAGTTCGAGGTCAATAATCCTACAATAAGTATTAACGTATTTGGGTATGATGAGGGAGCAAATCAGATCATTGGTCCTCATTATGTGACCAAAGACGAGAAAGTGAACCATGTCAACTTGTTGCTTTTGGAGAATGGCAAAGTTCATCACTACATATTGATAAAGAACATATCATAGTAAGTTAGAAAATTATACTACAATTTAATTTAATGATACATATAGTTGTTTTATATATTTTGTAATAGAAACATTTTACTTATAATCTTTTATTTTATTTTTATTATTCACAGACTTTTGACGAATCATATAACCAGCTATGGGCATAAATTAATTTTTTGCAACAGCTGTCTCTAGTGCACTCATAGGGAGAACGCCATGACTAATCATAAGGCAGAATGCGGCAAAATCGTGACAACTATGCCATCAGGTCCGGATGCAATTCTAAGCTTTAAGGGGCATCAAAGAAAAATGGATGTCCCCTTTGTGGTTTACGCAGACTTCGAATGCATCATTGAAGACATTAGTGATAATACTTACATTATAAAACCAGTCTTGTCAAAAAGCATACTCCTTGTGCTTTTAGTTATTACATTAAGTGTCTCCATAGCAATAAGTCAGATAAGTTAAGGGTTTATACAGGGAAAGATGCTTCACAAAAATTTGTTTCATTTTTAATTAAAGATTGTGAGGATATTTATAATAATCGTTTAGTAAATAATAAGCAAATGGATACTTTACCCCCTTCTGATATTTATAATTTTTATAGTGCGGTGAATTGTCATATTTGTGAAAAATTTCTAGGTAAAGATCGCGTTAGAGATCATTGTGACATTAGCGGTAAATATAGAGGTGCAGCTTACAATTACTCAAATTATGACTCACATCTTTTTATTAAAGAACTAGGTGAAATTTCTATGCAACTGAAAGTACTCCCTCTCAATAAGGAGCTTTATATATCCCTCTCGCAATTTACAGAAATGAGCGATGGTCATAATCTTGAAATAAGATTTCTTGATACATTACGCTTTATGGCTGAGAGTTTGGAATCATTAGCCTGCAATTTGTCGGATAATGATTTTAACACTATAAGGTCCTTATTTCAGTCAGAAAAAGAATTTCAGCTTATTAAGAAGAGTATGAGTACCTATGAGTACCTAAATTCATTCCAAAAATTAGACGAGTGCCAGCTGCCTTCACGCAGTAATTTCTTTAATAAGTTGAACAATAAAGAGTGTTCTTTAGAGGAATACTCACATGCTGTAGAGGTATGGAATACTTTTGGTTGCAAAACAATGAAAGATTACATGGAACTTTATTTAAAAACAGATGTCCTCTTGCTGACAGATATTTTCGAGAACATTAGAAAAGTTTGTAAAGGTATTTATGAGCTGGATCCATGTCAATACTATACCGTACCTGGTAAAAAGGTATACGTGGGGAAATTGTACAGTGTAGCCAAAGATATTCGAAAGCGAATAACAAATATTTGGAAGATTTCGATAAAGAAAAGCCCTCAGAGTTTCTTGTCTATTTAGACACAAATAACCTTTACGGTTGGGCAATGTCGGAATATCTTCCTCATTCTGGGTTCAGATGGTTATCGCAAGACGAGCTGAATCTGGATCCAAACAGCATATCTGACAATGGAACAGACGGTTATGTATATGAGGTCACTTTGGATTATCCTTCTCACTTACATGACTTGCATAATGACCTACCTTTTTGCGTTGAAAATAAAAAACCACTGTAAGCGAAGTATAGCAAGTTGATAACCGATTTCTCTGCAAAGCAATCATACGTGATACACTTTAGAGTTCTGAAAAAATGCTTAGAAAATGGCTTAGTTTTACAGAAAACACATCGTATTCTAGCATTTAAGCAATCTCCATGGTTATAAGGCTATATTGACCTAAATACCAGACATAGAGCCACTGCTAAAAATGCTTTTGAAATTTTTTTTTTCAACTACTCAATAATGCAGTGTATGGTAAAACCATGGAAAATGTGGATAAGAGGAGAGATGTTAAAATTGTCAGTAATTGGGAGAGAACGAATCGTAACCATTTGGGGGCTCAAGATTGGATATCAAAACCAAATTTTCATATTTTATCTATATTTTCCGAAGATCTGGTAGCAATCGAAATGACTAGAGTCAAAACCTGCTACAATAAACCAATTTACTTAGGATTTTGTGTACTTGAGTTGTCCAAATGGAAAATGTATAATTTTTAGTACAGGTGCATGCAACCTAAGTTTAAGACAAAACTCTCATTGACTATATGGACACGGACTCTTTTATATATTCAATAAAGACCGATGACTTTTACGCTGACATAAAAAATGACATAGAAGAACATTTGGATACATCGCACTATCCCAACGACAATACTTATAATTTCCCATTAATAAATAAGAAAGTTTTAGGCATGATGAAGGATGAAAACTGCGGTAAGATAATGACAGAATTTGTTGGGCTGCGATCAAAAATGTACTCATTCAGTGTACAAAATCAAAATGACGTTAAGAAATCGAAGGGGGTAAAAAGATCCATATTAGATAAATATAGTTTAGCTACTTATAGAAACTGTTTATTCAATAAGACTAATGTATACGATAATATGCTAACATTTAAGTCTAAGCTGCGCCAGATATATACTAGTGAATTAAATAAGGTAGTCTTAAGTTATGGAGACGATAAGAGAAAAATTAGGTCAAATAATATTAACACATGTGTATGGTATCATGTTCGTATTAAGGAAACTAACCCTGAATACAAACTTGATATGTTGCTAGATGAGATTGCTAGAATGCAAGAAAATATTTAAAATTAGTTAATTTTTAGTTAAGTGGTAAATTTTTAAATTGTATATAAAATCTTAGTTATTAAGAAATATTATTGTAAATAAAATCCTATTTATTGTTGTTAAAATTATTGTAGATAAAATCTTATTTATTGTTGTTAAAATGATTTTAAATAAAATCCTATTTATTAAGAAATATTATTGTACATAAAATCATATTTATTAAGAAAAATTATTGTAAATAAAATCCTATTTATTAAGAAAAACTATTGTACATACATATGTAGATAAATTTTTAAGAACAAATTTGAAATAAAATATTGAAAAGGGAATGAAATATGTGAATGGCGTTTATTTCTTTATTGGCTTTACTCCGTTGAATCAAAAAAAAAAACTTCCGTTTATGCTTATTTGCAAATTCTTGTTTTCATATCGCTTAAACATGCACAGTCTTGTTTTCTCTGAGAGGTTCTGCACAAAACAAATTGAATTTCACAATATTATGAAATTCCATTCATTAGATATTTTCATAAAGAGCTATTTTCATAAGTCCTTATATTTTTCACTACATACAAGTTTCTGTAATTTTCTATTCGAATAAATGATTCCTAAATTTCCTTTAAAAAAATAATACAAAACAATGAATAATTTAATTTAATTTTATTTATATTAATAATACATTTTAATTTAATTTTATTTATTTTAATTATAATGATGGAAACATTTCATAGTATCCAATTATTAAATGTTCTAATATACTTTTGCGCAAAAGATATATTGTACATCTACAAGTATCAGGTCCTTCCTCACACTCAGGATCATACCAAGGACAGCCTTTGAAGTGTCCTTCTGTGCTGTCTTCATCTTCCATGATACCATATTCTTCGTTCTCATCCAGCATATTTCGGAAAAATTTTATCATCTCCCAATGATCAAAAGCCTGAAGCTTTCAAAATCTCTTATAAATTGGTTTAGAATACGTATTATTTGACTCATTTTATTTGCTGATAAATTAATGAATGATTATTGTTATTATTGTTTGAAGGTTTCTTTAAGACTAATTTGCTCTTTAAATTTTTTAAGTAGTATCTCTTGATCTTTAAAATATTTATACCATCATCTATATTCCATACTTCTTTTTTAGCACTCTATATCTCTCTATCCCTTTTCTCTCTGTAACCATCTCTTTCTGTCTATCACTATCCCCCACTTATTCACTATTTCACCATAAATATTTTCGATTAGCCTTCTTGAAGTCATCATCGCTACTTTTAAGATCATTTTCAGTTAAACATTCAAAGTGAGCAGAAGTAAATAAAAAATCAATCAAATCAAATTAATCAAAATTAATTCACTAAAAAATAAATCCACATAAAGGAGCTTGAGACATAAATTAAATACACCATTCGAAAAGTGACAAGAGTAACAACAAAATATGGGCCAACACTAAAGGTTGAAATGGAAAACCACATAATGTTCCTGCCAAAGCGATATAATACTATAACCGATGATGAAATTAAAGAACTCTCGAGCGGATCGTATTGCTTAAGCAGAGAAGGTGAACAAAGCTTAATTGTTGAAAGCGAGCTGAGTGAATTTCTAATTCAAAATTCCCAATTTCCTATTTGGCAATGAAATATATTAATTATGTATTTTAAATTATAAATAAAAAGACATGAAAGAATTTTGTAAAATATAAATGTTTGTGCTTTTTTATTTAATATTTTCAGTTATTTCATAAAGAAATTTAAGACATAAATGACCACAGGTAAATGTATTGAAATTCTGATGTTGATTATAGTTGTATTTTATATTTGTACCAAGATATTTGACTACTTCCGAAGGAGATTGTAAGTTTCCAAAGCTGTCGAAATATTCTTTTTCATTATTGTTTTTATAATATGCTACCCAATGTGTACCAGGTCCTGTTGATACGTCTAAATTGATTATTCCACATTCTATTTTCTTTGTTCGTTTTGGTAGAGCATTCAACATGAAAACTCCTCTAAAATATGGAACATTTATAGAGAAACGGTTTATATCCACATCAGACAGTGGTCTGTTGGGCAGCATCTCTAAGAGTTTTTTGATTCCTCTTTGTAAACTAAACCATAACCCTTTTTGTATGGTTTTAAGTAATGTCCCTTTCCAACTGCTATAGATTCCATCGCTCTATTATGTCTAGTTGCTTCATCAAGTTGATTTTTTGCATCCTTTGTTGCATTTACAGCTTTAGCTATAGCAGCACCTCCAGTTGTTAGACTACCAATTGCACCCAGAGCAGTTAAAATCGGTATTAGGGGTAAAAACCCACTAATTTTTGGGACACGTATTACACGTGGTACTATAATTTGAGATTTTCTTCCTTTTAATGATTTGTTGATAGTTTTTCGGGCAATTTTAATTGCTGAGTTAATATCTAATGGTTTTTCCTTCTTAAGTATTTTTGTTGCAGCTCTAATTGATGTTCTAAACAGTTTTTTTTATCATTTAGCTTGTTCTGTTTAACATTTTTCTTTTTCTCCACACACATACCAAATTTTGTTTTGGCTTTCATTGCGTTAGTAACCATATAGGCAAATGATTTTTCAGCAATACTACTATCTTTTGATAAAACTCGATCCCAGGCTGAATTTTCAAGTATTTTATCAGCTTTATGTCTAGTGCTTAAATCCTTATTTTTTGAATAAGCTATATCGTGATCTTTATAAGCAAAGTCCAATAAATTAATTCCTTTATCACCTCGATTTAAACGTTTTTGTAGTTTTGTTCCAGGTCCACAGTACTGATATCCAGGAAGATAAAGTTCAACAGGTAGAGAGTATATTATTTTATCTACTATACCTCCTCCAACGAAGGTGTTTTTATGACTAAACGTTTTCTGATATCGTATAACCATATTATCTGATTTTTTCTATAATAAGAGGTAACATTTATGAAATGTATTTAGTTACAAAAATGCAGTTAGTGAAACAACATAAAAATATTTTATATACATGTATCTGTATTTAATTACTCGACCTTATTTTTAATATGAATTTGTGTGCTTTTATAGATATTGTATCTATTCAGGCTTTCAAGGTCATTCAATTTCTTTAAAATGTAATAAAAGACGTATTTTTATTTCATTTTTAATGTATCCGACGTGTCTTTGGGATTTTCCAACATCTTCAGGGATAATTATTTTTATTGAAATCTGGTAACATTGGTAGTATAAGTTAACGTAAACTTTATTAAAAAGTTAACGCAAACATTTATTAAAAATATGGTAAAAGAAAACAAAATAATAAAAATTAAAATTGCAAAGCCGGAAATTGTCAAGGTTTTGCAATCAGTTAAAAAGAAATTTATAAAGTTTATTGCACTTAAAAATAATGCAACCTGAGCATTAAACACAATCATTTTTGTTTAAAAAAATTGTTTTAATATTTCTTGAGAAATTAGGGCAACAACCTAATATTAATAATTATGCCACTTTTAGAATTAAGTCTATTAAGCAAGAAAATAAAGCATAAAATAGAATTGATATGAAAATTAAGTTAAGCTTATTTCTGACTTCAATAAAGCGCGGACACGTTGTCCACTAAACAAAAAAATTGTTTTTTTTTTAAATTTCCCAATTAAGGAAACAATAACTGGCGCCCGAGCAAATAAAATTCCTTAGCAACGAACGTCCTCAAGTAGCACGGTTGCAAAGGACTAAAATCGAGCAAATAAAATTCCTTAGTAACGAACGTCCTCAAGTAGCACGGTTGCAAAGGACTAAAATCGAGCAAAATAAAATTCCTTAGTAACGAACGTCCTCAAGTAGCACGGTTGCAAAGGATTAAAATCGAGCATATAAAATTCCTCAGTAACAAACGTCCTTAAGTAGCACGGTTACAAAGGAATAAAAAAGTAAATGGAATAAGGTTCGTAGGACATAAACTGTGAAATTAAATTAAAATAAAAATTAATAAAAATTTAATTAAAAACTGTGGAGTTAAAATTAAAAAAATAAAAACTGTTTTAAATTTAGAAACTGTGGAAATCCTGTAAATTAATAAAAATATAATTAAAAACTGTGGAGTTAAAATTAAAAAGCTAAAAACTGTGTTAAAAGCTAGAAACTGTGGAAATCCTGTAAATTAATAAAAATATAATTAAAAACTGTGGAGTTAAAATTAAAAAGCTAAAAACTGTGTTAAAAGCTAGAAACTGTGGAAATACTGCAATAAACTGTGAAGAGATAACCACGAAACTTGAATTAAAGCATCCAAGTCCGAGTCAGAAATGAGAGACATCCGAGTGGGAAGCATTTGAGCAGAAAAACATTCTGATAGACAATGGTCCCCTAGTAGCGGCAGCAAACGGGCAGCATTACGTGCTAGCCGGCTATCAACGATTAACAGAGTTCCAGAAAATCAAGGTAGAAATTAATATAAGTTGTATTAAATCTTAATTTTATTAATATTATTTGTTTAGTAGTATTGACAATACTATAAAATTACAATATTTTGTCAAAAAGTTTTAAAGAAAATTTATTATAATATATTTGAATATAGTATTTAAAATACAAAGAAAAAGAGAAAAAGAAAAATCACTACTTAAATAAATCTTTGTACAATAAATTGAAAGTGCTCTTTGGGAAAAATTATTAAACATAAAGTATAGTTAATACCATAAGAATTTTTTAGACATGTCAAACCCAGAGAATCTAATTAGGCCAGCCGTCCTTCCACAGGCTAATAACCATCATGCCAATGCACAGTTAAGTTAAGAAGATTTAAACACTTTAATAGCAAATGTAGCGACAGAAATTTTTAGGAGACAAGGACCAGGAATTATACAAGAAACTCTTAATCCTGAAGCAGGACAAGGTATAGTTAGCGACCAGGTAATAAATGAAGAATATAGAGACAATCAGAAATAAAATAGTAGGAGAGGCGGACATTGTCCTTGAATCTTACAATACGCCCCTAAACTGGGTAGCAGTTTCAAAATGTTTGGCAACACATTGCGCAGACAAGAGAGACCTTGCAACTCTCGAATACCAAATGACTTCGCTTATACAAGGCAGGTCATCAGTACAACAATTTTATCAGCGTGTTTATAAACACCTATCTCTAATATTAAACAAATTAGGATGCTTGAGCGCATCAAATGAATCATTATGCCTACTTACACAAACTTATAGAGACAAGGCGCTCGATACCTTTATTAGAGGTTTAAACGGCGACTTGCCTAAACTTCTCGGAATGAGAGAACCATCGGACCTTCCACAGGCCCTTCACTTATGTTTAAAACTTGAAAACCAGACATATCGAGCGAATTATGCTCAGAATACTAATTTCAGTGGAAGGGGCAGCAATTTCCGAATGCAATTCCCTCCACTACCACCTCGCAATCGGCCAGGATTTCAGCAACCCCATTATAACAAGAATTTAGAAATACCATCCCGTTCACAACCAATGACATTTTATCCCCAGCTAGCTCATGTACCACGAACTTCTCAGGAACAATACAGAGCTTATAACCATCAGAATCTTATCCTGGCAAATCTTTTGGTCAACAGCCACAAGCCCCGCCCACACCGCAAGCTCCGAAACCACAACCTAGAGCAGAACCGATGGAGATTGACGAATCTATGAATAGCAGGAGAATAAATTATATGAATAGACCGAAGCCAAGCTATACCGTTGATAGGCCACCGGCATCAGTTAATCAACCTCAACGCAAAATCGCACGAAATTTTCACATAAATTCTGAGTATTCAGAATACGAAGCAAATGCAAATCAAGAGGGAAATCAACCGGAGGAAACTTTCGAGGATTACTTAGCCTCCACACAAGAACCGACAATGCTTGAAAGGGAGCAATTAGAATTTAGTGATATTCATTTTTTAGGATAACGAGCCCTCGTTGCCCTATATAGAATGTAAAACGAGGAGCGGTGATATTTTGAAAATTCTTATCGACACAGGGTCAACAAAGAACTATATACAGCCAAAATTCGTCGAAAACCCCTTAACAAATAAAGAAATCTTTTACGCAAAATCAGTGGCAGGTGATGTGGAAATCAAGGAACACACTTTTGCTAATATGTTTAATTTAAATAATAAGATTAAATTTTATTTAATGCCTACATTGAAATCTTTTGATGGCATAATAGGCAATGAAACATTATAAGAAATTGAAGCAGTCATCCATACCAGGGAAAATTTTTTGCAAATTAAAGACGGCGTTAGAATCAAAATTAAACAACTAAGTTCTCACTCCCCTATTAACTCTATAGAAATCCATGACGATAACTTAACGCCATTACAGAAAGAAAAATTGAAATATATAGCCGGGAAGCACCCTAAACTCTTCGCGGACCCAGACGAAAGACTGACTTTTACAACGAAAGTAGTTGGCGAAATACGCACAAATACAGACACCCCTGTCTACACCAGACTTTACCCTTATCCAGCATCGTTGAAAACCGAGATTGAGAAACAGGTTGATAAAATGCTGCATGATGGCATCATTAAGCCCTCACGCTCTCCATACAACTCCCCCGTGTGGATAGTCAGCAAGAAACCTGACTCGGATGGTAACAAACAATATAGAATGGTAATAGATTACAGGAAACTCAATTCTGTAACTATTCCAGACCGGTACCCAATACCCGAAATAAATAATGTAACATCTCAATTAGGTGAAAATTCTTTATTTTCTTTAATCGATTTAAAAAGCGGCTTTCATCAGATACCATTAAAACCAAGCGACCGCGAAAAAACAGCGTTTTCCATTTGCAATGGCAAATTTGAATTTACTCGCCTACCTTTCGGCCTTAAGAACGCACCATCCATTTTCCAACGAGCCCCTGATGACATTTTACATGAACATATAGCAAAAATTTGCTATGTGTACATCGATGATGTAATCATCTTTAGTAAAACAGAGAGCGAACATTTTGATAACATCAGAAAAATTTTCAAAAGCTTAGAGGAAGCAAACCTAAAGGTTCAGCTGAACAAATGCAAATTTCTGCAGAAGGAAGTTGAGTTTTTGGGTCATATTATTTCTGAGAAAGGTATACGAACGAACCCCGCTAAAGTCAAAGCGATATCAGACTTTCCTGAACCTAAAACTCTGAAGGAACTTCGATCATTCCTAGGACTATCAGGGTATTATAGGAAATTTGTAAGAAATTACGCTAAGTTAGCTAAACCCCTAACGTCGTTTTTAAGAGGGAAGAAGGGCGAATATCGAAAAGGAAATCCTCTCAAGTGTCAATAGAATTAGATTTTGAGGCCAGGGAAGCATTTAGGAAGATAAATCATTCTTTGGTTTCGGATGATATAGTATTAGCATATCCTGATTTTACGAAGGATTTGGAGCTCACAACAGCTTCCAAATTCGCGTTAGGCGCCGTTTTGTCACAAAACGACAAACCTATCGCATTCATCTCTAGAACTTTACATAAGGCAGAAGAACACTATGCTGCCAATGAAAAGGAACTTCTTGCTATTATTTGGGCCCTTAACTCGTTTCGAAATTATCTTTATGGCTCCGTAAAAGTGAAAATATACACAGGCCATCAGCCACTGATCTATGCCCTAAGTAATAAAAACAACAACAGCAAAATGAAACGCTGGAAAGCCATATTAGAGGAATACAATTATGAGCTGCTATACAAGCCAGGCAAAGAAAATTTCGTAGCTGATGCACTTACAAGAATACCAGTTGAAGGTGACATTAACACCCTCTCTATTGCCACAAATAGCGCCGAGAGCTCATCCCACAATTTGGTAACACACGTAGATTCACCGATAAATGCTTTCAAAAATAAATTTTTTTTGAATATTGGACCCACACCTGATTACAAATTCGAAATCATATTTCCTACGTATCACAGACACACAATAACACAACCATACTTTAATACAGAAAGTCTAGTTGGAATTTTAAAAAAATACATGTATCCGTCTATCATAAACGGAATAAAAATAACAGAACCTGTCATGGGATTAATACAAGAGGTATATATGGATCACTTTAGGAGTTACAAAGTAAGATTTACAAATAAGCAAATAATCGATGTCAGAAGTGAACAAGAACAAGAAGAAATAATTTTGAGTTTTCATAAGCGTGCGCACAGAAACGCAAAAGAAAACAAGATGCAAATGCTTGAAAATTATCATTTTCCTGCCACGGCCAGGAAGTTGAAGAACATTATAAAAAAATGCGTAATATGTAAGGAAAACAAGTATGACCGCCATCCCATGAAGCAACAGATACAGGCTACACCAATACCACAATTCTCAGGACAAATAGTTCATTTGGATATATTTTTAGTCGGGAAGGAATTGGTATTGACTGCAATTGATAAATTCTCCAAATACGCCATTGCAAGGTTAATAAGATCAAAAGCAACTGAAGACATAAGGCAACCCCTGAGGGATATTCTTTTCTCGCTATTTCCCGAAACTTTGGTCATGGACAACGAGAAATCGTTTAACTCAGAGTCCATTAAATTTATGATTGAGAATGAAATGGGGATACAAATTTTTCGAACAGCCCCATACACAAGCTCTTCTAACGGATAAGTGGAGAGGTTCCACTCTACTCTCCAAGAAATTATGCATTGCCTCCAAAAGGAGCAAACATACCGGTCATTCCAGGAATTACTAGAACCCTCGGTGAAGGAGTATAATTTCTCTATTCACACAGTTACAGGAAAAAAACCTATGTAAGTTTTTTTCGGAAGACGAGTTAGCACTAATCCGGAGCAACTAGAAGAAGATAGGAAAGAAAACATGAAAAAACTGATAGAAAAACAAAGAAAGAAAAAAAGAAAGTTAAAATCGGTATTAGAGGTAAAAACCCACAAATTTTTGGGACACGGATTACACGTGGTTCCTTTTAATGATTTGTTGATAGTTTTTCGGGCAATTTTAATTGCTGAGTTAATATCTAATGGTTTTTCCTTCTTAAGTATTTTTGTTGCAGCTCTAATTGATGTTCTAAACATTTTTTTTATCATTTAGCTTGTTCTGTTTAACATTTTTCTTTTTCTCCACACACATACCAAATTTTGTTTTGGCTTTCATTGCGTTAGTAACAATATAGGCAAATGATTTTTCAGCAATACTACTATCTTTTGATAAAACTCGATCCCACGCTGAATTTTCAAGTATTTTATCAGCTTTATGTCTAGTGCTTAAATCCTTATTTTTTGAATAAGCTATATCGTGATCTTCCAATAAATTAATTTCTTTGTCACCTCGATTTAAACGTTTTTGTAGTTTTGTTCCAGGTCCACAGTACTGATATCCAGGAAGATAAAGTTCAACAGGTAGAGAGTTTATTATTTTATCTACTATACCTCATCCAACGAAGGTGTTTTTATGACTAAACGTTTTCTGATATCGTATAACCATATTATCTGATTTTTTTCTATAATAACAGGTAACATTTATGAAATGTATTTAGTTACAAAAATGCAGTTAGTGAAACAACATAAAAATATTTTAGTTCGTAATATTGATGAATCATCGAACATCACTTCAAAAATAAAGCATGGCCCCCTCTAACCAAATTCTATTCGTGCTCTAATAGTGGGGCAATCAAATTGTGGAAAGACTAATGTTATGATCGGTTTACTAGAAAGTCCTAATGGACTCAAGTTTGAAAACATCCATTTATACTCAAAATCTCTTTATCAATACAAATATGAATACCTGAAGAATTATGATATTTGATGATGTTGCATGTGAGAAGCAGAATAATATGCGTACATATTTTTGTATGGGACGACATAGGGATGTTGATTCATTCTACTTGAGTCAAACTTATACTAGAATTCCCAAACATTTAATAAGAGACAATGCAAATGTTATTATAATGTTTAAGCAAGATGAGACAAATATGAAGCATGTTTATAGGGATCATGTTGGCAGCGATATGAGTTATGAAAAGTTCCAAGAAATTTGTCGAGAGTGTTGGAAGGATAAATATGGCTTTTTAGCGATAAGCAAAGATAATGAATTAAAGGATGGTCGCTACAGAAAGCAATTTGACTATTTCACAACTATATAAACTACTTCTCATAAAAGATTGACTTTAGTTATTAATCTAGCTTTAAACTTGATACATCTATTTGCTATAACCTCATCTGATACCTGATAAGCTGATCTCAAAACTAGACCAGCTACCTGAAAACCAGACCAGCTCCTGATAAGCTGATCTGAAAACTAGACCATGTCCTGAAAAGCTGATTTGAAAACCAGACTAGGTCCTGAAAAGCTGATCTGAAAACCAGACCAGGTCCTGAAAAGCTGATCTGAAAAGCAGACCAGGTCCTGAAAAGCTGATCTGAAAACCAGACCAGGTCCTAATAAGGTGATCTGAAAACCAGACCAGTTCCTGATAAACTGATATGATTGCTGATACCTGTTATTTGCCCTTAGCAAACATGGATGAGAAAATTTTAAAACAGTTGGTGTTGACAAGAAATGTGTTGAAGAAAAAGCTTCGTAGTATAAAAACTGGTGAAATAGATATACGTGAACAATTAAGAGATACATTTAAACCTATAACAGAACCTCTTAAAGAATTCATAAATAGTTCTAAAAATATTAAAAGAATTCGCATGAAAGAAGAAAGTAACATTAAGACAGAAGTTGAAAATAATACAAGTTTAAAGCCTGAAAACCCATCAGCCAAGATAGAGACAAGTACACCAAAAAAAACTAGTAGAAGGGACAATTTTTGATAATACCATCTTATTTAATGATGTTAATACTGAAGATGATTTTTACTCACAGACTTCCAATACAGAAGATACTTATACTGATTTATCAGAAAAAAATTAAGTAGATACAAACTACGGCCCACATAAAGATTACAATAATGAATGGAAATTTGGTGATAGTAACTTAAAACTGAATGAAGATAAAATACATGTTGGTGGTCAAATATGGGCTCTAACACCAGGACTAGTTTCTCTAATGTTTCATAAAATACCAAAAAATTATGATAAATTTGAAATTGAAATCTATAAAAAGATTTTAATTACTACTAACGCATATAGAAGAGACTTTAAACCTGATGGTCAAATTAAGGGTACTAGAGGATATAAATATAAACATATTATTAAGAAATTTATTGATGAGAAAAACCAGAAGAATTTATCCGAATCAACAGAATCTAAGTCCAAACGTAGCTATTTAGGTGATGGAATGATGCAATTTAACATCAATAAGGCCAACTATATATACTGGGACTATCCGAATGAGTTAGTAGATCGACTTCTACTACTGCTCGCATCACAAGGTGCAGGTAATACTAATCACAATAACGAGATTGTATCAATTATTGAAGAACTACGTGAAGCGAATATAATACACTGACTTTAATAAAGTATATAGAGTATGTCTGTTGATAAATTTGGACACTATTTAAACGATACTAGCAGCACAATTTCATTGAAAAATGCACCTAAACTGCTGGGGTTCTTTGTGGATACGAACAACAACATTGATGTCCAAAACAAAAGAATCAAAAATGTTGCAAAAGCTCTGGAGGAAAACGATGTTATCAATAAATTGTTTTTGCAAACTCAAATCGACAAATTAGAAGAGAAATTATTAACATACTTTAAGGGAGACAATACTATAATACGAGAAGATATTCAAATGCAAATTGAGGAACTACAAAGCGAAATAAAATTAGATATAGAAGAAAATTATGAAATTGAAAAAGATATTCTACAAATTAAAACATCCTTTGAAGAACAAATTGGACAGCTAAATGAAAAAATTTATAGATTAGAAAATTACATGTTTGTATCAATAGCTGAAAGTGCGTCAAGTAGATCACAACACTCTGCAAAAAATCTCTAAAAACAAATTGATGTCTTCAAAAATTTAGTAAACGAACTCCATAAGCAAGCACGAAAACATTTTGTGCGTCGCAGAGTTGTAATGAAAGGAATAGATGATCTTTGGCAAGCTGATTTAGTTGAAATGGGGAACTATTCTAAGAAAAATAGAAATTATCGATTTTTGTTGACTGTAATTGACACATTCTCAAAATTTGCATGGGCAGTACCGCTAAAAATAAAAACTGCACTCGAAACAACTAAGGCAATGGAAGATATTTTTGAATTGGGACGAGTACCAAAAAACTTACAAACAGATGATGGCAAAGAATTTTTCAACAAACACTTTGGAAAATTAATGCATAAATACAACATTAATCACTACTCAACATATAGCATTATGAAAGCATCAATAGTAGAACGATTTAATAGAACATTGAAAGGAATGATGTGGAAAGAATTTAGTTATAATGGTTCATATAAGAGGATTGATATATACTACTTGCATACAATAGAAAAGTTCATGGTATCATTAAAATGTCTCCTATTAAAGTCAACTCAACAAATAAGGAAAAGCTGCTAAATACAGTATACAGTCATTTGAAAATGTATAAAATGTCGAAATTTAATGTGGGAGATCATGTTCGCATAAGCAAATATAAGCACACATTTGAAAAAGGTTATACTCCAAATTGGACAACAGAAATTTTCACAATTACAAGAGTTCAAAATACAAATCCTGCAACATACATATTAGAAGATTATCTTGGCAATCCTATTGAAGGTGGCTTCTATACTGAGGAATTTTCAAAAACTAGATTTCCAAATACATATCTAGTTGAAAAGGTTCTTAAAATTAAAGGGAAGGAGGTATATGTTAAATGGCTGAGATTTTCTAATCAACACAATTCTTGGATAAGTAAAGATGAAATATTATAGTTGGAAGAAAAACTAAATTAGCAACAACAACAATATCAATACCACCAACAACAATAGCATTAATATTAAGAAACTAATGTTAATTTTAAAATTAGAAAATGAAATAAATATGTAAATCATGCTTATACCCCATACAGTGTACTAAACATTATTTAATTGTAATCCGTCTGTTATAATGTCAATAACACTTACTCTGAGCTCTAACTCATCAGAACTATCTGCTAGTTACTTTCCTCCTATTGAATTACATAGTGCATATGAGTGTGCTCTAACTGATTTTCATTCATACAGCAGTATTCTAAATGTAGACACCTACAACAATATGTTTCATATAGGGGAACATATAATTGAAATACCAATTGAATCTTACGAATTAAATGATATAGTTGATTTTATAGAAGAGGAATACAAACGACTCTGCCCAGCAAATAAGATTTTTATTGAAGCCAATAACAATACAATGCAAGTTAAAGTTAATAGTTCCAAGGATCCTGTATATTTTAATAAAGACAATACAATTGGAAAACTTTTAGGATTCAATAGAAAAATCCTAACACCAAACAAATATTATTATTCAGATCTTCCAGTTAATATTTTTAAAGTGAATCTGTTGCGAATTTAAAGTAGTATCGCTATTAACACATATATGAATAACTCCAAATCGCATACACTTCATGAATTTCCGATTAATATGCCTCCAGGCTATAAAATAGATGAGGTTCCAAGAAATCTCATCTATTTACCTGTAACCACCAGAGAGATAAGTTCGCTAGCGCTGCGCGTAATTGATCAACATGGTGATTTAATTAATTTCCGAGGAGAGGAAACGACAATACGAATACATTTAAGGCCAACTAAATAATGCTAATATACAACACAAATACATTGAGAAATATAGCAGCAAGAACAACAACAACATTAAAGCGACCTGCTCAACAAAAAACTCTAACATCAAAAAAAATTTTCTAAAGTCCTTGAATTTTAAATTGAAGACAAAATGAGTTCAATAATAGATGTCTTAGATAAACCCTTGTCTGATGAGAATATAATCAAAAAGGACTATCATACATATGTACCATACTTACAATCTTACAACAATAATGATGAAATTAGAATTTCAATACAAAATCAAGATTTGTACGAGCTACCCAGTGAGAGCTACATTTATGTGGAGGGGTTTGTTGCGGATGATAATAAGGTCAAATCTTCTTCTTCTTCGGAGAACTTTTTATTAAAAAACAACTTTGTAGCATACCTATTTGATGAAATTCGCTATAAGCTCAATGGAATTAAAATTGACCATACAAGATATTTAGGAGCCACAAGCGCCATAAAAAATTTGGTTTCTCTGTCGCCAACAGAAAGCAATATGATGCAAAATGCTGGATGAAAGAAAATTGACGATGTCACTCTTGAAAATGGATTTTTCAATTTTTATGTACCTCTAAAAATGCTTCTGGATTCGCTGAAGACTACAACAAAGTTATACTAAATGGAAAACATGAATTGATACTCTTGCGCAATAAGAATGATGATGATCTTTTACGCTCGAGTGTTTCTACTGTACAATTATCCGACTTTAGCAAATTTAATATGATAAAAATTATTAACAATGGTGCTTCTATACAATTAAACACAGGTACTAGCCATATTTGGAATGTTAAACTGGCTGCAAATAGAGAACGCCCCCGTTTTGTATTGATTGCTTTTCAACAAGCAAATAAGTTTGTTCATTGTGATTTGACTAATTTAAAAGTACATTTAAATTCAGTATCAAATCCATATGATGATCTTAACATAAAGTTTAAAAATGAACGATATGCAATTCTATATGATATGTATCTAAGATTCCAACAAAGCTACTATATGAAAGAATCTCAACCGCTTCTAACTGCATCAGAGTTTAAGACAAAAGCTCCTATTATTGTAGTAGATGTCAGTCATCAGAATGAATCACTCAATAATGGACCGATTGATATAAAAATAGCTTTTGAAACTGCAACTAATATTGCAGCAAAGACATCAGCTTACTGCATTCTTATTCATGATTGCATAATAGAATATATACCCATCAAAGGACAAGTTCGAAAAGTCATATAAATTGAGTAATATGGAAAATAACACAATTTTTATAGACGTACAAGGTTTAAAAAGTAATTCAAATGATTTTATCGCAAAAGAAGTAGCGATTGTTTTCTACAATTATGAATATAACAATTTCATTATAAAACCACCATTTGATTTTAAATGCTTATCAATAACAAAGCAAAGAGAAGCAAAGTGGCTAACGAAAAACTATCATCACCTCAGCTTGACTGCTGGATCAGTTTCTTTTCAAAGTGTTTGCAATTTTTTAAAAGATGTAAAAGGCGAAGAGAAAAGACGATGGTTGGAAAAAATTTTATGCCGAAAAATTTTTAACGTTGAGGATATAGGCTGTATCAACTTTAAACAAATGAAGATTAAGTATCCAGAATATTTTTATTGTAATTATCATAAATTTGGTGTTTGCGCATTAAAAAATGATATTTTACTAACAAAAGAAATATCTTGCTTTAAATGAACTTTTTCACTTTTTAAAATATTAATGTATGTATTATTATAAAATTTTAAAAAATTTTAAACAATAAATGTATAGAAAAATAAAAAATCTACAAGTGTTTTCTTATTTCAAATACAAACTACATAAAGGAAAGATAAACAAGTGGGAAGGAGGAGGAGAAGTTAGCTTTTTTACTAACTTGCAAATTTTTAATTTTTGTTTCTCTGCTGATGACTGTAGTTAGTTGAAACTTTGCTGCTTTAAAATAATCGCAACCAAAGAAAATGTTTATGTTGCAAAATATAAATGTATTCTACACAGCCACAAAATATTCCACGAACAAGTTCCTTCCCTGAAGGAAATGTCGATGGTGAAAATGTACTGAGTCGCTTTTGACTTTGTCACCAGTACTACTCTACAATTATTCCCCATATAATACTTTGTGCTATAGACATTTAGCATGTGCTTGTCATTGAAATTCTACTAGTAACACTTAAACAATTTACTAGATAGTGAATTCATAGTTCTTATGGGAACATGGAGACATACCAACCAGAAATTTACTGGTACATTTCTATACCTTAATTTATGTATATTGACAAGTTGTTGCAAAATTCACCAGAAATACACTACATCTGCTTTCTCTCTTTATTTTATACTGACGAATAAAAGAGAAATTGTAGACAATGTAACTACTACTAGAGTTTTAGTGTTGACAGAGAGACACTTGACCCCAGTCTGACTGCAGGGTTCGATCGCACATACATACATACATACATGCATCATACACACATACATACATACATGCATCATACATACATACATACATGCATCATACATACATACATACATACAAATATATTTCTTAAACAAATAAACAGAATATAAGCTTACCAGCGACAAACCAGCTGGACCCCTCACACACAAGCATTAGGGGGTTCACATACATGAGAACGTTTTATTAATAAATAAAATAATTTATTTAATTATTTTATTCATTTATTTAATATTATTATTTATAAGCAATTTATTAGCGTGAGGAAATCACACAAGCACATTTCCACGATTCATATGAGAATCGCCTAGTAGTCATCAAATCTATTTTCTCCGATATTACTGACATAGTATTACGATAACAAATTTCTACAGTCTGGCAACACTGGGAATTTTTTCTGCAGTATTAGAAAATAATAATCATGCATTGCCGTCGGCATTTGAAAAAAATAATAATCATGTTTTGCCGTCGGCATTTGAAAAAAATAATAATCATTCATTGCCGTCGGCATTAGGAAAATTAAGTATGTATTGCCGTCGGCATTAGGAAAAATAATCATGCATTGCCGTAGGCATTAGGAAAAAGACGGACTTATTGAACCAACCTCGAAAAATATTTAAAGGACTTATTGAACCGCCCTCGTAGGTATCAAATTTCACAAATTTCAAAGAATTTAACAATTTTAGAATTTTAATTACCCAGATTAACAATTTCAGCAACAATTTAACAATTTTAATTGTCGCAGAAGCGATATTTCCCTACTACTAGTAAGTAAAGGTACGGTCACACTTAGCAAACATTGGCCCAAAAAAGCGTTACCACTAAACACTAATGAAAATGTTTGCCAAGTGTGAGCGTCCATTAATAACTTGTGCATAATCTTATTGAACTAAAATAAAAAGCTTTCTTCTAAACTTCAGCAAAAATTACGATGACTTAGCCAGCTGTGAATTATAGGCTGAAGAAATGCATATGTATGTACAGTGGACAAAATAATATCAATTTATTTCTTCTTTTTTCTTAATATCAATCGGATTTATTAATATCAATTTATGCTTTCTTAACATTCATTTGTTTTTCTCAATTTTAATTTTTATGTTTTTAATTTTAATTTTAAAAGGTGTAGTGACATCGTGGAACAGGCAGTATTAATTTTTATTATTTTTTTTTTAAATTTTATTACTTATTTATTTGAATATGCAAATATGTTTGAATTAATTTTATTTTAAAGAATTATTTTAGCTTTGTTATGTTTAAAATTAAGTGCATATATTTTGATATGAAATACAGTTACCTGAATATGTTCAATAAATAAATTAACAGAATTAGTTCCAGTGAATTTGATTTTATTACTCAAAACTATAATAAAAAAGAGATAACAAGTTCTTTAAATCCATTCTAATTTGCCCTCATTGTTAAAGTATTCCATAAACTGTTGTCGAAAATTTTCTGCCGCACCCTTGCGAGGATTATATAGTGCGGTGGTCAAGGTGTCACTTTCTGTAGATGGGGAATCTGCGCTACTGTTGATGTACATGTCATCTGTCTCCAACAAGTAGTAGTGTAAAACACAGCAAGTAAAAGTTAATGTTTCCACAGTTTCCACTTTCAGATTTATAGGAGATAAAAAAACTCTAAACCTACATATTTGCTAAAATGTCAAATGTATGCTCAACAACATGTCTGGCGTGGGAAAGTCTGACATTAAATATTTGTTTCTCTCTTGAGTTACTGTAATATCGATACGGCTTCATCAAGTTTGTTAGTAATGGAAACGCATCATCTCCAACCATGACTTAAGGCCGGCTTCGGCGATTTCCTACAACAGTATTTGGTTGTATTTCCTTCTCTCCCTCTAAAACTGTCTTCAAGGTACTTTGAAGGTAAACGCCAGCATCATTGCAGCGACCATTGCAGCCAATATCGACGTATATAAATTTGCAATTGGCATCAACTATAGCCATTAAAATTATGCTGTTCTTTCCTTTATAGTTATGGTAAAACGCTCCTTCTGTACGCAATGGTCGAAAGTTTATGTGCTTCCCATCTAAAGCACCTAAACAGTTAGGGAATTGCTATTTGATAGCAAACTCTCTAGCTTTTGTTTCCCACTCTAATTGATTGTTTGGAAACTATGGTATGGAGTAAAACATAAACAAAAATAAAAATTAGTTACCAATAGCACAAAAAATATAAAATTGTATATCAAAGTAAATTACATTAAATACTACACTACCTTTAAGTATGTTCCTTTCATTCGATTGAAAATTGATTCACAGACCTGTGGTACTATGCACGATGAAGAAACCCGTGTTTGATAGTTCAAATTACGATATGTCTCTTCTAAAAAGTTGATATGTTATTACTTTTTTATTACATATTACATACATATAATTACCACTAGCAAGGAGCCGCAATGTTATTGCTAGCTGTTCTGCAGGGGAAATATAATCTCTCATTTGAGTATCTTTTCGCCTTATGCCTCGTTCCACTAAATTTAAAATGAATCCAAACTGCAACTTACACGCAAATAGTTTTTATATGATTCTTCATCACTCAGCAACAATTCCTTTGTTAAAAATGCGAATGAACCACGTTCTGTTCTGGAACTCCTCCATGGTTTAATCCATTGCTTTCTTGGTGCTTTGGTAGGCAGATATGTTGCCTTTATACATAAATTTGTTAAACCTAACAACAATTCCAAATTACTAAGGAAAACCCTTTACACACTTATGAATATACATACCATTTAATATATCCCGTTTCAAACTATCGTTTGGATGAATGTTAACTGCTTCTCCCAAACACTCCATTAACGATTTTATTAACTGATTTTTTTTTTCTTCAGCATTCATTTTTAAATACAAAACACAAAACTTTGTAATGAAATTTTTTGTATGTACTATGTGCGTATGACCGAAATGAATTTAGAATTTAAATAAAATGAAATGTCAAAAAGATGGACAACGGGAGATAAAGAAGTATGAACGTAAATGCAGGTTCAAAAGAAAATTGAGCAAAAACTGATCAGCTAAACCTGATGTGTGTGAATCAGGACTTAGTAAACAGATATTAATTATCAAGAGGCACTGTTGTAATTTTATAGCCATAAATGTTGAAAAAAATGGTGTTTTCGATTCAACTGATGAGCTTCTCATTTGTTTAAGTGAAAGTTTATAACATAATAACTCTAGTTGTTCTAAGAAACTTTGGGGAAAGGTTCCCTGATTATCTGCATTAGCAACAGTGAAATGCGCATAGGATCCAGCTAAACCCCTCAATAATCAATTTCAATGTATTTTGAATAAAAAACAAATATTTTACTTAATAAGTAAAATATTAATTTGGGATTATTAGTGCGTTTAAAAAATTTTAAACTTAAAATTTTAACAATTCCCAAAGAAAACACTAATTATCAAATTGACTGCACCTGGTCAAAAAAATACTTGTGTGGCAACACTCTAAACTTAAATAGCTGTTGTTGTTTTATACATTTATTTATTTATTTAGTACATATTATACAAAGTAAATTTGTATAATATGGTGTTGCACAAGTATGGGCGGAGTAACTAGACCATATGCCCAAGATGGTATTAACAGTATTTTAAAAGTTTTTGTGACTGACTGTACACGACCTATGCCTTCACATAGGAAGTAGCAACGTGGTTGTTAAAGAAATTCCACAAAAAACCTCAAGATTATACGGTTATCCGTGGCAGATCAGTCAACCAGTGCGAGCGAGAAGAAAAACTCTCGAAGGTCAAACAACACGCACAAGCCTGACCGCACTTAAGAAATAATTACGATGACGCGAGAGATGTTCCTCAACCCAGAGCTGCTTAACGACTGAATTTTATACATTTATTTTCTTTTTAACCCCCGACTAAAAAAAGGGGTGTTATAAGTTTGTAGTGTGTGTCTGTGTGTCTGTCTGTGTCCACGTACAGGCCAAACGGCTTGACCGATTTTCATTTAGTTTTTTCTGTTTGAAAGATGACTTGATCGAGAGGGTTCTTAGCTAATCGGTCCAGCCGTTTAGAAGATATAACATCTTTTCTGAAAAAAGTCGGGGGTTTTTAAAATTTTTAATTTTTCTTATTACATACATACTCTTACAAATAAAATTTGAAGCTGAAAAAATGTCAGCCAATGTATGTGGTAAAGTAAAAAAATAAAAAAAACATGTTGATTATTGAGTTCTTGTTTCAACTTTGTTATTTGTTGTTGAGCTTCTCATTTGTTTAAATTAAAGTTTATAACATAATAACTCTAGTTGTTCTAAGAAACTTTGGGTAAAGGTTCCCTGATGATATGCATTAGCAATAGTGAAATGCTCATAGGATCCAGCTAAAACCCTCAATAATCAATTTCAATGTATTTTTAATAAAATAATTCTCCATAAGTTTAACCAAAGCTCCATCTGGCTAATGTGTTCCTGGAGTTTGCGGGATGCCTCATCAGGGTTTTCATGCATACTAAGGCAGGCTGTATCGTCGGCAAATGTGGAAGTATGGATACTACTGCTCACAGGCATATCACAAGTATAAATCAAGTATAAAAGATGCATTGATAGATTTTATGCAAAATCATGTCGATGTAGCTAGAGGCTTTACAAGAGGTGACAAAATAGATATGGAAAATGTGTGGAAGGATCTGTGGCGGAGATAAATAGTTTGGGTCCTCCAATGCATGATGGAAATGGATGGAAAAAGTATAATTAATGGAAACCTACAGTTAAGAATTTATGTACATATGTATGTATGCTTATTTCAATTTTATTTTTTTTAAGATATGGTCTTGTTGGAAAGCTGCCATTATGTGGTCCGTATAACCAGATTTATATATCTAAAAAGGAATAGACAGTCGGTCAAATATGTGGCCTGTATGCATTTGTAGAAAGAATACAAAATGCGACATCTGCGGGCCATGAGAGCGAAAATGGTAAATCTTCACTATCAGACGATGATTTAAGCGAAAAACTTAATTTAAACAAGAGCCGTAAAAGAAAGCAAAATGATACAGATTTTGTATATGCGGCTACTTTTACATCTAAGAGAATTTTTAAAAACATACGCAAGACTTCGACTGATACCATAAAAGACAATCTTAAAACATATATTGAAAGTGACACAAAGAATGGACGAGAATTGACCGAAACCTTGAAAAAGGTTTCCGAGACTGCCCAGGAAACCAACAAAAGTCTTGATACAATGCCTTCCAATATAAGACGTATATATAAATCTATTGAAACTCTTACCACAAATATTTCCGATGAATTTAAACGTCATCATAAAGAAATGGAAAAAATAACAACAGAAAAAAATTAACTAAAGAAAATAGACCTAGAAATAAAGCAAAAGCAGTTAGAGCTGGAAGAATTAAGAAAAAATGCTATAATTATCAATACGAGTACTTTTATACATACATATGTACTTATGTACATAGAAATAATTTTTTATATTCGTTTAAATAAAATGAATTCATATTTTTCCTTTGACTAAATATTCAATTGTAGTTTAAGCTTTCCGCAATAATATTTCTTATGTTATTTGCATTATTATCTAATTGATATTCGGTTTCTTCAAATAATTCGCTGTTTTCACTGCTGGCTACTTCTTCAAGCACTTCAAAGCTAGGTTCAATTTTTAATAAATTACAAAGATTATGTAAACCACAGCATATATTAATAATTTTAACAATCTTTGATGGTGAATACCAAAGAGTGCGAGACAGACATCTGAAACGGCTCTTTAATATTCCGATGGTTCTCTCCACAACATTTCTACCTGAGGCATGCTTTCTATTAAAATTTTGCTGGATAATGGTACTTCGGGTTCTCTAAGGAATTATTACAAAAGGTTCCAAAGCATACCCAGAATCTGCTAATAGCCATGATCCACGATCGCCATTTTCATATTGAGACGCAAAAGAGTTTCGAGCTTTGCTCATGCTCCATACGAAAGCATCGTGACTTGATCCAGGCCTTGTTGCGTCAACAGCTCTGATATTTGTTTCATAATCGCATATCTGTATTCCAACAAGTTTTATATGTATAATATATATGTATTCATTAGTAGGCCTCTTTACTGGAACATGTGTTCCATCTATACATCCGACAACACCGGGTATATCATATTTTTCAAAGAAAAACTTCTTAGATATTTTTATGTCTTCTTCACTTGATTTTAACTTAATGAGGTTTCTAGTGATTTTTTTTCAATGCATGACAAAAGATTTTTTAGCAATTTTGATATTGTTGTACGGTGCATTGATATATATGCATCGTTTCCAATAGATCTAAACCACCCTCTGCAAAAAATCTCAGCGCACCTGCCAACTGCAATGTCAAAGGAATTGAAGAATGTGGCAGGTTCTGACCAATCATATTCAACACCATTAAAAAACCTTCTTTATTCAATCGGTAACATTGAATAAATCTGTATATGTAAGCAATAAATTATAAACTAGGCTCTTTTAAAATAAATATTTTTACATACATAAAAGGTTCTTAAAATTAAAGGGAAGGAGGTATATGTTAAATGGTTGAGATTTTCTAATCAACACAATTCAGGGTAAGTAAAGATGAAATATTATAGTTGGAAGAAAAACTAAATTAGCAACAACAACAACATCAATACCATCAAAAACAATAGCATTAATATTAAGAAACTAATGTTAATTTTAAAATTAGAAAATGAAATAAATATGTAAATCATGCTTATAAACCATACAGTGTACTAAACATTTTTTAATTGTAATCAGTCTGTTATAATGTCAATAACACTTACTCTGAGCTCTAACTCATCAGAACTATCTGGTAGTTACTTTCCTCCTATTGAATTACATGGTGCATCTGAGTGTGCTCTAACTGATTCTCATTCATACAACAGTATTCCAAATGTAGACACCTACAACAATATGTTTCATATAGGGGAACATATAAATGAAATACCAATTGGATCTTACGAATTAAATGATATAGTTGATTTTATAGAAGAGGAATACAAACGACTCTGCCCAGCAAATAAGATTTTTATTGAAGCCAATAACAATACAATGCAAGTTAAAGTTAATAGTTCCAAGGATCCTGTATATTTTAATAAAGACAATACAAATGGATTCAATAGCAAAATCTTAACACCAAATAAATATTATTATTCCGATCTGCAAATTAATATTTTTAAAGGCCGTGATACACTATCACACAAAGTCGTGCGATCTACGACAATATATGATAGTGTATCACGGCCTTAAAGTAAATCTCTTGCGAATTAAAAGAAGTATCGCTATTAATACATATATGAATAACTCCAAATCGCATACACTTCATGAATTTCCGATTAATGTGCCTAAAGGCTACAAAATAGATTAGGTTCCAAGAAATCTCATCTATTTGCCTGTAAAAACCAGAGAGATAAGTTCACTAGTGCTGCGCGTACTTGATCAACACGGTGATCTAATTAATTTCCGAGGAGAGGAAATTACAATACCAATACATTTAAGGCCAACTAAATAATGCTAATATACAACACAAATACATTGGAAAATATAGCAGCAAGAACAACAGTAAAATTAAAGCGACCAGCTCAACAAAAAAATCTAATAACATCAAATAAAAAATTTTCTAAAGTCCTTGAATTTTAAATTGAAGACAATATGAGTTAAATAATAGATGTCTTAGATAAACCCTTGTCTGATGAGAATATAATCAAAAAGGACTATCATACATATGTACCATACTTACAATCTTACAACAATAATGATGAAATTAGAATTTCAATACAAAATCAAGATTTGTACGAGCTACCCAGTGAGAGCTACATTTATGTGGAGGGGTTTGTTGCGGATGATAATAAGGTCAAATCTTCTTCTTCTTCGGAGAACTTTTTATTAAAAAACAACTTTGTAGCATACCTATTTGATGAAATTCGCTATAAGCTCAATGGAATTAAAATTGACCATACAAGATATTTAGGAGCCACAAGCGCCATAAAAAATTTGGTTTCTCTGTCGCCAACAGAAAGCAATATGATGCAAAATGCTGGATGAAAGAAAATTGACGATGTCACTCTTGAAAATGGATTTTTCAATTTTTATGTACCTCTAAAAATGCTTCTGGATTCGCTGAAGACTACAACAAAGTTATACTAAATGGAAAACATGAATTGATACTCTTGCGCAATAAGAATGATGAAGATCTTCTACGCTCGAGTGTTTCTACTGAAAAAGATAAACTTACAATTTCACTCATCTCATGGAGATGAGATGTATGTGTACAATTATCCGACTTTAGCAAATTGAATATGATAAAAATTATTAACAATGGTGCTTCTATACAATTAAACACAGGTACTAGCCATATTTGGAATGTTAAACTGGCTGCAAATAGAGAACGCCCCCGTTTTGTATTGATTGCTTTTCAACAAGCAAATAAGTTTGTTCATTGTGATTTGACTAATTTAAAAGTACATTTAAATTCAGTATCATATCCATATGATGATCTAAACATAAAGTTTAAAAATGAACGATATGCAATTCTATATGATATGTATCTAAGATTCCAACAAAGCTACTATATGAAAGAATCTCAACCGCTTCTAACTGCATCAGAGTTTAAGACAAAAGCTCCTATTATTGTAGTAGATGTCAGTCATCAGAATGAATCACTCAATAATGGACCGATTGATATAAAAATAGCTTTTGAAACTGCAACTATCATTGCAGCAAAGACATCAGCTTACTGCATTCTTATTCATGATTGCATAATAGAATATATACCCATCAAAGGACAAGTTCGAAAAGTCATATAAATTGAGTAATATGGAAAATAACACAATTTTTATAGACGTACAAGGTTTAAAAAGTAATTCAAATGATTTTATCGCAAAAGAAGTTGCGATTGTTTTCTACAATTATGAATATAACAATTTCGTTATAAAACCACCATTTGATTTTAAATGCTTATCAATAAAAAAGCAAAGAGAAGCAAAGTGGCTAACGAAAAACTATCATCACCTCAGCTTGACTGCTGGATCAGTTTCTTTTCAAAGCGTTTGCAATTTTTCAAATGCCAACGCAAGATGTTCTAAAATTTATGTAAAAGGCAAAGAGAAAAGATGATGGTTGGAAAAAATTTTATGCCGAAAAATTTTTAACGTTGAGGATATAGGCTGTATCAACTTTAAACAAATGAAGATTAAGTATCCAGAATATTTTTATTGTAATTATCATAAATTTGGTGTTTGCGCATTAAAAAATGATATTTTACTAACAAAAGAAATATCTTGCTTTAAATGAACTTTTTCACTTTTTAAAATATTAATGTGTGTATTATTATAAAATTTTAAAAAATTTTAAACAATAAATGTGTAGAAAAATAAAAAATCTACAAGTGTTTTCTTATTTCAAATACAAACTACATAAAGGAAAGAGAAAGAAGTGGGAAGGAGGAGGAGAAGTTAGCTTTTTTGCTAACTTGCAAATTTTTAATTTTTGTTTCTCTGCTGATGACTGTAGTGAGTTGAAACTTTGCTGCTTTAAAATAATTGCAACCAAAGAAAATGATTATGTTGCAAAATATAAATGTATTCTACACAGCCACAAAATATTCCACGAACAACCCTGCAGAAAGTGCGAATAGTGAAAATGTGGTGATTTACTAGTGACATTGTCAGTAGTACTACTCACCAGGTGTACCTCAGCCAATGTAATCATCTATTGACATTTAACATTAGCTTGTCATTGAAAATCCGCCACTAGACTGTAGCACTACTGACTTATTAGTTCTTTCGGGACCACATGGAGACATTGGCACCAAAGATTCACTAGTCAATATCGATTTATCCTCTCTCGTTGTCAATAGTAAACTTATAGTGATTTTCTAGTGACACACTGTGTCACGAGGCTGGCCAAAAATGGTTAAAGTCAATGTTAGAATTTGAACGTTTTTGTATTATTATATTTTTTTGTACACTCTGGTTAGATGATATCTAAAATATCTTATTAAAATGTTTACAAATTTTAAAGTTATAGTGGTTCAAAGTCAAGGTTTGTGTACAGCATACGAAATTTATGGGAAAAATCCCAAATTTCATGTTCATTTATAATACTAAAAATTTAAGTATTTGAATGTAACGGATACCAAAATTTTTAACAGGGTGGTAAGTGATGCTTCTAGTTATAATTACAACATGTTTTTGTTTACAAATATTGATCATATGTCAGATCCCGTTAGAAAAAATAGTAGTGAGACATTGTCAAGATTTTTCAGCAACAGCGAACTTTCATAGAGAATTTAAAAGAAAGTAGAGATAACACTTTTGCAATTTTTTGGTATTTTGTAGCTACAAGTATGTATTTTAATATATTAGCCTCATTGCGGATTCGCACTATTTTTCAATTGTGGCTAGAGATAAAGCAAAACAGACCATGCGATGTTATGCATCATGTTAAAGATTTTGTCGAAAAGCATTTTAAACGAGTATTATTAGAAAGTGAACAACAGAAAATAAAGCTTATTCTATTAAAATTCTCTAACAATTGGTTCAAATATCATCGCATTAGAGACAGATTTGAAACTGAGTTGAGTGACTGGCTAGATAGCGAACTATTTTGTGAAATCATTTGTAATGTAAGTATCCGTGTAAAGTTTTGGTATTGCAAGAAAACTTAATTATTTTATACTATATTAGGAATCAAGTACAAGTCGTGAAGGCCGACCGAATGTTTCTTATGAAGAGGGTTCAATGCGAACAAAAAGGATGCGAGTGGAGGAACTTGTCGCTTCTACTTCATCTGAAGCTCTTAAAAAAGCCGCAGAAAGGTTAACAGGTTCAAATACTAATGAAAAAATTTCTGTTGAAAGTGCTCTAGCATTATACATTGATATGGATTTATCTATGAGGCAGTACAATATGATGAGGAAAGTAGTAAATTCTATTCACAAAGATTGCTTTCCATCATACTATATGATTGCAGAGTCTAAAAAAAAGATTTTGGCTGATGACATTCAATTAACAGAATCTTCTGCAGAGGTACCCTTACAGAAGATTTTGGATAAAACCGTAAGAAGCATTTTAGATGTTAATGATATTGATACCAACATTGATATAGTCCTGGAATGCAAGTGGGGATTTGATGGCAGTAGTGGGCATAGTGTATACAAACAAAAATTTCAAGATGAGGAAGCTAGTGATGAATTTATGTTTGTAACTTCCTTCGTTCCTTTACGCTTGTTGGATTGGGCAGATGACCAAATAGTTTGGGAAAATGATAGACATTCATCTTGGAGGTTATGTAGACCACTTAAAATTATTTTTACAAAAGAGAATCCAAGTGTAATACAATCAGTAAGGGATAGCATAAATACAGAAATTGAAGGCCTAGATACATATAATTACATTTCAAAAAACAAAAATCTTAACGTTCACTATAAAATGCAGTTGACAATGATAGATGGTGCAGTTTTAAACGTATTAAGTGGAAACAGTAGTAGTTCAACTTGTGCTTTATGTGGAGCTAAGCCATCTGAAATGAACAGCTTATCGATTTTCGAAAGGCCTGTGAATGAGCAGTGCTATCAGTACGGATTGTCGACATTACATGCATGGATCAAATGTTTTGAATGCATTTTGCATATTTCTTACAAACAGCCTATAAAGAAATGGAGAGTGGTAGGAAAAGAAGATAAAGATCAGTTTGCTGAGCAAAAGAGAAGTATTCAAGCAAAATTTAAGTCTGAAATGGGTCTTATAGTTGATAAGGTTAAGACGGGTATGGCACAACGAATGATGGCAATACTGCAAGGCGCTTCTTTTCCAATGTCGAACTTTCAGCTCAGATTACTAATGTAGATGTAAGCTTAATAAAAAAATTTTCTATTATTTTAAGAACACTTTCAAGTGGTCATTATATACATACATCAAATTTTGAAAAGCTTTTAAAAGATACAGCACTTTTATATTTCAAATTATATCCTTGTTATTATATGCCTGCAACTGTGCATAAAATTCTAGTTCATGGTATAGATTTTATTAAATATTCCACTATTCCCATTGGAATGTTATCAGAAGAAGCAATAGAGACAAGTCATAAAATTATAAGAAATGCAAGATTGAAACATACGAGAAAAAGAAGTAGGATTGCCTCCATGGGAGACCTACTAAATTATCTTATTCTGCAGTCAGAGCCATCAATTTCGATGCATAGTCAGAAAATACTTTTAAGGAAAAGTGATATAAATGATCTGAAAGAGTATTTAGTTACAAAAGAAAGATTTCAGAGCATAAAAACAGCGAATCTGGTAGAATCTGAAAGTGATGACAGTGATAGTTGTTAATATATTTTGATTGCCTGTAATACCTACTATGTATATATTTTATGTGTGTATGTATATTGAATATGTTATGTTAAATAAATAAAATTCATGTTTTTAAATTTCTTTTCACTGAATTAATAATTTTTGTAAAATTTTGCTCTTATATGATCAGAATTTAAAAATTAAAATAATTTTTTACTAAATATATTTACATGCAAAATTTCAATCTTATCGGATCGGAACAGATAAAAATAGGAAACTTATTGAAAAAGTTAAAAAAATGTGAAAGGTATTGACAATTTTCGTGGACAAATTGCATCTTTTACGTATCAAGGATATAAGGGTGGTGGGCGTGTCCTTTGAGATAATTTCATAAAATTTATCAAAGTTATCCGGAATATATCAGAGACCAATCGAGCCAAGTTTTGTTCAATTCCAGAAACAGCGTTGGAAAATATAAGGTTTTTTTCATTACATATGCTCATATGCTCACCACAATTATCAGTAATATATTAGAGACAAATCGAGCCAAATTTAGTTCAATTCCAACAACAATTTTGGAAAATATAAGTTTTTTTCATTTCAGGATATATGGGAGGTGGGCGAGTCCTTGGGCCGATTTTTTCAAAACTTCGTTTTTTTCCTTTCCTACTTATACTAGTAATGTGTACCAATTTTCATTCTTCTACGATAACTCCTTCTATTTTTGGCCGCCGTTTATATGAAAACACGACACTGTGTGACATTGTCAATAGTGCTACTAACTAGGTGGACCCCAGCCAATGTAAATGCCTATTGACAAATAACAAAATCTATCAGTAGACTTTAGCATTATGGAGAAGGTAGTTCTTTTACGACCATATGGAGATATTTGAACCGAAGATTCAATCGTAGATTTTAGTGACCCTCGTCTACATATATTTATTTAATATTATTGCACAACATAATAAAAAATAAAAACAAACTATTGACGCGTTCATTGACAATATCACCAGAAATACACTAGAACTGTCGTCTCTAACGTATCTCTACTCCCGCATAAATGGAAAGTTGTCGACATTTTAACTAGTGCAATTGTCGCTGGAGAAAGAGTATTGACATAGAGACATATGGTTCTATGTTGACTAGAGGGAAGTTCCTTCGATCGCACATACATACATACATACATGCATCATACACACATACATACATACATACATACATACAAATATATTTCTTAAACAAATAAACAGAATATAAGCTTACTAGCGACAAACAAGAACCCCCACACACAAGCATTAGGGGCGTTCACATACATGAGAACGTTTTATAAATAAATAAAATAATTATTTATTTAATTACTTTATTAATTTAATTTATTTATAAACAATTTATTAGCGTGAGGAAATCACACAAGCACATTCCCACGATACATATCAGAATCGCCTAGTAGTCATCAAACCTATTTTCTCTGATATTACTGATATAGTATTATGATAACAAATTTCTACAGTCTGGCAACACTTTGAGCATTAGAAAATAATAATCATATTTTGAAGTCGGCATTTGAAAAAATAATAATCATGTTTTGCCGTCGGCATTAGGAAAAATTATCATGCATTGCCGTAGGCATTAGGAAAAATTGTCATGCATTGCCGTAGGCATTAGGAAACATTATCATGTTTTGCCGTAGGCATTAAGAAAAATTATCATATTTTGCCGTCGGCATTAGAAAAATGACGGACTTATTGAACCACCCTCGAAAAACATTTAAAGGACTTATTGAAGCACCCTCGTAGGTATCAAATTTCACAAATTTCCAAGAATTTAACAATTTTAAAATTTTAATTACCCAAAATTTAACAATTTCAACAACAATTTAACAATTTTAATTGCCACAGGATCGGTAGTTCCCTACTACTAGCAACAATAAGTTGTGCAATAAAAGAAACGAAGCAAAGAAAAATAAACGGAAACCAACATGAACATTTGACGCTAAGATTGTAGGAGAAAGATGATGTTCTCCAGCCGCTCTTCCCAATCATGGTCACCAGTATTCCACTTCATTTTTATGATGACCCTATAAATCCGCTCGCATTTCACCACTTACCTTCTTTTCCGACCCCTACTATATAAAATTCAGCATTCATTATTATCTTCTTAATTCAACTTCAGTACATGTTTATTATTAATCTTAATTTATAATTATCTTGCCTTATTTAGTATGAAATTTAAATTTGTCTAACTAACACTACTCATGAACTAACAAAAAAAATTATACGGTAGATTATTTTATATAAATATAACAAATAAAATATAATTTCGTCTTGCAACTAATCGAACGTTAATATTTTTTTATGTAAATATCAATTCGTATGGACACAATGTTTAAGTAGCTTTTAAATATTTCTTATCATAAATTATTTTCAATCAAATCACTAACTCACAAGTTTAACGAACACCACTCAAAAATCAAACTATCAGTACATTCACAAAGTCTCTAGGAAGTTTACGATTTTTCCTTCCTTTTCTGGAATGAGCTACTCACAGATACCTTTTTAAAAATACAACCTTTCCGCTTAAAAAAATATTCGCTTTGGGTTTGAAAGAGCTCTCTAAAACCTTAATTTTATCAACTTTCTGCTATGAATAACTCTGCTATAAAACTTTATATTTTGACTTCTGATTAATACTGATCATTTGACTAACTTAAACCCTAAGTAAGGAACACATACATATAAAAAATTATTCACAAAAAAAACACTAAAAAACACAATACTAATACACTTAGGGAATTCACAATTAGTATATTCCCTGCAGTCAGACTGGGGCCAAGTGTCTCTATGTCAACACTAAAACTCCAGTAGTAGTTACATTGTCTACAATTTCTCTTTTATTCGTCAGTATAAGATAAAGAGAGAAAACAGATGTGGTGTATTTCTGGTGGATTTTGCAACAACTTGTCAATATACATAAATTAAGGTATAGAAATATACCAGTAAATTTCTGGTTGGTATGTCTCCATGTTCCCATAAGAACTATGAATTCACTATCTAGTCAATTGTTTAAGTGTTACTAGTAGAATTTCAATGACAAGCACATGCTAAATGTCTATAGCACAAAGTATTATATGGGGAATAATTGTAGATTAGTACTGGTGACAAAGTCAAAAGCGACTCAGTACATTTTCACCATCGACATTTCCTTCAGGGTTACAATTTAGATGTGACAATATTGCGCCATCTTATACATATAAATACACATACTGTGTATATCAAAGTCAGACAAACACACATCCATCTTTATATAATTTATTTATTAGTGTATAATATGAGAGAGAGCGAAGTTAAATGTATGTTTGTACGAATGCTTATGAGACACTGAATTATTTTCTTCCGTACGTATAAAATAACAAAATTTTTTTAATTGGAAATTATTATTGGATAAATTTATCAAAATAACTTTTTTTCTGCGAAAAATACAAATTATTTCTTCATCAACTACATCTGCGTTGACAGTTTTAACATGTTTAGTTTAACATTACTATAATAATTAATTTGATTTACATACAAAACAAAAACCACGAACTTGCCAGACCATACTAAAGTATTAAAACTGAAACGTTGCAATAATAATACATATGCTAAACGCTATTGTGAACTCCCTAACTGTATAAAACATAGATAACCTAATAGCGAAATTTAATCTATAATTTCCCGCTTTTCATGCCCTTTGGCGCTTTATGTTTTCCTCTATATATGGACTGATGCAAAAAAATCTATATGTAAAAAAATATGGTCGTCCCTTCTGCTTCTTTTAGTTTTCAATATAGCTTCCTGTTATTACTGCCCTTGGGTATATATACATATATATATACCCATATATATATATATTATATATATATATATATTATTTCTGGTTGACTATCGTAACTTCTAGAGAGTTTACAAGTTTGGAGAACCAGAAGGAGGGGCCAGTGTATAATCGCCTGCTCTCCCAACCAAATCGTGCTGGTCCTGCTCCCGGCTTCAAAATAAAAAACACGTAGATTCCTAATTAGCCATATCACCACGATTCTAATTTTAAAAAAATAAACTCACGTTCTCCAACCTATTTTCATCCACGCAGGAGATTTCTATGTTCGCCTTCGTGATTGGCCTTCTCCAGATCTCACAGGATTCTAGGTTAAGCATAACAGATTTAAGTTATCTACCCGAAATTTAGTTGGTCACAATATTTTATTACCTCTTGCTTTTCCTTTTTCCCAATTAAGTAAAATTTAATTTTTCTTTGTCTTGTACTCGTTTCGCTTTTTCCCTTTTTTATATGACACTTTAACTTTTTTTATTACTTCAAACTCACTCAAAAAATATAAAATATTACTTTAGGAGCATTGCTATGTCTTAACTGTCCACTGTTAACATAATGGCTGAGATCGCAAAATGGCTACAGTTTGAACTGATCGCATCTTATCGGATAATTTTCCAACCAAAAGAGGTCACATATATATTGTTCCGATAAATATATTTAACCTTATCATCAGTAACGGTCAATTCCCTCATCCTACATATGTCCTTTTTCAGCCTAGCAGTCACTACATTCAAATTGTCACGCCCCCGTATAACACAATGTAAATTCAAAAAGATCGGAAAATTTCATTCATAAATTTTTATTACGTGGCCTACTGTAAAAAAATTACCAATCATTCACAATATTGGGCATTTCTTCGCTGTCCAATACTACAGAGCATATGTTTCTGGCTAATGTCATTTTAAAATACAGCATTTTAAGTACAACACGTATCATTCTAAGGGCCATTGTTACAACTTAAAGATAGTTAAAAGTATAACTTACCAGGTAGGATAAACTTGCCTGAAATTTATCGCTCACTTTAGGTTAAAGTAAAATTTTGCAAGTGATAAAGTTTTTATATGTCCGATAAAATCCTACTTTTAACTATCTTTAAGTTGTAATAATGGCCCTAAGGATAATTATTTAATACATTTTATTAACATATATTTCCTTTCCTATTTACAGGATCTTAAGCAGGGCTTAACTGTGGTAAGTACATTCGGGCGGCCACACGAGCATGGTTTCCCCTGTTGCCGGTAGTCTACTGCGGATTGTCAATCCCCGTGAGCAAAAACGTAGTCTACCCCGAATTATAAATAGGTTAGCCTATTCGGCTTTAGACTGGTGAGATGTGGCCAAGCATGCAGGCAGAAGATTTCGCTGGCCGGTCATAATTTTAGGTGGCCTTGCAACCACCTCACCATTTGTTTACCTTCCCCTAATTCGCCACCGCAACAAAACACCGGGCTTTGTAACGTGACGTCTAGAAGAACGGTGTGCTTGGCAGCTAAGGTTCATAAAAAAAACCAACGTGGGGAACTCTCACGCCCTGTAGTCTCATAGCCCGGCACTTGACCAATTACCACCTATACAATAAGCTACGTTTGTCTGTGCGTTAAACCGAGCACGCCAAGCCACACCGGTTTTGCAACGAAATTGGCTACCATCGTCTACTAATAATGCCAGTGTTTTCTCTCTTATTTATTTCGACCTGCTTTTGTGTCTCGGCAATCTTGCTACAACACATGTATCTTCACCTTGGACGCTAGTCATTACCTCGGTCGTTCGAGTGAACATTTCACTTGACTTTCACGAAAGCTTTTTAGATAAGTGATATAACATTTTTACATATAAGGCTATTACTTTGTGGTTAATTCTTTTATTCAGGTACTTTTGTTTTCTTCGCCCTATGATCGCTTTCAATCATTGATTTTAGAAATTTATCGATGTAGTGTAAACTCAAGGACAACACATCGTGATAAAATCAGGTACTAGGTGCATATTTTAGCGATAAATGGACAAACATACTACGATTAACACAAAACACAGAACTTAATTCTAATTTCATATTAATAGTCCTAAGATTTGCCTTTTCCTACATACTAATATTGCACTTAATTCCTCTATATCACAGATCCGTTCCGTACTTATTCATTACATCTTTATGTCCTTGGCATGATAAATACCAAATACCATTGAAATTTTCCAATTACAATTCCATGTGATTGCCGATCGGCTTCAGTACGCAACATTTAATAAATGTTTGCCAAATTTCGCATTTCTATTCTTTTCGAAATCGCTTAATACATTGTTACGCCTGAAAACCTCTTGCCCTGGTAAAAATTTAACATGTCTCGTGCGTTTATTATACCTACACACCAATTTTACATATTCCTTATGCATATTTTGCTTAATTTTGTCCCGCACAAGTTCGAGTTTTTTTTTCTTGTTGAATTAATTACCTCATGGTCAGTCAGAGATTTTAATTTCCTGGCTTATTTATAGTCCGCTCCACTAGAAAACCTATGAAGTCCAAATAGGGCGAAAAACGGTGTTACCCCTATCGCAGAATGAACAGACGTTCTGATGGCACACTCAATTTCAGACAAGTACATATCCCAAACTCGGTGGACTTCATCTAGTTATGATCTTATTGTATTAAGCACCGATTGATTAACTCTTTCGACTGCGTTTGACTGGGGACTGTAGAGAGCAGTCTTAAGATGTTGAACTTTATACGCCTGAATCATTTCCTGAAAAGTTTTTGAAAGAAACTGCACCCCATTATCCGTGTGAATTATTTCGGGTACTCCGAATTTGTGAAAAATTTCATTTAGTAAAAATTTAACAACATTGCCTGCAGTCGCTTCTTTCATGGATTTTAAAACTATATATATTTTGTATAATGGTCTAAAACTATAAAAATATATGCATTACCACTCTTGGACCTGGGGTATTTTCCTAAGAAATCTATATACATTTTTTGAAAGGGTCGATGGGTTATTACGTTTTGGCCGATCTCGGGCATCATATTACGATTAACCGATTTACTTTCTTTAAAAATTTGGCAGGAGTTAACAAATTCCTTCATCTGAATAGTCGTTCTAGGTCAATAAGTTTTTGGCTATACCACCATTAACTGCGGTGTCTTCTTGATGAGCTCTCTCGATAATGGTTGATGTGAGGTTTGGTGGAATTCATAGCTTCCAAGCGAATTGTTCTCCGAGACTCGGATGTAACAAAGTTTTTTTATAAACTTTTCCATCAGAAATTTTTAGGTCTGGAAGGCGATTTGCATTTTTTTTCTATATTTTTAATTATTTCTAAGTATTCGTCACTTTCAAATTTCGTGGTTTCATAATCTAGCAGCTCTTCGTAACTGATTTCATCAACCACTACGCTACTTCCTACGGGTGTCCTTGATAACATATCAGCTACTATATTCTCGGAACCTTTTCGATGATGAATTTCAAAGTCGTACGCTTGCAGTTGCAATGACCAGCGGGCTAGTCTTCACTGAGATCTTTTAGTGTCATGAGACATTTAAGGCTAGCATGGTCAGTGATCACTGTAAACGCCATCATTTCTACATATGGCCTAAACTTTTTCATTGCCATTACGGCGGCCAGGAATTCCTTCTCTGTTACAATATATTTCCGCTGACACATATTTGATTTTTGGGAATAAAATGGAATTGGATGTTCTTCATTCGAATTAAGCTGATATCGCACAGCTCCTATACCATAATCTGAGGCATCGCACTGTGCGTAAAAATGTTTCCCAAAGTCTGGGTGTCTGTGCACTGGTGCGGTTGTTAACGCTCTTTTTAGTTCTTCAAAGGACTCTATCAATTCTGGTGTTAACACAAATTTCTTTTATTTTTTAAGGGTGTCCCTTACCGGTAAGGCTATGAGGCAAAATCCTTAATGAACTGCCTGTACCAGCCGGCTGTACCAAGAAAGCTTCTTAACTCTCGAGTCGTTTTTGGTGATTTTATATTTCTTATAGCGTTCACTTTTTCAGGATCAGTTTTTAACATTCCTTCCCCCCCCCTTCATTTCATCTTATTATAGAAAAAATAAACTAATGCAGCTATACGATTTCAGAAAATATTTTCTGATATGGTATAGTTGAATTAGTTTATTCTTTTACAATAAGAGATCAAATTTATAAAATGTATTTAGCTACATAAATGCGGTTAGTAAAACAACCTAAAATACCTTGGTACGAAATATTGATGAATCATCGAACGATAGTTAAAAAATAAATCATAGTTCCCTTCTACCAAATTCTATTCGTGCAACAGTAGTTGACCTGTCAAATTGCGAAAAAAACGCTATGTTTGGCTTGCTAGAAAGTCCTAATGGGCTTAAATTTGAAAAAAATTATTTATACTCAAAATCTTTATATCAACCCAAATATGAATACCTGAAGAAATTAATTTCATCAATTAAAATAATAAGATATTACACATTTACAGATAGTGAATCTGTTATTTCAGTCCAATGTAATTCCAATGTGATATTTAGCGATGATGCGTATGAGATACATATTTTTGTATGGGGAGAGTTAAGAATGTTGATTCATTTTACTTATGTAAAACTTACACCAGAATCACCAAACATATAATACGAGATCATCATAATGTGATTTTAATGTTTAAGTAAGGTGAGAAAAATATAAAGCATGTTGCAGGGATAGATATGGATTTTTGATTATAAGCAAAAATAGTGAATTAAACGATGATCGTTGTAGAAAATATTTTAGCATATAAAATTTTACTTTTTCGTATTTCATCTGACCTTAAACTTCATCTATCTAGATGTTATAAATGGGTAGCTATTTGTATACTGATAACTAAATCTGAATCAGATATCTTGATATGAAAATCTGGACAGCTCCTTATAGCCTGATCTGTTACCTGATAAGCTGTTCTGAAAATCAGATCAGCTCCTGATAAGCTGATGTAACAACCAGACCAGCTCCTGATAAGCTGATCTGAAAACCAGACCAACTCCTGATAAGCTGATCTGAAAACCAGACCAGGTCCTTACAAGCTGATCTGAAAACCAGACCAGGTCCTGATAAGCTGATATGAAAACCAGACCAGCTCCTGATAAGCTGATCTGAAAATCTGATCAGCTCCTAATAAGCTGATCTGAAAACCAGACCAGCTCCTGATAAGCTGATCTGATAACCAGACCAGCTCCTGATAAGCTGATTTGAAAACCAGACCAGCTCCTGATAAGCTGATCTGATAACCAGACAAGCTCCTGATAAGCTGATCTGAAAACCAGACCAGCTCCTGATAAGCTGATCTAGTAGCCGATACCTGAATTTGCTGTTAGCAAACGTGGATGAGAAAGTTAGCATTTGGTGTTGAGAACAAATGTGTTTAAGAAAAAGCTTCGTAGTATAAAAACTAGTGAAATAGATACAAGCGAACAACTAAGAGATGCATTTAAACCTATAAAAGAAGAATTCATAAATAGTTCTAAAAATATTAAAAGAATTCTTATAAAAGAAAAAAGTAAAATCAAGACAGAAGTTGAAAATATACAATTTTAAAGCCTGAGAAACCATCAGTCAAGATAGAGACAAGTACACCAAAGAAACTAGCAGAAGGAAGAATATTTGATAATACCATCTTACTTAATGATGCTAATACTGCGAATGATGATGACGATGATGACGATGATTTGTACTCACAGACTTCTAATTCCGAAGACTTATCAGTATTGGAAGGCAGAAATGAATTAGGTACAAACTAGTGGTGATAGTAACCTCAAACTGCATGAAGATAAAATACAGGTTGGTGGTCAAATATGAGCTCTAACACTAGGACCATTTTCTCTTATGTTTGATAAAATACCAAAAAAATATGATAAATTTGAACTCGAAATCTATAAAAAGATTTTAATTACTACTAATGTATGCATACAGAATCATCATCGGTCTCCGTAAGAGAACGGTGATATCAGTTAATTTTTTCTGGAAACTCAAATCGACAAACTAAAGAACAAATTAATAATATAGCTTAAGGCATTGATATAATTCAAGAATATATTCAATTGCATATTGATGGACTACAACGTGAAATAAAATTAGAGAATGTAATGTTATTTAATATGTTTATATCAACTCTGTTTACAATTCTTCTCATTATTGTTTTACACGTTTTTGACGGATATATATACATATATCTTTGCTTTTAACTAGTACAACACGTTTTTCTTTCATACCGATTTTCGGTTACTAATCAACTGCCTAATTTTGTATTGTATCATTTTCTTTTTTTTATACCACTGAATTAATGTAAGAATAAATTGATTTATAATTACTCGAAGTGCAGCGTGTATTTATTTCTAAAAACATAACAGACTTGGCGACGAGGATAAGCAAATATAGCAGCTTATCGAGTATAACCTCAAAATGGATGCGCAGGTACAACAATTACTGCAGGCCATCACGGCTATGACCACCGCAATGCAACACCAACAAAGTCAACAAACCAACACCAGCGTTAATGTCATTTCAAACTTTGACGCTTTCAATCCAAACATCGAGCAGTTCAAAACTTACAGGGAACGACTGGAGATACATTTTTAAATAAAAAAGGTATTTGATGACAAACTCATGTGTGCAAAATTGTTACTGCAGTACATAGGTTCGTCGACTTACAAATTGTTGACTACTTTGGCAGCTCCCAAGAATATAAATCAATTGGAATATGATAACATTGCTACACTGTTAGAAGCACACTTCTGTACTAAGAAGAATGTTCTAGTAGAACAACACCGTTTTCTCTGCAAGGTTCAGAACGAGAACCAATCTATTTCAGATTTTGTGGCTATTCTGCAAAAAAGAGGAACTGAATGCGAATTCGTGTGCGAATGCAAGAAGTCAGTGGCAGACACACACAGTTTATCAGAGGAGTACGTGATAGATACATCCGTGAACAATTGTTACAGAACCCAAAATCAACATTTAAGAAGATGGTAGAAAAAGCAACAGCATTGGAGGCAGCAAAAATGGACAACAAAATAATTGGTAATAATGCGACGTGTTCAACAAGTGACGTGCATAAAACACAAGTGCTACACATGCGCGGTCCTACAAATACAAATCGTAATACCCAAAAAAACCGAACTTCAAAATCAAGAACAAGGTAAATTACAACGAGCTTGGTATCGAAGGGTTGTGTCTCAGATGTGGTCGAAACAACCATTTATCAACAGAATGCACTGTAAACAAAATGAATTTAAAATGCAAAGCGTGTGGAAAGAGCGGTCAGGTCAAACAGGTTTGAATACAAAGCAAATTAAAACAAAGCAAATCAAATAAAAGTGACAACACATCAAATTCTATTGAAACGTACAAAAGTGATGAACAGTACTTCGGCGTTAACCAAATCATGGACATCTACAACAACATAGATTCGTCTAGCGATTAGGAAAAATTAAAATTTTTTATAAAAATTTTTATAGAAGGCCGACAACAGGAATTCGAAGTTGATTCGGGTGCAGGTTACACACTTTTACCTGAAAAAGATTTTAAAAAACTAAACGTAAAATCAAAAATCAACAAAACAAATATTGCTCTTCGATAATACACTGGTGATATTTTTTTTGCCATTGGGTGTCGTTAATGTAAGTGTGAAATACCAAAATAAGTTGTCTAAAGAAGACATGTATATCGTATCATCTGAACATACAGCACTGTTGGGTCGTGACTGGATCCGACACTTAAAAATCAATCTTGCTGAAATTGATCAAGGCGAAAGCGAGCAAGAAAAGGTAAAAGAAATAAATTCTATAACACAAATCGAACAACAGTTTTCAGAAATTTTCCAAGAAAAGGTAGGGTGCATCCCTGATTTAGTTTGTAGCCTCAAATTACATGAAGGTGCTAAGCCAGTATTTTTGAAGGAAAGGTGAGTGCCATTTGCTTTGCGTGAAAAAGTCGAAGTTGAGCTAGACAGCCTTGAACGTGATGGTATTATAACTAAAATCAATACTAGTAATTGGGGCTCACCGTTCGTGGTGATACCAAAACCAGACGGCAATGTACGACTGTGTGTAGACTATAAAGTCGCAGTTAATCCACAGCTAGAGCCAGCACATTATCCTATAAAGAAAATAGATGAAATTTTTAATTGCTTGAAACACTCAAAATATTTTTGCAAGTTAGACTTATACAAGGCATATCTGCATGTATTAGTAGATGATGAAAGTAAACAAATCCAAACCATTTCGACTCACCGGGGTACTTCCTTAATGAACCGCTTATCTTTTGGAATAAAAACCGCACCAAGCGAATTCAACCGTATTTTGGACCAAATTTTGCAGGGATTAGAAGGTACTATTTCTTTTTTTGACGACATCTTAATGCATGACAAAACACTACAGCAGTGCGAAGATCGACTCATTAAATGTCTCGAACGTTTAAATAAATATCAACTTCACATAAACTAAAAGAAATGCGAGTATTTTAAAAACGAAATCAAATACCTGGGATATGTGGTAAGTTGTAATAAAATTTCAAAATGCAAAGAAAAAGTAAGAGCAATAATAGACCTCCCCAAACCAGAAAATATAGATGACATACGAAGATTTCTTGGTATGGTCACTTATTATTCCAAATTTATACCACATTGCTCAACTCTTACGTTTCCATTACGTCAATTGCTAGAAAACAATAGAAAGTTTAAATGGACTTACAAGTGAGGAGAAGCATTTAAAAGACTTAAACAACAAATATTAAATGATCGAGTGCTATTGCCTTACGATGAAAACTTACCTGTATATTTAGCCTGCGATGCCAGCCCAACAGGGATAGCAGCAGTGTTATCGCATAAAATAAATGGGGAAGAACGCCCAGTCGCCTTTATTTCGCGACCATTAACGAAATCAGAACAAAATTATAGTCAGCTCGATAGGGAAGGTTTGGCTATTATATTTGCGGTAGACAAATTTTTCATGTATCTACATGGTAGGGAATTCACCCTACTGACCGATAATCGCCCACTTAGTCGAATTTTTCATCAAAACGTAAAAACACCAGCTATGACATCAGGTAGATTACTACGATATGCATCATTTCTTCAAGGTTTCAATTACAAGATAAAAAACATTCAAGCTAAAGACAACATCAATGCAGATTGTTTATCAAGGGCACCAGTTAAGGGTACAACAGCGTTCAAACATTTCTTGGATGAGGAATTAAAGATCATTCAGGATCAAATAATCAATGAAATTTCTACATTCACAATAACTGCTACAAAAATTGCTAAGGAAACAGATCTTGATGCTGAACTTTCAAAATTAAAGCAAGACTTGCTGAATGGGAAAAATTATGAAGCAGAGTACTCAATTCAAGATGGCGTAATTTTTAAAGGTAATCTAGTGGTGGTACCAGTAAAGCTGCGTGAAGAAATCTTAAACGAGCTACATCGCACCCACGTCGGCATAGTAAAGATGAAACAATTAGCAAGGAAATATTGTTTTTGGAAAGGTATAGATGGCGATATTGAGCGTTTGGTCAAAGCAAGTGCCTGTTGTGCGAAGGTAAGGAAAAGTGCATCAAAAGTAATAACACACCATTGGGAAGAGCCAACCGAAAACTTTCAGCGAGTTAATATCGACTATGCCGGACCGCTTCAAAATCATCACTTTTTCGTTCTTGTAGATGCAAAGTCGAAATGGCTCGAATTTCGAATAATAAAAGATGCGCCAACTTCAGAAAAAACTATTGAACTTTTACAAGATATTTTTTCTATACATGGTCTGCCACAAACAATTGTCTCAGACAATGCCACCATTTTTCAGAGCACACTTTTTAAAAATTATTGTGCTACCAATGGAATCGTGCATAAATTTATAGCCCCAGGACATCCAGCTACAAATGGGCTAGCAGAAAGATATGTACAAATTCTAAATTCAAAATTAAAGTCCATGGTAGATGATAAAAAACCGCTTAACATTAAAGTGCAGAAAATTCTTCTTCGCTACAGGGCAACACCATTAGCAAGTGGACAAAGTCCATCAAAACTCTAGCTTGGACGTGATTTAAGAATCAAGTTAAATGCGTTGCTTCCAATGAAATTATCAAAATCAATATTAGTTACTCCCGTTGTTCGACAAATCAGCGTGGAAGATAGGGTGCAGGTGCGATGGTACGACAAAAATAAACCAACATGGAAGTTTGGAACCATCAAGGCAAAGTTCGGTCGTCTCCATTATCGCGTAAAACTTGACAATGGTTACGAATTGAAACGTCACATAAACCAGTTGTACAAATCTGGCGCAGGCAATCCGAAAAAAACTGTAACGTTCTCGGAACCACCAATACCTGAAAATATACAAATTGAGGAAGTACACATCGAACGTAACACTACCACCAACAGCAATCCGACTACAGAACCATCTGTTCAACATCTTCCTTTGAAAGGACAAGACGAAACAGTAAGGCCCAACAGAACAAGAAGACCTCCAACCCATTTCAAGGACTTTGTGCGTCATTAAGCGTGGGAGATTGTAATGTCATTTAATATGTTTATATCAACTCTGTTTACAATTCTTCTCATTATTGTTTTACACGGTTTTGACGGATATATATACATATATCTTTGCTTTTAACTAGTACAACACGTTTTTCTTTCATACCGATTTCCGGTTATTAATCAACTGCCTAATTTTGTATTGTATCATTTTCTTTTTTTTTATACCACTGAATTAATGTTAGAATAAATTGATTTATAATTACTCGAAGTGCAGCGTGTATTTATTTCTAAAAACACAACAGAGAAGGAGGAGAGTTATAAAATTGAAAAGCAATTCAAAAAATTAAATAATTAAAAACAAATTGAAGAGTTGTACGATTAAATATATAGATTAGAAAATTAACTACATGTTAGTATAAATCACTAAAATGCAACATGTAGATCAGCATACTCTCGAAAAAATCCGTCAAACAACTCAATGTCTTTAAAAAGAAATGTAGTAAACGAACTCCATATTAAATCTCGAAAATTGTTTGTGCTTGTAATGAGAGGAATATATGATCTTTTATGGAGCTGAGTTAGGTGAAATGGAAAACTATTCTACAGAAAATAGAAATTTTTGATTTTTGAAGACTGTAATTGACACATTCTCAAAGTTTATGTAGTCAGTACAGCTGAAAATAAAAGCTACACTCCAAAAACCAAGGCAATGGAAAATATTTTTGAAGTGGTACGGGTACCAAAAAAACTTACAAACAGATGCTTCTAAAGAATTTTTTAATAAATACTTTGGAAAACTCATACATAAATAGAAGATTAAACATTACTTAATATGAAAACATCTATAGTACAATGATTTAATTGATTATTAAAAGGAATGAAGTGAAAAGAATTAGCTTTAATGGTTCATATAAGTGGATTGGTATATATAAAGATTTACTTAGTGCATAAAATAGAAAAATTCATCTCACCATTAAAATGTTTACGATTAAAGTTAACTCAACAAATGAGCAAAAACTGCTTAATATAGTATAAAGTAATTTAAAGATGTACAAAATGTTGAATTTAATAAAAATAAAAATAAAACTAAAAACGAAAAATCTAGTTTGTCTTGTTTTTTGCAGGATTGATTAGGAATGATGAGTCTTAAGAAAAATAATTAACCAAATGTAGTGGAATTCTTTAAACTTGTTGGTCTGAATGAAATATTGCGAAAACTTCGGTGTTTAAAATGAACTATAACATAGTGCAATATTCAGCAGCACATCATATTATCACTTCTTATAAAGTTGTATGTACATTTTTTCATCGAAAGCGCTAGCACGCAAAATTTTACAATGTGAAAATGGGATTATTATAGACGATCTTCGCTTTATTTATTTCTTTAGCTATCAGATCTTTAGAAAATATAGATAAACTACGGAAATTGGACTTTGTTATCCAATCTTTAAGAATGTATATGTGTATGAATAAGTATCAAACAAACTTAGTGAATAAATATGGACTTCAACTGGAATCATGCATAAGCATACATAAATTGTAAAATGGAATGTAAACAGATCTTACTTTATATCGGTATCTGTACGAGTATTAAATAAATTTACAGAATAAAAAAAATGCAAGCATTCCGAAGCATGTATAATTTAAAAAAAATCCTCACGTCATACAATTTTGCAGGCACAGACATTTTATTACCTTGTTGCAAATGAAATACATATGTATATGCTTTGTAAAAAAATTCAAAAGAGTGAACTGGTAAATTCTAATAGTAAAGATTTTTAATTGTGACACTACTACATCTCGGACTCTTACGTCACTATCGATAGAAACATGCAAAGGCATGCATACAGCAAAATATATAAATCTGTTAGAAGGTGATGCGACAGCAATTGTATCTGGATCAACTCAAGTCATGAATGTGTTGTATACGGGTATGATTGATGGTGATGATGACATTTTTTAAGTGAGAAATCATTAATTATGAATGCGATAGGGGTCAACCAAAAAACCTCATGTAGAAATACTTGATGAAAAAATTCTCCCAAACATAGATATTTCAATGTTTCTAACACTTTATGAAAACACCGACTTGAATTGCTTGTAGAGGTAACTGAGTTATTTGAGATCGATTTGTTACAATAGTTGTTTATTAAACATGCATTTCTTTGTATGTTAACCAATTTCTACATACATAGATCACACATATTTAGCTAATGTATATACCCAGCAAAAAATTAGACAAAAATTCTCTATTTGAAGTAGTAAAATCTGAAAAAAGGAGTGGCACATTAGAAGAAATAATAAATAAAAATAGAGGCTGACTGACCAACTAATACATACACTCTGTCCGATGGGCCCACAATGCACACTTAAGCATTTCAGAAATATATACACAATACGCTGAACTTTAATAAAATTAGAAAAAATCATATAGAACATCAAATAAAAGCCATAGGTGATCACCCTTCATAAAATAAACATACATATATGTACCTTATTAATGTAAACATGTTATCACTATAAAGCAACAGAAATTTCATCACACAAAGTCATCTTGTATCCTAGAGGAGCCGTTGAGAGGGTATACCTAAATTATATGAAAACGAGTTCGCTTTCTGTTGATCGCTATTCAAGAAGAAAATATGTTTGTTCATTATGATTTAACTAATTTAAAAGTACATTTAAATTCAGTCTCACATCCGTACTTCTTAACATAAACATTAAAAATAAATGTTATACAATTCTATATTATATGCATCTAAAATTCCAAGAAAGCTGTTATATGAAAGAATCTCCAGCGCTTCTAACTACATCAGACTTTAAGAAAAAAGCTCCTTTTATTCAATTGAATAAAATTTTAATTTGAAACAGTAAGCAAAGACATCAGCGATTGTTTTCAACAATTATGAAAATAATAATTACAATATAAAACTCCCTTTTGATTTTAAATTTTTATCAATAAAAAATAAAAAAAGAAGTAAGTTAACTAACAACAAAAAAACTATCAGTACCTAAGCTAGAGTGCCGGATCAGTTTCATTTAAAAATGTTTATAAATTTTTAAAAAGCAAAGCAAGATTTCCAAAATAAATGTAGAAGGCTATAGTTATAAAAAATTTTATACCCCAAAAATGTCAAACGTTGACTAACTAATGTTACATAAAGTTTAAAAAAATGTAAATTAAGTATAAGAAATGTTTCTATTATAGTTACTATTACTATAGACTATGTATCTTCAGGAATTCAGTTTTACTTAAAACAGAAAATCCTCACAAACTTTTAAGTAAACGCAGATAAAAATTAAAACGTTTTTAATTTCAAATAAAAAAACTATGAATATTTCGCATCTATGCACATGCGAATATTTACAACAACAACAACAACAGACATCACATGACAAAAAAAAATATAAAATGTATTCAAAGATTGAGTTAAACACTTATTTGTATGTACATACATACATACATAAAATCAATTTGTAGATATATATGTATACATATCAAATTTCTTATCAATGCTTAACTACCCTGCAGTCAGACTGGGGCCAAGTGTCTCTATGTCAACACTAAAACTCTAGTAGCAGTTACATGGTCTACAATTTCTCTTCTATTCGTCAGTATAAAAGAAATAGAGAAAACAGATGTGGTGTATTTCTGGTGGATTTTGCAACAACTTGTCAATATACATAAATTTGTATGTACGTAAGGTATAGAAATGTCTGGTTGGTATGTCTCCATGTTCACATAAGAACTATGAATTCACTACCTAGTCAATTGTTTTACTGTTACTAGTAGATTTCCAATGACAAGCACATGCTAAATGTCTATAGCACAAAGTATTATATGGGGAATAATTGTAGAGAAGTACTGGTGACAAAGTCAAAAGCGACTCAGTACATTTTCACCATCGAAATTTCCTTCAGGATATTTATTAGATCTACATCAAGAAAATATATGAAGCGTCGTTTTGTTAAAGCAGAATGCAAATATAAGCAATCCATACACTCAGGGAAATTCTGCAGCTTAAAAATAGGAATGCATCACATTAATTCAATAGTTTTTAATATAAAAGAAAATGTATATTGAGATATCTACAAACTAATGAGTTTAATAAATGAATACTGTAAATTAATATTTTGTCTATATTGAAATACGAAATTTCAATATGACTAAACCTTTGTTAATGTTTCTTATTAATTCAACGTGGTTTTTACTGATTTTAAGTTGGTTTTTCTCTGGGTGTAGAAAAACCTTCGAGTCAAAGAAGACGGATGTACATAGTTATATAAACAAAATCTGTAATATAAACAAATTTCATATAGGAAGACTTTAACGCGAGACAAATTTAAGCATGAGAAAATATAACGCAATCGTAAGTATAAAAACGTACTAGGATTAGGGAGTTCAGATATATGATAATATTTTATAGTACCAAATGTCGATATTGAAAACAATTTATTTCTATCTATGTACATATAAATACCATCGCAGGTACACACACACATAGCAGAATTCATATAAGAAATATTCAAGAAAATTTCAACAACACAACACTCTCACCTACCCGAAATTACAGATAGTCTTAAACTCCTACAGACATATATACACATAGATTCTCACAGCTAGAAGAACACGTCGTCCCTAGTAAAGCACAATTATCTTAAATTCTTACAGAAATACATACATACATACACATAATCAATATACCTCAACAACATCCTCACCCACCTAAAATCACGATCAGCCTTAAACTCTTACAGACAGACACACCCACAAATCTCAATGGCTACATATTACATCAACAACCCTGCCCACCCAACTCATGGTCAAGCTTAAACACCTACAGACATACAAACACACAGATTCCCTCGGTTACATATTACTAGAATACCTCACAATCAGCCTTAAGCTCCTACAGAAATATATACATTGAAATTCCTACAAACATACTTACACACACACACACATACACACATATATACACGCAATCGATCTACCTCTACTACACCCCGCCCCCTGCCAATCGAAACTTCACCTAAATTCTCACAGACAGAGAGACACATCCACAAATTCTTATGGTTACATATTACGGCAACAACGCCACCCACTCAAATCACGATCAGCCTTAAATTCCCACAGTCTAACAACACCTACATTAGCATTAGAAAAAATAACTTTCACGTTTTCCCGTCGTCATTAGGAAAAATCATTTTCCCGTCGGCATTTGAAAAAATAATATTCATGTTTTGCCGTCGGCATTTGAAAAAAATAATAACCATGTATTGCCGTCGGCATTAGGAAAAATTAATAATCATGTTTTGTCGTTGGCATATATGTATACTTATAAAATCTTATGGTATTTTCTTTTCTGGAAAAAAATTTTACACTTATTACACTTTTCAATGAAAACTCGCAATGAAATTATTTTCTGAAATAAACATTTTATTATAAATTATTGTAGCATCCCTTGAGTGCTTAAACTTTTTCTTTAAACGAACCCTAAATTGTATTTTTTTTAATAATAAGTTAAAAAATGTTACACTTTTTCCAGAAAAGAAAACACCATTAATCTTATGAAACCCCATAATCCACCCCAACAAAAAAATTACCCGTTCACACAATTAATGCCAACAAAAAAAATCACCCGTTCACACAAAGTTAATGTAAACAAAAAACTCCTAATGTATACAAAAAACATCAAAGCGCCGCCGAAAACACAAATTTCCATGAATTTAACAATTTTAAAATTTTAATTAGCCAAATTTAACAATTTCAGCAACAATTTAAAAATTTTAATTGGGGCCGAATGCCCAGTTCACTACTACTGCTGTATACGGTTTACTTTCCTCATCCAGTTCTAATTGCCAGAAGGCATACTTAAGGTATACACTACTTATGTAGTATGCTTCATGGATGCGGCTGAATATCCCGTCGATGTTTTGCAACGGGTATGCGTCTTTAATTGTGTGATTGTTGAGCTTCCTAGCGTCAAGGCAGAAACGTTTCTTCCCAGGTTTGCGCACTACTGTTGTCCTATTGCTCCATGGGCTTTCACTTTCCTCGATTATCTTTAATTTCAGCACATTATCTATTTCGTTATATGTTATATCTTGTAATGCGGGTGACATAGGATAATGATGGTCCTTTACTGGTACAGTACCTTCAACTAATTTAATAGTGTGCTTTTTAAGGTGTGTTATTCCTAAACCATTTTCTTCGAGCGTTTTGAACAGACCTATAATCTCTAATTTATTTTGTTGGCCATTCGTTAGAACGTGAGGTTTCATCTTATATTCTGACTTATCTGCCGCTAAGTCCTGTTGATTCTTCTCTATATTAATTTCATCTGCTTTAGCTATATCAGGCAAGAGTCAAAAGGATTTCCAAAAATCAATCCCTAAATATAAATCTTGTTCCAAATCAGGACCAAGATACAATAACAGGGTGAGTTTTTGATCTTTGAGCCCAATGGATGACTTTACTTTTCCCAGTAATCGGTGATGCTGAGCACTGGCAGTTTTTACACTGGTCAGCATGGGATGTATGACTTAGCCTAGTTTACTAACCAACTTCCTACAGTTTTTTCCTAAAATACTAACTGATGCTCCTGAGTCTAAAAGGCCGTTAATTTGTGTTTCGCAATTGTTCAAATTGATAAACATCCTTGGATCTTTAGAGACTTTGTACAATCTTCCTATCGATTCTATTATCATTTTTCTTAAATTTCGCCGTTCGCTAACTTTTGCCTGATTTTTAAAATTTTGTCTGGTAGTGTTTTCTGATTCATATTAGATCCGAAAATTCTCTCTTTTATTCTTACATAGTTTTCCCTTCTGACCTCTAATGGCAGCTGATGTCGTATCTGGGCTACATTAATTTCCATATTCATGTTTTTCATCTGATTGATTAAGCTGATTTTTTCTTCTTTAGGCGTACTTAGTTTTGTGACGGTGTAGGTACATCTTTCAGACGTGAGTCCGCCGTCCTTCCCACGCCATTCTTCAAGTTTTTTTTGGCACGTTGGGAATTTTGGTGTGGTGACATTTGGTTTTCAGCACTTGTAGCAGAATAACGTTCTTTACTCAATCGAGCATTCCATGAAAACATAACCAGCTGTTCGGCAATTCCAGCAGTTCACTTGTTGTTTTTGTGTAGGTTGCTATTGCCCCATATGTACAGCCTCAACTTCTACGTCTTGATCTGTTCTATCATCATCTTCATCCCATTCATACACAACTTCATTCACCTGTTTATTCATACGTGAGGGTGGTAAGTTGTTCATTACTGTTCTTTTAGGGAAGCTACGTTCCGCCTCATTGCATTCAATGCGCAATTGCTCCACCGAGGACATACTTAACGGATAAATGATTCTAGGCAGATTTGGACTTACATTTCGTTTAATAATCTAAATCATATCATACATACATATCATACATTGCTTGTGTAAGTTTCGACCTTAATTTGGTCATTGCCAGAAAATACATATCTATAGTCCCATGGTTTTGCTGCTTTCTTTCTACAAGGTCCCTCATAACTTCAAATTTGGACCGTGGAGTCTGATACTGAGAAAGTAAAGCAAGACGTAATACAGGCCATTCTGTTAGACCCTGGGTACCTGCAAAGGGCCAATACCAATCCTTTACGGAGTCTGAAACTAGCAAATGAAAATCTCTAAAAATTTCTCGGTCAGGGATATTATATTGTGTCCTCAGGTGCTCTAATTGGAACATAAAGTCATCAATAATCATTGACCTATTGCCAAAAACTAACACCAATTTAAGTATTTTGATCTGACGAAAATCACATGATTCATTCCTGTTCGCTGTTTCTCTACTACCTTGTGGCATATCATAATTATGAGCCATGGATGGAGTTGGACCATCTCTCACTAATTGTTCAGGTAAGTACACAGCTTGCCTATCTAAAAAGTAATTAATATATTGTTGGTTTGTTTGGACACCATTATCCTCACGTCCTGCAAGGGGTTTGAAGCTGAACGAGAGTTTGCTAACGTGCTACTATTACTAGCCAATGCCTGCATAGCCTTAGTCAAGTCATCTATAGTTTTTCTAACTTCAGTCATTTCATCTTTTACCATTTTTTTTGACCTTGTCCTCTAACGACCTTTGCACACTTATTGTTTCGCCTATAACTAGGTCCCGGACGTCAGTAATTACATTTTCATCACGTGCGTTATCGTTTGTTGTAGGTGCTTGCATTCCTAGGCTAAGTGGCTGGTTAGTATGATTATTTCTTCCTTGTGGGTTATTGACTATTGTACTTGTCAAATCTACGAACTGAGCCCCTATTTCGCTTTGATCATTTGAGGTGGCCATAGCTGTATTATTTGGTAGTAAAACTTTTCTAGTTTTCGGTTCTGTGAGTACTAAAGATCTATTAAAATCAAATTCAGGTAGCCTGTTTCGTTTCCTATTTTTTGGACTTCTGCCTGACCCTTGTTTGAATGATTATCACTTTTTGCTGAATTGCGTATTCATTACCGTCAAATAAATACTATTTTAAACTTAAATTTTAACAATTCCCATAAAAAACACTAATTATTAAATTGACTGCGCCTGGTAAAAAAAATACTTGTGTGGAAACACTCTATACTTAAATAGCTGTTGTTGTTATTTACATTTATTTTCTTTTTACATACCTTACAAATACAATTTGAAGCTGAAAAAAAGTCAGCCAATGTATTAATGGTAAAGTAAGAAAATAAAAAACATTTTGATTATTGAGTTCTTGTTTCAACCTTGTTATTTGTTGTTGAGCTTCTCATTTGTTTAAATGAAAGTTTATAATATAATAACTCTAGTTGTTCTAAGAAACTTTGGGTGAAGGTTCCCTGATGATCTGCATTAGCAACAGTGAAATGCGCATAGGAACCAGCTAAACCCCTCAGTAATCAATTTCAATGTATTTTTAATAAAAAAATATTTTACTTAATAAGTAAAATATTAATTTGGGATTGTTCGTGCGTTAAAAAATTTTAAACTTAAATACTATAAATATTTGAAGATATTTTCTCTAAATTTTGCAAATTTTTTACTTTTTCAGTGGAGTAGGATATTTTTCAAGGAAAAATGAAGGAGTTATATTCGAATTTCAGTCAAATATAATAAATAAATAACTAATGAGGAGTATTTATTTATAACAGAGGAAATTAAGTCGCCAATTAATTATTAACGTAAAAAAAAACTATATATATTGCGGTGTATTAAGTATCACACATTACGCATTACATTAGTAATATATGGCCACTATACATTTGCTTTCTGTCCTCTTGTATTGTTATGACATTCTCATATTGTCGATGTCATTAGTATTGTCTTTTGATTATTCATTCTAAGTTTTTAGCTGACGCATTAAGCTGTGTATTTAAATAAAAGAAGTTGAAATATAAAATTGCATTATATATACTACAAATTTGGTGTCAGAAGTGGTGACAAATATTAACATAGCTAATGAACAGCCTGATTTAGCGTCGCTAACGACATTATTATTTTTGATAGTGCACCCTACATCCAGCATTGGTCGAAAACTAGCATTTTTTTGCAAAAAATCAAATTTTTGGATGTGGCAAAAAATTGCACGCTCGTTTTTGTAAATTTTTTGACTTTTTATTATAAATAAACGTGTTGTTAGTAACTTGTAAGAAACTCTTGACATCCTACATATAAATGTAGGCAGGGGAGGAAATTTTCTAAAAATGCTAAAAATTTTCTAACACAATTTTTCCCAATAAAAAAAGTTTTATAAAATTATAAATCGGGAAACATTTTAATTTAGTTCAATAGCATACATTTAGCTTTGCAAACAGAAAAAAAATTATTCTCATACCTTCAATACTTTTCGAAATATTCAAAATCCAATTTTGATTACAAAATTAAATTTTCTACATTTTTTTATTTTTGCCTAAATTATTGATCTAATTTTCTTTACTTCAAATGTTTCTAAACTTTTTTTATGTTATCATAATAGTAGACATAATTGTCTATTCAACGGTATATAACATGTATACCTTTGCCATTACATCAGTCTTAAAATGTTTACATAAATATAAAACCTCAGGTGAAAATTTACGTGTTTTTTCTGATGTTCAAACAAACCCACATTTTTTATGACCTCTTGAAGGTGTATTAAATATTTTTTTGTAAGTAATTACTTTTATTTGGCTCAAACATATAAAAATTAATATACACAGACAGTATATATACCCACAAGGGCAAAGGCGCCTGCGCCCACCGCCCTATTATGGGTATGTTTTTACCTAATATTTGTATCGCTTTTGTATCCGTTGTTTGTAATTTTCGACCAATGCTGGATGTAAGGTGCACTATCAAAAATCTCTCAAATCTAATTCTCAGTCTCTCTTGATGCCTCCTCTCTCAGAAACAATCAAAATTTTTAACAAATACTTAATGATTGATTGATGAAAAATTATTTTTTCATTTAAATTGTAATATAGTTTTCTTTCAAAAACAACAAAACCAACTGATTTTTGCCAAGTAATAAAGAAGTTATGTACCAATGATTAAAAAAAGTCAGGGCCAAAAATTAAAAAAAAAAATTTCAAGTCAAATAACTTGGAAACTGTAAGAGATAAAATGGTGCTCCAAGCATATTTTATTTCTGTTTCTTAACGTTGATTGTCCAGCTGAAAAAATTATTAAGATCGGTCGATATTTACAGAAGTTACAAGCTCCGAAAGATTTCGACAACCGCAGTTTCCCACTTTGAGGATCTTTGGAGCTACCCTGTCTTACAACAGGGTGCCTCCAAATATACTTTCTGAAAAGTTCAACACTTCTTCTTTGCAAAACAGTTAGTTTCATCGAAATCGGTTCACTAGTTCAAAGGTTGCGGACTTTTTACCACTTTTTTTTATTTCACGCCACTGTGCGCTCAGTAAAATTGGGGATGAAGATCATAAACAGTATGCCTTAGTATATATGGGTAGTGAATTATCTATTGCTCTCAAACTTCTAGCAAGCCCGAAGACACCAGAGGAGTTAACATATGTCGAAATCAAAACAACATTAATTATGCATTTTTATGGTGTCAAAAACATGTATTCCGAGAGTATAAAATTCAGACAAATCATACAAGAGAAGGAATCCATTGCAAATTTCATTCTATATACAGTCAACATCAACCGCAAAAAGCACAGATAGCAAAAATAGGTGGACGCAATCTCGAAATGGAAATAGACACTGGCGCACCGTGCGCGATTGTGAGTATAAACACTTTACGTCAAATTAAGCCCAACTTTACTCTACAGAAAACTAGTCGTAAATTCACGAGTTATACTAAGAATAGAATTGAGTGCTTAAGACGGTTACCAGTTAATGTAACAATTGGAAAATCTATACGTAGGCTGAATTTGTACGTAACGAGTGGCAATTTTGACACATTAATGGGAAGAGAATGGATTTCTCATTTCACAAATGAAATAGATTTCGCTGCATTATTCTTTGGCGAAACTAGAGTGACAGCCGTATTAACCACATTTTAACAACATAGCATAAACTGACAACAGAAAAACAAAAACGTGTAAATGAACTCCTGGAGCAATTCAAAGATGTGTTTTCTGATGTGCCAGGCAAACTAAGCGGTCTACCGGCAACATTACAGCTCAAACCCAACGCGACTCCTGTTTTCGCAAGGGCACGCGACATACCTATGGCCTTAAGAAATATATATGCTGCAGAAATAGACAGAAATATTGAAGCAGGATTTTTTTAAAGAGTGGACCACTCTGAATGGGCGTCCACAACACACAATGTGGCAAAAAAGAACGGAAAAATTCGCATAACGGGCAATTACAAGCCCACCCTTAATCCACGTATGATAATCGACGAGCACCCTATTCCAAAAGCTGAACACTGGTTTAATAAATTAAAAGGTTCGACCATTTTTTGCCATTTGGACATAACAGACGCTTACATGCATTTACCAATAGATGAAACGTTCAGCCATGCGTTAACCCTGAATACCCCAACGCATGGTTTAATACGGCCCACACGAGCAGTTTATGGAGCAGCTAATGTGCCTGCTATTTGGCAATGACGGATGGATACTATATTCCAAGGTATGCCTAACGTCTTAAACTTTTTTGATGATATTTTGGTTTTTTCAGACGATTTTGAATCACTGCTGTTGTCATTACAAACAACTCTGAAAAAACTTAGAGATAATGGTTTGCGCCTCAATCGCTCAAAATGTGTTTTGCTGCAAGCTCAGTGGAGTTTCTCGGTCATAAGATAGATAGCAGTGGCATAAAGAAATAAGATCGCTACATTAGAAATATTAGAGATGCCCCAAAACCAGAGACGTTTGATGAGTTGCAGCTGTTCGTTGGGAAAGCTACCTACTATAATGCATTTATTCCTAACTTGTCCACGATCGACAGACCACTAAGGGATATAATACGAAAGGACAATTTTCAGTGGACACCAGAAGGTGAAAAGGCGTATGCAGAAATAAAGCGGTTACTCATATCACCACAAATACTCATGCCCTATGACCCTTCACTTCCCTTGTGGCTAGCAACAGATGCAAGTAAATCTGGGTTGGGAGCTGTACTGTCGCATCGCTTACCTAATGGCACCGAACGCCCCATTGCATACGCAAGTCGGACACTGAGCGTCACGGAACAAAAATACCCGCAAATTGACAAAGAAGCGGTGGCAATTATTTGGGCAGTACAGAAGTTTTTTTTCTCTATTTGTATGCCCGAAAGTGGACCTTAGTAACTGACCATAAGCCTTTGTCTCAGATTCTGCATCCCGAAAAATCTTTGCCAGTACTATGCATAAGCCGTGTGGATAATTATGCTGACTTTTTAGCCAACTTTAACTTTAATGCTGAGCATAAATCTACTCGAGACAACGTAAATGCAGATTTTCGTTCAAGGATTCATCCGAGAATTCAATCCAACAACAAAACTATAGATGACTTCGATGCCTTCATGATAAATCATGTTGATCAGCTGTTGGCACTACATGCAAGTAAAGTAGCCCGTGAAACTCATGAGGACAAACAGTTAAACCACATTGTTGAACTTCTAGAGAAAGGGTACGATCTCAGACGAATGGGTTACAGAAGCCCCGAAGCAAATTACTCTCTGGCTGCTGGATGTTTAGTATTTGAGCACAGGGTTGTCATACCAGTGTCCTTATGCAAGTTTGTTTTGAAAGACCTGCACACGGCTCATCTGGGTATAGTCAAAATGAAAGGCTTAGCTCGATCATTCATTTTTTGGCTAAAAATCGACGCTGAAATAGAAAAGGAGGCAAAATGTTGTTCAAAATGCACTGAAGTGGCCTCTGTACCCAGAAAGTTTTCAGAACATCATTGGGAATATCCCAAAGCACCTTGGGAAAGGATCCACTTTGATTATGCTGGGCCATTATTTGGTAATATGCTGTTAATAGTGTCTGATGCTTATAGCAAATGGCTTGAGGTTAAAGTCACAAGAACTTCGATCTCAGCCGCCACAATCCACATTTTAGACAAATTATTTGCATCATACGAGGCTCCGGTGACGGTTATGACGGAGAATGGACCCTGTTTCAAATCTGAAGAATTTGAAGATTTTCTCAAAAACTCTGGAGTCTAATTCCATAAGTGTATTGCACCCTATCACCCACCTACTAATGAACAAGCTGAGCGCTGTGTCCAATCCGTCAAACGAGCGTTGAAATCTATGGAAACGACTCAAGCAACGCTACAAGAAAACATCAATGAATTCCTTCGTCAATACAGAAAGGCTCCTCACTCTACTATCTCAGAATAGCCAACAAAAATGTTTCTTAATCGATCAATACGAAAGAAATTGGATCTACTCAAACCGGATAATCTTCAAACAAGAATGAGTGAGAAGCAACGTGCTAATTTTAACTCCACATATAGAGTACTGCCAATAAACCAGCCAGTGTTTTTCTTATCTGGTAACCCACGTATGGAATGCTGGATAAAAGGAACTATAGCCAAACGTATTGGGGACTTGCACCATGAAATAATATTCAACGGCAAAACTTATAAAAGGCACATTGATCAAATACGTCAATTTGGATATTGTGGTGAGCAGGAAGTTCCACTGAGTGGTATCAAACCTTCAGGCAGCGGAAAAAATTCCGATTTGGTTTTTAGCAGAGAAAGTAATCGCAAGAATCCAACTCAATTGGTTTTTCCAAACTTATACCAAACATTGCCAACTGAGTTATCTACAGCTCAACCTTGCAATGTGGAGGCCTCTACCACACCATCATCATCAGAAAAATCGTCTACATCAATCACGTCGCAGTCGTCACCATCACAAATGGAACACTCGTTTAATTCACCTAGAGCAAAATCATCAAATACATCATCACCGTATCATCAGAAGCTTCCGCCCGTAACGCCAACTACGAATGAAAATCATGCAAGTACACCACAATCATCATGTTTTGCGGGAGCACCTCGAAGATCTCAGAGAACCCGGAAGCCTCGTATTTTGTATTATCCTTACAGGGGAGGGAAGAAATATGGTGAGTAGTGTGTTTATCTTTATTTTATCTTTTTCTATTTTATGCACTTACAAGTAATACATTTCTATTGGTTATTGTGTGCGTTAGGAAATTGTATTATATTACGATGAAAATTTTGTTGAGGGGAATTTTTTAAATATTTCGTATCGTTATTTTATCTTTTTCTATTTTATGCACTTACAAGTAACACATTTCTATTGGTTCTTGTGTGCGTTAGGAAATTGTATTATATTACGATGAAAATTTTGTTGAGGGGAATTTTTTAAATATTTCGTATCGTTATTTTATCTTTTTCTATTTTATGCACTTACAAGTAATACATTTCTATTGGTTATTGTGTGCGTTAGGAAATTGTATTATAATTCGATGAAAATTTTGTTGAGGGGAATTTTTTAAATATTTCGTATCTTTATTTTATCTTTTTCTATTTTATGCACTTACAAGTAATATATTTCTATTTGTTATTGTGTGCGTTAGGAAATTGTATTATATTACGATGAAAATTTTGTTGAAGGGAATTTTTTAAATATTTCGTATCTTTATTTTATCTTTTTCTATTTTATGCACTTACAAGTAATATATTTCTATTTGTTATTGTGTGCGTTAGGAAATTGTATTATATTACGATGAAAATTTTGTTGAAGGGAATTTTTTAAATATTTCGTATCTTTATAATTTTCTAAATGTGTTTTTATATCACATATCTTGTTGTTGTCTCTTTTTATTACAAATGTGTGTGTTTGTGTGCATTGCTTAGTTCTATTGTTATGGTTAACACTGTATATATAAATCTTTTCTTACTGCAAATTTTTGGTTTGAATTTTTATTTTTTGTTTAAAATGAAATTTTTATGATCGTTTGTCTCCTCTGTCTATCTGGCTATTTTTATTACACATATTTTATAGCTTTCCCCAGGAAAAAGGATCATCAATTAAAAAAAGGATGAAAGAAAAGGAACGTCATACATTTGCAGCACGAAAATGTATGCCGTATATGGGAAAATCTCAACACATGTTAAACATATGTCTAGTATATATTTAGAACACTTGATATGTAAATCGTTTCTTAGTGCACATTTTTTGTTTGAATTTTTATTTATTTTTTTTTAAATGAAATTTTTATGATCGTTTGTTTCCTCTGTCTATCTGGCTATTTTTATTACACATATTTTATAGCTTTCCCCAGGAAAAAGGATCGGTAATTAATAAAAGGATGAAAGAAAACGAACGTGCATTTGCAGCTCGTAAATGTATGCAATTTTTGTTTAATTATTTGGATGTGTTAATTCTTTTTACATTTTATATGTTTATTTTTGTAAGTGCGGAAAGACATACAAAAGGAGATGAATTCTCAGATTTGTGTGTGCATCTATGGTTGGGAAAAGTCGTTCAATTAGGGTTGTGAAACGCAGTGCCTGTTGTGTAGAAATTGAGTTGTTGTTTTCTTCCTAGTGTCTTGAGTCTTGTATGGTATTGTATTGAATTGTTTAGTGCATATATAAAAGGTGCACGTGCGAGATGTAATAATTTATGAGGGTTAGAATTGCTATTTTTTTTCGTTTAAAATTAAATTTTTATGATCGTCTGACTCCTTTATCTTCTACCTTTTCTATTGGTTATTTAAAGAGGAAAAAATATGCATTCAACAAAAAAGGGTACAAGAAAAAAATCTTAGTTAGTTTTACTTTCTGCCTTAGAATATTTCACCATGTTATGTGTATGTGAGTTGTGTTAGCATTAGATAATTTACCTACCTGAAATTGTGTGTGTGGGTTTGTGTGCATTGGTCAGTTCTACTGTTATGGAAAAAACCAAATATACTCACATATTTTTTTGATCAAATAGATAAAAACAACTTATATAGTGTTATTGTTATTCACTGCCGGTCATTTAAACTTGGCAGGACTGAATATATCACAGCAAAAACAAGGTTCCATTTAATAAAACTAACTTAAAACCAATTCAAAAATGGTTTTAAGTTGGTTTTAACAACAACAATTTGTATGGCAAAAACCAGGTTTTAACAGTTGTTTTTAACGTTAAAACCAACTTTTATTAAAACCATGTCAGCGCGAAAATACTAATACATTTATGATTATAACATTAATTTTATTTAAAAATCTTTTATATTTCTTTTACTTTTGAGATATAGGTTTATAGTAAAAACTCTTTTATATAAATTAAAAAGTTTTTGAGTTAATAAATATTCATTTTAATGTAATTTACATGCACATATGTTAACATCTTGAATATAATCCTTTGTTATTATATCACAATCATATTTATGCAAGTTATTACGATAATATATGAAAGGAGTGTAGACATTGCTATACATTCTTAATTCGTTAATAATTCTCCGGAATAATTTCTTGTGGTCCTTATCAATATGACAACTATAACCATTTAAAAGTTCCTGCAATTCAGCTGATGAAACCATTTCCGATCATAACCAATGAAGCTCGCAACAGGATGATTGAATAACTAATTGAAATTTATCAGTAAAGATTATAATTAATCATATTATCATCATAACCGTCAGTATAATCAAAGTTATCAGAACTATCATCGGATGGTAGTGATGGAAATTTTGAATCTGATATATTATTATATCATTGAAAAGCATCTGATTGTAATCAGGTATTTTAAATGATCTTATATAAAGGCTTTGCTATGGGTGTATATGTTTCTTCCAATAAATCACCTAATTTTATATATTTTAGTCTTTCGTAGGTTTTGATACAGGTGTATATGTTTCTTCCAATAAATCACCGGATTGATAATCATCATAAATTGTTTTATTTATCTTATTCAGGGGTTTTGTTACAGGCTAAAATGTTTATATCTTGGAATAAATTAAGTCTATCTACTTCGTTTAATTTTATATATTTTAGTTTTTCTTTTTATGCCGTCCTTGTCTTAACAATATCTTTTAATAAGTTATTATTATTTATTTCGAACTGGTTTGTATCTGGTTGTGAACTTCTTTGTATCTGATATTAATCTGCTTTGTATCTTCTTTTATCTGCTTTGTATCTGCTCTGTATCTGATCGGTATCTACTTTTTATCTACTTTGTATCTGCTCTGTATCTGCTTTTATCTGCTCTGTATCTGCTTTTTATCTGATCTGTATCTGCTTTTTATCTGTTCTGTATCTGCTTTTATCTGCTCTGTATCTGCTTTTTATCTGCTTTGTATCTGCTCTGTATCTGCTTTTTATCTGCTTTATATCTGCTTTTTATCTGCTCTGTATCTGCTTTATCTACTTATGAACTGCTTTTTATCTGATTTTATCTGGTATCTGGTCTGTATCTACTTTGCATTTGCTTTTATCTGCTTTGTATCTACTTTTTATCTGCTTTGTATATGCTTTTTATCTACTTTTTATCTGCTTTGTATCTGCTTTTATCTGTTTTTTATCTGCTCTGTATCTGCTTTTTATCTGCTTTATCTTGTTATGAACTACTTTTTATCTGATTTTATCTGATATCTGGTCTGTATCTACTTTGCATTTACTTTTATTGTAGCAATGATATCATTAAATCACTACCATCCAATGATAGTTCTGATAACTTTGATTATACTGACGGTTATGATGATAATATGATTAATTATAATCTTTACTGATAAATTTCCATTAGTTATTCAATCATCCTGTTGCGAGCTACATTGGTTATGATCGGAAATGGTTTCATCAGCTTAATTGCAGGAACTATTAAATGGTTATAGTTGTCATATTGATAAGGACCACAAGAAATTATTCCGGAGAACTATTAACGAATTAAGAATGTATATCAATGTCTACACTCCTTTCATATATTATCGTAATAACTTGCATAAATATGACTGTGATATAATAACAAAGGATTATATTCAAGATGTTAACATATGTGCATGTAAATTACATTAAAATGAATATTTATTAACTCAAAAACTTTTTAATTTATATAAAAGAGTTTTTTACTATAAACCTATATCTCAAAAGTAAAAGAAATATAAAAGATTTTTAAATAAAATTAATGTTATAATTATAAATGTATTAGTATTTTCGCGCTGACATGGTTTTAATAAAAGTTGGTTTTAACGTTAAGAACAACTGTTAAAACCTGGTTTTTGCCATACAAATTGTTGTTGTTAAAACCAACTTAAAACCATTTTTGAATTGGTTTTAAGTTAGTTTTATTAAATGGAACCTTGTTTTTGCTGTGATATATTCAGTCCTGCCAAGTTTAAATGACCGGCAGCAGCTAATAATGTTTATGCCAGTGAATAACAATAGATGACGCTTGAAAGATTTTCAAGTTAAAAATGGATGCAGCAGCAACAATAATCAAAAAATTATGGAAGAAACAGTTTTTTTGGAAGGAAAACAACGAAAATATTTTCATTGAACTCTGGAAAGTGAAAATAGACAATATGACTGACATTCATCTGCCTATAAAAAAGGTTTATCTTATAATATATTTGTGCATTTTTATATTATTAACATTATTTCCAAGCACTTCTTCATTCTGCATAAGAATTTACATAATTTAAAAAATTTTATTTACAAAATATAAAATAATTTCCATTTTAGAGCGCATTGTGAAATATCTCAGTGTTTCATACAAACAAAAACAGTTTAACAGTATGTCCAATAAGTGTTATTAAAACGCATAAAAAATGCTGAGAAGCATAAAAAATGAGATTTATTTTATTTTCAGCAAAGTTATTAAACAGACTATGAGTTAAAACCTGAATTTAGCAAACTTGCAGTGTGAATGCAAAATCAGCTGTTTATGGTTTTAACGTTAAAACCAGGTTTTAATCTTCAGTGTGAAAACACTATATAAGTTGTTTTTATCTATTTGATCAAAAAAATATGTGAGTATATTTGGTTTTTTCCATAACAGTAGAACTGACCAATGCACACAAACCCACACACACAATTTCAGGTAGGTAAATTATCTAATGCTAACACAACTCACACACACATAACATGGTGAAATATTCTAAGGCAGAGAGTAAAACTAACTAAGATTTTTTTCTTGTACCCTTTTTTGTTGAATGCATATTTTTTCCTCTTTAAATAACCAATAGAAAAGGTAGAAGATAAAGGAGTCAGACGATCATAAAAATTTAATTTTAAACGAAAAAAAATAGCAATTCTAACCCTCATAAATTATTACATCTCGCACGTGCACCTTTTATATATGCACTAAACAATTCAATACAATACCATACAAGACTCAAGACACTAAGAAGAAAACAACAACTCAATTTCTACACAACAGGCACTGCGTTTCACAACCCTAATTGAACGACTTTTCCCAACCATAGATGCACACACAAATCTGAGAATTCATCTCCTTTTGTATGTCTTTCCGCACTTACAAAAATAAACATATAAAATGTAAAAAGAATTAACACATCCAAATAATTAAACAACAATTGCATACATTTTCGTGCTGCAAATGCACGTTCGTTTTCTTTCATCCTTTTTTTAATTACCGATCCTTTTTCCTGGGGAAAGCTATAAAATATGTGTAATAAAAATAGCCAGATAGACAGAGGAAACAAACGATCATAAAAATTTCATTTAAAAAAAAAATAAATAAAAATTCAAACAAAAAATGTGCACTAAGAAACGATTTACATATCAAGTGTTCTAAATACTAGACATATGTTTAACATGTGTTGAGATTTTCCCATATACGGCATACATTTTCGTGCTGCAAATGTATGACGTTCCTTTTCTTTCATCCTTTTTTTAATTGCTGATCCTTTTTCCTGGGGAAAGCTATAAAATATGTGTAATAAAAATAGCCAGATAGACAGAGGAGACAAACGGTCATAAAAATTTCATTTTAAACAAAAAATAAAAATTCAAACCAAAAATTTGTAGTAAGAAAAGATTTATATATACAGTGTTAACCATAACAATAGAACTAAGCAATGCACACAAACTCACACATTTGTAATAAAAAGAGACAACAACAAGATATGTGATATAAAAACACATTTAGAAAATTATAAAGATACGAAATATTTAAAAAATTCCCTTCAACAAAATTTTCATCGTAATATAATACAATTTCCTAACGCACACAATAACAAATAGAAATGTATTACTTGTAAGTGCATAAAATAGAAAAAGATAAAATAAAGATACGAAATATTTAAAAAATTCCCCTCAACAAAATTTTCATCGAATTATAATACAATTTCCTAACGCACACAATAACCAATAGAAATGTATTACTTGTAAGTGCATAAAATAGAAAAAGATAAAATAACGATACGAAATATTTAAAAAATTCCCCTCAACAAAATTTTCATCGTAATATAATACAATTTCCTAACGCACACAATAACCAATAGAAATGTATTACTTGTAAGTGCATAAAATAGAAAAAGATAAAATAAAGATACGAAATATTTAAAAAATTCCCCTCAACAAAATTTTCATTTCAAATTATATTCCCTTAAAAATAATAGTGATGAAGGAAAATAACACGACGGCAATACCTAGCATGATGTGCATTTTTACATTGCACTTTGATACATACATAAAATAGCAAGAAGACAAATACCACTTTGGCAACACCTTGCATGATGTGCACTTTTACATTGATCCTTATGGCACATTTTGGCCCCCGAACCCCATAAACACACTGCTGTGGTGTATTAACTATCACACATAACATCACACTATGACATTAGTAATATATGGCCACTCTACATTTGCTTTCTGTCCTCTTGTATTGTTATGACATTCTCAATTCTCATATTGTCGATGTAATTACTATTGTCTTTTGATTATTCATTCTAAGTTTTTAACTGACTCATTAAGCTGTATATTTAAATAAAAGAAGTTGAAATATAAAATTGCATTATATATACTACATATATCTATATGTATAAATGCAAAAAAAAAAATATTCTACTTTTACTATTCTTAATTATCACAAAATACCATAAAAATACTAAACTTAGTATTTAAATTAAAGTTTTTATATCTGTTTATAAAAAAAATCGAATATTCGCAATTAATTAATCATGCAATAGCAACAAAAAAATTCTATCTTCAAAATTGTATCTTTATTTAACAGCAACTCTCGATCTACAAATATATGCGTTTTATTATCTTTCTGATCAACATTTTCTTAAATAGGGGCGGTAAAATAAATAGGTGGTGACGCATGCGGTATCTTAATTTGGCTCTCTCTTCATTGAGAGTTAATTATTAGCGTTTGATGTTCATGAAGTTAATAAAAATAAAGTTTTCTAGTTTAATGTTTGCTCAACGATACTTCTGCTAAGTTGTCAAGGCCTAGATCAAACTACTTTGATACATCAGTCCCCAAGCGCTGGTCTTAAGCGGCTATCAAGTGTTTTCTCCATGTTAGCAAACACAAAGAAATTGAATTTTTCTAGCAAAAAAAAAAAAAAATTTGATATACAAGTAGTTTACTAGTATGTACTAGAGACCTGCGTAAACAGTCTTTAAATGTAAATACGTCATGATTTTTAAACGTATTCACGTCGCATGTATTATAATAAACCAATAATAAATGCTGTCGTACTATAAGCGAAGCACGATGGATGTATTGGTATACGTGTATATCAGTGTTAACAAGCGATGTCGCCCAGACAGCTTGTTTGTAACAAACACTCAAAAGAAGTACTGTTGATTAGTGTATGCTTGTTATTTTGCATATTGTACGTTTGAGTGTGTGTATAAGATGTAGATGGCAAGCTATTATGTGATTAACCGCATACAACTAATGTTAATGAATGTGTGTGTGTTTGCATGTGAGCAGAAAAATAAGAGATCATACACACACACATGCATGACGTTTGTACACGCGCTCACGCGTAGAAATAAGCAAGTATCACAAATTCTTTCGTCACGAAATATTTTCTTCTTTACTCCTATACCTATAATACTGAAACTAATTTCTTGCAAATAGTGTTAACGTTTGTTTTAGAAGATTTCGCTGTAGTAAAACATTTGAAAAATCCCTCATGTCTTAAAGTTCTTCTAAGATATCTTGTGCAGGACACTAGTATGTACTAATAAGGCATAATTTCTTTAATTATTATGAATATACTATAAACTTTTACGGCCTGGCCCACGATGTCGCCAAGAAACTAAGCGACAGATAATTTCTTGTCGACATCGTGGGCCGGCCTGCACAAGTGACTTCTAGCATTGTTGCAAGAACGGCTGCAACAATAAATTGTGCAATAAAAAAAACGAAACAAAGAAAAATAAATGCAAACCAACATGAACATTTGACGCTGAAATTGTAGGAGAAATATGATGTTCTCCAGCCGCCCTTCCCAATCATGGTCACCAGTATTCTCTTTTCCGATCCCTACTATATAAAATTAAGCACCCAGCTAAAAAAATATGTATGGAGCATATATGATATCCCATATATGGTTCGGATCCGAAAAATTAGGGTATATGGACATATATGATTATATATATTCATACATTTTCATACATGTATGTACGTGTAAATATTCCCTCTACAGTATGCAGAGTTCATATACTCTCTTGATTCACAAAGCGCACTGCTGTGCAACAAATTAAATTACTAAAATTACTTTTTTTAGATTTTGAACAGGGAGGTTGTATTTAGTGAAACATTTGTTTGGACAAATAATTAAAATCGAACTAAAACTCATTTCATTCATCATTTTAAGTCAAAATATGAATCAATTATTTAAAAAACACAAAAATCATATTCGTACATAAAATTTAATGTAAGAAATCAGATTAAAAACTAATGCAATTAATTATAAAGGAAAAAATAATCCGTTTAGGGTACGCTTATAAGCTTTGCATACCGTATCTATTTTCTAATGGATTTCCAATTCACCAGTGGTAAAATCCAAGCTTTTTTGATTGCAAAAACGATCTTATGTGAGATATCATGTATGCATACATTCTTATATGGCTCCATATATTTATTAAATCTTATTTCTATATATGGATCCACATATGAAGAGCTTCATAATTAAATTCCCATATATGAGCTCATGTATTATAATACATTTCATATATTAGTCCATATATTAGTTCTATAATAGTTTTGCCATGTATAATCCCATAAATTTCCATACATGAATTCATACGTACTCATATATAGTTATATTCATTCATATATTAAAATTACATGGACCATATATAATTTTTTAGCTGGGGTAGTTACTTTTATGTACAAAGAAACAAATAATAATTTTCAAACCCTAGAATCATAATTTTAGATTTTTCTAAAAATATATAAAAAATGCGTTAAGTGAAAAAAAAGGAAATTAAAAAAAAAATGTTTTATTTACCCAGCCAAAAAAATTATATATGGTCCATATATTTTTAATATATGAATGTATATAACTATATATGAATATGTATGAATTCATGTATGGAAATGTATGGGATTATACATTGCGAAACTATTATATATGAAGTAATATGTGGACTAATATATGAAATGTATTATAATATATGAGCTCATATGTATATGGAAATTTCATTATAATTAATTAATTTCATATATAGAAATAAGATTTAATATATGGAGCTATATAAGAATGTATGCATACATGATATCTCACATAAGATCGTTTTTGCAATCAAAAATGTTTGGATTTTATCACTGGTGAATTGGAAATCCATTAGAAAATACATACGGTATGCAAAGTTTATATGCGTACCCTCAACGTTAAAAAAAACTTTTATTCAAAAAAAAAATATTCTTGTATGAATTTATACATTGTGGGCCCCATTTAATATATCAATCAATAATCAAAAGAATAATCCAGTCATTAATTTTATAGAAGATAAGAGAATTCTCTAGATAAGAAACAAAGTTCATATTACTGTAAAAAATTATATTGAAAACTGTTGTTGTTGTTGAAACATGTTGATTATTGAGTTCTTGTTTCAACTTTGTTATTTGTTATTGAGCTTCTCATTTGTTTAAATTAAAGTTTATAATATAATAACTCTAGTCGTTCTAAGAAGCTTTGGGTACAGGTTCCCTGATGATCTGCATTAGCAACAGTGAAATGCGCATAGGATCCAGCTAAACCCCTCAATAATCAATTTCAATGTATTTTTAATAAAAAAATATTTTACTTAATAAGTAAAATATTAATTTGTGATTATTAGTGCGTTTAAAAATTTTAATCTTAAGTTGTAACAATTCCCATAAAAAACGCTAATTATATTGAAAACTATTGTTAGACGGATTATATTTTCTTTTATAATTAATTGCGTTAGTTTTTAATCTAATATGAGTTTTGTGTTTTTTAAATAATTGATTCACCATTTGACTTAAAATGATGAATGAAATGACTTCTAGTTCGTTTTTCATTATTTATCCAAACAAATGTTTCCTTAAATACAACCTCGCAGTTCAAAATCTAAAAAAAGTAATTTTAGTAATTTAATTTATTGCACAGCAGTGCGCTGTTTTGAATCAAGAGATTATGAATATGAACTCTGCATAATGTGGAGGGAATATTTACACATTCATGTATGAAAATGTATGAATATATATAATCATATATGCCCATATACCCTCATTTTTCGGATCCGAACCATATATGTGATATCATATATGCTCCATACATATTTTTTTAGCTGGGTAGTTACTTTAATGTCCAAAAAAAATTATAGTTTCCAGCTCTGAAGATGTGGTTTTTATTTTAATAATTTCCTATACTAAACTTTTTTTTCCAAAACGTAAAATATATATGATTTATAAAGGAAAATATAAAAATTAATTAGACTTAGTTACTTTTAGATATCACAAATGTGTAAGTGTCCCAACCGTGAACTCATCCTTTTTGATTTTCTGATTTCTTACACCAATCTCTTTCTTTTAAGAATTTAAGATATGTTTAATTTATAAAAAAAGGAAAAATTTGTTTTAGTAACTTACTTTTGTACAAAAAAAGGTAAAGTTTTCCAACCCTGGTATCGTCTTTTTAATTTTTTTTAATTGTTTTTTTTTAATTTGAAATACCAATTTTATTCGTTATCAAGCATAAAATAAGTTTATTGAATAAAAATAGATAAAAATTAGTTTTCGGTAGTTCCCAACTCTGGAATCCTCCCTTTTGATTTCTTACACCATCTTTTTTTAAGAATACAAGATATATTTAATTTATAGTAAAGAAGAAAAAAATTGTTTTAGTAAGTTACTTTTGTATAAAAAATAAGGTTTTCCAACCCTGGAAACGTCGTTTTAATTTTTTAAACTTTTTTTATTTTCAAATACCAAATTCATTCGTACCGAAGTATAAAATAAGTTTATTTTATAAAAAAAAATAAAAATTAGTTTTGGTAGCAAATTTTTTATATCACAAAAAGTGTGGGTTTTCCAATCCTGAAATTAAACTTTTTGATTTTTCTGATTTCTTATACTAATCTCTTTCTTTTAAAAATATAAGATATCTTTAATTTATAGAGAAAAAGGTAAAAATTTGCTTTAGGAAATTAATTTTCTATAAAAAAAGGTAAGGTTTTCCAACCCTGGAAACGTGTTTTAAACTTTTTTAAATTGAAATACCAATTTTATTCGTACTAAAGTAAAAAATAATTTTATTTATTTAAAAAAAAAATTAAAATTAGTTTTCGGTAGTTAATTTTTGATATCACAAAAAGAGTAAGTTTCCCAACCCTGGAATCATCCTTTTTAATTTTTCTGACTTCTTGCACCAATCTATTTCTTTTAAGAATATAATATATCTTTAATTTATAGAGAAAAAGGAAAAATTTGCTTTAGTAAGTTATTTTGTATAAAAAAAGTTAAAGTTTTCCAACCCTGGAAACATCTTTTTAATTTTTTGAAGGTTAATATTTAATTTGAAATACCAATTTTTTTCGTACTAAAGTATAATATAAGTTCATTTAATAAAAAAAATAAAAATTAATTTTCGGTAGTTAATTTTTTATATCACAAAAAGTTTCAGTTTCCCGACCCTGGAATCATCCTTTTTGATTTTTCTGATTTCTTACACCATTTTTTTTTCTTTTAAGAACCTAAGATTTGTTTAATTTATAAAGAAAAGGAAAAATTTGTTTTAGTAAGTTACTTTTGTATAAGAAAAAAAGTTAAAGTTTTCCAACCCTGGAAACGTCTTTTTAAATTTTTTAATTGGCTTTTATTTGAAATACCAATTTTATTCGTGGTGAAGTATAAAATAAGTTTATTTAATAAAAACAAATACAAAATTAGTTTACGGTAGTTAATTTCATATATCACAAAAGTCGTAGGTTTTCCAACCCTGAAATTATCCTTTTTGTTTTTCTGATTTCTAACATCAATTTCTTTCTTTTAAGAACATTAGATATGTTTAATTTATAAAAAAAGGAAAACTTTGTTTTAGCAAGTTACTTTTGTATAAGAAAAAAAGTTAAAGTTTTCCAACCCTGGAAACATCTTATTAATTTTTTGAAGTTTAATTTTATATTTGAAATACCAATTTTATTTGTGGTGAAGTATAAAATAAGTTTATTTAATAAAAATAATTTAAAAACCAGTTTACGGTAGTTAATTGTATATATCACAAAAAATACTAGGTTTTCCAACCCTGGAATCATCCTTTTTGTTTTTCTGATTTTTTACATCAATCTCATTTTTATAACCCCCTACTAAAAAAAAGGGGTATTATAAGTTTGTAGTGTGTGGCTGTGTGTCTATGTATCTTGTGTCTGTGTGTCTGTCCGTGTCCACGTACAGGCCAAACGGCTGAACCGATTTTCATTTAGCTTTTTCAGTTTGCAAGACGACTTGATCAAGAGGGTTCTTAGCTATGTTTCAAGAAAATCGGTGTAGCCGTTTAAAAGATATAGCATCTTTTCTGAAAAAAGTCGTGGGTTTATAAAATTTTTAATTTTTGCTATTAAGAACATTACATATGTTCAGTTTATAGAAAGAAAGGAAAAATTTGTTTTAGTAAGTTACTTTTGCATAACAAAAAAAGTTAAGGTTTCCAACCCTGGAAACGTCTTTTTAATTTTTTTAATTTTTTTTTAAATTTTTTTTTTAGTTAGAAATACCAATTTTGTTCATACTGAAGTATAATATAAGTTTATTTAATAAAAAATTATTAAAAACTAGTTTTCGGTAGTTACTTTGTATGGCAAAATGAAGTTTAAGTCTCCCAGCTCTGAAACCGTCTGCTCGATTTTGCTGATTTTCAATACCAATCTTATTTCGACATTTTCTGACCCACCAGTCCAAGGACGAAGTCTCTAGCTTTTCTGGGAGCTTCGGAAAACCGATTTCACGTACAGACAGACGGACATCGCTTATTCGTCTTCCCTATGCATAAGGATCCAGAATATATATACTTTATGGTTCGCTCATTAATATTCTGGAAATTACAAACGGAATGACAAACCTATATATACCTGTTTACCATTTTTTGGTAAAGGGTATAAAAACAAAATTTAATATATTTTCATTGTTATTTTGTAAGCAAATGGGTAACATGAAAAGAGAGACACCATACTTGAACCTAAAGCTGTGTTGATTGCAAGCAATATCATTCCTCAAAATCAATACAAAATTTTATATTGTGAAAACTACTTCTGTCGTGGAAGCTTCCAGTGCAATTGTACATTCTATGAAGTGTCGGGCTGTAATTATAAAAGGGTATCGTTCCGAGAAAAAAAAAGAAAGGGAACAACAACAAAAAAATACGTGTGGCACTCGGGGACTGTTGCGGTAAAGCTATTGCTTAGCATTTTTTATCTACTTATGCAAATTTATTTTTCAAAATAAAAAACATACGAAATGTCTGTTTGTTTGTGTTTATCATTTGTTGTCAACCACAATTACTCTTAAGTACGCCATATTGTGTATTCCTGCATTTAAAAATCTGTTCTAGCAATACTGTTTGTTACTGAAATCAATAGCATACTTCAGGGATTAACATACACTGGGCGATTAAAAAAAAGTCTTACGGAATTTCTTGAATCGGTCGACACCCTAAAAACCTACGAATTGTCTGTTTGTTTGTGTTTATCATTTTTTGTCAACCACAATTGCTCTTAAGTACGCCACATTGTGTTTTCCTACATGTAAAAATCTGTTCTAGCAATACTGTATGTTAATGAAATCAATAGCATACTTTAGGGGTTAACATACACTGGGCGATTCAAATAAAAATAGTCGAAGGTTTTTTTTTCGTTACGGAATTTCTTGATTCGGTTGACACCCTCAAAACCTGCGATAAAAGCTATGCAATAGTTTAAGAACGTGGAAGTATATAAGCTGAAGTCGCCAACAAAAGTTTGATCTTGTTACAACAATAGGTACAAACATTGTGAAATTTACATTATTATTACTAAGTACATACCTACAAATCTGTGCCAATAAATAATAATGGCTTAAGTCAAAATTTCATGTTTTGAGATATTAACGGTTTTGTCTAAAATTAATTGTGTTTGGTTTTTATATAAAATTTTTAGCCTCCGAAAAAGATGCACATTTATTAAGAACAAAACTTTTAATTTTATAAAAAATGAAAACGTTTTATTAGTTAATATTCGCTGTTTTTTAGTTAAGATGTTATGAAAAAATCCATTGTTAGAAAAATAAAAATTAAAGTGCACTTAAGCTATTATATTGAAAATCAAAATAATTTTTATTGATGGTAAGTCGAGATAAGTGATTTAGGTTAAATTGAAAAATGCTGAAAACCTCAGATAAGATAATTTTTTAAAAGCTTAGCTAAATATAATTTTTTTTATGAAGAATAATTTGGATAGATGTGAGTTATTGAACTTAAGTGTATACAAGTTTCTTGCTCAAATATTTTAATATTGATGTAGCTACCGAAGAAAAATTAAATTGAGGTAAGATGTTATGGATTACGTATTATTTTCCAAGAAGACATAAGTTAAAATATAAATGCGTATAGTTTTATTAAAATGACATTTTTTAATTAAAATTTAGCTGAGTGATAGATCTTGAAGAAGAGAATAAGAATATGTAATAAAATGAAAAAGCACTTATGTCAACTTAAGCCAATATTACTTATTGCTACAGAAATGTGTGTTAAAACTAGCATTAAAATTATAAGAAAAGGAAATTTTTAACATTAATTCACTCATCTTTCTTTGCATATTAAGTATGTTATTATAAGTACTATACAATCACGAATGAATTGGTACTCAGTTAACAAATGAAACTTGTGGAAGCAGATTGTATCGTGCTTATTTCGATAGATAAATTTAAATACGAGAATATAGTTTTAATTAAGCATGTTTTTAAACCATTATTGTATATTATGTTCCTTACTTGCTTTGTATATCAGATATTAATCAAACTTTGAATTTACAGATTATATCCCCATTGATGTATTTGAGCTCAATTTGTTGAAGGAAACCAAATTGAATTCGTATAAACAAGTTATTAATATACAAATTTAAACAGAACTGTAAGTGATATTATATGATGATTTATTGTAATATGCAAGTGTTTAAAGATACATATTTCTTTAGAAAATTCATTTAATATATGAAACTATTGAAGTTATCACATTACATTTAAAGTTCACAGACACACATACTATTTATAACACATATAGCTATATATTTTGTGTCGCAGCTTCTTATAATATTCATACAAATTGTTAGGACCTTTTTTATGAATATTAGAATAAAACAAAAAAAAAGAGTTATTAGAATGAACAAGCTTGAGTAGTAAATTATTTTGGAAATGCTGATCGATGGAATTATAATATGGATATTTAACTCTTTATGTTTAATCGGCAAGATAGCACCTTTTCAATAAACACTGAGGTATCTACATGCATGAGAATGATTTTTTTATAGTGTTTAAGTGATACCAACATCTATCATTGAGCTATCCTAGTCCATAGTATAATTTTTGGCTTACACAGTAAGTTCCATATATGTCCACAGTAATAAGTCTTGGAATCAATAAATTCTAATTTCTATTGTGTTGCAAGTAAGTGTTTGGAATGATCAAGAACCCTCCCGTTCCGACGAGTTAAGCCCTTCGAGCATTCCAAGAACGATTATCTCCGAACATATAAAATTACATATGTGTCTACATATAAAATAAGTTTAGAAAATAACGTTCAACCAAAAATGCAACAACGTAAAGCCATCGTAGCAAGCATTTATAAATAACTTATTTGTTGATCAATTTCATTAGTATTAATAAATTAAAAGTTAGTTTGTTGACTTGGAAGTTATAAGATCTCAGAACTGTTAGGTTATGTTAGGAAGGGTGGTGCTTTACCGCACCTCCACTCGGAGACCCAGATGGGTCCATTGTGATTCCCTTCCGTTGCCCAAAAAAAGGAAATATTCACCCTCCCATTTGCAGCCAGAAGTGACTCTATTATCCATCACTAAGCCACCGAATTCCCATGATAAAGCCCCTGATATCCTCTAGTTTACACTTCCCGACATCAGTAATGTTTTCATAGAAACGTCTGTTGAGCCATCTAAGCCTATGACGTTGCAGCTTCGGGCAATGACAGATAATATGTTCATATATATATATATATATGCAGTGATCTGTCAACACGCCTATTATGATTCGCATCGCCTTTCTATTCATGTCCAGTGGTAGTTTAGATCTTCCTGAGTCTAGTTTTGGCCAAAAACCCCTCGAGACTCTACAATCCTCCCTACTTCGCCATGAACTGTTGGTCCTGCTTTCTACCCAATTACTGAGTTCTTTATAGTAATGACCTATGGGTAATTTCATCGATCTGTCCGACAATCCCTCATCCAACTCTGGCCCTATTCTTGCCAGCTCATCGGCAATTTCATTTCCCTCAACACTGCTGTGGACGGCAACCCAACATACTCTGACACTATACTTTTCCATAAGCAAGTTGAGGGCTTTCCTACAGTCACTAATAAGTTTCGATTTGACATTGTGTCCTTTCAAAACTTTTAGCGCTGACTGGCTGTCGATGTAGGTTACCTTTTCACCTTCAGCTACATTCCTGCCTTCCCCCATTTTTGATCCGTTTGTAAAGACTGCACTACCCTCATACATCCTATGGGATTTGACTCAATAGTCCCTATCCGGAATTACCATTAAGAGTGTTTTACCAAAATTGATCTCAGCGTCCGTAAACTCAGGGGTTACGGATTCCTGGTCAGTAAAACCGATCTTATTTAAGATTGATGTGTGACCTGATATTCCTGTCTCACCAAACCTGTTTCTACGAGTCTAAGGACACTTCTAGTCGCCGTTCCTATCACAAAGTCCTCTGTAGGACGTAGATGAAGAATGACGTCCAAGGCAGCATGAGCTGTGCTCCTTTGGGCACCTCTGATGCTCATCGAGGCACATCTCTGAAGCTTAGCTAGCAATATCCTGTGACTTTCCTTCCTCAATGCCTCCCACCATACCAAACCATAGGAAATAACAGGCCTGACAACCGATGTGTAAATCCAGTTTACTACCTTCGGTTGCAGATCCCAGTTCCTTCCTAAGGAGTTTCTGCATGCGTAGTAGGCATTGAGCCCTTTCTCTACCCTTTCCTGCGAGTTTATTTTCCAAGAAAGCTTGCTATCTAGGAAAACACCCAAGTATTTAGCCCCTCTGCTAGTTTCAGCTCCACCCCTCCCATACTGGGTAGTACAAAGCTTTCTACTTTGTATCTCCTGGTAGAGGACTAGCTCAGTTTTCTCCGGGTTGACTCCTAGTCCCTTACTGCTGGCCCAAGAGGATAGATCACCCAACGCCGACTGCATGATTTCACTGATAGTGGGAAGAAACTTTCCCGTTATCAGTAAAACCACGTCATCCGCATATTCAACTATCTTCTGTCCGCTCCTGTCAAAACGCTTAAAAATTGCGTTCAAGAGGTGACAAAACTCCTTTCTGTGGTGTCTTGTCACTAATCTCCTCAGGCTTTCTCTTCCCATACTCGAGTTGATGATTCTGCTTTTAAGCATGATAATTATCCACTACACTAGAAAGTTGTGAACCCTAAGAGTCTCCAGCGACTTCCTAATAGTCTCTATACTTATTTTGTTAAGGGCTCCCTCAATGTCTAAGAATGCAGCCAGTGTGTAATCCTTGTGCTGCAGTCCTCTCTCTATAACACCAACCACGTCATGAAGCGCACTCTCAACAGATCTGCATTTACGATAGGCATGCTGAGCGCCACTTATGACGCGGGTATCAATTGTGTTCCTTAGATGCAGATCAATCAGTCGTTTTATTGTTTTCAAAAGAAACGACGAAAGACTGATTCGCCTGAAATCCTACGGCTTTGAGTGGCTCGCCCTACCCGCTTTGGGTATGAAGATGACCATAACCTCTCTCCAGCTTTTCGGTATAAACCCCCTGCTTAAGCATACCTTAAAGATAAACACCAGAGACTGTAGTTCGCGCTCTGTGACATTCTGCAACATGACCGGAAAAATACAGTCTGCACCAGGTGATTTATACGGTTGAAATATATTTATTGCCCATGTTGCTTTTTCCAACGACACTATGTCGTCCACTGCTACTTCTAATCCCGGTTCCGACAAGTAGTTAAAATTAACCTCCGTCGTTGCCTCTTCCCCTAATTCCCTACAGCCAGGAAAGTGAGTGTCCATCAGAACAGAAAGTGTCTCAGAGCTGGATTCTGTCCATGTGCCATCCAATCTTTGAATATTCCCAGGAGCCCTAGGGTCTTTTGACAATACTCGCCGAAACCTCGATAACTCATCAACGGAATCAATATCCTCACAGTATTTCCTCCATGAGGCTCTTTTCGCCCTTTTGAGATCAAACTTCCACTTATTATACAATACTTTATGATTGTTCCAGTCCTCGATCCTTGCTGTGAGTTTCGCCCTATTGAACAATCTTCTAACCGAGGACCTCAGATCTTTTAGATCTTTGCTCCACCATGAAGGCTGCTTTTTTTTGCCCGGGAAAACCACTGGACAGGACTGCTCAAAACAATTCCTACAATTCTCTGTTTATCCACACCCTGAGGAGTTTTCCTTGTTCTAATATCAACAGTGGCCCTATAGGTATCACAGTCAGTCCTTCTTGGATTCCTATATGGGACACGCCTTTCTCCTGAAAAATTTAGACTGAATGATATCCTACTGTGGTCTGACAACGTAGTCCTTGTCTACCATCCAGTCCCCTACCAGGTTCCTATCTCTGTTAGTCAGTTTTATGTCTATAACCTCTGTCCTATCTCTATTCCTGAACGTCGGTACGTTACCCTTGTTGCAAATAAGCATATTGCTAGAAGTTATAAAATCAAACACCAACTCACCTCTTTTATTAATGCCGCTGCTCCCCCACTGAATATGATGCGCATTATCGTCACAGCCGAGTACCAATACAACCCTTCTCAACCTTGCATACTCATTCAGCTTCTGCACACCAGCCCCGGGTGGATCAACAGCATCATAGGGTATATAGACCGATGCAAGAACAATTTCCTGCTTACCCCTGGACCCTCCATTAACGACTGTAAGGTTTCCATTACTGAAAGAATTAAATAAAGTAAATCCTTGTCCATCTCTTGCTAAAATGCAAGTTCTTACCTTATCCTCTGTGACAGGAACATACAATGTGTAGCATGTGACTCTTAAACCACAAACCCTATTTTTATTAATCCAGGGTTCTTGGATAAGAGCCACGTCTACTTGCGACCAATTGAGGTGTCTTACCAGTTCAGCCGAGGCTGCCTTACTGTGATACAGGGTTATCTGCACCACTCGCAGCCTTCTTGGGATCATCCGACTTAGTAAATCTAAATCTGACAGTTCCCAAGCCGAACTTCACAACACCACCCAACAACTGCAGTCTTTTTAGAGACTCCTTATTTACGGCAAACCGAAGATCTTTACCCGCGTTCTCTCTACAATCCATTGAAGCCAAAGGTTTCCATTGGTTTGTCCCAAGAGGCGAGTTTTGCGCTGCCAGTACCAACAGTATGGTTTCCATCGATCTAACGGGTAGTGGAAACCATGCTGTCGCCACTGCTCGGAGAGGCAGATCTGAGGCTAAAATTATCTCCAGTTTCGCCTCCGGTCGAAGTTTGCCACACCTGTCAACGACAGTTTTAAGGAAATCAAATGATTTCTTATTACCGCAGTTAACAAGTTTGACACCCCCCTCCGAGTCCGCACCATGAAATTTTAATTCCTCCTCATCCTTCTTTGACGTAGAGGGTATGTCATGGCCAGATCTCTTTCTCTTCGTTGACTCCTTTCGGGGGGTCCCTAGAGAGCCAGCTGGTTTGACAGCCATCTTATTACTACCTGACTATGCCTTGCCAGCCTCAACCATCGACGACCTGATCGCATTGGCAAACAAGGCACCACCAGACTCCTTCTTATTTTTGGAGCTGGATGTGCCCGTCGATACAGCCCCTACACTTTTGCGAGGTATAGCCTGTACTCCATCGACACCCACAACCTTCTCCAAAGGAGATGATCTACCCAGGAGAACACTAACAAGGCCGTAAATTATTTCGAACTTCTTAACGTCCTGCCTGTGTTTCATGACCAGATGTCTCTCCTTTGCCGTGTACAGCTTCGGATCTCTCTTGCCCATCTTATCCAGAAAGACCAGAGATTTCCTAGTGCCGCTCTTGGCTTTATCCAATTTTGTCCGACCATCCTTGCCCATAATTCCTGGCAAGGCGTCCTATCGGACAATTGTATTTGGGGAAGATGACTGCCCTCCCTTACCCACTGAGTCACTTATCTGCTTAGATACAGAGTCTAAGAGATCTGCCTCTAAAATCCGACGGCTAGTTGAAATCAGTGTGATTTCCCTCTTGTCCTCCGACACCAGTGACAGATCTCCCAGCTTCTCACTGACCCCTGCAGCTAAGTCACCCGATGGATCATTGAGTTCATCAACTTCCTCCAGTTCTTTGAGTAACTGACTCTCCTGATTGAGCAAATTTTCATGCACGAGTTAGCAGCTCTTCTCCCCCCAACGTATCGTCCGTGGAGTCAAAGTCGTCGTCCTTATGAAAATTTTTAGTTGAAAAGTTGTTATTGTTCCCAGGAGTATGCCAGTAAATGAGAGGACCATCCGCGCAGTGACGGCGTGCGCGGACTAGGGAAATTGTCTACAACCACCCCGTGCCATAGGCATTGGAGGAGGGTTACTGCTAGCGACTGATTTTATTTATCCATTAAATTAGCCATTCACGTCATCGGCACAGCCCCCTACCACCTTGACCTTAAAAAGTGTTTCTGTGTTCTAGCAAAATACGACAGTAGACATAACTATGTATCAGACACTTGTTGTAAACGGACAACCTTTAGTATGCATGCCTTTATAGTCACTGCCCTTAATTCAGAAAATCACAGTGACCCTGAATCAAGGACAGTAACCACAGCTTGCACTAAGTCACCATATCACGACAAGACAGTTATGCAGGTGGGGTCAGAACTGTTACTCTCAGTGAAATTTCACATTGTTCTTTGAGATCTTTCCCTCAAACACAGATAATTTTAATAGAATATTTAGTAAGAGATATTAAATATTTCCGTTGAAAATGCCTTCGAATAAAAGACGTGGTCGACAATACAGTCTTGATAACCTGTTCCAACAGAAAACCACGGTACTAAATAATATTGCAAGAATTAAGCGTTCGACAAAGGACAAAACAATATCATTCAAACCATTAGAATTAGAATGTCGTTTAGATATTCTAAATTCGTACATTGAACAGGCCATGGATTTTCAGTCTGAAATTGATATATTAGATCCATCAAACTATGATAGATCTGAAGTTGAAATTTATGCGTTTTAACAAAATGTCTTTTTTTATGTAATTTATCGACCTTATTTTTAATATTAATTAATGTAGTTTTATAGATATTGTATCTATTCAGGCTTTAAAGGTAATTAAATTTCTTCAAAATGTAAATAAAAGACGTTTTTATTTCATTTTTAATGTATCCGACCTTTCGTTGGGATTTTCCAACATCTTCAGGGCATTAAAGGGTTGCATTTGTATACTCGTTTGTATAGCCAAAACAAATATACCATGGTATGTACCATATAATTGTAGTGTGAGCGACAGAACTAGTATAAGAGTTATTGTGTGTGCGTGCTTTTCCAAATTAAAATATAATTGAAAACAAATAACAATTGCTTATTGTATTGCTGCTGAGCAACTGTTTGATCTGTTTTTGATCAAAAAATACATATTGTAATACAAATATATGAAAAAAACCACTATTGAAACAAATAACTGATGTGCAGATGTATGTTTCTGGAACGCAAACGGCATTCGCCAACATAAAAATGAACTTGAGCACTTCCTCATGGAAAAAAATATTGATATAATGTTGGTTTCTGAGACTCATTTGACTTCAAGAAGCTTATTTAAAATAAATGGTTACACTTTATATGATACAAAGGACCCGAGAGAGAGAGCATGTGGTGGATCAGCAATTCTGATTAAGTCAAGACTCAAGCACCATGTCCTTGACAACGTTAGTGAAGAATATTTGCAAGCAACGAATATTTTCGTAGAAAATTTTTGTGCGAACTTCGTGATATCATCAATTTACTCACCTCCCAGATTTTCAGTTACCGAAGATCAGTATGAGAAGTTCTACAAATCGCTTGGATCTTGTTTCGTGGCAGCTGGTGACTACAATGCAAAACATACGTACTGGGGATCGCGTCTTGTTACACCTAGAGGTCGAGCCTTGTTCAATACAATTTCAAAAATGGGCTTAGATGTCATTTCGAGTGGAGAGCCTACTTATTGGCCTACTGACGTAAGAAAAATTCCAGATGTTATAGATTTTGCCGTCACGAAAAATATTCATAGGGACTTAATTCATGTAGAGGCCTCTCTAGATCTGTCCTCCGATCACTCTCCAACAATAGTTACAATTTTCAACCCACTAAGGAGTGATTTAACTAACTCATATGTGAAGATGATTAATGAAATCAACTGGCTGGTATTCAAAAAATATCTTAGTAGTCACTGCGTAGAAAACATTCAGCTTAGATCATGCGATGATATTGAATTTAACATTGCCAATCTTAACGAAAATATTAAACAGGCTGCTGAACACGCCACTACCTCCTATCCGCAGACCGGCTTTAACAGAATTTATTCTATAGAAATTGAACGTCTTGTATGTGAAAAAAGGAGAGCTAGAAGAGAATGGCAACAACACAGATCACCCCTAAATAAAATCAGACTTAAGGAATGTACTAAACGACTCAAAGAGCTGCTATCGTCGGAAAAAACTGCACTACTGGAAAAGTATTTAGAAGGTCTTGATGTAACGTCCGCATCTAATTACTCTTTATGGCGCGCTACTAGAAATCTTAAACGACCCGTTGATCTTAAATCACCATTGCGTACTGCGACCGGAGGCTGGGCAAGAAGTGATAGTGAGAAAGGTAACTTATTTTCTGAGCATTTAAAATCTGTATTCACTCCCAATTCATGTACGGGTGCTGCTGATTTACCGAGTGTAGTTTCTCTACCCCCTCGTCCCTTAAGGTTTAAGATGCGTGAAGTACAAAAAGTAATTGCTGAACTCAACCCGAAGAAAGCTCCAGATATTGATGGCATTAGTAACAAAATGCTCCTGAACTTGCCTCATATTGCAATAAGAATCCTGCTATTTACTTTTAATACTATTTTAAGAATGCAGTATTTTCCACATAACTGGAAACTGGCCAAGATCAAAATGATTCCAAGGTCGGGCAAAGATCTTACCAAGACTGAGTCATATAGGCCTACAAGCTTACTATCTACAATCTCAAAGCTTTTCGAAAAGCTGCTCATGACTAAATTGTTCAAAATTTTAACTGATAATGGGTGCATCCCGGACCATCAATTTGGCTTTAGAAGTCAGCACAGCACGATTGAGCAAACGCATAGACTGGTCCAAGTTGTAAGAAGAACATTTGAAGAAAAGAAGTATTGTTCTGCTCTCTTTATTGATGTTTCTCAGGCGTTTGATAAAGTATGGCACGAAGGCCTAGTTTTAAAATTGAAGACATATCTGCCAATAAACATTCAAAAGCTTTTGGAAAGTTATATTATTGATAGGAAGTTCACTGTTGTGGAAGGAGAGTTCACGAGTGTGCCCGAATCTTTATCTTCTGGTGTGCCTCAGGGTAGTATTCTGGGTCCTGTCTTGTATTTAATATATACTTGTGATATGCCTGTGAGCAATAATATCCATATTTCTACTTTTGCCGATGATACAGCCTGTATGAGTGTGCACGAAAACCCTTATGAGGCATCCCGCAATCTCCAGGAACATATCACTCAGCTGGAAATATGGTTGAACTTATGGAGAATTAAAGTCAATGAACAAAAGTGTGTCCATATAACGTTCACCCTAAGAAGAGATACTTGCTCCCCCATTCGAATCAACAATCAAAATATTCCTCAACATTCCCAAGTGAAATACCTTGGTATACACCTTGATCGAAGACTTACATGGAAACATCATATTGACTCTAACTTAACTCAGATGAAACTTAAGTTAACTCAAATATATTGGTTGATTGGCAGAAACTCAACACTCAGCTTAGACTGCAAACTTTTACTGTACAAGTCGCTTTTGAAGCCAATATGGTGCTACGGAATTCAGTTATGGGGCACTGCTTCAGCTTCCAATGTCGAGAGAATCCAACGAAGGCAAAACAAAATTTTACGGTTAATAACATCGGCTCCATGGTACATCCAAAATTCTATTATACATCGTGATTTAAATATGCCACTAGTGACTGAAGAAATTGCAAAATACGCAGGCAAATATTTAACAAAACTCGAATCACATCCTAATCCGCTTGCTCGTAATATTTTGAACTTTACTGGACACATCCGCTTAAAAAAGAGGGACACACGGGCTCTTATACCTAACACTCCAGATGGGACTACTTGAAAATACTTTCCCCCCCCTTTTTTTTGATTATCACTACTAATGTATTATTTATAACTACCACTAAGTTTATGTCCGACACTGGTCGGGCCTAATAATTTTTTTTATAGATTTAAGATTTGAATACTTATTGTTAGTTCACATATGAAGATACAATAAATAATTACATGCATTACAAAAAAAAAAAAAAAAAAAAAAAAAAAATTGTATGTTATGTATGTATGTTATGTTATTTTGTATACAGAGAAAGAGACAATTTTGCTCTGAGAGTAATTACAAATGCATGTGTTTCATGTACATGTATCATTTACTTACATATGTATGCGCCATTTTGCTTTCATTCATTCAATCATCAGCCAATTACATTTTTTCTCAACACATCATAAGGCACTAATGGTAAAAGCAGTTTTATGTATCTTATTTGCCTTAGAAAAACAAAAAAAAAATAAATGTGTTGTTTTCATTTGCTCATTGCCCAACTATACAATAATTGCTTAAAAAATCAACATTTACAACTAGTAACAGAAGACGATAAATAACATATTTGTTCATACCAGAACCAAAAAACACGCAAACCTAGTGCAAACAGATGTATCTGTACAATGCTATAATATACATATGTATGTAATTGCAATTAATGATACTAGAGTATAAACATTGACTTACATATTTTATCTTTAATTCCAATTTACTTTTAAGTTTTCGAGATGAATTTTAAAGAGACATAAAATGTACAACATAAAAAACATAACGTAAAAAATAATTGCAAATATAAATAAAATAAAATAAAATATCACAGCCTTTTCTTAACTTCTAATATCACAATTGGAATTACACTAAAATCTAAGCTAATACAATGCTATAGCTGGCATTGGTGTTGTCGTTATCTGTTTTACTGTTCATTGCTATGTCAATTTTCTGTTGTATGCTTAAGCTTTCCAAAGTATAACGTTTATTGTGCCTTCTTTCTTTGTGAAGTATTTTGAAGTTTTATAAGTCATGTGTATGTAAGTTGTCAATGCAGTGTTGAGATAATGCAGTAGAATGTCGGCTCTTTTTGATATCTGTCTCGTGCTCAGCCATTCTTATTCCCAAATTTCTTTTAGTTGTCCCGATGTACACTTGTTTACATTTATCATTTGCCCACCCCCCCCCCCCCCCAATTAAATTTAATTTCGTATACAACGTTGCTTTGTTCCTTTTTGTTTATTTTTGATTCAAGATTGGTGAATAGTGTATTTGTAGTTTTGTTTAATTTATGTGCAACTATAATTCCTTCTTCTTTTGTAATTTCTTTTATATTGGTGGTTTCAGTTAATTTTGGTATGTAAGATAAGCTTAAGTATTTTGTGTTGCCAGATTTTGTTGCAGTATCTTCAGTTCTATGGTTTACTGATCTGTATATCAGATTATTTATTAAATTTGGGGGATAATTATTATTTTTCATTATTTCTTTAATTATTTTAATATTTTTAGTTTTATATTTGTCGTGACTCAGGACTAAAGCGTTATTAATAAAATTAGAAACTGTTGTACTGTGTGTATATTTTGTTTAACTTAGCCTGCCTACCCGTATTTTAGCTGGCGCAGATTAACGCCACTGGCTATTAATTTGTTGAAGGCCTGTTATGGAATTTTTCTTAGAGCTGATGAAAGCTCTCCACAATAAAAGATGCCGGTTTTAGGCAGGATCAGTAAGTGAGTTTTATTTAAATTTTTTCCTTCATTTATACTACTTTAACATTTTTCAATACATTACAATTTGTTGTTGTTTATTCCGAATACATTCCAATTACATTCCAATTTAATAATTTAGTTTTTGTAATTTTCTACTTATTTGTGTAAAATAACGTAGCTTAACTTAATACTAATTATACTTATGCTAGTCGACTATGGATACCCTATCTTATAATTAACTACATACTAATTATATTTAAATGTGAGATACTTTACACCTCACCCCTTAAAAAAAAAATTTAAAATTTTAAGAAGTAAAGATTTGTATATTTGTTTGTTTTTGTAGATATGTACATATTTTAGTATTTTTTTAAATTGTATTGTGAAACTTCTTTGTTCTATTTCCTATTTCTACAATAAAGTTTACTCCTTCTGTATCTATTATCTTATAAGGACCGTGATACGGAGGTTGATGCTATTTTGTATTAAATTTACGAACTAGCACCAAGTCTCCTTTCTTTAATTTCAACGGGTTAGTCTTAAGGCAATTGTTTACTCTCTCAATTTTGGATTTTTCCAGATATTCTTTGGCTTTATGCAAAGAGAATTGCAAACGTGTTCTTAGTTCTTGTGTATAGTTAACTATGTTGTATATAGGTTTATGGCCTGAAATGTTATCACTAGGTAGATTTGGTATTCTTCCAAATATTAATTCAAAAGGTGTATTCGTTATCTGTGCAGAAATGTAAAATAAATTCATTTAAGACTCTGTGGTTCCTTTTTATAGAACCAAGTGTTTGATGATGGTAGGGAGTGCTAAAAACTTGTTTGATTTTTAAGAAGTTACATACTTCTGCTAAAAGTTCATTCAAAAATTCAGTTCCTTTATACGATTTGAGCTTTCTACTTTGTATCTCCTGGTAGAGGACTAGCTCAGTTTTCTCCGGGTTGACTCCTAGTCCCTTACTGCTGGCCCAAGAGGATAGATCACCCAACGCCGACTGCATGATTTCACTGATAGTGGGAAGAAACTTTCCCGTTATCAGTAAAACCACGTCATCCGCATATGCAACTATCTTCTGTCCGCTCCTGTCAAAACGCTTAAAAATTGCGTTCAAGAGGTGACAAAACTCCTTCCTGTGGTGTCTTGTCACTAATCTCCTCAGGCTTTCTCTTCCCATACTCGAGTTGATGATTCTGCTTTTAAGCATGATAATTATCCACTGCACTAGAAAGTTGTGAACCCTAAGAGTCTCCAGCGACTTCCTAATAGTCTCTATACTTATTTTGTTAAAGGCTCCCTCAATGTCTAAGAATGCAGCCAGTGTGTAATCCTTGTGCTGCAGTCCTCTCTCTATAACACCAACCACGTCATGAAGCGCACTCTCAACAGATTTGCATTTACGATAGGCATGCTGAGCGCCACTTATGACGCGGGTATCAATTGTGTTCCTTAGATGCAGATCAATCAGTCGTTTTATTGTTTTCAAAAGAAACGACGAAAGACTGATTCGCCTGAAATCCTACGGCTTTGAGTGGCTCGCCCTACCCGCTTTGGGTATGAAGATGACCATAACCTCTCTCCAGCTTTTCGGTATAAACCCCCTGCTTAAGCATACCTTAAAGATAAACACCAGAGACTGTAGTTCGCGCTCTGTGACATTCTGCAACATGACCGGAAAAATACAGTCTGCACCAGGTGATTTATACGGTTGAAATATATTTATTGCCCATGTTGCTTTTTCCAACGACACTATGTCGTCCACTGCTACTTCTAATCCCGGTTCCGACAAGTAGTTAAAATTAACCTCCGTCGTTGCCTCTTCCCCTAATTCCCTACAGCCAGGAAAGTGAGTGTCCATCAGAACAGAAAGTGTCTCAGAGCTGGATTCTGTCCATGTGCCATCCAATCTTTGAATATTCCCAGGAGCCCTAGGGTCTTTTGACAATACTCGCCGAAACCTCGATAACTCATCAACGGAATCAATATCCTCACAGTATTTCCTCCATGAGGCTCTTTTCGCCCTTTTGAGATCAAACTTCCACTTATTATACAATACTTTATGATTGTTCCAGTCCTCGATCCTTGCTGTGAGTTTCGCCCTATTGAACAATCTTCTAACCGAGGACCTCAGATCTTTTAGATCTTTGCTCCACCATGAAGGCTGCTTTTTTTTTGCCCGGGAAAACCACTGGACAGGACTGCTCAAAACAATTCCTACAATTCTCTGTTTATCCACACCCTGAGGAGTTTTCCTTGTTCTAATATCAACAGTGGCCCTATAGGTATCACAGTCAGTCCTTCTTGGATTCCTATATGGGTCACGCCTTTCTCCTGAAAAATTTAGACTGAATGATATCCTACTGTGGTCTGACAACGTAGTCCTTGTCTACCATCCAGTCCCCTACCAGGTTCCTATCTCTGTTAGTCAGTGTTATGTCTATAACCTCTGTCCTATCTCTATTCCTGAACGTCGGTACGTTACCCTTGTTGCAAATAAACATATTGCTAGAAGTTATAAAATCAAACACCAACTCACCTCTTTTATTAATGCCGCTGCTCCCCCACTGAATATGATGCGCATTATCGTCACAGCCGAGTACCAATACAACCCTTCTCAACCTTGCATACTCATTCAGCTTCTGCACACCAGCCCCGGGTGGATCAACCGCATCATAGGGTATATAGACCGATGCAAGAACAATTTCCTGCTTACCCCTGGACCCTCCATTAACGACTGTAAGGTCTCCATTACTGAAAGAATTAAATAAAGTAAATCCTTGTCCATCTCTTGCTAAAATGCAAGTTCTTACCTTATCCTCTGTGACAGGAACATACAATGTGTAGCATGTGACTCTTAAACCACAAACCCTATTTTTATTAATCCAGGGTTCTTGGATAAGAGCCACGTCTACTTGCGACCAATTGAGGTGTCTTACCAGTTCAGCCGAGGCTGCCTTACTGTGATACAGGGTTATCTGCACCACTCGCAGCCTTCTTGGGATCATCCGACTTAGTAAATCTAAATCTGACAGTTCCCAAGCCGAACTTCACAACACCACCCAACAACTGCAGTCTTTTTAGAGACTCCTTATTTACGGCAAACCGAAGATCTTTACCCGCGTTCTCTCTACAATCCATTGAAGCCAAAGGTTTCCATTGGTTTGTCCCAAGAGGCGAGTTTTGCGCTGCCAGTACCAACAGTATGGTTTCCATCGATCTAACGGGTAGTGGAAACCATGCTGTCGCCACTGCTCGGAGAGGCAGATCTGAGACTAAAATTATCTCCAGTTTTGCCTCCGGTCGAAGTTTGCCACACCTGTCAACGACAGTTTTAAGGAAATCAAATGATTTCTTATTACCGCAGTTAACAAGTTTGACACCCCCCTCCGAGTCCGCACCATGAAATTTTAATTCCTCCTCCTCCTTCTTTGACGTAGAGGGTATGTCATGGCCAGATCTCTTTCTCTTCGTTGACTCCTTTCGGGGGGTCCCTAAGAGAGCCAGCTGGTTTGACAGCCATCTTATTACTTCCTGACTATGCCTTGCCAGCCTCAACCATCGACGACCTGATCGCATTGGCAAACAAGGCACCACCAGACTCCTTCTTATTTTTGGAGCTGGATGTGCCCGTCGATACAGCCCCTACACTTTTGCGAGGTATAGCCTGTACTCCATCGACACCCACAACCTTCTCCAAAGGAGATGATCTACCCAGGAGAACACTAACAAGGCCGTAAATTATTTCGAACTTCTTAACGTCCTGCCTGTGTTTCATGACCAGATGTCTCTCCTTTGCCGTGTACAGCTTCGGATCTCTCTTGCCCATCTTATCCAGAAAGACCAGAGATTTCCTAGTGCCGCTCTTGGCTTTATCCAATTTTGTCGGACCATCCTTGCCCATAATTCCTGGCAAGGCGTCCTATCGGACAATTGTATTTGGGGAAGATGACTGCCCTCCCTTACCCACTGAGTCACTTATCTGCTTAGATACAGAGTCTAAGAGATCTGCCTCTAAAATCCGACGGCTACTTGAAATCAGTGTGATTTCCCTCTTGTCCTCCGACACCAGTGACAGATCTCCCAGCTTCTCACTGACCCCTGCAGCTAAGTCACCCGATGGATCATTGAGTTCATCAACTTCCTCCAGTTCTTTGAGTAACTGACTCTCCTGATTGAGCAAATTTTCATGCACGAGTTAGCAGCTCTTCTCCCCCCAACGTATCGTCCGTGGAGTCAAAGTCGTCGTCCTTATGAAAATTTTTAGTTGAAAAGTTTTTATTGTTCCCAGGAGTATGCCAGTAAATGAGAGGACCATCCGCGCAGTGACGGCGTGCGCAGACTAGGGAAATTGTCTACAACCACCCCGTGCCATAGGCATTGGAGGAGGGTTACTGCTAGCGACTGATTTTATTTATCCATTAAATTAGCCATTCACGTCATCGGCACAGCCCCCTACCACCTTGACTTTAAAAAGTGTTTCTGTGTTCTAGCAAAATACGACAGTAGACATAACTATGTATCAGACACTTGTTGTAAACGGACAACCTTTAGTATGCATGCCTTTATAGTCACTGCCCTTAATTCAGAAAATCACAGTGACCCTGAATCAAGGACAGTAACCACAGCTTGCACTAAGTCACCATATCACGACAAGACAGTTATGCAGGTGGGGTCAGAACTGTTACTCTCAGTGAAATTTCACATTGTTCTTTGAGATCTTTCCCTCAAACACAGATAATTTTAATAGAATATTTAGTAAGAGATATTAAATATTTCCGTTGAAAATGCCTTCGAATAAAAGAGGTGGTCGACAATACAGTCTTGATAACCAAAATTTTACGGTTAATAACATCGGCTCCATGGTACATCCAAAATTCTATTATACATCGTGATTTAAATATGCCACTAGTGACTGAAGAAATTGAAAAATACGCAGGCAAATATTTAACAAAACTCGAATCACATCCTAATCCGCTTGCTCGTAATATTTTGAACTTTACTGGACACATCCGCTTAAAAAAGAGGGACACACGGGCTCTTATACCTAACACTCCAGATGGGACTACTTGAAAATACTTTCCCCCCCCCCCTTTTTTTTTGATTATCACTACTAATGTATTATTTATAACTACCACTAAGTTTATGTCCGACACTGGTCGGGCCTAATAATTTTTTTTATAGATTTAAGATTTGAATACTTATTGTTAGTTCACATATGAAGATACAATAAATAATTACATGCATTACAAAAAAAAAAAAAAAAAAAAAAAAAAAAATTGTATGTTATGTATGTATGTTATGTTATTTTGTATACAGAGAAAGTGACAATTTTGCTCTGAGAGTAATTACAAATGCATGTGTTTCATGTACATGTATCATTTGCTTACATATGTATGCGCCATTTTGCTTTCATTCATTCAATCATCAGCCAATTACATTTTTTCTCAACACATCATAAGGCACTAATGGTAAAAGCAGTTTTATGTATCTTATTTGCCTTAGAAAAACAAAAAAAAAATAAATGTGTTGTTTTCATTTGCTCATTGCCCAACTATACAATAATTGCTTAAAAAATCAACATTTACAACTAGTAACAGAAGACGATAAATAACATATTTGTTCATACCAGAACCAAAAAACACGCAAACCTAGTGCAAACAGATGTATCTGTACAATGCTATAATATACATATGTATGTAATTGCAATTAATGATACTAGAGTATAAACATTGACTTACATATTTTATCTTTAATTCCAATTTACTTTTAAGTTTTCGAGATGAATTTTAAAGAGACATAAAATGTACAACATAAAAAACATAACGTAAAAAATAATTGCAAATATAAATAAAATAAAATAAAATATCACAGCCTTTTCTTAACTTCTAATATCACAATTGGAATTACACTAAAATCTAAGCTAATACAATGCTATAGCTGGCATTGGTGTTGTCGTTATCTGTTTTACTGTTCATTGCTATGTCAATTTTCTGTTGTATGCTTAAGCTTTCCAAAGTATAACGTTTATTGTGCCTTCTTTCTTTGTGAAGTATTTTGAAGTTTTATAAGTCATGTGTATGTAAGTTGTCAATGCAGTGTTGAGATAATGCAGTAGAATGTCGGCTCTTTTTGATATCTGTCTCGTGCTCAGCCATTCTTATTCCCAAATTTCTTTTAGTTGTCCCGATGTACACTTGTTTACATTTATCATTTGCCCACCCCCCCCCCCCCAATTACATTTAATTTCGTATACAACGTTGCTTTGTTCCTTTTTGTTTATTTTTGATTCAAGATTGGTGAATAGTGTATTTGTAGTTTTGTTTAATTTATGTGCAACTATAATTCCTTCTTCTTTTGTAATTTCTTTTATATTGGTGGTTTCAGTTAATTTTGGTATGTAAGATAAGCTTAAGTATTTTGTGTTGCCAGATTTTGTTGCAGTATCTTCAGTTCTATGGTTTACTGATCTGTATATCAGATTATTTATTAAATTTGGGGGATAATTATTATTTTTCATTATTTCTTTAATTATTTTAATATTTTTAGTTTTATATTTGTCGTGACTCAGGACTAAAGCGTTATTAATAAAATTAGAAACTGTTGTACTGTGTGTATATTTTGTTTAACTTAGCCTGCCTACCCGTATTTTAGCTGGCGCAGATTAACGCCACTGGCTTTTAATTTGTTGAAGGCCTGTTATGGAATTTTTCTTAGAGCTGATGAAAGCTCTCCACAATAAAAGATGCCGGTTTTAGGCAGGATCAGTAAGTGAGTTTTATTTAAATTTTTTCCTTCATTTATACTACTTTAACATTTTTCAATACATTACAATTTGTTGTTGTTTATTCCGAATACATTCCAATTACATTCCAATTTAATAATTTAGTTTTTGTAATTTTCTACTTATTTGTGTAAAATAACGTAGCTTAACTTAATACTAATTATACTTATGCTAGTCGACTATGGATACCCTATCTTATAATTAACTACATACTAATTATATTTAAATGTGAGATACTTTACACCTCACCCCTTAAAAAAAAATTTAAAATTTTAAGAAGTAAAGATTTGTATATTTGTTTGTTTTTGTAGATATGTACATATTTTAGTATTTTTTTAAATTGTATTGTGAAACTTCTTTGTTCTATTTCCTATTTCTACAATAAAGTTTACTCCTTCTGTATCTATTATCTTATAAGGACCGTGATACGGAGGTTGATGCTATTTTGTATTAAATTTACGAACTAGCACCAAGTCTCCTTTCTTTAATTTCAACGGGTTAGTCTTAAGACAATTGTTTACTCTCTCAATTTTGGATTTTTCCAGATATTCTTTGGCTTTATGCAAAGAGAATTGCAAACGTGTTCTTAGTTCTTGTGTATAGTTAACTATGTTGTATATAGGTTTATGGCCTGAAATGTTATCACTAGGTAGATTTGGTATTCTTCCAAATATTAATTCAAAAGGTGTATTCGTTATCTGTGCAGAAATGTAAAATAAATTCATTTAAGACTCTGTGGTTCCTTTTTATAGAACCAAGTGTTTGATGATGGTAGGGAGTGCTAAAAACTTGTTTGATTTTTAAGTTGAAGTTTTAAGTTACATACTTCTGCTAAAAGTTCATTCAAAAATTCAGTTCCTTTATACGATTTGAGCACCTTGAAACTTCCATACACCAAAAATTCTTCTCTAACTATCGCTTTTGCAATGGTTTTCGAATCTTTTGATTCTATGGGACATGCTATAACATACTTTGTCAGATCGTCTTGTATGTCAATATGAATCTGAATTGATTCGAGTACCCACTGTTTCTATAGAGATTACATCTAAACTATTTCCTGGTGTGTCCGTTACTACTAATTTTTCTTTTGTATGTGTAGTTTATTTATTTATTCTGCATTCTTCACAATTTAATATGTGTCTTTTTATCATTTTTGCCATGTTTTTCTATATAAATTTCTGTTTTAGTCTCAAAGCGTTCAGGTCCTGTACAGTGCCATAATTGCCAAGAATATGGCCATACAAAAACATACTGCAATTTACCCTCTGTTTGTGTTGTGTGAGGCGAATTACACGGCACTGCTAGTTGCAATAAGCCAAAAGATCAAAGTGATAAAAAATGCAGTAATTGTGGAGGTAATCACACCGCTAACTACAGAGGTTGTCCTGTGTACTCTTTCGTAAAGAAGACTATGGTGCAAAAACCTAAATTAGCTCCAGCTCAATCAGCAAACGCTTACTCTGCCACTTTTGCGCAAATGAGCCAACCAGTTACTTCCCGTGTATCGTATGCAGATGCTGCTAAGACAAATTCAATTCCCACACAAAATGTTTCCCCGCCAAATAATTCAAAAAATACTGACGCAATCTTTAATTTTAATCGCCTGGAAGCTACTATTGAAAATCTGGTGCAAACTATAAACAATTTTACAACAAATATGACTAGCATGATGCAAGAAATGCTGCGAATGCAGAATACTCTGCTTCAAGCATTAATTAATAAGCCATGAACACGTTAACAATATGTTTCTGGAACGCAAACGGCATTCGCCAACATAAAAATGAACTTGAGCACTTCCTCACGGAAAAAAATATTGATGTAATGTTAGTATCTGAGACTCATTTGACTTCGAGAAGTCTTTTTAAAATTTATGGCTACACTATATATGATACAAAGGACCGTAGAGGAAGGGCTTGCGGTGGATCAGCAATTCTAATAAATTCAAGACTCAAGCACTATGTTCTTGATAACATTTGTGAAGAACACCTACAAGCAACAAATATTGGCATCGAAAGTTTTTGTACAAATTTTGTTATATCATCAATTTACTCCCCTCCCAGATTTTCAATCACTGAGAATCAATATGAGGATTTCTACAAATCTCTTGGACCTTGTTTTGTAGCAGCTGGCGACTACAATGCTAAGCATACGTTCTGGGGTTCGCGTCTTATTACCCCCAGAGGTCGAGCATTGTTCAACACTATTTCAAAAATAGGCTTGGATGTCATTTCGAGTGGGGAGCCCACTTATTGGCCTACTGACATACAAAAAATTCCGGATGTTATAGATTTTGGCGTCATAAAAAATATCTCTAGGGATTTAATTCAAGTTCAAGCTTCTCTTGATCTTTCGTCCGATCACTCTCCGACGATCATTACAATTTGTAGTCCCTTAAGAAGTAACTTACCTGACCCATATGTGAAGATGATCAATCGTGTTAATTGGCTGGGGTTCAAAAAATATCTCAGTAGTCATTGTACGGAAAACATTACGCTTAGAACATCCGATGATATTGAATCTAACATTGCCAATCTCAGCGAGAATATTAAACAGGCTGCTGAACATGCCACTATCTCCCATCCGCAGACTGGGTTTAATAAAATTTATTCTACAGACATAGAACGTCTCGTACGTGAAAAAAGAAGAGCTAGAAGGGAATGACAACAGCACAGATCACCACAAAATAAAATCAGATTTAAAGAGTGCACTAAACGACTCCAAGAGTTGCTTGCGTCTGAAAAAACTGCATCTCTTAAAAATTATCTGGAAGGTCTTGATGTCACACCAGCGTCTAATTACTCTTTGTGGCGCGCTGCTAGAAAGCTTAAAACACCCATTGATTATAAGCCACCTCTACGCACATCTACCGGAAGTTGGGCAAGAAGCGATACTGAAAAAGGTAAAATATTTGCTGACCACTTAAAATCCGTTTTTACGCCAAACATATGTACTGATGTTGCTGATTTGCCGAATGTAGTCGCTCTACCCCCTCAACACATAAAGTTTAAGACGCGTGATTTACAAAAATGAATTGCTGAACTCAACCCGAAGAAAGCTCCGGGTATTGATGGAATTAGTAACCAGATGCTTATGAACTTGCCTCGTATTGCAATGAGAATCCTATTATTCATATTTAATGCCATTTTACGACTGGAGTATTATCCACACAGCTGGAAGCTTGCCAAGGTTAAAATGATTCCAAAGCCGGGCAAAGATCTAACCAAGACTGAGTCATATAGGCCAATAAGTCTACTATCAACTATGTCAAAGCTTTTCGAAAAACTGCTCAAAACAAAATTGTCCCCAATTCTAATTAGTAGTGGGTGCATACCAGACCATCAATTTGGTTTTAGAAGTCAGCATAGCACCATTGAACAAACTCACAGACTGGTTCAATTTATAAGAAGAACTTTTGAGGAAAAAAAGTATTGCTCTGCGCTCTTTATTGACGTTTCCCAGGCATTTGATAAAGTGTGGCATGAAGGCCTAATTTTAAAATTGAAGACTTACTTACCAATAAACATTTTAAATATTTTGGAAAGTTACATTATTTCCCGTAAGTTCACTGTTGTGGAAGGAGACTTTACGAGTAGGCCTGAAACTATTTCATCCGGTGTGCCACAGGGGAGCATACTGGGACCAGTTTTATATTTGATTTATACTTGTGATATGCCTGTGAGCAGTAGTATCCATACTTCCACATTTGCCGACGATACAGCCTGCCTTAGTATGCACGAAAACCCTGATGAGGCATCCCGCAAACTCCAGGAACACATTAGCCAGATGGAGCTTTGGTTAAACTTATGGAGAATTAAAGTCAATGAACAAAAGTGTGTCCATATAACGTTCACCCTAAGAAGAGATACTTGCTCCCCCATTCGGATTAACAATCAAGTTGTTCCTCAACATTCACATGTGAAATATCTTGGTATACACCTTGATCGACGACTTACATGGAAACACCACATTGACTCTAAGTTAACTCAAATGAAACTTAAATTAACTCAGGTACATTGGCTGATTGGTAGAAATTCAACACTTAGCCAAGACTGCAAACTTTTAATATACAAGTCGCTTTTAAAGCCAATATGGTGTTACGGAATTCAACTATGGGGCACTGCTTCAGCTTCAAATGTAGAGAAAATTCAACGAAGGCAAAATAAAATTTTACGCATGATAACATCGGCTACATGGTACATCAAAAATTCAAATATACATCGCGATTTGAATATGCCACTAGTGACTGAAGAAATTGTAAAATACGCAGGCAAATGTCTAACAAAACTCGAGTCACATCCATGGGCACATCCGCTTAAAAAAGAGAGATACACGGGCTCTAATATTCATCACTCTAGATGATGAAGCTGCTTGAAAACACTTTTTTCTTTTTGTTGCTTATCACTACTTATGTATTATTAATAACTATCAATAAGCTTATGTCCGCCATTGGTTGGGCCTAATAATTTTTTTATAGATTTAAGATTTGAATACTTATTGTTAGTTCATATTTGAAGATACAATAAATAAATAAAAAACATGCATTTAAAAAAAAAAAGTCTCAAAGCTGTTTTTCTTATGCCCAAGTGGCCTCCTAACGGTGAGTTGTGGTACTCATAAATAAAGTTATTTTGTTCATCTTTATCTGTGATGCGTGTGGGCTCAGTGTATAATAAAAATTTTTAATCTTCGCCGTATTCTCGTTTCAAGTTGTTAAAAACATTTATGAATAGTTTAATATGTACGATTCTAAATATTTCATCATTATAATTTAACCCTAGACACATAACCTTCGTCGAAACGACGAACACCGGACGAAAAAATAGCTATTTCTTTTTAACACGTGCACCGATCGCCGCTAAATTTCTTGCCAACTTAGTCTTCGCTGAGCTTTTGCAGGAGACAACCAAACTCGGCGCGTAAGCACGTAATTATTGAGATATGATAAACTTGTTCGTCGCTTCGACGAGTGTTGGTGAGCATAAAGTTGATTTCTGCACACAATGCGCTTCAAAAAATTAATTTTATATATTTTTTTAAATGACAATAGTGTTATAGTTAAGTTTTGCCAAAGAGAAAAAGCCTTTTTTGTTTTGTTTATTTATATAAATTTTATAACAATGTGATCTCAAAAAAAAAGTGCTTTTTGGAAAAATGGATTATAATAAATATCCTTGTAACAGAATAGAAATATATAGTTGTATTTATTAACAAAGTACTTGCTAAAGGTATGTATGTATTGCAAGTACAAAAATATATATGTTTAGAACCGATATTATACGCCCCAAAACGTGCTCGTCGAAACGACGAATGGTTAGGTTTAGAAGGATACGTTCGAGGGTTATGTGTGCAGGGTTAAAGCAAGTTCTTGTATCTTGAGGAATTTCATTTTTGGTAATAGTTTCTCCAACGACAACTTTGTATCCGTCGGACTATCGCTACACCTAATTGATACCTCTAAATCAGTAATTACTATTTGTGGTTTTCTAAACTGTGACCCTATTTCAAATCGCAATTTTTTAACGTTTTTTATGTCCGAAATTGATGTACATTCTCATATAAAAAGTTGATCAGGCTTTTTAACAGTAATGTCATTGTTATTAAAATTCGAATTCTTCGTCGTACTTCGTGTAATAGTTAGTAACCTTTTTGTTTCTTCTTCTTTTCAAGTGGGAATCATTGCTTTTTTTTCACAACTTCCCTTAGCTAAAGGTAGGACTTTGTCTGCCCAATAAATATTTTTGCATTGTTACAACTTAAATTTTTAAATGGTACTATTATCAATAATAATGATATCTAATGGATAAAATAATAATAAGTGAAGGTATTATGATGCAAAGCCATTTCTCGCGCAGACAAAATCCTACCTTTAGCTAAAGGGAAGTTGTGAAAATGGCCCTTAATATATCACTGTTTATTATTATTCTTGATAATGCGTCAGCGTTTGTATTGATTTTGCCCTTTTTATATGATATCTCGAAGTCATAGTCGCATAGGTCGATTCTTATGCGCGTCATTTTGGAAGATGGATTAATATGCCTGAATAGAGAAATTAATGGTCTATGATCCGTTATTACATAAAATTTCCTACCATATAGGTATGGCCGGAAAAAATTTATTGCCCAGTGTATGGCTAATAATTCCTTTTCAATAACAGATTTGTTTAAGTCATGTTTTGACAAAGTTTTGCTTGCATACGATACGGGTAGGTCCGAGAATATCTCTCCTTGTGATAATACTGCTCCTAATGCAAAATTAGACGCATCTGTTGTCAATATAAAAGGTTTGTTGAAATCAGGATATGGTAAAATGAGAGGGTTTATTAATTTAGATTTTAGTGTTTCAAATGATTTCTGACAATCTTCAGTCCACATAAATGGTTTATTTTTCTTTAATAGTTGGTTTAGATTTCTTACTATTTGTGCAAAATCTTTAACAAAACGTCTGTAGTAGTTACAGAATGCTATGAATCTTCTTACTTCATCAGCGTTACTCGGTACAGGATAATTTTTTATGGCACTGTGCTTGTTGGGGTCAGTACGTATTTCTTTGTCTGTAATGAGGTGACCTAAATATACTACTTAAGTTCTCAAAAATTGCATGTACTAGTGTTTAGTCTCAAACTATACTTCTTCAATTTCTCAAACACTTTTTCTAAATTATCATGGTGATGTTTTATGCTACATCCAAATACTATTTCATCCACGTACAAGAATGCTTCAGAACTCAAACCGCTTAATGATATAGTCAGCATACGCTGAAAGCTATTTGACGATATTTTTAGTCCAAAAGGTAAGCGCTTAAAATGAATACGACCATTCTTGGTTGAAAATGCTGTTAATGGTCTAGAATCTTCGTCCAAATTAATTTGGTGAAATGAACTGGTCATGTCCAACGTGGAAAAATATTTAGCCCTTTCTAATTTATCCAAACCATCTTCTATCCTTGTTAAAGGGAATTTGTCATTGACTATTTTTTCATTTAGTTTGCGAAAATCTACCACTAATCGCCATTTACGTTTGTCGTCTGCGGATTTCTTGGGTACAACTAGTAATGGTGAGTTGTACGGGCTTACTGATTGTTCGATAATGCCTTCATTTAATAGTTTTTCTACCTGCTCATCTATCTCTTTTATCTGCATTTCCGGTAGTCTTAAGGTCTTGTGTATACTGGTGTACAGTCCGTTGTCTGTATATGTTGCGTAAAAATTATTTACTGTGAGCTTATCACCATATAAATGAAAAATTTCATTGTATTCGATTATTATATCTATTAATAACTGTTTCGCTACTGGATCTAGTGATTAAATTTTTAAGAACTTTAAAATCTTTTGTATTCGTTCCTTGTCCTCTCTAATGGTAACATTTTTGATATTGTATATTTCATAATCTTCTAAATTTTTCATTATCAAGTTTTTTTGTATTTAAATGTACATCGTTGTCAGTCGTATTAAAAAATTTTACATGTTTTATTCCTACTGTTGGTATCACACTGTTCGCTACAAATATGCCTGGCGCTAGTTCTTCATTTAAAATTATACTATCTGTTGATGTGTGTATGTCAACTGGTATTATACATTCTGACCTTGCTGGAATACATATGTCGGTGTTGTAGGTACAATTTGTGTTTATTGGGACATAAGTTCTTTATTTGATACATTAAAAGTTATTGTAAATGTTTCAAAATCTATCTTACACTTATATTTTTCTAACAAGTCTCTTCCTATTATTCCATCTGCAGGTATGGGAAAATCATCTGAAACTATATTAAACATGTGACTAATGTATTGATTATCAAAATGTCTATCTAAGTGAGCTGTGCCAATGATTTCTATAGTTTCTGCAGTTAAACTACTTATTTTTGAAATATTTCTTATGTTAATATCTTTTATTTCTCCTTCCTTACAAATAGAAATGTCTGCACCTGTGTCTATTAAAAAGCTTAAGTTTCCTATCTTACTTTTGCCATTTATTTTAAGTGTGTTTGCTGTATTATTCGAAATTTTGAAAAGTTTAGGCTTAGGATAACAAGTCTCGTTATCCCGCCTGTCTAGTTTCCCTGACTAGAATTTCAGTATGCATTGTTGCTTCTGTTTCTGTTTGTGTTAAAGTTATTATGTTGGCCCTGTATAAATCTATTGTTAGTGTGATTTTGATTCATATTGATTGATCTGTTGCTATTATTATTATAATTATTATTCCGGTTTGTACCTCTACTATTGTAATTTGTTTCGGCATTGCAGTATCTGTTCCTGTCTCTATTGTTATTGTATGTATTATTGTGACTCTGTTTGTTTCTGTCTCTACTTTCGTTAAAATTTGTGTTTTGGTTTCTGTCTCGACTGAAACGGTTATTATTACTTTGGTAGTTGCCATATCTGTTGCCTGAGAAATTTCGTGAGTTCCCCTGGATGCGTTCTCCTAACGTTAAATATGCTATTATTTGTTGTTTGCATATTCCTTTCTAGCGTGATTAACACTTTTCTGCTGCCTCACTTAATGTTTTCGGATTGCTCGCAATCAATATGTTTTGATATTGCATGTCTACCCCTTTCATAAATACATTCAATGCCATACTATCGCCCATTTTGTATATCGCGGCTTTTGTTTCCTGAGTCGGATTTCCAAGCGCTTTTTTTTCAAAATTGTTCAACTGTTCAGTGAGCAGTGTAATTTTTTCTCTAAAAGACGATATGTCAGAATTTCCTTGCTTCACCGTGCCAAGTTCTGTCAATACTTGTTGTTAAGTTCGTGGTTTGGGATAAGATGCGGTTAACGAGTTTCTCAAATCAGAAAAAGTAACTGGTATATTAGGACGTCCTAAAATACTTCGAACGTTTGCTGATAGCTTAAAATTATATACATACTTCACAAATAACTCTCTGTCTGCTTCTCGCAACATATCATGTAGTAGTTCAGCTTGGACTATGAAATCCTCTAATGATTAATAAGAGCCCTTAAAAATCTGTAGGTTTTTACTAAAGGGCTGCGTAAATCGTTCTAAAAGTTTTGTATTCTATTTCACACTAATGCCAAGCAGTCTGTTTTGGTGCAAACATAAATAACAAAACAAAACTAACAAAACATGACTCTCACTAAAATCAATCAAGCATCATTCGAATAGTTTTTCTCTACAGTTTTGTTAGTGCTTGTGTTCTCAAAACAAGTAGAACATCAAAACGAAAAGCGAGAATGAAACAAAACAACAGCAAATCATAGCAGAAACATCGAGTGCACTAGAACACGAGCACAAACATGCAATCTATGTATGTATACATATATTGAAAATAAAAATTAACAAATTATTATATATAAATGTACATACATATGTAAGTATGTATGATATTATTTCATAGTAAATAAAAACTCTTTTCAGCTTTCATATTCCTAACGAAGCGCAATGTTTCTTTTATATGGAAAATTATCTTTGCTATCAAAACATTCAAACATGTTTTGAATGTTCTGTGTGAATTTTGATGTTCTATTTCATTGTTGTTTTCAAAGGCTTGGTTTTACTTCAACATTGTTCTATTGCAGTTTTGTTCTGTACTGCAGTATTCTTATCGTAAAGCAAAACACATCTCTTTTGAAAGTTTTGTTTTAAAATAACGGAGCAATATACACACACATTTTGAAATTAATGAGAGTGCTTGTAAGCCTTTTTTTAGGGCTTGTGCCACGCTCTAGTTTTTACCTACTATGGATATGTCGAATTGTGCCATATTCGGAAAATTATCAACTTCTGCCTTTGATATCGTTTTGGAGTCTGTTGAATTTTTTATTTTTAAATTTTTTATCAAAGTAAATACTCTATACAGTTAATTCTTCAAATTTTGTATTAAACGATTTGCAACTCTCTTCTTCTAAGGTCGAAAGAATTTCAGAAACTTCCTTTTTTATATTGTTTATGTACGCGAGTTTTTCTTTTTGATATTCTAAGGAGTAAATTCTATTTTTACGTTTCTTCATATTTTGCTCTAGTTTCTCTAATTCAAATATGTATAAATCTAAATCTTCGATTTAAAATTACATTTAGTTTGATATATGCTACAAGTGATATTTATATTTATGTCTTTCACTATTTGGCAACGTTATTTTATTTGCCTATATGGTAATATAGTTTTAAAAGAATTGCTTCTAGTATGGCAACACTTCATATTAATTGACATTTAATTTTGTTTCATTATTCTTGTGAAATTTCCATTGTTATTTTTTGTTCAATTCAAAATGTGATTTTTGTATTTTGTGTATATTTAATCAATTATAAAATAATTTAAAGTAACTTATTTAAACCAATAAAATATATTTTGAACTTCTTGTAACAGGGGTTACCTTCGGGCTAGTTATGGTCAATTCCAATTTTTAATAAAACAAAATTATTTTATTTTATTTTCAAAGCACCCAACGTTTCGTTTGTTTTATTCAAACTTCTTCAGGGGTATTTTTTTTATTCATAAAATCTAACAAGAAAACAATAGTTCAATCAGATTTTGAATTCTACAATTAAGCAATTAATTTTTGACTTACAATTATTTGTTTTACATATTGTCACTATTATCACTTATTGATTAAAAATAGAAAAACTGGACTTCACGACACAGAGTTTGTATAAATAAAAAATAGATAAATAAATAAGAACAATACAACACAAATTTATTCGTCAATCTTAACGCTAATATCACAGAATTTCAACTAAATCAGATTATTGCAGCAGAATATTGTAGTTTGGTATTATCTTTATCTTCCTTTGTGTTCATTGTCCTTTGTATTTTTTGTTGTATTCGCAAACTTTCAAGAGTGTAACGTTTGTTCTCTTTCTTTTCTTTGTCCAATATTTTTATATTTTCTAAGTCCGCTACATGACTGCACTCTTTTATATGTAGTGATAACGCCGTTGCTTCCTTTCTCTTTCTTATGTCTGCCTTGTGTTCATTAATTCTCGTTCCTAGCATTCTTCTTGTTGTGCCTATATAAACTAAATCACAGCTTTCTCTCTCATTTCCATTACATTTTATTTCGTAAACAACATTGTTTGTTTTTAATTTGTCGATTTTTGTTTTGTTGTTTGTGAACAAGTGTCTTAGGGTTTTATTTGATCTATGTGCAATTCTTATTGTTTTGTCTTCAATTATTCTATTTAAAGATCTTGTTTCTGTGAGTTTTGGTATGTAGGGTACACTGTAAAATTTGGTTTCTCCGTCCCCCTTTTGTTTGTGGAATTTTTATTTTCGTTTTTCAGAATTTTATTAATAAAATTATTTATTATGTACGATGGATAGTTATTTTTAGATAATGTTTCCCATATTGTGTCTCTGTTTTGTCTTTTGTATTTTTTGTCACTTAGGTGTAGAACTTTTTTGATAAAATTTGTAGCCGTATTTAGCTGCATTTGTAACGGCTGTGTCGAATGAAAGTTTATTATTCTTCCTGAAGAAGTAGGTTTTTATTTTTCAAATTTTGTAATAATGTTCTTTTTATATAATTCCGTAATTATGTTATTGTTGCGTTTTTGAAGTTTCTCAGTTGGATCCGTTTCTATTTGTTTGTATATTTTTTTTTGTCATTTAACATAGTACTCATTTTATTTTTGTAATCAGCTTTATACATTACTACCGTTTTATTTCCTTTATCTGTAGTTGTTATTATTATTTCATTTTCATGTTGTTTTATGTATTTTTTCGTTTCTTCATATATATTGAGAATAAATTTTTCCTTTCCGCTGTTTTTTAGTGCTTTTTTGTAGTTTGCAATTCTATTGGCGATTTTTGACCTTGTTATATCCTTTTTTGTATCATCTTTTAAATTTTGTACCCACTGTTCTATGTCCGCCATTAGTGGGATTGGCGCGAAATTCTTCTTGTTAACGGGCAAAGCAAATTTGTTTCCAAGCGATAATAGCCATTTGCTTTCCAAATCAAATTGTACATTTGTCAAGTTGACAAACCATTCCTCGTTGAAAATCATATAGTATTCTTTAAATTTATGTTTTTTTAATTTGTCTATTTTTAACAAGTGTGATTGTTTAATTTTCATTCTGTAGTAATATATAAAGCTGATTACAAAAATAAAATGAGTACTATGTTAAATGACAAAAAAACGTACAAACAAATAGAAACGGATCCAACTGAGAAACTTCAAAAACGCAACAATAACATAATTACGGAATTATATAAAAAGAACATTATTACAAAATTTGAAAAATATAAAATGACAACACACGCTGCAGCTGCTCCCCAATTATATGGTTTACCAAAGATACACAAGGAACATATCCCACTTAGACCTATATCATCATCTGTAAATTTACCATGTTACAATCTGTCAAAATACGTAGGAAATATACTAAAAAATGTTATAGCACCGACATATAACATAAAAAATTCTTTGGAACTAAAAGAAAAATTACAAAACATAACAATAAATGACAGCGAAATCATGGTTTCTTTCGACGTGGTATCATTATTTACCAACATACCGATTCACCTAGCAATTAAGAACATACTGGACAAATGGCAGCAGCTAAAAGTACATACTGTGATAGAGAAACAATTATTTCTCAAGATTCTACAATTCTGCTTAAACGAAAACAATTATTTCAATTTTGACAATAAATACTACCATCAAACATATGGTATGCCTATGGGAAACCCCTTATCCCCCACTATAGCAGATATTATTGTACTTGACACACTCTTGGACGACGCAATCAATGAACTGGAATCAATGGGTATTAAAATTAAATTTTTGACGAAATATGTGGATGACATTTTTGCTGTAATAAAAAAATCGGACGAATTAATAATATTAAAAACACTCAACGCGTACCACAACAAAATACAGTTTACGGTAGAAAGAGAACAAAACAGTGCAATACCTTACCTGGACATATATATAATTAATGATAATGGCAAAATTATTACAAATTGGTACAAAAAAACCTACTTCTTCAGGAAGAATAATAAACTTTCATTCGACACAGCCGTTACAAATGAAACTAAATACGGCTACAAATTTTATCAAAAAAGTTCTACACCTAAGTGACAAAAAATACAAAAGACAAAACAGAGACACAATATGGGAAACATTATCTAAAAATAACTATCCATCGTACATAATAAATAATTTGATTAATAAAATTCTGAAAAACGAAAATAAAAACTCCACAAACAAAAGGGGGGACGGAGAAACCAAATTTTACAGTGTACCCTACATACCAAAACTCACAGAAACAAGATCTTTAAATAGTATAATTGAAGACAAAACAATAACAATTGCACATAGATCAAATAAAACCCTAAGACACTTGTTCACAAACAACAAAACAAAAATCGACAAACTAAAAACAAACAATGTTGTTTACGAAATAAAATGTAATGGAAATGAGAGAGAAAACTGTGATTTAGTTTATATAGGCACAACAAGAAGAATGCTAGGAACGAGAATTAATGAACACAAGGCAGACATAAGAAAGGGAAAGGAAGCAACGGCGTTATCACTACATATAAAAGAGTGCAGTCATGTAGCGGACTTAGAAAATATAAAAATATTGGACAAAGAAAAGAAAGAGAACAAACGTTACACTCTTGAAAGTTTGCGAATACAACAAAAAATACAAAGGACAATGAACACAAAGGAAGATAAAGATAATACCAAACTACAATATTCTGCTGCAATAATCGGATTTAGTTTAAATTCTGTGATATTAGCGTTAAGATTGGCGAATAAATTTGTGTTGTATTGTTCTTATTTATTTATTTTTTATTTATACAAACTCTGTGTCGTGAAGTCCAGTTTTTCTATTTTTAATCAATAAGTGATAATAGTGACAATATGTAAAACAAATAATTGTAAGTCAAAAATTAATTGCTATAATTGTAGAATTCATAATCTGATTGAACTATTGTTTTCTTGCTAGATTTTATGAATAAAAAAAATACCCCTGAAGAAGTTTGAATAAAACAAACGAAACGTTGGGTGCTTTGAAAATAAAATAAAATAATTTTGTTTTATTAAAAATTGGAATTGACCATAACTAGCCCGAAGGTAACCCCTGTTACAAGAAGTTTAAATATATATAATTGGTCATAAAACAACTTAAAAAAATATTTTGGTTTGCAATAGTAAAAACGTTTTAGTATATTTATAAAAGTGGTTTTATTTAGATTTCATTTCTGCAATTCAATGTTTTTTTTTATTTTTGTGTTTTTTATACAATTTTATTTTGTTTGTGTTAAAATTTTTTTATTGTTTCTTGTGGCGCCGATATTGGTGTAATTGCTCCTCCAGCTTGCCGATCTGCACCCAGATCTCGGATGCAATTTGCCACGGTGGTGGTGGGTCTGCATTCACCGTATCTCTTAGTGCTGCTAATTTACGTCGTATGCGTACCAGTTTTCCGCCCCTTTTGTGCCGTGGTTTCTCTACTTTTGGGATGTTGGTTAACTTCTTTGGCCCCGGAGTATATAGTGGTGCGTTCGAATTTTCACCTGCCGGCTTATACTCCTTCACAGGTATTTCTTTACTTGTCTTTTTATTTGGCAGGATCTCCATGTAGTGTGTGTGTGTGTGTGTGTATGTTTTCTTTAAGTTAGCCTGCCTACCCGTATTTTAGCCGGCGCAGATTAACGCCACTGGCTATTAATTTGTTGAAGGCAGTTGAATGCCTGTTATGGAATTGTTCTTAGAGCTGATGAAAGCTCTCCAAAATAAAAGATCCCGGTTTTAGGCAGAATCAGTGAGTGAGTTTTATTTAAATTTTTTCCTCCTTTTATACTAATTTAACATTTTCCAATACATTACAATTCGTTGTTGTTTATTCCAAATACATTCCAATGTAATAATTTGGTTTTTGTAATTTTCTACTTAAACATTGTTTGTGTAAAATAACGTAGCTTAACTTAATACTAATTATACTTATCCTAGTCGACTATGGATACCCTATCTTATAATTAATTAATTAATTATTATAATTAATTATAATTATATTTAAATGTGAGATACTTTACACTGTATTTATCTTTTGCTTAAGTGGTTGCGTTGAATTATAATTTATTATTCTGCCGGATGCTTTCGGTTTTATATACCAATCTGTTATAATTTTGTCTTTTTGTCTGATTAATTTCATGTCCACATATGGCAACGCACTATCTACTTCCTTTTCAATTGTGAACTTGAGTTTGCTGTGGTAATTGTTGAATATCTGCAAAATTCTCTCTTCATCTTTTCTTTTGATAATTGCAAATAATTCGTCAACATACTTTGTCAATAATTTTATTCTTATGTTTTCTTGAGTTATTTCGTAGGTCGTTTTCTCTAAGAGAGTATCTAGCACAATGTCTGCGATGGTCGGTGATAGAGGGTTTCCCATCGGCATACCATACGTTTGGTTATATATAACGTCTTCATACATGAAATAATTATTTTCGTTAAGACAAAACTGTAGGATTTTCAGAAATTGTGTTTCTGGTATTTTTGTGTGGGTTTTCAATAAGTTCCATTTGTCCATTATATTACTTATAGCTAGGTGTATAGGTATGTTAGTGAATAACGATACCACGTCCAAAGATATGAGAATTTCCTCGTCGTCCAAAATAATATTTTCTAATTGCACTTTCAGTTCTAATGAGTTCTTTATATTGTATTTTGTTGAAATCATATTCTTCAGAATTGTTCCTATGTATTTGGATAGATTGTAACATGGCACTTCTACAGACGATGATATGGGGCTTAAAGGCATACCAGGTTTATGAATTTTTGGTAAGTCATACAATCTTGGAGCTGTGGCATGGTCAGAAACTAGTATATATTTCTCAGATTGGATAATATATTCTTTTTTATATAGATCCATTACTAATTTGTTTTCTTCCTTTGTAGAGTTTGTGTCGGATCTGCACGCACTGCTTTATAAGTACTTTTATTTTCTAAAAGTTTTCTCATTCCTCTTTTGTAGTCTTCTTTATACAAAACAACAGTTTTCCCTTTTCTTAAACTGTTAACTCTAACCAGGAAACAGAGTCTCAATGACACTACAATTAACCTCCAAGCTCCCCATTCTAGTAGATTACCGAATATGAAACTGCCGAAATTTAGCGGCAAGTACTCCGAATACCAAAACTTCATCAGTCTATTGTTACATAATGATCCATCCTTAACGGAAATTGAAAAACTCAACCATTCCATATCATGTCTCTCCAAAGAAGCTCTTGGCACAGTTAAAGCTTTTCAAATAACAGAATAAAACTATTCTAAGGCATTGGCAAGTTTGAAGAGTTTATGACAATCCATGTCTCATATTCTTGGAAAATTTTTCTCAGCTTTTTCATTTGCCAGATATGTCTAAGCCTTCAGCTTCAGCTTTAAAGAGCATGATAGACACATTGTCCGCCATATATGACTCACTATTGTCAATAGGGGATCATAAATAAATTACAAACGCAATGAGGTTGATAAGGTAGCTCGCACCAAATGGGAAGAGCAACTAAATTACGAATTTTTACCCCTATGGACTGATTGTGAATCAGTGTTAAATAGAAGATACCAACACATTTCAGATGACGAAACTTGTAGTTCAAAGCAAAAGGCAAACTTGACAAAGAACGATATCACAAAAATAAGCAAAATCATTCTCTTGCCAATCTAAGGCGCAAGTAGCCACTTCAAAATGCCTTTTTTGCAATTCTGCTGACCATTACATGCAGCATGTATAAACTGCCTACGAAAAGGTCACACCGTAACAAAATGTAATGCTTCTAAGTGCAGAGTTTGCAATCGCTCGCATAATACTTTATTGCACCAATATAATGCAACAGATAACCAATCACCAAGTTTTTCATGTTCTGATCCTAATCAGCCCTCAACGTCAGCAGCTTTCATCAATCATTCGTCATCTAGTGATGATAATGTAATATTGTCCACCGCGTTAGTCAAAATTAAGGATAGATCTGGTCAGTATGTACTGGCTCGGGCTATTTTGAAATCTGGTTCACAGATCAACTTTGTAACCGAGGAACTTTCGCAGCGATTGTAATTGCAAAAGGAAGAAAGACATCTCAGCCTCATTGGTATTGGAAAAAGTAATTCCTCAGCTAAATTTAAGCTTCAAGCTACTGTGAAATCTCGACTAAATCCACACGAATTCTCGTCAGACTTCTGGATTCTTCGATCGATTTCAAAATATCAACACAACCAAGTTATTTCAACATCTGATTAGAATATACCAAATAATATTGAGTAAGCTGATCCATATTTCTTCAAACCACAAAAAATTGATATGTTGATTGGCGCTGAGCTTTTCTTTGAGCTACTGTGTGCGGAAAAAATTAAGAAAAATTCACACCTTCCCACGTTCCAAAAGACTCTATTAGGTTGGATTGTCTCTGGAAGGTACCATGATTCTAGAAATTTCGGTAACGGCTCATGTCACTTGATTACAACTAATAATACTGAAAAAGAAATGTCTCTCAACCAAATAGTGCAAAAATTCTGGGAATTAGAAGAAAACCCAAATACTCCCAAAGTTTTGTCCAATAAACATCAACAATGTGAGAAAAAATTCATGCAGTCAGTAAAACTATTACCATCTGGCCGTTTTCACGTATCTCTTTCATTTAAAGATGATAAAGGGTCATTAGCAGGGAAACCAAAAATACGCTGTTAAAAAAGTTTTTTTTTATTGAATGCGCATTAATATGCACTAAAAACTTGAAATATGCACTAAAAACTCAAAAATATGCTCTTAAAAATAAAATAAACTTGTTTATTTGTAAATGAAAATATATTTTTAATTCAAAATTCAACAAAATTTGCATATACAATAAGACAAAAATAAAATAAACAAGAAAAGAAGACAGTAAGAAATTTAAAAAATAATTTGGGTTTGAAAAGTATGTTAAAGCAAAACTGGCCAAAGCAAATAATAAAGTAATTTTTTTTATGCTCCCTTAAAAATTTAATTCAATTTCAAAACTGAACTTAAAACGGTATTTTGGATAGATAAGATAAGCTTGTTAATTGTAATTTTTATTGCAATAAACAACAAAATATTGATCTAGATTTTCAAATAAAAATCGTTGCTTGTCACATCTAAATGAACTCTTTACATTGAAAATGTTCCTTGAACGTTTACTAAAGGCCATGGTAGATCGCACGACTTTGTAAGATAGTGTATCACGGCCTTAAGGGCAGAGCCCATCACAAATTTTTATTGAAACTAACGTACGTAATAACTGCTTAATATATAAGAAAAAATTATACAATACAAGGAACATTGGAAATTAGATTTAGATGGCGAAAAATAAAATAAAAAATTTTGGCTTAATATTAAAATAAAAATATTCTATAAAGTATCAAAACATGCCCTTAAAAGCGTAAATTATGCTCTAAAAATTAGAAAATATGCTAAAAATATACACGTAGGACTGAAATATGCAAAAACATACTTTAAAGGGTAAAATATGCAAAAATATGCTCTAACAAATCGATGCCATAATTCATAAAAAGTTCTGAAACGGATAAATATCTTATCTCCTCATTTATACGTCAAACGTGAAAAAACATACCATTGCATATTTGCGGTTTCCCTGGTCATTAGGCAGTTCCTTTGACGTCGCGAAATGAGTGTATTTTCAGACGCTTCTATTAGAGCTTACGGCTGTTACTTATATATAAGAAGTAGAGTGGCAACTAATATTATCTGTCGTTTATTAACAGCAAAAAAAAGTCGCTCCTTTAAAATCAAAGTCTTTACCGAGGTTGGAATTATGAGCAGCACAACTACTAACAAAATAATGGGCTAAGGTGAAATCCATGTTATCGTATGAAATCGAAAGTGTAAACTTTTGGACCGATTTCGAAATAACACTTCAACGTTAACCACTTTTGTGTCAAATCGGGTGTGGGAAATCCAAGAAATTTAAAACGATGTCACCTGGCGTCATGTTCCAACTAAGGAAAATCCAGCTGATATTGTTCCGATAGGTTGCAGTGTTCACGAAATCAACGATATAATTTGGTTTAAGGGACCTCAGTTTTTATTGAAAGAAAACATTAACTTGCCAAAGAATATACATTTTACTTCAGCCGAGGACCAAAAATCCTTAGAAAAAAGAAAAATCAACGTATTTCTGACTAATAAAGACGACTCTAATCGAATTCTTGAAGTGTTCAATAAAGACAAATCATGTTCTAAGTTGATCAGAATATTTTCTTACGTATTGCGGTTCGCTTCCATTACTAAAAAAATATAAAGTAGATACGAGCATATATCCTACTGCAAAGGAATTGCGATGGTCATTTCTGAAACTGATTGAAATCATTCAGAAAAATTTAAAAGGCACAAAAAATCACAAGTTTTGCATCCAAATCTACAAAAATTAAATCCGCTTCTTCATGAGTTAAATGAAGAAGATCGCTAATTTTCTCTAATCAGGGTAGATGGGCGATTGCTTACGATGCTAAGTTTCGCCTTCTAATGCCGAAAAAGGTCTTATTTTATGACACTTTATTTGCGCAATCTTCACTTCACAAACTGTCATGCAGGAGTTAAAGCTCTCATATCTCTTCTTCGAGACCAAATTTGGCTTATAAGCGCCAAAGAAGAATGCAGCCGAATTGTAAGCAAATGTATTCATTGTTTCAAGTACAACCAAAACTAATGAGCCAAATTATGGGGAAACTTCCCCGCTGATAGGGTTAGAGCTTTACGCCCATTTAAAATATGTGGTGTAGACTTTTGCGGTCCAGTTAGTGCAACATTAAAAATTCGTGGCCCGCCACCCACTAAAATATATATTGCAGTGTTTGTTTTGTTTCACCTCAAATGCAGTACACTTAAGAGTTGTATCTATTTTAACATCAAATGCGTTTCTTTTATCCTTTAAAAGGTTCATCGCCAGGATAGGACAACCAACCAAGGTATACGCCGACAACGCCACCAATTTCGTCGGTGCCAGCCGCGAACTGAGAGACCAGAGAATAATTGCTCCAACCAACAACATCATTCGCTTGCAGTATTCAAACAGAATTCATCCTTATACCACCCAGAGCACCGCACTTTTTCCGTCTCTGGGAAGCATCGGTGAAGTCTGCCAATGGCCTGTTGCTCAAAACAATAGGAACCACGCTACTAACAACGGAAAAAATTTTCAACACTGCTAGCTGAAATAGAGGCCGTGCTGACTTCTCGACCAATAGTGCCAATGTCCAGCGATTCCAACGATGGCAAAATTTTAACTCCAGCCCACTTGTTAAAAGGCGAGATCCTTCGAGCGCTGCCCAGCGGTTTGCCGCCAGAAGAATCGGTCAAGCAAATGTTTTTGAAGAGATGGCAACTTATTTCCGCACTCAAGCGGACATTTTGGCGATCCTGGGCGACAGACTACGTCCAGGGGCTTCAGGTCCGAACTCGGTGGCCAGAGGAAGCGCCAGATCTTGCCGTCGGAAAAATCGTCTTCGTTCACGAGGACAATCTACCTCTAATACTGTGTTAACAGGAATAATAACGGCCATGTTTCCCGGCCAAGACGGCAAAGTTCGGGTAGCGGAAGTGAGAACGAAGAACGGAAACTTTAAGCGCCCAATCGCAAAACTTGCGATCCTTTCAGTGGATTGAAAGTTGTGGTCTTTAATAGGACTAGCATGTTTAGTCATTTACCTACAATTATAAATTTAAACTTTTATTTTACTGTGGTTTACAATTCCATACATCTACTTTACATTTTTTTTTACAATTTTTCTATTTGTATTGTAAAGAGTTCTTCAATCAACCCTGAATTGTTCAAGCATAAGGGAAATTTAATGAACTATATTTTCTAAGACCGTTTTAAAAAATGAATAAAGTATTTTCTTTCTGTTTATATATGATACTAAACTAACCGGTCTCACAAATTCTTAGCAAAAAGGTTTTCTTTTATACTTAAATAAAGTCGCCCTAAAATAAATAAGTTTACTTCGAATAAACAGTGGGAAATAATGGATTAGTCCTTTTTTCTTTCGGATTTTTTTTTTCAAAAACTAAAAGTTTTAAGCGTGTATCAGGGAAAAATGTTTCCCCTATTTTTAATTGTCTGAGTTCAGATTCAATTTCCTATCAAGTTTACATTCCTCAAAAAAGTGATAAAATTCTTTTAGAATACGGTTTGCTGTTGGTTTTTAGGCGAAATATTCGAAACCGAAAACCGAGAAACCCGTCGAATTTCGATTTTTTACTTATTAATTTTTATATCGATTAAAAAACATATTATGGATGAGCATGCGTCCTAACGAAATTTCAAAAAAAAAATTGCAAAAATAAAATAAAATACTGGCGAAATTAAAAATTTTAAATTAATTTTTTTGAAAAAATTTCCATTATTTTTTTCAAAAAATTTCCTTAGGGCGTATGTTTTTTAAACGATATTAATCGATATAAAGGTTATTAAATACTAGAAAATAGTTAAGTTAAGTTAAAGCATATAATACTTTTGTTATTTTTAATTTTTAGTGCATAAAGTCGGTTAAATTTTTTTTAGATTTTATTTCTTAAGTTTTAGTAGTTAATTAATAATTACTTTGCATTGCAGCGAACCTTCCCCTGCTCTTACACCACCACCTTTCTAAAGTAATTCACACCTAGTTTGTAGATGCTCACTGAAATACTATTTTTAATATGCAATAATTAGTGATTACGTTGTACTATAGGGAGCCCTTCCCCTACTCTTACACCATCACTTTTCTGCTGAATTACGCGCATTAAATATAAAGTAATTCTCAGCAAGTTTGAAGCCTCTCAATGATACAGTACTCCATATTTGACGTAATTTATTTGTATGGGAGGTACCCATTCCCCTGCTCCTAGAATAAACCATTTCATATAAAAAGAGCTTTTAAAATCGCTTCACAAGTGGTGGAAAAATCTGTGAACATATAAAAAAATACATACATGACAAACACATAATGTCATGGGAAATTATTTAATATGTTGACAATTTCTACTAAATATATTAGTTTTTTAAACCCTGGTTAAAATTAGTATATCTTAATGAAAATGCTTGCAGAAAAGTCAGTAGCCCGTTTCTGTATATTTCGCATCGTAAAAGTTCTCACATGAAGTGTGAAACCAAAAATTTTATCGTTTCTCGATATGTGAGAAAAAATTGTTTCTGTATTTGAATGCGAAAACAGACAACACTGATTCTGTTTTTACTGAAATACGAGTATTTCCAGTAATCGAGAGTCAAATGAACACAAAATGTCACAAAATATTGCAATAACGAAAAAAAAACCATTTACAATAAGAAAATTAAATACTCGTAATAAACAAGAATATAAAACTATTGTAAAATCATTGAAAGAATTGAACTGTCTCTATATAAGACAACTAAACAAGAAAATTCTTAATAATCATAACCATATCGATTTGTTAATAATAATTTAATAATAATTTCGGTTCAACAATTCTTTGCATGCCTTTTCAACTAACTTATTTTTCATATTTTTTACACACAAATTCAAAAATTCATATGTTTTTCTATAAATTAGATACTTCTCGCACCAATTTAAAATGCTAGTTGTTTTGACAGTTCTTGGTAGAAACTTTTCACAAAAAATTGTTACAGAAACACTTTTTCTCACATCCTTCCCATAATTGCTGGAAATTTATTTAAATGACAGATAGTTCTCGCAAAGTAAAGATACAGAAACACTTGTATGAAAAAGTCAATTTGTGATTCAATTTACACTTTTGTTTCGTTTCTATCGCTTCATGCGTAATTTTAAATGCGAGAAATACAGAAACGAGCTACAGGAACCATTTATAAAAAGAAATCTTAATTATTTTTTTAATACTAATAATATTTTTCAAATTCTATTTTTAAGTTAAGCGCAACAGATTCTTTCATTTAATTTTGTAAAAGTGTTCTCTTGTTCATTTCACAAAGTACACGTTTTCTCTTGTTTGTTTTGATTATTTTGTTAAAAACTTAGTAACTAATATACTACAGCTGTTCCTTTCTCGCAAAACCTGTCACAGTTGGTTCTAGCTTTTTTTTATTACTCATTTTCTTCAAATCTGTATACTTTGTGTTCCTACGTATTTCTTTTTTAAGAAAGTTTTCCTATTACAGAATAATTTTTTATTGAGCATCATATATTCCAGTTTTCAAGTTATTGTTTTAACCATTTTCTATAATCAAAATTCTTAGAGTATTTTCATATACACATACAAAGTTACATATACTCGTATTAATATTTTTACTCTAACCACGCCTTTGAGAGTTCTCCAAATGATGCATTATTGTATAAAATTTAATATATCCGTTTTTATTATAAAAAAATTAAATAAAAAAGTACAATGAGAACAAGCACAGAGAGACAAGTAATAATTATATTTATAAATAAGGATCCCAGCCCGGAAACAACATGGCTAAATTGCGATTACTCATAGCTTCATTGATCAAGCGTTCTACTTGTACTGAAACACTTGATGTGCCGAAAATGGTTCTTTGTTTACCTTCAAGTTTATCTTGTATGACCAACAAAGCACGCTGTGCCATATAATTTTTCCCTTCATCTGAAATAAGTATTATAATATTATATATAATGTTTAGTTTACCATTAATTTTCGTATTTTCTCACTTAATTTGTTTATATTTTGGTTTTCATCATCAACTTGTGGTATAACTTTCCAAATATACAATGGATCGTATAGTAAAACTTCTAAAATGGTAGTGATAACATCCTGATGCTGTCGTAATATCTGTAATGTGGTTTCACAAGATTTCTTAAAAACTCCGTTGGCACCACAGATGCCCATTGGCGCAACAATTTCACTAGTTAAACGGAAAGGCACAGTTTCTGGCGTGGGCATTATTTTACCCTGTTCGAAGGCAATTCCTTTATTGGGAAATTTAATGAAATCAATTATATTTAAAAGATATGTACTCGTATGCAGATGTATATAAATCAAAATCGGCCAAGCCGTTTGGTCTTGTCTGTACGTGGACTCGTACATACACAGACACACTACAATTTTATAAATCATTTCGTAAAAGCTAAAAATACTTACCAAAATCAATATGTATCACTTCAGCTGTTTTTTCGTCAATGAGTATATTCTGTAAATGTCGGTCGCCTAGGCCCAATATAAAGCCAACCATAGAAGTAGTAGCCACACTTACGTATCCAAAAGAGAATTTATTATACTTTTAGTTAGAAAAGATTTTTTTCAATTGGTATTTAAAAATGTTCATAAGTATTTATGTAATGATAGTTAATGCCTTCATTAGTACGGAATTTTTTTAAATATATATATATATATATATATATATATATGTATGTATATATCTGTGGCAAAAAGGAAAATGAGCTTAATTCGACTCAAGCTAAAAATTAGATAATGACGCCATTACAATTTCCTAACTTAAAACTACATCTGACCAAAATTTCAGTTTATTTATGTGGTTGTTGTTAAATTAAAGACTTTGATTATTTCACCATTTATTTCGTTTATTTAATTATTATAATTAGTTTTAAGATTTATTATTTATAAAGTTTTACTTATTATCAGTTACTGATTAGCCTAAAAGTATTAGTCTTTTTTAGTTATAAGTATAGTTAATTATTATGTTTAGATAAAAGTTGTGTAATTCTTTTTTTTTTATTCAGTTGTAAAGGGTGTCCCAATAAGAACACAAGATTTAAATTTGGCGCCATTCGAAGTGTCATTGTTTGACATTTGAACAATTGTTATTGTTTGCTAGTAAAAGGTACGAGGTTAGTAAAAATGGAGCGCTACACGAATGAACAACACATTCTCATTGTGAAATTGTTTTACCAAAATGGTGAAAGTTTTGCGGCTACGTTCGCAAATTTGCGATCAATTTGGGGTCACAATAATGCTCCAAAAGAGTCAACTCTAAAGAGATTAATGGATAAATTTGCCGAAACTGGGTCTGTTAGTGATGTAAAGACAACAACCCGCCTTCGACCAGGTCGATCGACCGAAAATGTCGCAGCTGCACGTGATGATGTCGCTCAAACGCAGGTCAAGCGCAGTCAATGGTGTTCGGTATCGTGAAATGATAACCAGTCTTTTCGCGCCTAGAATTGAAGAAATGAATGTGGAGGTCATGTGGTTTCAACAAGACGGCGCCACATGTCATACAGCCAGAGAAAAAATTCAATTGCTACATCAGTCATTTTCCGGTCGTGTTATTTCGCGTTTTGGAGACCAGAATTGGCCGCCTGGATCGTGTGATTTAACACCATTAGACTTTTTTCTTTGGGATTTTTTCAAGTCGATGGTTTACGCGAATAAGCCGACGACGACTCAAGACTTAAAAGAGGAAATTGGACTCTGCATTAATGAAATACCGCAGCATTTATGAAAAACGGCCATTGAAAATTTCATTAAAAGATCGCGTGTGTGCCAGCAAAGCCGCGGCGGCCATCTGCCCGATTTGTTGTTCCACACATAACCTCATTTTGTCTAATTTACGATATAATAAAGTTTCACGATTTTTTTTAATATCTGTGTTTTATTTAAAATTTAAATCTTGCATTCTTTTTGGGACACCCTTTACATAGTTATTCATAATTTAATCATTTTCACACTCGTAATACTGTATTGTTTATTAGACATCTGCATGAAACTAAATAATGATGTTTATAAAACTTTCGCTATAATTTTTTATTCGTTTCATTTCTATTTCATACAGATGAATAACTATGAAACAAGAGCAATGAATACTCAATAGTTAAGAACGCATTAAAATGATGTTAGGTTGTTTACTTATACAATAGTCTCCTGCACAAGATATCTTATAAGAACTTTTAAGACATGAGGGATTTTTAAAATGATTTGCTACAGCGAAATCTTATAAAACAAACGTTAACAACACTGTTTGCAAGAAATTTATTCGAGTATTGTAGGTGTAAGAGTAAAAAAGAAAACACTTCGTGATGGAAGAATTTGTGGTACTAGCTTCTTTTTATGCATAAGCGCGTGTACAAACGTCGTGCATGTATGTGTATATGATTTTTTATTTTTCTGCGCACATGCTAAGGCACACACATGCATTAACGTTAGTTGTATGCGGTTAATCACATAATACCCTGCAGAAAGTGCGAATAGTGAAAATGTACTGAGTCGCGTTTGACTTTGTCACCATTACTACTCTACAATTATTCCCCATACAATACTTTATGCTATAGACATTTAACATGTGCTTGTCATTGAAAATCTACTAGTAACACTAAAACAATTGACTAGGTAGTGAATTCATAGTTCTTATGGAAACATGGAGACATACCAACCAGACATTTACTGGTACATTTCTATACCTTACGTACATACAAATTTATGTATATTGACAAGTTGTTGCAAAATCCACCAGAAATACACCACGTCTGTTTTCTCTCTTTCTTTTATACTGACGAATAGAAGAGAAATTGTAGACAATGTAACTACTACTAGAATTTTAGTGTTGACATAGAGACACTTGGCCCCAGTCTGACTGCAGGGTAGCTTACCATCTACATATTACACACACACTCAAACGTACAATATGAAAAATAACAAGCATACACAAATCAACAGTACTTCTTTTGAGTGTTTGTTACAGATAAGCTGTCTTGACGTCATCGCTTGGTAACACTGGTATACACGTACACCAATACATCCATCGTGCTTCGCTTATAGTACGACAGCATTTATTATTGGTTTAGTATAATACATGCGACGTGAATACATTTAAAAATCATGACGTTTTTACATTTCAAGACTGTTTACGCAGCTCTCTATTATGCAAGAGCATACTAACCATGATACAATTATACAGGTAACCGCGAAACGCCAGCTGTTTTGCTTGTTTCGTGGTGCCATCTGCCAAATGTTGTTTATGTTTTACAAACACACACATACTATTAAGCAACCACATTGCATATTTTATTAGAAATGAGCAAATTTTACGCTGAGATTTTACGTGTTTTAAATATTTAATCTGTGTTTTAAATTGTTTTGTGAAAAAGTTTAATATTCATAAATTAGTGATATATATATTTGCGAACAAAATTGCTTATTTTATCAAAAAAATAAACTTAAAATGAAAAAGTGTTGTGTCTGCCAAAAAAAAAACAAATACCTGGAAATGGAGCCTTTTTTGCTGTGCCAAAAGGTGACCGCAGGACGAAGTGGAGCCAAATATGTAAATTGAACTTTATATTAATATTGGAATGCATGCACAATAATATTTTATTAATTTTCTTCTCAATAGAAAATACAAATGTGCTTTGCTGTTTGTTTATCTTTCATTTCAATTACTTGCTCTATGACAGTTGGCACCATAAACTAGCAACAAAAAGCCCTGTTGTTTTATTTGCTGTAAATTTGTTGTCGATTCGCGGTTACCTGTATAATTGTATCATGATACTAACATTTACAAATGTGAAACAGAACATGTGTTGAGTAAATCTCGATTAAGTTCATGCAAAAACAATATGCTTTTAAAGATCAGTGTTGCCAGTTGTAGGAAAAGAAAATATATGAGAATAATCGCCGAAAACGAAGTTAAAAAGTTACACATAATTATCTTTCTTTTCAATGCAATATTATTGTTTGAAATTTTGTATTTTTACATAGGGTGATGATAATCAAATTTTTTGAGTTTTATTACAAATATTAATTTCAAAAATAATTGTTAGTTATATTTTTGCTTGGAAGAATATAAATAGTTATTTTCGCTTGGAAACGAGTACTTTTTTGGTTTTTGTTAAATTTTTGTCAATTTCAATTTTTTTATATCATATTTTTTTTTTTTGCATGTATTTATTTATTGTATCTTCATATATGAACTAACAATAAGTATTCAAATCTTAAATCTATAAAAAAAATTATTAGGCCCGACCAGTGTCGGACATAAACTTAGTGGTAGTTATAAATAATACATTAGTAGTGATAATCAAAAAAAAAAAAAGGGGGGGGGGGGAAAGTATTTTCAAGTAGTCCCATCTGGAGTGTTAGGTATAAGAGCCCGTGTGTCCCTCTTTTTTAAGCGGATGTGTCCAGTAAAGTTCAAAATATTACGAGCAAGCGGATTAGGATGTGATTCGAGTTTTGTTAAATATTTGCCTGCGTATTTTTCAATTTCTTCAGTCACTAGTGGCATATTTAAACCACGATGTATAATAGAATTTTGGATGTACCATGGAGCCGATGTTATTAACCGTAAAATTTTGTTTTGCCTTCGTTGGATTCTCTCGACATTGGAAGCTGAAGCAGTGCCCCATAACTGAATTCCGTAGCGCCATATTGGCTTCAAAAGCGACTTGTATAATAAAAGTTTGCAGTCTAGGCTGAGTGTTGAGTTTCTGCAATCAACCAATATATTTGAGTTAGTTTAAGTTTCATCTGAGTTAACTTAGAGTCAATATGATGTTTCCATGTAAGTCTTCGATCAAGGTGTATACCAAGGTATTTCACTTGGGAATGTTGAGGAATATTTTGATTGTTGATTCGAATGGGAGAGCAAGTATCTCTTCTTAGGGTGAACGTTATATGGACACACTTTTGTTCATTGACTTTAATTCTCCATAAGTTCAACCATATTTCCAGCTGAGTGATATGTGCCTAGAGATTGCGGGATGCCTCATAAGGGTTTTCGTGCACACTCATACAGGCTGTATCATCGGCAAAAGTAGAAATATGGATATTATTGCTCACAGGCATATCACAAGTATATATTAAATACAAGACAGGACCCAGAATACTACCCTGGGGCACACCAGAAGATATAGTTTCGGGCACACTCGTGAACTCTCCTTCCACAACAGTGAACTTCCTATCAATAATATAACTTTCCAAAAGCTTTTGAATGTTTATTGGCAGATATGTCTTCAATTTTAAAACTAGGCCTTCGTGCCATACTTTATCAAACGCCTGAGAAACATCAATAAAGAGAGCAGAACAATACTTCTTTTCTTCAACTGTTCTTCTTACAACTTGGACCAGTCTATGCGTTTGTTCAATCGTGCTGTGCTGACTTCTAAAGCCAAATTGAAGGTCCGGGATGCACCCATTATCAGTTAAAATTTTGGACAATTTAGTCATGAGCAGCTTTTCGAAAAGCTTTGAGATTGTAGATAGTAAGCTTATAGGCCTATATGACTCAGTCTTGGTAGGATCTTTGCCCGACTTTGGAATCATTTTGATCTTGGCCAGTTTCCAGTTATGTGGAAAATACTGCATTCTTAAAATAGCATTTGTTACTAATGCCATCAATACCTGGAGCTTTCTTCGGGTTGAGTTGAGCAATTACTTTTTGTACTTCACGCATCTTAAACCTTAAGGGACGAGGGGGTAGAGAAACTACCCTCGGTAAATCAGCAGCACCCGTACATGAATTGGTGCTTGCCCAGCCTCCGGTCGCAGTACGCAATGGTGATTTAAGATCAACGGGTCGTTTAAGATTTCTAGTAGCGCGCCATAAAGAGTAATTAGATGCGGACGTTACATCAAGACCTTCTAAATACTTTTCCAGTAGTGCAGTTTTTTCCGACGATAGCAGCTCTTTGAGTCGTTTAGTACATTCTTTAAGTCTGATTTTATTTAGGGGTAATCTGTGTTGTTGCCATTCTCTTCTAGCTCTCCTTTTTTCACATACAAGACGCTCAATTTCCGTAGAATAAATTCTGTTAAAGCCGGTCTGCGGATAGGAGGTAGTGGCGTGTTCAGCAGCCTGTTTAATATTTTCGTTAAGATTGGCAATGTTAAATTCAATATCATCGCATGATCTAAGCTTTTATATCATATGAAATTAAAAAAAACAAGCACGTGACCAAAACCGTTAGACACCTACACAACTAATAATCAAATTTGCTTAAGAATATATTCATTTCTCGTAAACCAATTCCTTTTTTTTCATTTTTCATCTAAAAGTGTATGTTTCTTTCCATAGCATTTCATTTCAGGGTTGTGTGCAGTTCATTACAAGAAATTATAATATATTAAAATAGTTTAAAGATTTATATTATTTAAAAATGCAAATGACAAATTAAAATATGTATTAATAATATGTATGGTATATACATATGTACTTAGTTATGTAGGTATGTGTGAAAGTTAAAACTTTAATTTAAAAGTGAAATCTATCACACATGTGCAACCCATACAAAAAATTCCATGATTTCACTATATTGGCATCATTGCTATTGCGAATTAATAACAAAAGATGAGATGAGAGAAAGCAGCATGAACAAAAGTCGTTTCAATGAACAATGTATTTGTGTTAACAGTATGAAACGAAACGTTTTCACTCACAGTATGATAAAAGCAACAGTTTGTTGAGTATTAACATATTTATTCGAAGTTGGGCTTTAGTAAACAAACATTTCAGTATTTTCATTGATGAAATTGTTCATACAACTCTATATTGTTTATGCTTCTTATGCTTTCCTATCTTTTGACTGTTCGGACCCGTATGTGTGTTTGAGAGCGAGTGGGTGTCTCAAAGGTGCTGCTAATGTAGAGCTGTTGGTCAGTGTTAGCATCCCACATCCGCACCTCCTGTCCTTACATTCGCCCTCAAATGCTAATCCCACTTCTTCATCATGTCTACTACTGTCGTAGTGTTTTTCAGACCCTCCGCGATTCCCACCCTTCCGACTTCATAACGTCCATAATTCAGCTTTTTCTTGATTCGATATGGTCCCAGGAATTTCGGTCTCAACTTCCTTCCGGTGCCAAACTGGATACGCTTAATGGCTACCAGCTGCCCGACCTGGTACACAGTCTCTGGCACTATTTTACGGTTGTACTCCTTGCAGTTCTCTTGTATATCGTGAATATTTTTTTCGAGGTTGTTCTCTTATAGTGTCTCATTCGGTATTTAAAGTCTCCACTAGTAGTTCATCAAGTAGCTCGCGAATATCTGTACTATCGTCATTTCTCATATCTAATCTAGTTAGAACTTGGAATGGTGTAAATTTGGTGCTTCTTGGCGGCGTGCTGTTTAGGGTTTGCTGCACCTGACCTATGTACGTGTTTGTACCAGCTGTAGGTTTCTCTTCACATAATTTTGTTAGCATTCTCTCTACGTGACCATTTAACCTTGGCACACCAGTTGCTATTAGAAGGTGCTGTATGTTCTGTGATGTACAGTATTGCTCGAATTGGGAAGACGTAAACGCGCTTCCTCTTTCGGTGATTCTTCTTCTAGGGTTAACGAACACTGTCGATTATTTAGTCAACCGATCCATAACCTCATTTGAGCCAGTAATCTTAGTGGAGTACAGCCAAACAAATTTGGAAAATGCATCTACAGCTATTATATAATTGTATTGCTTCTGAGTGGACTCCATCGGGCCTAGATGATCTATATGATATGTCATATATATCTGCTTTGTCGATCGGACTGAGAAATCCTTCTTTGCACGTCCCTTTTCGCCTCGAAAATCAGACACTTTACACAGCTTTTAACAACTCGTTCAACTTTTTCAGTCTGGTTTGGAATGTGGCAAGACTTTTGAATTAACTCTCACGTTTTTCGGAAAGTGAAGTGTCCTTGTCTGTGTGCCATTTGAATTATTTCTTGCTTCATTGAGCTCGGACTTATTATAAGTTCGTTATTTGGGTTTTCTTTTGCAGAATGCTGAATTTCATAAAATAGTATTCGTATGTATCTGTTTCTAATATCTTTCTTACAGCTTTATACTAGGAACACAACTGGGACGAACGAAGAATTTTTTGGGGCAAACTTCGTCATAAAAAAAACACATTTATTCATATGAAAATTAACACAAGACCGCCGTCGTGCGTGACGAACTATGACCTAGATTTATTCCTATTTTGTACGCCGACGAACGATGAAAAAACAATTTTCTCTCTCTCTCTCTCTCTCTTTACACATACAATAAGCAGTGTGACCAGATTTTAAAATAACATTAAACTAATTCACGTTTGAAAAAAGCTAAAATAAGTTAAAAATAAAGTTAAACATTTTTCTACTTCTTTGATTACTTTTTAATAGTTTCTTATTACTAAAATAACGCTAAATATATACATACATATACATACTCAAAAATATTTTTTTATTATCTGAAATAAAAAATATTGAATACCTGATTCTTTAATGGAATTATTTATTAATTATTATACATATGTATTTTAGAATTAAAGAAAAAACAAAACAAAAACTTCCCAAAATAAGTTTAAAGATTTTTTTAAAAATGTAAAAACATTTATACTAATATACAAAAGCTCTTTTTAAAAGTGAATTAATGCTATTTAAAGTAAATATATTTATAATTTTTGTTTTAAGTAAATTCATGCCACTGAATGCACGTTCAGCTGAACTCAAAGAATTTTATACTTAAACAGACGAAGTCTTCTGGCTACTAATATGAATTTAACTTTTGCCATTGTAACTGTAACCATTCTGTCATTGTCCTCTATTTTTAAATTTTTCATTTTTGTTATAAAATTGTCATACTTTACATTTTGCAATGTAAAAAAATTTATATACTCGTATTTAAATGTTAAAAATTTATAATTTTTATAACAATTTTGTGTCTTTAATATATTTTTTTAGAGAATACGCAATGAAGATTAAAAAACCGCTAAAAAAGCTAAATCAGTTTCTAAAAACAAAAATCCAGAAGATATTAGCTAAATTTAGCCCGAAATAAGCTAATATGGTCACACTGACAATAACTAATGCTAGGAACACAATTGGGACGAACGACGAATTCGTCGACAAGAATTCGCTGCGTAAATTCGTCGTGTGAAACACAATAACGACAAATTTACTCAGCGAATTGCGTATTCTCTAAAAATATATTAAAGACATACATATATTAAAGATGTACGTGATTTGCCTTAATTTTATTTTAAAATCTGGTCACACTGTTTATTGTGTATTTAAAGAGTGAGAGAAAATTGTTTTTTTCGTGGTTCGTCGGCGTATAAAATAGCAATAAATCTATCTCAGAGTTCGTCACGCACAACCAATTTCGTTCTACGGCGGTGTTGTGTTGATTTTCATATGAACAAATGTGTTTTATTTTTTATGACAAAAGTTTTCACCGAAAAATTCGTCGTTCGTCCAAGTTGTGTTCCTAGCATAACTTTATCAATTATAAGAGCTAAATTCGCTGAGCAAATTCGTCGTTATTGTGTTTCCAACGACGAATTTACGCAGCGAATTCTTATCGACGAATTCGTCGACGTGGACGAAATTCGTCATTCGTCCCAGTTGTGTTCCTAGCATTTGTCCATTCATCTTGTGTCTGCACTCGTTATAAACGGTGATGTAAAGAATCTTCGATCATTCAACATGCAAGGCATTGGTGGGCACTGTGAATGTATTGGTGAACTGTCAATGTATTGAGGTTGCGAGCTACCCACCAAACACAAAGCCACGCAATTAAAATATTATTTGTAAATAAAACATTTTCTAAGCAAACAGTCAATTGTAAAAAACTTTTTCATACTTTATTTTGATTAACTATAAAGTAATTCTCACCAAGTTTGAAGCCTTTCAATGATACAGTACTCCATATATGCCGTTATTAATAATTAATTTGTATGCTTCTATCGCATATTGGTGAAAATGGGACCAACTGTGGGGTATAGCATTTCATATACAAAAATAATTTTTAAAATCGCTTCACAAATGGCGGAGAAATCGGTGAACATATAAAAAAAATACATATGTGACGAAAATATAACCTCCTCATTTTTTGAGGTAGGATAAAAACGTTTAATTCCAAAATTGTTATGTTTTTAAGTTCTTAAAGTGTTAATTTATAATTACTAAGATCACACGGTGGTCTTAATTAGACCACATAACACGGAGAATGTTTTTTTTATTATAAACGTGTGTACAACACAAAAACATAAAAGAAAGTTGTGTTTTTTCAAGCAAATTTAAATCGCTGTTTACCACTTTCGAGTGAAAATTTTTGGAAAAACATTTATATTGTATGCATGAAAACCCTTACGGGGCGTCTCGATATCTTCAGGAACACATTGCCCAGCTGGAGCAAACTTTACAACAAAAAAATTTTGCCGTATTTATATATATAAGATTTAAAAGTCGTCAAATTGAAAGCTGAAATCGTCCAGTCGTCAAAATGATCTTTCTGGCATGGAAAACCGTCACAATGAGTAAAACACGAATTATTTTGTTTGCGCACTTTGTCATTGGAAAAGTATTTGTTTTGATTTTATTTCCGTACAAAATGTTTCGTTTAGTTTTGTACTCTGACTAAAACACTATTTGGTGTTGTCGTGTTTACGTTTGGTCCACTCTTAGACCAAATTGAATTCAGTTGAAAACCATGATAGGGGCATTAATAAACCATGTAAACAAAATATTTTTCATACCACTTGTAATACTAATAATATGATTTTAGAGAATTACAAAATAGTATTGATACAATTTAATTCAGAAAATGTATTGGTAAATATGATTTCAATTTTAAATTGATATGATTTCAATTTCAAATTGAAATCATATCTGAAATACTGAAGTATATTTATTTGACATAATGTCTTTATTTAATTTCAAAAATTGGCTTGTTTTTATGGTTAAGCAATTGTCTATATGCATTTCGTTCCCGCTTGTGGAAATGTATGAAAATACATATTTTATTTTTCTTTTTGCTTTTTAAATACTTTTATTGTTGCCCAATGTGGCAGCTAATGGTAAAAAGGTGGTGGAAAATAAAATAAATGCACAGTTGAATAAAGATGCTTGTTTTGTAAAGATTTTTGTTTGCGGGTTTCAAACTTATTATGTTTGTATATTGTGATTCTCAATATAGTATTAAGAGTCTTACTATAAACATACGGAGTTTGTTAACTGAATTCAAAACTTTTTTGGGTTGAAGTCTACTGACGAGTTCCACAAGCGGGAACGAAATGTATATAGACAATTGCTTAACCATAAAAACAAGCCAATTTTTTGAAAATAATAACAATAATTAAAATTTTTAACAACCCCCGATATATCTATAAAAAAAAGTGATATATTCTATACGGCTGGACCGATTTTCTTCAAACTTATTAAGAACACTCTCAATCAAGTCACCTTTTAAACAGAAAAAACTAAAGCAAAATAGGCCCATATAAACACGCAGACCTACAGATACACAGCTACACACTACAAACTTATACACCCCTTTTTGGTGGGTGGTTAAAAATTGTTGATATAAGTATTTACATATATTATAATGGTTTTTTTCGATGCAACTTTTCATTAGGTGCAGTATGAATATTAAAAAAAAAAATATATATATATATATATATATATATATATATATATATATATATATATATATATATATATATATATATATATATATATATATATATATATATATACATATATATATAGTATATACATATAGTATATGTATATATATATATATATATATATATATATATATATATATATATATATATAAATATGTATGTAAGTCAACTTTTTAGTTACCTGTTTGTGTAAGCCAATCGACGCTCAAACCATATACCAGGTCTGGAAAACTTCTCAAAGAAAAAGTTATGAAAAACTGGATTAATGCTTTGACAAATATGCTGATGTACTTGAAACCGTTTATCGGGATCAGATTTAAGATGTTGCTGAAAATAATAAAAAAAAATTCAATTTCAGTATGAAACAAAATTTAAGTCTATATCTGGTATGTATTTCAAGAATTAGTTTTCACAAGGTGTATTTAACTAGGTGGCAGAGCTACTTCAGCTAATAATTTTTTGATCTATGTGCTTTGTAGCTGAAGAATGTCAAAAACTTCGATTTCGTTTTGGTTTTAGTACAATTATTTTTGTGCTTTTGACATTCTTCGGTTCTTTACACATCTATGGTTGCCGTATTTTGGTACATACAACAAATCCTTACGCAGTAACCTGTATAATTACACCATGTATGTATATGTACATCAATATTTTCCAATTTGATGAACAATCAAATATCAGTCGTTGATTTTAAATACTTTTCTTTTCATTATTTTTTATATCAGAACCCCCACTTACTCGCCTACTGTTTTAAAAAAAATTCCAGATGTTATAGTTTTTGGCGTCATGAAAAATAGTTCTAGTGATTCAATTCATGTGTATGTATTGATGATATGTCAATTTATTAAGGTTACGAGCACGGCTCCCAGATTTGACGATTTATCGTCATTTTGACGATTTTTGGTGCCGAAAATAGCAAAATGACGATTTCACGATTATTCTCTTGAAATTGACGATTTTTTAGAAGTACAAATATTACAGTTCTTTAAAAAAACTACTATTTCAATTCATGTATAACTTACCTTCTAAAAGACTTCAGTGTAATTTCGCCCTATATTTATTTTAAATTGATATCTCTGTAAATTGATATTCTAAAAATAAATAAATGTGAAAAAAGGCCAAGTTCCTATAAAAAATCCCGGGCATCAAGACTACTGACACCAAATCTTGGACATAACTTGGCAATATTTTTTATAATTTTACCACTGAGAGGAAAAAAGTTATAAGGCGTTAAAAACATAATGGTTTCAATTTCCCAATAAACATGTGAAATAAAACATATGCGTACACTAGGGCATGTCGATTTTATTTTGCAAAAATCGTATAGCAAAAACGTAATCTACACGAAATTTTGAAAAAGTTCTCCGAAAAACCCACGTGTCTAAAACCAATCCCTTTATTGCGCTTCTCGATATGAAAATGTATTTCCTCTTCTTTAAAACAATTTTTTTAAATTATAATATTTTTCAAATAAAAAAATTTATGTACTGAAATAAATGCTACTAACTACATTCGAATCATTCTCCACGTACTTCCTGCTATTAATTTTTTCGCGAGCTACCTTAGACTTATCCTTAATATTTGGTTCCCCATTTTCATCTTTAATTAATCTATGTCTTCAAATAAGGCAAGCAGTAGTCAAACAAGAAACTCAGGAAGAGGAAATAAATTTTCATGTCGTGGTGAGCGGTATAGGGTTTAATTTTACACGATAGAATAATTTTAATGTATCGAAAAATGCAAATATCACGATTTCAAAAAAATAATGAGTTAGGGCATTCTATATTAAAGTAGCGATATGTAGATTTCGTTTTTACTACACAATTTTTTTAATTTTTCTATCCATACTAATCGACCCGGCCTAGTATACACGTTAAAAAATTCATTTTGATTTGTCCGATTTTTCTGACGATTTTTCGAGTATAAAATGACGATTATTTTATAGTTTATCGGGATTTAGACGATTTTTCGATAATTTTATCTGGCAGCCCTGGTTACGAGCTACCCACCAGAGATCTGCGACAATACATAATAGTGTTTTCACACTGACATGGTTTTAATAAAAGTTGATTTTAACGTTAAAACCAACTGTTAAAACCTGGTTTTACCATACAAATTGTTTTTGTTAAAACCAAATTAAAACCATTTTTGAATTGGTTTTAAGTTGGTTTTATGAAATGCAACCTAGTTTTCGCTGTGATAAATTCAGTGCTGCCAAGTTGAAATGACCGCCAGCAGCTGGTAATGGTATGCCAGTGAATAACAATAGATGGCGGCTGAAAAATTTTCAACTTAAAAAGTAATGCAGCAGCAACAATAATCAAAAAATTATGGAAAAAAGAGTTTTTTAAAAGGAAAACAACGAAAATATTTTAAATTGAACTGTGGAAAGTGAAAATAGTCAATATGACTGACATTCATCTGCCTATAAAAAAGATTTATCTTATAATGTATTTGTGCATTTTTATATTATTAACAATATTTCCAAGCACTCCTTCATTCTGTATAAGAAGTTCCATAATTTAAAAAAAAATTTATTTACAAAATATAAAATAATTTCCATTTTAGAGCGCATTGTGAAATATCTCAGTTTTTCATACAAACAAAAACAGTTGAACAGTATGTCCAACAAGTGTTATTAAAAAGCAGAAAAAATGCAACAATAAATACACTCATTTCGGCAGGAGATTTATTTTATTTTGAGCAAAGTTATTAGACAGCCTGTGAATTAAAAACTGAATTAAACAAACTTGCAGTGTGAATGCAAAATCAGCTGTTTATGGTTTCAACGTTAAAACCAGGTTTTAACTTTCAATGTGAAAACACTATAACACTCGTGAGCGCACTCCCTGCTTACTATATGATTTTTATTCTCGAATACTTTTCAGCACTCGCTTTCATTGATTTGTTGCTTTATTCGCTCGTTATTCATATAGACTCTAGAAAGCAAGAAAAAAAATTTTTTCTGCTTACGCAGCAAACAAATACGTACACCAAAAAAAAATGTTGTTACTCTCGCTCTCTTCAGGTTTTGGCTGCTCTTTAATGGTAGGTTCAGACTTAGCAACGTGTTTATGCAACCAGGCAGATTGCATTGTCGGTGGCATAGTGTGTAGTCTTGTTTGTGGTTGCATTAAAAGTTGCTTTCGAAGTTTTGAAAATGTCGAAATGTTTTGATGTTTATGGGTTGCATTGGCGGTTGCATTGTAGGTTGCATAGTCTGCATCAAAATATGCAACATGAAATATAAAAGTGTTGCGAAAACACGTTGCAGTGTGTACCCACTATAAGGCTCAAGGCTCAGTTAGCCGACTGTAATGTAATGTAACTGTAACGTAGAAAACAGATGATCGATATTTTTATATGAAAAGTAGGTTACATTACATTACATCTCTATAATCATTTTCATTACTTTTCACATACCAATATCGACCAGCTGTTTACTACTGTTGCAGTTACTTTACATTACCGTCGGCTAACTGAGCCTTCAATGAGACGTGACCAGGGATGATAAAGTTGGTACAATTGTACTTTTTTTGATACTATTCCAACCCCAAAAGTACGTTGGTACCCCCGTTACTCATTTGGTACTATTTGAAAAATTTGCGAGAGAGTATCCCTTGTTTTATTTTCACAAAAATAATTAATCGCGATCATTTAAAGTGTCCGCTTGCTCGTAATATTTTGAACTTTACTGGACACATCCGCTTAAAAAAGAGGGACACACGGGCTCTTATACCTAACACTCCAGATGGGACTACTTGAAAATACTTTTTCTCCCCCTTTTTTTGATTATCACTACTAATGTATTATTTATAACTACCACTAAGTTTATGTCCGACACTGGTCGGGCCTAATAATTTTTTTTTATAGATTTAAGATTTGAATACTTATTGTTAGTTCACATATGAAGATACAATAAATAAATACATGCATTATAAAAAAAAAAAATTTTAAGTGTAATCAATTTGAGAGAAAAGTGCTGCTGCCGTCTCCAAAATAATTAAGTAGCCGGCTACGAGGCGACAAATGCTGCTAGCGGCATTTGAAGTCGTGTGTTCGTGTATCCTGCTGTGGTGAATATGTTTAAATCATTAGCCTTACGGTCGCTTTCACTAGTTTGTATAAGTGAAGTCGTCGTGTTTCAGAGAGCTTGAAGATGGCTCTGTTTGGCCATCTTCAAATCAATCTAAAATGTACGTGAAACAAACAAAAATTATATCTTGAATAAATAAAGGTTGCCGTGGTGAAATATATTTAATTTTCTAAAAGAGAATATTTTTTTAACCACTGCACTAAGCGGGAGAGTTTTAAACATACAGATTGTTTTGGTGTTTTCAAATGACTCAAAATGATGTCCAGTACGAAAGATATGTAAATTTTGTTTTCTTAATTTTTGTCCCTTCTACAACATTACATTTTCAATAGTATTCGAGAATACGCGCTTCACTTCTTCGTCGCCGAACATTCACTTTCGACAGTTCGACATCGACAAATTCTAAAATACGTACGAAGATATATCGTTTTCAGTAATCGATTTTTTGTAATCTCTTATAAAAACATCAACAACATTGAAAACAGTTGACTTGTATGGAGAAAAAGTTGAGAGCAAAAAGGGATTTAAAGAAATAATTAATAAAAAATTTAACAGTATAAAAAAGTGCTAAGTAAGTAAGAAAGAGACAATGAACACAAATTTTGCTATATTTGTGGCTTATTTACTGATATCCGTCACCGGCGTGATTTTAAAAACAATATTGGAGTGGTAGAAGTGTACAATAAAGTATTTAATCGTTCTTTTGATACTAGTCGCTGGTACGAGCCAGAATTTGTTTGTCAACATTGCTTCGTTTGTTTTGCCCCATTTCTACGCCTATGATTTGGCATCATCAGCCATATCATACACCAAATGATTGCTACTTTTGTCAAATCGATGTTTTAGGTCACTGTTTTAAAACGCGCAAATATTGCAACTGTTATAAAACCGATACCTGTAAGTTATGATCTACTTACGAGCAAATCTGTCGATATAACAGAAAAAGATTTTGAACAAGAAGAGTTCCTTTCATTCAGATCCACAACAACGGAGCGGCATTTTTTGTTAAAAGCTGATTTCGACGATCTTCTTCTCGATTTACACTTATCAAAGCGGCAATCTGATGTCCTCGGGTCGCGATTAAAGCAGTGGAATTTGGTGGAAAAAGATTTCGTTATAACATCTGTTAGAAAAAGTGACCGGACTTGGTTACTTGAAGAAAGTTTTAAGACTAGTTCCAACGACAGTGATCTCGTGTATTGCGTTGATGTACCAAAACTATTTTCGGTATTAAATCACAATTATAATGCAGATGAATGGCGAATTTTCATTCATGGTTCATGTAAAGGTAAGTTTTCTTATAAAAATGTATGACTTTATTTTTATTAATTTAAGTTTTGTAATGTAATATCTAGGCTTAAAAGCTGTTTTGTTGCATAACCAAAATCAATTACCTTCAGTTCCAATCACATATGCGACTAATACAAAAGAAACTTACGAAGTGATGAAAAATATACTAATGTTTGTTAGCTATACCACCCATAAATGGAAAGTCGTCGCTGACTTAAAGGTTTTGACAATTTTATTTGGTATGCAAGGTGGTTACACAAAGTATCAGTGCTATCTTTGTGAATGGGATAGTCGTGTACCGAATCGTTATGATCGCAAAGTATATCCATCTCGCGAGTCACATAGAATAGGCAGGAAAAACATTTTAAATGAACAATTAGTTAAAGCTGAGGACGTTATTCTGCCACCACTGCATCTTAAAAAGGGATACATGAAACAATTTGTAAAAAAATTGGATGTAAACGGCGACGCTTTTTGTCATCTCAAAGCGGTGTTCTCAAAACTAAGTGAAGCCAAAATAAAAGGAGGTATTAATTAATTCGTTTACATATCTAGTACGTTTTTCATAATTTTTATCTGTTTTGATATTTTTATTGGACCTCAAATTCGAAAAATTATGAGAGATACAGATTTCATTAACAAGCTAAGTTCCGTTGAAAGACGTGCATGGAAGAGTTTTGTTGCCCTATGCGATAATTTCCTTGCCAATAACAGATGCGACGACTACTTCACAGTTGTTAATGAGTTTTTAAGTGCGTATGGTGAAATGGGCTGCAACATGTCCATAAAAATCAATTTTCTGCATTCGCATTTGGACTTTTTCCCAGATAACTTGGGCCAGTTCAGTGATGAACAAGGCGAACATTTTCACCAGGAAATGGCAACTGTTGAAAAACGCTTAGAAGGAAAAAATAAGATAAAAATGACTTCAGAATATTGCTGGTCACTTAAACGAGAAGCTGATGATGCTGATTTAAAAAAACGGTCAAGCAAACACTTTTGAGTTAAATACCAAAAATTTAATTTGTATAAAATGTTTAAAAGTTTATTTTCATGAAAAGTTAAATAACTCAGTCAATTGCTTATCTATTTTTAACCCCAAATATGCATTGTAATGGTAAATAAACGTACTTTTTGAATAAATTCAATAGCATTATAGTTTCTTAATAAAATAATATATACAAACGTCACCAAAGTTGAACATTTTTTGAAAAATCTACAAAATTTATGTTTGCTGGACAATAATACCCAAATTTATCAAGTTTTCTTAGATAAATTATATATCATTCTCAGTTTCTTCTTTCCAAATCTAGTAAGAAATTGAAGATCGGATCATTATCAACAAAGTTACAGGTTTATAAGTGCGCAAAGGTTAAAAAACCGTTTTTTTAACCGTAAATCCGGATTTTGGAGGTGTCCGGCATATTTCACTATTGGAATCTTGTTTTACTCGACAAGCTCTACAAGAAAAATAATATCCGGTCCCAGGTTTTTTGGGCTGTCGCAACGTGTAATAAATGATGTCCCATTATAAGCGAAGCACGATGAATGTGTTGATGTACGTGTATATGAGTGTAAAGCTTAAATTAGACGTGACATGGCCATAATGCCATAGCCATAACCAAACCAAAATTTAATTGGTATCTATGGTGAGAGTTATGGCGTTATGGCGAGTCACCTATAATCAAATACAGTGTTGCCCTTTAGTTTGGTTCGAACGGCTGTTCTCTATGGCTATGGTCTGATTGAGCCTTTAACAACGATGTCGGCAAGACTACGTGTTCAAAAGAGGTAGTGTAATTGAGTGTATGCTTGTTATTTTTCATATTGTACGTTTGAGTGTGTGTGTAAGATGCAGAGAGCTGCTCCGAAGGGTTTTCATCGGCGGCGGCGGCTGGCACGAAAATCGTCGGCGGCGCACAGCGTTCGATTTCAGAAAATAGGACGACAAAAATAAAAAAATTAAGTTAATTAAAAATTTAAATTGACCAGAGTATTTGCAAGCGAAGACGCAGACTTTCAGTTTGTATGCTTATAACGGTACTCGAAATGACATGTTAAAAGAAAAAAAGAAAAACAAAAAAATACTATGGGTATTTTATGCAATTTCAAAAGTAAGTAGAAGGCGTTGTTGATGCGATATTAATTTATTTTTAGTCAATTGTAAATTTTTACCTCTTTTTAACTAACACACGAAAACACATTATTTTATAATAAATGGTAAGTTTTTTATTAAGTATTAAACTAAGTGAGTTTTTGATGTGTAAACATCTATACGCTAGGGGTAAAAATCTTTTGACTTTGATTTCTTTGCTTAGATTTCTTTGCTGATATGCACACAGCATTGTCAAATCGGTGTGAGCTATGTATTAGTGTATTAGTGTTTGAAAGAAGCAATACCAAGCAGAGAAACAAGTCGACCGGCTCGAAGCCGACGGTGCGCCGCCGCCGGTTATTTTTCTGTATATTTCCGTACACCAAAGGTGAAAATAAACCTTAAGAGCTACGGACTTGAAATTTGGACACAATGTGTAGACATTTGGCCACTACGCAGTTCTCGTTGAACCTTCATAGTGAAGAGACATTAAAGCGGATTTTTTTTACATACATACATACGAAACAAATATAAAAAACAACAAAATTAAAAATTATACAAAAAATATTCGTAATACATATTCACCTTGATAAATAAGCTTATTGGCTTTACTAATATTTTTTACATAGCAAGAAATAGCAAAAACAAAAAAAAAACCGTAAACACAAACAAAGTTCCCTTGAGGAATAATACTCTGTATGAGTACCTCAAAGGAAAAAAATTTTGAAGTGAGTTCTAACGGCAGAAATGCTTATTTTACTGTGAGTTCTGAAACTCTTAATGAAAAAAATATAAATAATAAATCTGATGAAAATCTTTTTTTAACGGCAAAGCCAATTTTTCGTCAGCGATCAACTTCGCTTTGTCCAATGCCAACTAGTGAATCGTTAATATTACCATTGCCTAGTACTTCTTCATTTAAGTCTGCGATATCATCCGCATCGGACTCGCCTTCATCACTAAATCAAGTTATCACTACAGATAACAGTAGCTCAAAACCCAAGGTACAAGTGGGAATGGACAGATATATAACAGTGGTAAAGCGTGGGCGAAGCCCAAATTCTTCAAAAATTTCATCTGCTCCAAAGATGTCTAGGGATAACAGCGCATCATCTACCAATCGTCAAAATCGTTTTTCATTATTGCAAGACACCGACGACAAGCCCTCTACATCATCGCAAAAGTCTTTTAACCCACCACCTATTTATCTGAGAGAAGAAAATTCTAACGCGCTTATAAAAAAACTACTGTCGACCATTGGTGAAAATACTTTTCACATCATTCCAATTAAACGAGGTAAGATTGATGAAACTAAAATCCAAATATATAATGAAAAAGATTTCCGAAAAATTGTTAGTGAATTCGAAAAAAATAAAACAAATTTTTACACATACCAACTTAAGAGTGCTAAAGGCCTACAGATAGTATTAAAGGGCATAGATTCATATGTTGAACCCGAAGAAGTAAAATGTGCACTTGTCGACCAAGGATTCAAGGTAAAAAATGTTACCAACATATTTAATAGAGAAAAGGTCCCCCAACCCCTATTTCGGGTTGAACTGGAGCCGAATGACATACAATTAAAAAAAAATGAAGCCCATCCAGTTTATAACGTAAAGTATCTCTTACATCGAAAAATCACAGTTGAAGAGCCACGTAAGCGTTCAGGTCCCGTACAGTGCCATAATTGCCAAGAATATGGCCATACGAAAACTTACTGCAAATTACCTACAGTGTGTGTTATCTGCGGTGAATTGCATGGTACTGCTAGCTGCACTAAGCCAAAAGATCAAGCAGAAAAAAAATGTAGTAATTGTGGAGGTAATCACACAGCTAACTATAGAGGGTGCCCTGTATTTTCTTTCGTTAAACAGGCTATGGGTCAAAAACCCAAGCTAACTCCAGCTCTACAAGTAAACGCGAACTCCGACACTTTTGCTCAAATCAGCCAACCAGTTACTTCACGTGTATCGTATGCTGATGCTGCTAAGACTAGTTCAATTCCCACGCAAAATGTTCCACCGCCAAATAATTCAACGAATTCAAACTCAAGCTTTAACTTTAGTCGCCTTGAAGCTACTATTGAGAATCTGGTGCTAACTATAAACAACTTTACTACAAATATGACAAGTATGATGCAAGAAATGCTGCGAATGCAGAATACACTGCTTCAAGCATTAGTTAATAAACCATGAACACGTTAAAAATATGTTTCTGGAACGCAAACGGCATTCGCCAACATAAAAATGAACTTGAGCACTTCCTCATGGAAAAAAATATTGATATAATGTTGGTTTCTGAGACTCATTTGACCTCAAGAAGCTTATTTAAAATAAATGGTTACACTTTATATGATACAAAGGACCCGAGAGAGAGAGCATGTGGTGGATCAGCAATTCTGATTAAGTCAAGACTCAAGCACTATGTCCTTGACAACGTTAGTGAAGAATATTTGCAAGCAACGAATATTTTCGTAGAAAATTTTTGTGCGAATTTCGTGATATCATCAATTTACTCACCTCCCAGATTTTCAGTTAGCGAAGATCAGTATGAGAAGTTCTACAAATCGCTTGGATCTTGTTTCGTGGCAGCTGGTGACTACAATGCAAAACATACGTACTGGGGATCGCGTCTTGTTACACCTAGAGGTCGAGCCTTGTTCAATACAATTTCAAAAATGCGCTTAGATGTCATTTCGAGTGGGGAGCCTACTTACTGGCCTACTGACGTAAGAAAAATTCCAGATGTTATCGATTTTGCTGTCACGAAAAATATTCATAGGGACTTAATTCATGTAGAGGCCTCTCTAGATCTGTCCTCCGATCACTCTCCAACAATAGTTACAATTTTCAACCCACTAAGGAGTGATTTAACTAACTCATATGTGAAGATGATTAATGGAATGAACTGGCTGGTATTCAAAAAATATCTTAGTAGTCACTGCGTAGAAAACATTCAGCTTAGATCATGCGATGATATTGAATTTAATATTGCCAATCTTAACGAAAATATTAAACAGGCTGCTGAACACGCCACTACCTCCTATCCGCAGATCGGCTTTAACAGAATTTATTCTACGGAAATTGAACGTCTTGTATGTGAAAAAAGGAGAGCTAGAAGAGAATGGCAACAACACAGATCACCCCTAAATAAAATCAGACTTAAAGAATGTACTAAACGACTCAAAGAGCTGCTATCATCGGAAAAAACTGCACTACTGGAAAAGTATTTAGAAGGTCTTGATGTAACGTCCGCATCTAATTACTCTTTATGGCGCGCTACTAGAAATCTTAAACGACCCGTTGATCTTAAATCACCATTGCGTACTGCGACCGGAGGCTGGGCAAGAAGTGATAGTGAGAAAGGTAACTTATTTTCTGAGCATTTAAAATCTGTATTCACTCCCAATTCATGTACGGGTGCTGCTGATTTACCGAGTGTAGTTTCTCTACCCCCTCGTCCCCTAAGGTTTAAGATGCATGAAGTACAAAAAGTAATTGCTGAATTCAACCCGAAGAAAGCTCCAGGTATTGATGGCATTAGTAACAAAATGCTCATGAACTTGCCTCATATTGCAATAAGAATCCTGCTATTTACTTTTAATGCTATTTTAAGAATGCAGTATTTTCCACATAACTGGAAACTGGCCAAGATCAAAATGATTCCAAAGGCGGGCAAAGATCTTACCAAGACTGAGTCATATAGGCCTATAAGCTTACTATCTACAATCTCAAAGCTTTTCGAAAAGCTGCTCATGACTAAATTGTCCAAAATTTTAACTGATAATGGGTGCATCCCGGACCATCAATTTGGCTTTAGAAGTAAGCACAGCACGATTGAACAAACGCATAGACTGGTCCAAGTTGTAAGAAGAACATTTGAAGAAAAGAAGTATTGTTCTGCTCTCTTTATTGATGTTTCTCAGGCATTTGATAAAGTATGGCACGAAGGCCTAGTTTTAAAATTGAAGACATATCTGCCAATAAACATTCAAAAGCTTTTGGAAAGTTATATTATTGATAGGAAGTTCACTGTTGTGGAAGGAGAGTTCACGAGTGTGCCCGAAACTATATCTTCTGGTGTGCCCCAGGGTAGTATTCTGGGTCCTGTCTTGTATTTAATATATACTTGTGATATGCCTGTGAGCAATAATATCCATATTTCTACTTTTGCCGATGATACAGCCTGTATGAGTGTGCACGAAAACCCTTATGAGGCATCCCGCAATCTCCAGGAACATATCACTCAGCTGGAAATATGGTTGAACTTATGGAGAATTAAAGTCAATGAACAAAATGTGTCCATATAACGTTCACCCTAAGAAGAGATACTTGCTCCCCCATTCGAATCAACAATCAAAATATTCCTCAACATTCCCAAGTGAAATACCTTGGTATACACCTTGATCGAAGACTTACATGGAAACATCATATTGACTCTAAGTTAACTCAGATGAAACTTAAGTTAACTCAAATATATTGGTTGATTGGCAGAAACTCAACACTCAGCCTAGACTGCAAACTTTTATTATACAAGTCGCTTTTGAAGCCAATATGGCGCTACGGAATTCAGTTATGGGGCACTGCTTCAGCTTCCAATGTCGAGAGAATCCAACGAAGGCAAAACAAAATTTTACGGTTAATAACATCGGCTCCATGGTACATCCAAAATTCTATTATACATCGTGATTTAAATATGCCACTAGTGACTGAAGAAATTGCAAAATACGCAGGCAAATATTTAACAAAACTCGAATCACATCCTAATCCGCTTGCTCGTAATATTTTGAACTTTACTGGACACATCCGCTTAAAAAAGAGGGACACACGGGCTCTTATACCTAACACTCCAGATGGGACTACTTGAAAATACTTTCCCCCCCCCCCCTTTTTTTGATTATCACTACTAATGTATTATTTATAACTACCACTAAGTTTATGTCCGACACTGGTCGGGCCTAATAATTTTTTTTTTATAGATTTAAGATTTGAATACTTATTGTTAGTTCACATATGAAGATACAATAAATAAATACATGCATTAAAAAAAAAAAAAAATTTGGCCACTACAACAACAAATACATGAGAGTTAAAAACTAAAGGGTGTTCCAAAACGAGCAACGAAAAATGTTAAAATCCCATGTAATATACATACAATTGTATGTACATATATACACTTAAAATTTTAAAAGTAAGTGTATTTTTATACAGACTACAGCAACACTAAATTTAAAAAATTTAAATCAATGGGTGTTCCATCAGTTAATGCAATTTTGACTTTGTAATTTTGACAACTTGCTGTATCTTGGAAACCGTAAGAGCAAAACTCTTGAAATTTTCAAAAACGGTAAAACTAAAAAATCAAAAAATATAAAATCACCAAATATAAAAAAATCGCAAAAAACAAAAAAAAAATCGCTAAAACGAAAAAGAGCACCAAATTAAAAAAAATCTCTAGGACTAAAATAAATCGCGAAAAACCGGAAAAATCCCCAAAATGAAAAAAATCCTTAAATAGAAAATCGCCAATATGAAAAAATCGCCAAAATGGAAAAATCGCCTAAATAAAAAACCCCAAAAACAGAAAAAAATCGCCAAAATGAAAAAAACTCCAAAACCCAGAAAAAAATCGTCATAATGAAAAAATCGCCAAAATAAAAAAATTGCGAAAATTAAAAAAACCTAAAAAGAGAAAAAAAAACGCCAAAACGAGAAAAAAGCGATAAAACTGAAAAATAAAATCGTTTAAACTGAATAAACTTAAAAAAGGAAGAAAGCTAAATCAAAAAAAATTATCAAAACCGAATGTGCGCGAGTCAAAGTCGCACTTTACTGAATTTATTTTAATTGCAATGCGTACCCAACAACAAGAACAGCAACAACTAAACGATGAATAACAGGAATTAAAAATTAAAAAGTAAAAGTAAAGGCATTTACCATAGATGAGCACTTTGCCGTACCACTAAAATTTCAGTAAAAATAATAAAAATTTTTTAACCAGTAAATTTTTACTGATTACTAAATTTTTTTTCTACAATTTTTATAAATTGCCTAAATGATCTGTTATATGATGAGGTGCATTGAATTTTCAGTAATCAGTAATGCCCGTATTCATAATGAAATTCTACCAAGTGGCGAAATGATTTTCATATAAAAGTTTCAAAATTTTAATGAAAAAACTTTGCCACTTGGTACAATTTTATTATGATAACGGCCCTACGATTTTACTGGTAATGCAAATTAAATTTCATTAGCAGTAAAAATTTACTGAGTTTTTTTAGTAATCTGTAAATTTACTGCTTACTGCAATTTTGAATGCAGTACATGTACATATACTGCAGTGTGCCGATTTACTAACCAAATAAGTTTAATAAAACAAACAAAAACCAACAAATTCATATGCATTTACAATATTGAAAGTTTTGATACTTTTAATTAATTTAAAAAAGAAAAAAGCATAAGTACTTCCAACTTAAAAAAAAATTCATCACTAGATGTTTACACATATACAATTATTTCGAAATAAATTAACTTTGTCAGATAAAATCTTTTGATATCCATCCGTTTCACCACATCCCTAAACGTTTCTGTAATCTTCCAACCTTGCTGTTATAGACTTTACATAAAGTTCCCCAAGCTGCCCCATTAAATTTTTTCTCAAAAGTACAATGTGGGGAGCAACTCAGAATAATTTATTGTTATTTTTTTATATTATTGCTAATTTATGAAATTTCTTTTCCTTTTTATATTGTAAAATATGTGTGAACATAAATTTAAAGTATATACTTTGTAAATACCACATATATATAAATAATTTTTTTATATAATTGTTAATTTATGAAATTTCTTTTACTTTTATTATTGAGTTTTCGTTGAACCTTCATAGTGAAGAGACGTTTAAGCGGATTTTTTTACATACATAATACATACGAAACAAATATAAAAAAACAACAAAATCAAAAATCATACAGAAAATATTCGTAATACATATTCACCTTGATAAATAAGCTTATTGGCTTTACTAATATTTTTACATAGCAAGAAATAACAAAAACAAACAAAACCGTAAATACAAAGTACCCTTGAGGAATACTCTGTATGAGTACCTCAAAGGCAAAAAATTTTGAAGTGAGTTCTAACGGCAGAAATGCTTATTTTACTGTGAGTTCTGAAACTCTTAATGGAAATAATATAAATAATAAACCTGACGAAAGTCTTTTTTTAACGGCAGAGCCAATTTTTCGTCAGCGATCAACTTCGCTTTGTCCAATGTCAAATAGTAGTGATTCATTAAGTCAGGAGTGATTCATATAAGTCAGTAATACCATCCCTTCAGGCTCGTGTTCATCACTTAAAAAAGGTATCACTACAGATAACAGTAGCTCAAAACCCAAGGTACAAGTGGGAATGGACAGATATATAACAGTGGTAAAGCGTGGGCGAAGCCCAAATTCTTCAAAAATTTCATCTGCTCCAAAGATGTCTAGGGATAACAGCGCATCATCTACCAATCGTCAAAATCGTTTTTCATTATTGCAAGACACCGACGAAAAGCCCTCTACATCATCGAAAAAGTCTTTTTAGAAAAAATTCTAACGCGCTTATCAAAAAACTGCTGTCGACCATTGGTGAAAATACTTTTCACATCATTCCAATTAAACGAGGTAATATTGATGAAACTAAAATCCAAATATATAATGAAAAAGATTTCCGAAAAATTGTTAGTGAATTCGAAAAAAAATAAAACAAATTTTTACACATACCAACTTAGGAGTGCTAAAGGCCTACAGATAGTATTAAAGGGCATAGATTCATATGTTGAACCCAAAGAAGTAAAATGTGCACTTGTCGATCAAGGATTTAAGGTAAAAAAATTTTACCAACATAATTAATAGAGAAAAGGTCCCCCGCCCCTATTTCGGGTTGAACTGGA